>JABSTQ010009451.1:2122500-3322500 GCA_013358835.2 Ixodes persulcatus
GGAGGTCGTTTCAACTCTGTCGTCTGCTATCGCTGCTTGGTACTCGTAGGCAGCATAGAAACAAATATCGTTTCCAGTAATTATTCTTATGCTTCCGCCGTGTCATTCCTACGCATTGACTAGAAGAAGGTATCTACTATCGAAAAATCGCTATGCTTTCATGTGTAACACCGATTATACGCTACAGTGCAATACATTTATCGTGGTCCGCGTGCTGAACGACGAAAACGACCTCCTTTCGTCCGCCATTTTGCCTGACCAGCGCGCCCCCTATAGTTCGCTGGAGTCGCGAATATAAGAAGTAGTCTTCTGTAAGGTAGCAAATAGGGCGAGTTGGTAAACATTATACCTGATAAAAACCACTCAAACGACGACGACGGAGCGAAGACAACAAACACGACAGGACGAATCTGTTCTCGCAACTAAAGTTTTGTTAGTGAAATTAACAGAAAAAAAAACAGCCTAGCCGGCACTGATTACATCAACAAACACCTACTTATCTATTAGGCACTACACAATATTTTAAACTGAAACGGTTCACACACCGCTATTCATATTGGCTCGCAAAGAACAGACATCTTTATTTGACAGAGCTACCGACGGCACCTTGCCAGTTTTCAATAAATTGTTTTTTTGGTTTTTTTTACCGGTGTACGATGTTCTGATTTTATACTTGTGGCTTCATTGACCCCGTAAGTGATGACGTCCCAACAAGGCGTCTGGGTCCAAACAAACCGTTGCTAGGGACGTTGCTATGGACTAATGCATGGAGACTCCACATGACGCTAGATTTATGCTTACAAGTAAGTAAATAATATTTTGTAAGCAACCTAACTTCTTTATAACGAATTATGAAGATGTTCTTGTCGTCTCAGTGTCGTATCGCAACGATGAAAGCCATTTCTGAAGACTTACACTCCGCTTTGCTTTGGTAGCAGACGACACGATGGATTTGCTGGCCTCTGTTGCAGCGGGCGTCTTCATGGAATTGCGTCGGTAAGCGAGCGACAAAAACAAGTGCATCACCATTGCCGTAAAGGCCTCCGCAATGTGCGTTTTTTTTTTCTGTGAAAAACTCAGCTTAGTTACGAGAGGTGAAAATGCAGTAAAATCAAACCACGTCATGCAGATCAGTTACGACGACGACCTGAAGTGCATTACCGGCGTAGTGCAGGCCAGCATGAGAAACAAATCGTACGCCGTCGAGGTAAGTCGTTTGTTATTATTATTATTGTTGTTGTCAGGTTATTAAAGAATTGCATGTCTATCGCAATTTCGCAGTATTTTGCTTTTTTTCCACTTGGTGTACATACAATTCCGTGGATGTGCACTTTTGGGGAAGATCTCCATCGAACCCGCGATGCGAGTACAATCAGTAATGAACTCACCCTATGTTTGTTATCCAGTTTTTTCGCGCTTTGGGGTCTTGCGGAAATCTGAAGAAACTTCAAGGGTCTTTCACCACGCGATGGCTACAACCAGGTATACGAAGCACGCTCGCATAGCGCGAGTCCGCAAACAAAATTTGGGATCTCTACCGATCGCCTGAAATGCTTTTCTCACGGGTGCAATGCGATCTTTTAGCAGACGATCACCTCGATCGACGCCCGGACTTTCGATAAACCCTATTTTGCATCGCACCCCACTATGAATTCTTATATGTGTCTGAAACGCATTATATTTCAAACAAATGCGATGTCAGAATATCGTCTTTATTCACACGATTCAAACGACGGCCCCCGTTTGGCCGGCCGGCGTGCGGCAGACGGCATACTTCTTGCATTCGTCGTCTGCTGCAGGCATCTTGAGGACCGGAAGTTGCAGTCGTTAATATTTCAGAAACGAGCGATTACCGGCACACTTCTGTCGAAACATATATGACATTCAAGCTTTCTACATTTGTGATTTTTAGAAGTTTAAATCTTACTCCTGATTTTTGAACGGTTGGGCTTTCGTAGCGAAACCGAGCCACATGTATTCGTCCATAACAACGACCCTAGCAACGGTTTGTTTGGACCCATGCCGTCACACTTACGGAGTCAATTAATATACAGAATGGGTGATTACTAATTTCTGATGAATTAGTAAATATGCCCAATGAACTTCAAGAATATTGCAAAAAAGTGGACATATTTTTAATGAAGTGACGATTGCGAATTATGTTAAATTGCAACGTTAGACGCAGAATCCGTTAAGTAAAAAAAAATCGGTGAGCTTTTCTCCGCATCCGCTCAAAGGCCGGTGAGCTTTTCTCCGCATCTGCCAGTTTTGCGGTGAGCTTTTCTCCGGTGAGCTTATCTCAAGTGAGCTTTCCTCCGGTGAGCTTTTCTCCAGTGAACTTTTCTCCGCCGCCCGAACAATCATAGGTCGAGGAGAGCTCGATCGCGCGCGTTGCACACCGGTCATGGTTAATGCAATCTGCTGCAAAAAGATGGCGTCACGGTGGGGATCGTCGACGTGTTGGGCTGGAAGCTCCTCGTTCCGCGTATAGCGCTATCCTTGACTGTGAATTCTTGTCGTGCGTCGCCACGTTAAACCAGCTCATCCGAGAAGAGATATGATTCATCTACTCGTGTGGCCGGGTCTAGGACTTTTTTGGTGTAGGACGTTTCGGTGTAGGGCGTTTCGGTGCGGTTTTTTCGGTGCACAGCCTTTTCGGTGCACGGACGTTTCGGTGTGGGACTTCTCGGTGTGCGGACATTTCGGTGCACGGACCTTTCGGTGCACGGACATTTCGGTGCGCGAAAAATCAAAATCACGAGTTTTTTTTTTTTTTTTAGTTTTGTCTGAATGTAATAAGCACTATTCTTGCTACAAATTTATTTTTTTCGCTCTTTATAAATTTGTAGACCTGGTCATCCATTTACCGTCACTTACACATATACGACCTAAGTTACTTTGTTAGGCGCAGCACCATCCTGCAGGAGGACTGGATACACTGGACGTTATGGTTCGTTTGTTGGTGTCTCTTTTCCAACGTACGCACTAGTCGCATCACATATCTGGGGTAATATTCAACAATCTCAGGCTTCTTCCTGTTGGGGCCTTTTCTACACACATTATCAATAATAAAGCCCACACCTTTACAGAAGGTGCCGAGAACGCTTGTATTGACCCAACGCGCAAACACGATGAACGCGTCTAGTGCGTACGTTGGAGAAGAGACACCGGCAAAGTAAACATAACGTCCAACGTATCCAGTCCGCCTGCAGGATGGTGCTGCGCCTAACAAAGTCACTTAGGTCGTATATGAGTAAGTGAACGTAAATCGATGACCAAGTCTACAAATTTATAAAGTGCAAAAAAATTAATTTCTAGCTAGAATAGTTCGTATTACGTTTAGACAAAACAAAAAAAAAACTCGTGATTTTAGTTTCCTGTGCACCGAAATGTCCGTGCACCGAAAAGTCTGTGCACTGAAATGTCCGCACACCGAAAAATCCCACACCGAAAAGTCCGTGCACCGAAATGTCCGTGCACCGAAATGTCCATGCACCGAAATGTCCATGCACCGAAAAGTCCGTGCACCGAAAAATCCGTGCACCGAAAAGTCTGTGCACCGAAAAGATCGCACCGAAACGCCCTACACAGAAACCTCCTACACCGAAATGTCCGGATCCCCGTGTGGGCATGTAGTGCTGTCACCCTCAAGCCAGCAGAAACTCTCGTGCCGTCGTGTTTGTTTACCTGGGATGCAGTGGTTCTTTTTTTGGTATTTGTGTCCTCGAACATCGCCCGGTTTTATTAATTTGCACACGCCATGCCTGTGCTCAAGTTCAAGGTATTACTGGTGCTTACGGTATTTAAAAGCGTATATGAAGGACGCGAAATTTCGCAGGTTTTTATCACTCGAGGAAAGTGAATAATGTTAGCTTTCCAGAACGCTTGCAACGTCAATGTGATCACAAAATCATATCTCTACTCTGCTACATTGCTGCTAAAATTACACCGTCTTTTGTAACAGTAGCAAAAGCGTGAGGTAATATTTGTACTTTTCGTAAAGTCGTTTCTTTTTTTTTTAAGTCGGGATCGCTGAAGATGGCTTGCTGCATCATTTTTATTTTATTTTTTTATTCACACAGCCCTGCGTGCCTACTCCAAAAAAAATAATAATAAAGCTTGAAGGTATAAAAGAAAAACTGTCCATTTTTTGTTACACCAGCGAGTGACAGCTCGTCCCCTGCTTTGTAGAGGCACCGCAGAAGCAGCTGACAGCGGCGGAGAAGTGGTCGGTGTGCTGACGACCTGCTGCGCTTGTTGCGATGGGATACCAGAGTGTGTACGTGCGACGCCGAGCGGTCGTTTCAGTCGCTCCGGTCAGAACGAACGCAGTCGTAGCTAACGCGCTCGTTGAAGATGCCTGAACCAGCCTTTAGAATGCGCTCGACGCAACCCTATCACGTAGCTCACTCCGACGTTTTGATTTGGTTCGCCCATAGTCGTCTCTGCCGTATTCCAAGTTAGGGTGAAATGGAGTCTAGCCGCATATTCTTTTAACTATAGTCGCCCTGGCGCATAAGTGCTAACGACTTTATCCTGGCAAGGGACATTTGCAACAACAACCCAACACGGGGGATGTTTTTTTTTGTTTTGTTTTTTTTACGTGGTAACAAAACGCAGCGCTGTATCAACGAATCGAAGAAAGCGATCCTTTCAAAAAGGCCAGTTCTACGCTAGCGCTGCACGCCTACATACAGATGACAGTGACGGATTCCGGATGAAAAACTGTGAAATCGAACGTACATAAAAACACGGCAAAAGAAAATCGATTCAACGAAAACATTTAAGAAAAGAAATCGAAGATACAAAAAAAGAGGGCGGACGTGTCTCACTTTCGAAGAAGTTCAGTGGTCAAAATATTGTTTCTTTTGATTTCTTTTTTTCCGTCCCCGCTTGTCAGCGTTTTTTGACTCGTAGCATTTTCCTTTTATTATAGCTTTATTAAAATAAATAAAGGTGAAGCTTTCCTTCTGTATATTTTGGTGTGCAAGGACGCGTCTGCTTCAAATAATGGGTGTTTGGGGCATCTTGCCCGAGCCGGTATGTTGTTCCGGCAATTTATTTTTGAAGCGCACTTTTTTTTCAAATAAATTCAAAACAAATTTCAATCAGAAAGTTTCCACAAAAGCCTCTAGCATGCTTAATTTGAAACTTATTATTTCCAAGCAGTCAAATGCAGATTGCTATAGCAAAGACAATTTTTTTTTTTTAGGTTGATCAGGACCGGGACATTTCTTTGAGTATTGGCTTTTTTTTATTTTATGTTATACAAATACAGATAGCACAGTTTAAACTAACAAGAAGAGCCAGGCAAACAAGCCCCATGTATGTTCTTCGGTTACGAAACGTACAGTTAGATGAATTTACTAAAATTAAAAACATTTTCTAATTGATGCCCGAGAACAATTCAAGCCGTTAGTAACAGCTGTCTTTCTCGGTTTCTAACATTTTCTACACTAAATATCAATTATTATTCATAATAACATAATCCCTAAAACCTGAAGTACACTCATCACACGTAAATAGTAACGCGTCATACATTCAATAACCGAACCTAATAAAAAATCAACTAAGAAGCATCAACAAGCACGTCTTGCAAATATCCCCCCCCCTTTTTTTCTCCAATCATCAATCTAAAAAAAAGAGAGAGACTAAAGTCAAACGTCATTCCTTTGTTGAATACGCAAGACGAGCACGGCAGCCGCGGAATTTGACTCTACGTATCCTTAGAATGCGTGTTTGAAATGAAGAAGATAGCCGAGGCATTTTTCATCGGTGGGGGACCCCCACCCAATTGCCAGAGATAGGAATTGACATCCAACAACGCAGCAGATGGTCTATCGGTTTTTCTGTCATGACTCAAGACATTAGTTGTCTCCTTTCCGCTGCATTGATGCTGTCCGTTTTGTTTTTTTTTTCATTTTCTTTCGCGTTTGCTTTTTTTTTTTCTTTTGAACACACGCGCTTCCTGTTTTTTATGGGCCTTTTTTTTGTTTTTGGATTGGCTCCGTTGTTGGTATTGGCGGTGTCAGAATCCGCTGCGTTTTGTTCTGCGTCGACGCAGTTATGGGTCGATCGCCGTTCTTCATTTGGCAATGGGCGAAGCCGCTTCGTCCTACCGAGATAGATGGCGCCGTCGATCGCGTAGCATGTTGAAGGAGCTCTCTCTTTCTCTCTCTCTTTCTCGCTGTGTTTTCGCCTACTACTTTAGATCCGAATTCCCGATGCCGCCGCTGCCGCTTTCTTCTAGGTGTCCTTTTTGTTTTGTTTTGTACTTAGTTGCCGTAAATTTTGAGTCCTGTCTCGTTTGTAACCTGTCCTTGGAACATTCGATTTTGTTCCTGGTATAAGGTTTTGCAGCTTCAATTGGGTTTTTTCGCAAAAAGTTGCTCCTCCGTTGTGTCCGCTCTTTCCCTGGACACTTCTGTCCTGGATCAAAAAAAAAATATATCTTTACGATTTATGTTTGCGTCTTCTCCGATGTCCTTTTTTTTTCCCTCTAGCAATATTTTGTATGTTTGTTTTGCGTGTTATCATTCTTTAAAAAGAAAAGCAATGGAAGTTAAGAAGAGGAGAAAACGTTATGCTTCGGTATTTTCGAGCAGCCGTTTCCTGACAATCCACGCCGGAAGCCCGTATCGTGCGCCGCGGTGTTTGGCGTCACGGTTTGGCGCGTTCCTGTAAGTGTGGGAGCGCACGGCACGCTCCTCAAAGAACTGTTATTGAAGGTTGTTCGCGGTGATATCGCTCGGAATGAAGTTATACGAATATATCGTACAAAGAAAGCAGTTTGAAAGAGTTTTGATGGGTTACCAGCCTTTTGCCGTGTTTATTAGATCGCTTTAATCTCCTGGCGAAAACAGAAAAGGCGGTACTTGTTGGGACCCGGTATTGTTGTCCAGATGATCGTTGAAAGAAGCATCTGGATGCTTTAAATAGAAAAGAGGGAGACAAAGCAGTTTTATATATATATATATATCTTAACCATTCTGGTAGAGCACAAAAAAAAAAAAAACGATATATTTTTTGTCGAACTTTTTATTGCTGAATATTAATATTAAACGTTGTTTTACAATTTCACGCACTCCCTGGCTTGTCTGTAAATATACTACCTGCAATCATTTACCCTTTGAAGGTCGTCGCCATTCATGCTCCCCAGCGATTACGCATTTGGAAGGGCTCGCCCAGATGCCAAACAGCGCGCATCGCGTGAGGTGTTGCCTCTTGGTGTGTTTCCGGCGAATTATGAAATGGTATATTTGCGCGGGGTTTTGTTTTCCGGAGGCTGTTTTTCGGTTTTCTAATAAGATGTTCCGCGCACGTTATGTGCTGATACGCGCGAGATCGTCTTCTTCGCATGTTGACAACTGCTGCGGCTGTAGAGGCAATTTGAGCACCGCCTTTTTCAATTCAGACTTTTAACGCTTCTCTGAATTTAGATCTGAGGATGAGAGCTTACCCTCTGTTGGAGAGGTTTTGGCAAGTAACCCCGAATTGCAATATGGGAGCGCCGAAATGTCGCGGAAGAGAAAGCGCCAAAATAAAACCGAATAGAAGACAAGGGACGTTTCGCCTTCAATATTTCAATGCGACCCTTCTAATTTTTAACAGCTCGTAAATACTGTGTATGCGCTCCCGCTAGATAAACAAAGAAACTGTTAATTCACCTTTTTTTATACTATTTCTTTAAACACAAAACCCGCCCACTGAAAAACATCTTTTTGAGAAAAAATAACTCGATGTCAAAGGGTTAACATTTTAAATAGGACAGAAGTGCCTAACGTTTGTTAAAACTTGCGAGCCTTCAAACCAAAAATTTCAACGTTACTCTATAAAGTTTTTATGTAATACTAATAATCCTTGAATTTTCTAAAAGTACAAGTTAAACAGCAAATGCGATGAAATCATTACCACAGCGTTCGTATTGTTTTCTAGGTCATAAAATAAAGAATAAAAAACTGGACATACCTGCAATAATGAGTAAAAACTACTGGCCGTCATAGTTTAGGACGAGCTTCGTGCTAAAGGAACGAACCAACGCGTTAATGTTTCAATTGTACCTCTAATAATGATATAGAATTTCATCGAGGCTCAGAAACGTTGTTTTCTTTTCCCCTCTGAGAACAATAAACACTAGTTTTAATATGAGACACATAGTTCCATTTGTGCTCAATTATATTTAAGAGAACATTGTAGGCTTGAAAAGGGATGGTCGTCAGACAAGAACAAACTTCATGGCGCCAAGACAAGAAATAAGTACACATACCAGAAAACCTTCATCAATCACAGGGCACAATAAGCGCCTTGCCAGAAGCGTACACTGCAAAGAAGGCGTACACGCTAAGGACGATATCCTCCATCAAGAAGCTAAGCTCGAAAACTTTTTTTTTTTATCGCGTGTGTTTTAAATTTTTGCTTTCCTTTCTCATTAGCCTCCATGCAGTGCCTGTTCATTATTCAAACAAGATCGGTCGTTGCCTTCGGAAGTATAAAAAAATATTAAAACGGAAGTCAGCTCAACATTTTAACGCTTGAACTGCTGTAACCACTAGCAAAATACAACTTTCTTGTCAGGAGTGAACAATCAGAATGAAGGTTAGAGACCTTGTAGTGCTTTGTTTGCGGCAAGAACCGGTGGGCAACTGGACCCTGATTGAAAATTGTGTGTTTATTGTCAGCGAGTTTCTTTTTTTTTTTTTTGTTGCCGTAATAATAGTAGTATTTGCGAATTTGTTTTGTTGACTGAACCAGTTTTCAAAGGTTGAAAAGAATAGATGAGGCGTTTGATTTTAATATTAGTATTCGACAAGGTAAGAACGCATGCATACAATAAAATATATCGTGTGTATAGATTTCATTTCGTATTGTGATTTAAGAGAATTGAGCAGCGTATGGTAAAGTGCTGGAGTGATAATTAACTTACGTGTCTTCTTTAGAATAGAATTGACCAATTGCGCAGATTGAAAGTACTGCATTTAAAATGTTATTAGAAAAGTGTGCAGTGTATGGTAAACAGTGCATTGAAATGAGTTTGAAGTTGAATTTTCGTAACTTTAACACCAAACAGATGTACTGCTTTGGATGATTCGTTCTCATCTGCCACGTGAAGCAACATGTTCCTATAACTAATCAATAAGAAATTGTCCGCCCATCATAAATCAGATGACGATTATTAAAATTGGGTATATTCAAACTCAACCAAATCAGATTGGATAAATATTATTTCCGCTTTGGTTCTTCGACTCGCGCCTCCCTTCGCGATCGCTCACATTATTCATTCAATCGGCTGCTGACAAAAAAAAAAAAAAAAAAAGACTACTTAGAACGGTTTTTCAGTTCAAACAATTAGGATTCTTAGATTCTCAAAGAAAACAAAGATCTCGTTGTTTGTCGTTCCGAATGATAATCAGTGGCGGACAAACAATTGTAAAATAAAAAAAGTAAAATTGTTTTTGATTAGTTCGGTTTAGGTCATTAATCTGGAAGTATTTTTTTACATCATATTTTTATTCACTTTTCGGGAGTACTACCTTACGTCTTCTTAAATTTATTTTTCCCCTTTTTACTATACACCGGAAAGTGTCTTTTTAGGATTTCCAAATTAAAAGGAAAACGCTGTGAAGGTTACTTAAATCCGGTCTGCACAGGTAAGTTATATGGCCCAGGGGACAGACTACAGACCTTTCCAACGCTTATCACCTAGCCATGAAATGCTCACTCACTGACCTGTGGAGGCATGAACATCGTTTGATATACCACATAACAGGGCTACAGCGCATATTCAGAAGGCCTTCCACAGCCCAGCAGACATACATGGCAGCGCGCTGAAGGCGATTTTTGGAAAGGTCTATAGGCGGCTATCGTTACGATAGGTCAGGTAATGAGCTAACATTTGTTAGTTAAATTAAATAACAAAAAAATAAAAACAGCGCGAAGACAAGAACAAACTAAAAAGTAACCGACAGGACACAGTGCTTAGTCTCAACTTAAGATTATTCATGTTGGCATCTATTATAAATAACAAACGTGTAACTCAAATAAATCATTCTGAAAAGAAAACGCAACATGCATATGACGTCTTCATTTCACCAACGTGATTGGTTGCCCTTCTCACTCGGTTTCGCTGCTCTTTATTTGAAAATAAAATCGAAGCAGTGCTATACTTTGTTTCAGCTTAAGTCCACAAGCAGCCGATGCTAAGAGCTAGTAGGCTCTGGGCAGGGTTCCAGAGAGCGCCACCGTCGGTAGATCATCAGCGCCATCGTGGCCAAATGAGGCAACACTGGGACGGCTAAAATCGCCGCCGGCGTACCCTCGCGAGATTACGTTATTACGAAATCCAAGCGTTGTGTTGTCGCGCGCTACACTACCGACTGTTTTAAGAATGCATGCGTGTGTGGTTTTGTCGTCCTAGCATTAGGGAGTTTTAGTAGGTGCCTTCCTCGATAGATAGGGGCAACCTAAAACGTGAGCTAGCAGAATAAAATTGAACCCCCTGATATTACGATCAAATATAAGTGAAAGTAAGTAGATAAGGGCAGTGTTCTTTTTTTTTTTTTGCTTTGTTTGTGCACGCCTCAAGATAACAAAAGCGAATACTTCGTTCAGTATCCTCCTCTACAAAAGCGGAACTAAAAGCGCCCCCCCTCCCTTTCTCACCCTTAACCACCCTTTTTTTCCAAGTGAACTTCCTAGTCAATGCGCATAGAATTAAACGTAAACCTTTCGGTGGACCTACACCTGGTTAGGAATGACAATGAATGTAAGAAAAAGTCTAACCAAAAAATTGATACGGAGCCCGACGTTTCAAGGCCAGTTCGGCCCCTTGATCACGTGTGACTGTTTTTGTCGACGACAAGGACAAAAACAGTCACCCGTGATCAAGGGGCCGAACTGGCCTTGAAACGTCGGGCTCCGTATCAATTTTTTGGTTAGTGTTTTCCTTTCATTCAAGTGAACTCCGGCATGAATCGCTGACCTCATTTCGGTGATCAGCTTGTTGGCAGCCCCTCACCGCCGGCCGTGCATGCTACACCCGCTGAAGAATCGTGCAACACCCGTTGAAGACGTATACACGAACTCATCTCTGTGACGTCACGGCGCGGTGGTGGGGCGTCGGTCGCACTTCCGGTCTGGGACTGTGGGCAGAAGTCCCCATGCCAGACGTGTATTCCTGCGTTGTTTTGAAAGGAACCAGACAAAAACCTGCCTTCTCGTCAAAACGCCGCGACTGGGGCCGTACCAAAAGTGTCGAGAAAGGTTTGAAGGTCAGTTTTCACGTGCTCGGATCGTCCGAGAATTTGGATATGTGCCGTGAAAAGGGAAAAGCAGACGCCGTCGGACAACGATTGCTTGGGCGGGAAGCACTTTGGGTTGAATTCACGGATACTTGTGGTCACCAGATTTATTTGTTTTGTTCCAACATGAACGCCAGAAAACCGTCAAGTTGTGCGGACCACCTGCGGACTACGTTCAGTGCGTCTTCAAGTTCAAACGGCCGCCTGATTGTTCGAACTGTCGTCTGCTCTTTCAAACGTTTCTGCTTGTCGTCTGCTCTCTTAGACGACGCCGGTCAGTAGACCAATTGTTGGCCCGGTACTTGCGATAAGAAGTAAGTGCAGGCCTCAAAAGACTTAAATTTGAAGGTTGGTAAGCAGGCTCGATGTAAACAGTAGATACAAGGAGATATTGGTCATTGTTACCAGTGACCATCACCGACTTGTTATGCCTAATTCAGTTGGTCCGATTCAGCTTGCGCTTGTCAGTATCGACGTCGACCATCTCAGCTACGGTTCACGCTTTTGCAGCCCGAGCGGCGTCGCGACTGAAAATTACGAGCGAAATCTCATCATGCGAATCAGGCTTTAGCGTACATTCTGCGGCGTCTACGCGGAATGAATCGCCACATGTCACATTATTCACGCGAAGTTTTGCGGTGTAACGAGCCTCGGTAATTTCGCTGACGCCGCTCAAGATAGTCAGACATCGCCAGGAAGACGTAGAACCAACAATTTGAACGCGAAAAAGGGCAGGGGGACTCACACTGACGCCGACAACATCGCATTTCAATGGTGTGTTTATGGGCGACGGCGAGCTTCTTGCCCACACCCCCATCGCGCATGCGCGGCGCCGGTGGCATCCGCTAGGGGCGCACCGGTTTGTTTGTAAACATGAGTTGGTGTATATGGTGTCCGTTGAAGACGTATAGGGTGTTCGTGGAAGCTGGCTGTAGTTTGAACGGTGTCGTACGCAGTTGCTCGTCGTAAGCTGATGCTCGTTCTCGTCGATTGAATATGCTGTTCACGTTTACATAGAGCACAAATATACCAACTCATGTTTACAAACAAACCGGAGCGCCCCTTAGCGGACGTCAGCGACGCTGCGCATGCGCGATGGGGGTGTGGGCAAGAAGCTCGCCGTCGCCTATAAACAAACCATTGGAATGGGATGTTGTCGGCGTCGGTGTGAGTCCCCGCGTTCTTTCTCGCGTTTGAATTGTTAATTCTACGTCTCCCTGGCAATGTCTGACTACTTGAGCGGCCTCAGCGAAATTAACGAGGCTCGTTACACCGCAGAACTTGGCGGGAATATTGTAACATGCGGCGATTCATTCCGCGTGGACGCCGCAGAATGGATGCTAAAGTCTGATTCACTTGGTGAGGTTCTGCATCGCTATTTTCAGTCATGAGGTCGCTCGGGCTGCAAAAGCCTGAACCGTAGCTGAGATGTCGACGTCGATACTGAAAATCGCAAGCAGAATCGGACCGAGTGAATCAGGCATAACATGTCGCTGATCGCCACTGGTAACAATTATCAACATCTCCTTATATCTACTGTTTACACCAAGCCTACTTACTTGAAGCAACCTTCAAACTTAACGTTTTTTGAGGTCTGCACTTCTTATCGCAATTACCGGGTCAACGTTTGGTCTACGGGCCGCTGTCGTTTGAACGAGCAGACGACAAGCTGAAACGTTTGAGAGAGCAGACGACAGCTCGAACGATGAGGCGGCCGTTTGAACGTGATGACGCACTGAACGTAGTCCGCAGGTGGTCCGTGCAACTTGTCGGTTTTCCCGCGTTGACGTTGGAACAAAACAAATAATTCTGACGACCACAAGTATCCGTGAATTCAATCCAAAGTGCTATCCGTATCCGCCCCAGCAATTGTGGTCCGACGGCGTCTGTTTTTTCCTTTTTAACGGCCCCTGTTCACGTTCTCGGACGAACCGAGCAGGCAGAAAACCCATGAAAACTAGCCTTCAAACCTTTCCCGACTCTGTTGGTAAAGTTCCAGTCACGGCGTTTTGACGAGAAGGCAGGTTTTTGTCCGGTGTTTCCGAAGTAACACAAGGATGCACGTGCCCCATGGCGGCTTCCGCCCACAGCTCCAGACCGGAAGTGCGCCCGACGCGCCACCACCGCGCCGTGACGTAACAGAGATGAGTTCGTGTATAAACGCCGCATGACCCTTAGCGAAAACTACGACGTTTGAAATATACCAAATTCTAATTTGAGTATATTTCAAGTACAGTCGATAAGTGTAAGTAAACAAAAAATATACCGAAACCTACACTTCTTTTTTTTACTTTGTACTAAAATTTTTCTGAAAATCTTTTTAAAATACCTTTCTTTTAACTACATTTGCAGTACTCTTCATGCGTTCTGAAACATTTAGATACTAAATCAGTAGGCACAAAATACCTTTCACGTAAATTTCTTAAAATATTGTTTTTATTTCATGCAAAATATACTTCAACCCTAATAAAAATGCAGCGATCAAAAATATGTGCAGAATAGTCTTAAAATATCTGGAAAACGTAAATACTGTTGTGTTATACTCTAAATATCTTTTGACTGCAATACTTTGGTAGTTTGACATAAACTACCAAAGTATTGAAAAGTTCGCCTATCAGAAGTTCGCTTCAAGCAGATGTGAAGTACACTAAAGTGCCTAAGTACAACATTTGATTAGTTTGTCAATTGAGTTGTGCAGCATCGCATTGATAAATCAGCCCTGTTTATATTAATGGTTTGTTTTTTCTGTCAAGAACACACCTGATGAGTTTCTTACACACCAATCACAAACGGGGCTCGGGAACTACAACCACAGCACTTGCTGATGCTGCAAAGCTTCACCAAGTGCTCTGAGCAGATTTGTTTGGCGTGGTTGTCTTAGAACAATGTTAGTTCACTGAATCTGTATACTCACCAGTGTACGTGATATGAGTAGTGACTCTAATATAGTGACGTTAATTTATTTTTATTTTTTTACATGAATACCTAGAGCGCCGTTAGGCATTATGCAGGGGGGTACAGGAAACATTATGCAATAGCAATACATATTCATACAATAGATAAAAGGAACAACAATAAAACATATATTATTAATCGCGGATACCGATTTGCAGTTTATCATAAAAGAGATCTTTATCAGTAATAGATCCATTTTCTTCTCTAAGTGTATTCCACTCTCTAATGGTTTGAACAAAAAATGAAAATGAAAAACAGTCAGTATTGTAACGAAATTCCTCGGCATTTTTAGAATGATCCCGTCTTGCAGATGCATTGTGTGGTTCAAAAATGTAAAGACTTCTTTCCATACCAGTCCGTCCGTAATATATGCTGTGAAAGAATTTTAATCTCAAGCACTTTCTTCGCTCTTTGAGTGAATCCTAACCTAAACTGTTTTTCATTTTTGTACAACTTGTATAAGGGCTGTAATCACATGTAACGAACGGTAATGCCTGGTTTTGAACCCGTTCCCACTTTTGTTCAAGGTAGCTTTGTAGGGACCACATTAAATATTCAACTAGTAAAGAAAAGCAAAAAAAAACTATTTTAAAGTGAAGAAAATGCCTTGACTTGCTTCGTCCTGAGAGGTGCTATGCAGAGAAGCAACAACATTTCTTCTAGGAGCCGTTTTTGTGGATACTGTTTTAGCGAATGCGCCGAATTATTATTAGTTGTACCAATTCCTTTTTAGTTAGAGATATCGTCCACGAACTTCAAAACACTGTTTTCCCTTTGACAGACTTCCGAGGAGAGGATCCAATACTTGGAACCTTAATAAGTGCCCAGGTGGTCACCGGCCAATTGATTACCTTCAATATGTAGGCTATATAAGGCTCTGGAGCAGTCACCGGTACTGTTATTCAGGTGTTGAGTGCGTCATTTAGGGCTCCGTGTTTTCGGATAAATCCGAAAAACTCCGAAAAACACCCGCCGGTAAAATATTTGTCAATTCGGATTTATCCGATAAACTCCGAATTGTTATGTGCCCATGCCGCCACCCTCCCCCCCCCCCCCCCCCAGCAAAAAAAAAAAGTATTTTTTTTTTTACAATTTGAGCAGCGCAGGGTCAATGGTCCTGGGAAAATGACACCATAATTATCTTTCAAGCCTCGGACCGTTGTCAAAAGGGGGTCTTACGGCTTGTCTCGTCAAGGTTGGTTTAGGGAAACAGGTCATCGTACCATTCGTGTCACGACAAAAGCCACTCTTTTGGTTTCCAGTTTGGGCCATGGGATTTGGGATTTAGAGAAAGGAGAGGGTATGTTTCTGGAGGTAACAGTGAAAGTTATGGAACATAGAGATTGTATAAAATACGGAAGAGGGGCAGTTGACAGTTCTCTATTACATCCTTAACCACTCCACCTCGCGCGGCCGCGGGATAGATTGATGGGATGACTACGAGCTTCCTTGCGGCTACCTCCGGTAATTTTTGATTTTAAGGTATCGACGTTTATCGAAGCCACACTTGTGTGCGACTTTTGTCGTGGGACAAATTAGTATTGCCAATGACACCAACGCCCAATTCAACTGATGAAATCTTAATTGATAAAATCGCGTTTTATTTTTTTATCTGGCATACGTTTGCATCCGGTTATTATTTAATATTTTTAATAAGAAACACTGCAAAATTAATCTCCGAATTTCGGAGAATTGGAGATTTACGAAAAATAAACTCCGATAAACACCGACTTTTTGCTAAAAAATAAACTCCGAAAAACACCTTCCGAATTTCACGAAAAATAAACTTCGAAAACACGGAGCCTTAGTCATAGTGTTTACGTTTGTGTTCGTTTCTAATGTATGTTTGGGGGATGTGTGTAGTAGTGCCTTCAAATACAGCAGGGACATCAGTTACTGACGAACTCCAAATAAAAAAAGAAAAAAACTGTGAAGCCGGTTTTTTACACACAAATGCATCTTGAGAGGGAAGGAATTGCATTTTTGGTATATCTAAATTTTTTTTATTAATATTTATGATGTATTTTCAATACCTTACGCGCGTATTTCGAATGTGAACAGAATATTACAGAATGAATGCAACTTTAAAACTCGTATACAATATATATCAACTTTGTTTCAAGTACAGTCTCTTTTTGCTAAGGGGAATAACCTTTTATCGGGAGATAAGTACTTTTTGTTTTCTTGGGTAGACCATTTTCTTAACGCGGGGACGAAGCTAGAACCGCATAGACACAGGTCGAAATAGAGCAACCATCCTTGGGCAGCTACGCGATCATGCAAAAACCGCAAACGACAGTTCGTTCTGCCACCGGCGAAGTGGAGAATACGCTCACTTTGGTTTTCGGTAACTCCGATCAAACGCCCACAAAACGTCGTTCAATGAAGATGTGTCCGCGAAGCAGAGGGCAGTGAGAGTGTCAAAGGACTGATCTAACTCTAGACTCATCACGTGGTATCCAAAGACAATCCCGCGAGCTTCGAGTGGATTACTTCAAAATATCGAGTCAAATAGCGCATTTAGAAATCCATCTCAAGTCAGGTAATGGGAACAGAATGCTTATTTTACACGTTTTACGGCATTTATTTATCTCAGACGTCGTTCTATTTTCCGCAGCGTCGACAGAAACCTGAGGAGCTTCACGCCTGCTAAGCTTGCGGGGTTGCGACAGTCCGGTACGCGACAGTGCCTACAGCTTCTACGTTTGCTCTTCTGCTACATACGATAGCAATTTTAAGAATAAAAGACACAAAATGGACAAAACAACACCTTCAAATTGATGCGTGCACAGCCCCACGAGCAAGCAGGCTGGCGAAAGGGCCTTCCTACAGTGTTGCAAATATTTTGAGCTGGATTGCGCAACGTAAGACACAAAACTTGATTGCCCTGAGGGTATAGGACCGATCGAGCCGCATCAAAAGCGCAAGTCACTGGGCCTTTTTTTGCTATGATTGGTTCAGCGATGATAGAACACGTACAGAAACGCGAAGAAACGCCATGATGGTCCCATCAGCTCTATAGCGTCGACTGCGTCTGGACTTAAGGTAAAACAAAGTATAATGCAGTCTGGCCCCAGTTTTGCAATATCGCGCGCTTGAATGATTTTACGAGTGACTCTGTCCTTATCTTGAAACACCACTGGACATTTGGTAGAAGACAAGAATTCAACAACAGTCTCTGTAGTGCACTTTGAGATGCCCCGTCAGAAATTTAAAAACTTTGTACCGGTGTCCCCCAAGCCGATCGTTAAGAAAACGTCCTCTTTGACCCAAAGACCCTCGATACATCTTTTACACGTAACGACAACCAATACTAATGACAAATCACATTCCCCTGAACCAAAATGGCGTCAATAAGTTCAAACCCCTGCTGTGTGCCGCCATTCGCTTCCTAAAACCTGCACCGAAACGCAGTCGGCGCTTCAAAAAATGTCGTTACTTGTAGGAAGCTGTTATCTAGGTACTCTAGTTTGACCGACATAACTACGGCATCATGATGCCTCCACATGAACCACGAATCGATTTTGGTGTTTTTTGTTTGTTTTTCACTCAAGCACGCGATATTGCGAAACTGGAGCCAGACTGCGTTAGCGCCCCTTAAATTTTGCTTTCCGATAAAGAGCGGCAATTCTTTGAACGACGAGGGCATGCGTAATAAACACGTGATATGCATGTCTTGTGTTTTTTATGTTTATTTGGGTGACATGTATACTATTTATATTTGATGCCACCTTAAATAAACTTCAGTTGGGAGTCTATTGCTCTGTCCTGTAGGTTGTCTTTTACATTCGTCTTCGTGCTGTTTTTTTTTATATTTGTATATCCAAAATGGTTCTTTAAGGATCTACGACAGTACTTAATGTTAAAATCGCATTACCATAGATTGTATAAAAAGGCTAAACCGAACTTCTGGTATGAAAAATATTGCACATGCCGTGAACTAACAAAGAAGCTTTTCGTTAATGACCAGTATATGCATCGTAAGCAAGTGGAGCTGAGCTTAAACAAACGACCTGAAGAATTCTGGCGCTTTGTAAAGAAGCATGCCAGGAAGGAGTCGGGAAAATAACGCTCCGCAGTGGGTCTGATATTTATATGTCCCCTCTTCCTCCGCCTTTTTCGCCGGCGCGTTGGGACGGCGTACGCTTTCTAGTGCTACGAGGTCAGGCTGTTCTACAACCTGGTCCCTCTCATCCCGGTTTTCTGCCTCCAACTCTGGGAGTGCTTGCTCCCCGTCAGCTGCCTCTGGCTCTGGATCCCTCGTCAACACAGGGGCGACCTGACGCGATTTGGACCTCATACATGACTGAACTAGCCCTTCTCCCAGTTGTTGACCCCTTTCGCGCAGCAGGAAATCTGACCGGTTAGAAAACAAATAAGGATACTCCAACGGGACTGTTTGCGAGACCGCCGCCTCTGTCACTAGCTCTCCGAACGGGCCAGTTATCCTTACTGTCGCCATAGGCAGACAGACACTGTGCTTTTCAAGCAGCTGCTTGATCCAAACTACCTTTCCCGTAAAATCGGATGGCGTTACATACGACGGATGAACAACGTCCATCGTCGCTGCACTGTCCCGAAGCACCCTGCACGGCTTTCCGTTTACCTGGAGCTCGTGAAGATAGGGACGAAGAAGCTTCAGGTCCTTGTCACTACCGTTCACGTACGAGAACACAACCCGCGGTTTCTTACATCTGGCCGCTGTGTGTCCCGGCTCCTGACAGTTGTAGCACAGGAACGGCTTCCTTGCCTCGAACTGCCCTGTTGGGCTTTTCCGCGCCTCGTCTCCGTTCGAGTGTTCTGCGCTCTTTTCTGGGACCTTTTGTCCTGCTTCGGGCTTCTCGGTCCCGTTTTCTCGCGAGCCATTACCCTGTCGGAAGGTCTTGCGCTGATCGCTTCGGCCGGATTCGCTTTCCTCTTTCGCTGCAGCCTGTTCTCGTTCCTCTTTCGCTGCAGCCTGTTCTCGCTCTCGTTCCTCTCTTGCTGCAGCTTCACTCTTAGCGTTCTGAAGCAGTTCCCACGCAATTTTAATTTCCTCTGCTTCCGCGCTCTCTGAAATCGCTTTACTGATCTCAGATTTCTTCATCTTTTGCTCCACCTCCACACCCAATTCTTCACATAAAAAGAGTAAATCTGTTCTCAGTAACCTCATCAGATCCATGATCGCTGCTCTTTAGCTTTGGCTTTGTTCTAAAACTTGTCGCGAGGTTGTACCAAAACCTAGCGCACGAGTCAAACACTAAGGATTCCCAGCAGTTCAAAATTAATTACCCATAATCTGAAGCCTGGCGAATCTCAAAGCAAAGTCCAAACGCTCACCCGCAGATGTAGCACGATGTCGCATGGTCCGATCCCAACCGCTGCCAACCAGTTGTTCGAGGCGGGGTTTAGGCCGCACGTCCGGGAGCTTCCTGGCTCGTGACGACGACCATTCCCCGAAGTGAAGAACCCAGGGGTCCAGTGGAGGTGGGAGAATTGGTAACGTAACGGACGGTTTAATTACATGGTAGCGATACAGTCGTCAAATCCAAGAGAACAAATGGAGCCCTCACGCCCCGCCTTATATAGGGGTCCGTTTTCTCCCTCTCTCTCCGCCAGGGCAGCAGGTGCGACCGCCACGTGCTTTGCAGCTGGGTCCGCCGCGACGTAGTCAGAAATGAGTCATAGCCAAGGTTCTCCGCAGTTAGGCCAGGCCTCTCTCCCCTTCCGGAGCGCACGAACCCACACGCACACACACACACGTCCCGTTGACGTCACGGACGCGTTGAGACACGTTTTGGGCAGCCTTCGACAGGTGGGCGTCAGTCCTGAACACGTCGGGACTCGTTTCGGGACTCTTTTCCGCAGCGTTGAAACTCGGAAGAAGGTTGCCGAAGGTTCCATTCTTAACAGCCCCTCCGGGGCCAGGGAAACCTCGAATGGCCGGTGGTACAATCGCTGGCCTGAAGAGGTGGGCTTGGAGTAGGCCTTGAGAAGACGCTGCAAGCACCAAACAAACTCCCAAACCTCTCACAACGGAGGCATCAGCGGAAACGTCCCCCACAACACCACGCCACACCGCAGTCAAACGCTCGGAATTCGCCAAAGACCCGCCAGACTGGATTACGGATTACCAAAATTTGGTACAATTCCGGGTATCGAGACCCCCTGTCGCCAAAAAAACTCATTTTTCCAACGAGGTCACTAAGAACAAAATACAAAAGACAAAAACTCTTCGCAATTTGTGAGGTCGTTTTTGGGTTTTAGCGAAGTGCCCCCACTTAGATCCTCATTCCCGTGGATGACGAAGACCTCTGAGATCATCCCTACTAATTTTCGTGATGTCAGAAAAATCTGCTCAACCCATCGGCATTGCCGTTAAATTTGCCTTTCCTTTTTCTTACGCTGAAGTCATAGTGATCGATTTTCACGTGATTTCTAGACGTGAAAATGCGGTCCTTATAGCGCCGATAAAACAATCCGCCTTTTTCATGCCCCGTCACATTGGTCCTAGCAATCTCCTGAGCTGTAGCGCGAAACCCTGACACACTAGGGTCGCTCTTCTGCTCGACTGTCAAAGACACTCTGTCTACTCGTAGCAGAGGACCAAAGTTACGCGACGCCGGAGCTACGAGAGATCTTTCACTGATCCCCTCTTCCTCCGCCTTTTTCGCCGGCGCGTTGGGACGGCGTACGCTTTCTAGTGCTACGAGGTCAGGCTGTTCTACAACCTGGTCCCTCTCATCCCGGTTTTCTGCCTCCAACTCTGGGAGTGCTTGCTCCCCGTCAGCTGCCTCTGGCTCTGGATCCCTCGTCAACACAGGGGCGACCTGACGCGATTTGGACCTCATACATGACTGAACTAGCCCTTCTCCCAGTTGTTGACCCCTTTCGCGCAGCAGGAAATCTGACCGGTTAGAAAACAAATAAGGATACTCCAACGGGACTGTTTGCGAGACCGCCGCCTCTGTCACTAGCTCTCCGAACGGGCCAGTTATCCTTACTGTCGCCATAGGCAGACAGACACTGTGCTTTTCAAGCAGCTGCTTGATCCAAACTACCTTTCCCGTAAAATCGGATGGCGTTACATACGACGGATGAACAACGTCCATCGTCGCTGCACTGTCCCGAAGCACCCTGCACGGCTTTCCGTTTACCTGGAGCTCGTGAAGATAGGGACGAAGAAGCTTCAGGTCCTTGTCACTACCGTTCACGTACGAGAACACAACCCGCGGTTTCTTACATCTGGCCGCTGTGTGTCCCGGCTCCTGACAGTTGTAGCACAGGAACGGCTTCCTTGCCTCGAACTGCCCTGTTGGGCTTTTCCGCGCCTCGTCTCCGTTCGAGTGTTCTGCGCTCTTTTCTGGACCTTTTGTCCTGCTTCGGGCTTCTCGGTCCCGTTTTCTCGCGAGCCATTACCCTGTCGGAAGGTCTTGCGCTGATCGCTTCGGCCGGATTCGCTTTCCTCTTTCGCTGCAGCCTGTTCTCGTTCCTCTTTCGCTGCAGCCTGTTCTCGCTCTCGTTCCTCTCTTGCTGCAGCTTCACTCTTAGCGTTCTGAAGCAGTTCCCACGCAATTTTAATTTCCTCTGCTTCCGCGCTCTCTGAAATCGCTTTACTGATCTCAGATTTCTTCATCTTTTGCTCCACCTCCACACCCAATTCTTCACATAAAAAGAGTAAATCTGTTCTCAGTAACCTCATCAGATCCATGATCGCTGCTCTTTAGCTTTGGCTTTGTTCTAAAACTTGTCGCGAGGTTGTACCAAAACCTAGCGCACGAGTCAAACACTAAGGATTCCCAGCAGTTCAAAATTAATTACCCATAATCTGAAGCCTGGCGAATCTCAAAGCAAAGTCCAAACGCTCACCCGCAGATGTAGCACGATGTCGCATGGTCCGATCCCAACCGCTGCCAACCAGTTGTTCGAGGCGGGGTTTAGGCCGCACGTCCGGGAGCTTCCTGGCTCGTGACGACGACCATTCCCCGAAGTGAAGAACCCAGGGGTCCAGTGGAGGTGGGAGAATTGGTAACGTAACGGACGGTTTAATTACATGGTAGCGATACAGTCGTCAAATCCAAGAGAACAAATGGAGCCCTCACGCCCCGCCTTATATAGGGGTCCGTTTTCTCCCTCTCTCTCCGCCAGGGCAGCAGGTGCGACCGCCACGTGCTTTGCAGCTGGGTCCGCCGCGACGTAGTCAGAAATGAGTCATAGCCAAGGTTCTCCGCAGTTAGGCCAGGCCTCTCTCCCCTTCCGGAGCGCACGAACCCACACGCACACACACACACCTCCCGTTGACGTCACGGACGCGTTGAGACACGTTTTGGGCAGCCTTCGACAGGTGGGCGTCAGTCCTGAACACGTCGGGACTCGTTTCGGGACTCTTTTCCGCAGCGTTGAAACTCGGAAGAAGGTTGCCGAAGGTTCCATTCTTAACAAAGCGTAGCACAATATCTTACATGTACTGTATGGGAAATGAAACTATTAAGTCGGACCGCAATAGTTAAACATCTAAGGGATTTTGCGGATGATCACCTTTTTTTTTAAATTCTCCCGTGAACTTGATTGTAAGCCAGAGTGTGCGCATGTTGGGAATAATCGGCTGCCTAACTAAAACATTTAGCACTCATCATTTTCTGTTGCGACTCTCCGGTACTTTTGTGCGCTCTAAACTTGATTTTGCATCTGTCATTTGGAACTCTCTCTTTAGTACAGCGAGTGAAAAAATTGAGCACATACAAAAACGATTTGTCCGTATTGTCTATGTCAGATATTTTGGTCGTAAATGTTGTTTTGAATGTAATTTAATTATATCCAAACTAAAACTGTGCACTCTACGTGACAGGAGATTTGTCATGGATGTTAAGTTCTTGCACAGGTTGGTTCATGGGTCCATAGACAGTTCTGTACTTCTTGCTTCTTTGCACTTCCGAATTCCTGTAAACACAAACTCTAGAAATCTTAGAGTTTCTTACCCAGATATTCATAGCAACTTGTCACAGGTATCAAAAATCCAACATGTTTGAAATACGAAGTTTTGCAATGGTTATATTTTTTGTAGAAAATTGCCCCTTGTTTGTACAGGGTTGCTCTAAAATTGACAAAACTGTTTGCACGTGTATTAATAAAAGAAATATGTATAAATTTTAAAACATGTGCATAATTTGAAGCATGTAAATTTGTGATGAATAAGTATTTTATGCTTCGTACTCTACCGCGAAGGCCTTCGAGCTGTTTGTAAGCACCTGAAAATAAACATTGAATTGAATTGAACTGAACTAGCCCAAACTTCAATCTTAATAGACTATACCTTTTTAATTATTGAGAATAAACGTATGTTTATAGGAAACTTGCTCAGCGTCGCATAAAACCACTAAATGAATATAGGGTGTTTGAAGTCATCAGGCTCGATCTAAAGTGGACCGTAAAATTGACGCCAGCACGAAGCAATATATACTTTTTGTCAAATGTGTAGTTCACAAGTTCGTTTTTGTTTGTAAAATTTCAAGCCGTAGCTTTTTTGTGTAAGAAATAGTGTCGATAATTAGCCAGGGTCTACAGCAGACGGTGACGCAGACGACTGAGTCAAGCGGCGGGGCACGTTTGGAGCGCGTGTTGATAGATGGCGCTACCTTCATATCGAGACAACTCGCGACGACCGTGATTTCCTAAAATGAACGTAATCTTTTTGTAGTGTACCTTTGGTTTAAACGTAAATGCGTATAATAAAAGCTAAAGTTTTAAGTAAAAAAAAAGGCGGTTGCATATTGACGGCTTTCTCGCTTCCGACTGATTACGTCTCTCCGTCGTCTGCTTTTTTCCGCTGGTCAGCCGCACCTTTCGACATTGCTCCCTACGCCATCTATCAATACGTGCACCAAACGCGCCCTAGGCTACGCCGACACGCTTGCAGGAGTTGGGAACGAGCGAGTGTTGATATGTTTATATATCGCGTTCCGGTCTTAAAGGACAAGCTTGAGCACATGCTCCTGTGATTTGTTTCAAAAATATACATATTTAGTAGTTTTAGATGACGTTCATCAAGTTTCTGATTAGAACCATATCTTCTCCATTTAAGAAAGGTATTTAAGAAATGTTACTTAATCTACTTACTTTAATAACAATTCTACACCCATATCATGGTCTCTGGCTTTATAACTCACCCGCGCCAATCGGATAAGTGTAGCTTTCACAGCTTTTTTTAACAAAATTTTAACCCTCAAAAGACACCCTATAGAACATCATGCTAGCACCTTGTGGTGTCTATTGTAATAAACGTAATATAAATTGAAAAATTAAGAATATGTTTTTCTGATTTGGTATAAAAATCAAGATGAACAAGATTGCATAGGAAAATCACGCTTCGACCGAAAAAGATTGAGGACTTAGTCTATGAGTTGCAATGCTTGCGGTACATCGTTCTCAATGGGTTTGTTTTTCCTAGAACCTCCCGTGAAAAAGGGCGTACACAATAAGGAAATATTTCTATGACCTTAAATTCGTGCATTTTGTTGTGCCGCTACTTTTTTTCAACACTATTATTTTCTTAGGACCACTTAGGTGTATTTAAGATATGCGCTCTGGTGGGTAGTTCTAGCATCACAAAAAAAAAGTAAAGCTAATCGTAAACCAAAATTGGCGAAATTGCTCGATTAACTAAAACGTCTGTTTGGGCGGCTTGAATTTTGAATAATTTTCGCTACACTAACCTCCCACACTGTTTACGTCAGGGCTCGAGAAAGAACTACAGAAAACCGCCCCCTCATTCGACATTTCGAATAACTCGTGAACAGTATGTAAACATCCCAGGGGCAAAGCGGGAACCAAGGACACGACGAATGAGTTACGAATGTCCGCAGAGGTTCAGGTGATAAGCCAGGAAAGATGGTTCTGCGGATGACACGCGAAATCACTTTGGGGCCGCGCAGCGAGAAGATTGATTCTGACTCACGCAGTCCGTTTCTTACTTAAACCCGGTTCCGCAATGGAAGGCGGCTCGTTTGAAGTCCCCCTAACACGAGAATCTACTCCGGCGCCGGCTTCCTCCGAGCACCCCACTTCCGTTCGCGGACTGGGATGCACCCTGTTCCGGTTTAGAACGGAGCGAAGTAAAAGCAGCGATTCATTTGAGCAAATCATTTCTCGCGAACGTATACTGCGCCATCCGAATCCACAACTGGATCAACCAATCAGCAGCCGAGTTTGCGTGACGTCGCTCGAAACGTCAGTTGGCTCCACCAATTGAAAGCCGCCAAATTGGGCACTAGACACCAGTTTTTGGGGCGTGCATGCGACTCGTGTTGCCTTTACAACGGTCCGTCTTTTGGGTGGAGTGAAACGAGTGCGTGTAGCGTGGATTGAGAAGCCGACCGGAAAATACGATTCTTGTTGGGCTTTCCGGATCGGCGAAAACATGCGTTGTTTTGTCTGCTTCCCTTTCGGCCGTCAAACGGGGGAATAGTGGGTGCCGTCGACGGGATTGTTGGGGGCCATTGAACGGGTACTTGAGTCGTGTGTGATGTCGGAGTTCGGTGATTTATAAAGGAACATTCAAGATCACGAATTCGAGGAATAAAAGTTCTTCTTTACATCGATTCCAGTTTGATTTCGTAGTTCCACAGAATTGGAGCTGTGCTAGTCTAACTGCCTGCGATCACGTTTATTAGAGAAGTGTTTTCTTTCTTCCTTGCGTAAACATAAAAGGGTTCTTTTGACTAACGTTGTCGTTCGATTAAATCCGACGTGTAGCGCGTGCAGTCGGGTACTAATGTTTAAGTCAATTCGAAAATTGAAACACTTTCTACATGTTTAGCGCTATCTCAGCTAAGGCTTAAATACGTTTGTCGACTGTTTCTGCGGCACGCAAATATTTTCAGTTAAGACCATATTTCACAACAGAATACACAAGGGGGCATTAAACTTCACATTATCGATCATAAGATGGTAAAATAATTCTTTGTCTTTTAAATGAGGCTTTGAAATAATTTTTTGTCTTTTTTCAAATCGTGCTGCTTATACCTTCAAAATCGTTATTCGTCCATTCCTCGCTACATTCAAAATTTTAAGATGTGGCGAATTATTTCTAAACACAGACTGAAATATAAAAAAAGAATCAGTTAGGGTCGTTTTCTTTTACTGGATAACATCTCCTGAATTCGGCTATCGCTCTTAAATTGGACAAAAATAAATCTAAAACTTTTTTATTAAAAATAATTCATGTAGCGTTTTCTGCAGGCCACGCGGCTAACACCTCTGCCGCCTGTTTTCTTTTTTTTCTTTTGTAAAAGGTGTCCTGAAGTCATTGTCCGCATGCTGAAAACTCAACCTTGCTTCGTAGGTACCACAGCAACTGACACTAAATTCATGTGGTTGTCTTTTTAGACTCAGGCTAGGTGGCGCAAGCTACCACCCGTTACAAAGCGTATAGCCATTAACATCCATCCATCCATCTATCCGCCCGAACGAATGAAGCAGCGCTAAAAAGGGCTTAGTCATTACGCTCGTGATCTTTCTGCGTTTAGTATTCCCGGCTAAACGGAAAAAAAAAGAAACCAAAACAACAGTCACACCTAAGACAGCATTGTGAATAATGTCTCTTTTCTTTTAACCTGGAATAAAGGTATCGACTTTTCACATTTCGCTGCTTTGACGGTTCGCCGGAAAAAAAGAATTTGATACATTAAAATGGCTGCTTATAATTAGTTCGGGACCGCCATTTAAATCGCTTCCCTGTCAGCGTTCGCAAATGGTGTCTGCGATTCTGGCGGCTGTCTGCGCCAGAACGTTGGGCACGGCACTAACGGCGAACCGTCTTTCTTGAGAGCCGGTAATTAAGAAGATTACGTCTTGCTTCTCACCTACCCCTGTTAGCTTTGCAGTTTATATATATTGATATATTTTAAATCAGCGATTGGAGCATTCTGTTCGTTTACTCTGTGTGGTTACTTTCGCCGTTGTATAACCGAACTCAATCGAAGAAAGATTGGGCATAATAAATAAACTGTGATGTGAAAATGTTTTTTTTTTCGATTTCCAACGTCCGAGAGAGGGTTGCTATTATCGCAAGATATGACATTGGCAAGTTAGCCTTCCTTGTTAGCCTTAATTTTAATATATTGATACATTATATTTGGGATGAACGGTTTGAACATCTACAGGCGTTGACCGCATAATCCGGTTTTATTTTTTGTAAATACATTTTTAACACACGTCGATGGGTTTATTCATAAACTTTAGAATCTTTTGAAGGGAATGTGCAGATATTATTAAATTGAAAATGTTGCGCTGGTTTGAAGATAAAGTAGTATAATTCATGCGCGCCCATTAAAATTTCCCTTGCACCTGGCCCTCCAACGACCACCCCGCGAACGGACGTAGCAAAGGAGGAAAAACATATCCGAAGATTTTCGGCGTCCCTAGCGCTTGCATCACATGAAAAATAATCGACTCCTACTACACCTAAGTCGAAACTCGTTTCAGCTGCCAAGGCCGCCGTGCATATTTTTGGGTAATTTGGGAACTTAACTGGTTTCACTAAAACGAATCTGTATGTTTTCTTTGGTTTTTATTGCATAACATGGTTCTGTCGCATAAAGTCACGAACAGCTCAATAAAAATAAGGCATGGTTTGATATATTTCACGCTTTTTTCTTCGCCATTTGCTGCTCAGTGTTCTTATCGTATAATGCCGAAATCCCGTTGGGTCGGGAGCAATAAAAAGATGGTCGCGATTGACCACGCCCACATTTCATAAGCTTACACTTTGGTAGCACAGTACTGTAAGCAAAATATTGCATTTTGTCTCGACATTTAGGGCTGTAAAAAAGCCCGGAGACGCCGCCAGGGTAGAGCTGAACCTGATCTCCCTTGGCCAGAGTCTGAGTATCTTGGCCCTAATGTGCGAAAGAGTGCCGCAGTTAAGCTTCATTGCTGGTAGTCCCGGCTATCGTCTGGCATCGTTATGCCTAAATCTCCAATCAAGTGCAAGAGGGTCTTCACTTATAATTGTTTGATTTTATGTGGCACACCGTGGGCTTAAATTTTCAAACAACTTGGCGGATTTAAGCTTCACTGCTTGTTTCAAGTTACGTGGCATCTGTGGCTCAAGTCAGACACATCCGCAATTATAGGGCGAGCCAAAATAAAAGGCTTAGAAACACAAAAAAGTACTCTGGTACTAACAATAACGCCTTGGACCAAAACCGTATAAGTACCAAATTAGACATCATAGGATTGCCAAGCTTGTTCCTGGCTAAGAGATGTTGTGGCTCGCTGCCTGGGCAGTGACTATGCGTACAGCAAGTCGTCCGCCCCTTGCGCAGGAGTTGCGCTGATGTCAGAACGGCGCCGAACTCTGATTGGCCTTGATTAAAAGGATAGTGGGTATGCCTCAATGCCAGATGACTTGAGGTCTACCCACTATTTGTTTTCCTTTCAATCAGCCAATAAGAGCTCGGCGTTCTGAGATCATCGCAACCCTTCTGCAAGAAGCAGACGAGCTTGCGCTCCGCATACGCCAACTCAACTCTTTGACGTCACGCATCTGCGGTGGCGCTTCGGTCGGAACTGCGCATGCGCAGAAGCTTTCCTCACGCGAATCTGCTTATTTTTTTTTCACACGCGCGGGGCCATCAAACCCGATGTAGGCAACCGTGTGCGCCGCACTCTGGTCCGCATACTCTTTCTCACCCCCTCTCTTATTTCGGCATACGTTGCCCAAGAGTGCACACCTCCGAAGTTTAGAGTCGCATTGCAGTCGTCACGCATTGATGTCACAGCACTCTTCTTACATCGCTAATCAATATCTCCCAAATTTTTATCTCCTCTCAAACGAAAAACTTTGGGAAAAAGACGCGAAGTTTTCCTCCTACTTAAGAAGATCGGCGTGTCGAAATGCGAAGCCAGCCAGCAAATGAACGTCGTTCGAAACACGACATCTCGTCCCTAGGCCCCGTAGCGAAAAAAAGTCGTAAGTTCGGCCCTCGCATTCGAGATCAACGCGCTCGCTTCTTTCCCGAGCGCGCCATCAGGCGTCGACGACCCCCGAAGCCAAGGATCATAACTCGGATCCTGCATTCGACATTCATGCGAACGCTTGGCGCCCAAAGGGCCGTTTTCGAGCGAGGCTTCGAAACGAGGCGCTACCCTTCAGCGTGCGCCGTAAACACGAGACGTGACTTCAGAGGTCTCCAAAAGCGAACGCCCCGAAGAGGAGGGATGCGGTATGCCGGAGGATCTGGCGCCTCGTCCGAGCACGCTCTTCCGCCTAAGGAACGGAACGGGTAAGGTAGGGAAGGGGCTGTGGAAAGGAGGTTGGGGAAGAAGTAGGGAAGATGGGAAGGAACGGGGACGGGAACGATGGAAGCAACGGGCGGTCGTAAAGAATGGAGGCTGAATAGAAGGACGGGTTGAACGCTGGATATGGTAGGGCATAAGGGAAGCAGGTATAAAAAATGGTAAGGGGAAGGAAATCGGAAAGAAGTAAGTAAAGGAAGGTAGTTTTAACTGGGGAAAGAGTCGGATTTAAGGGAAAGAACAGAGACTTTCATTAGAAACGGATGGAAAAAAAAAACGTCGGGCAGGGTCGCAGATGAAAATGTGAGAGAATATGGGGAGTACCACAGTTGGGATAAAGTAGGAACTGAGAGAAAGGGAAGTTGTAGGCAAAATAGACGCATGCAAATAAAGTCGAAAATTGGCAACGACAAAGGGGCTTGGGAAGGGCGTGGTGACGGTAGGCGGAAAAGAGTCGTTCGGGAAGGGAATTGGGAAAAAAAAGGGGGAAAACTTGGAGCATTTGCTGTGGGAATGGCATGAACTTAGCAGTAAATATAAGAAGAAAGGCGTTGAAAGAATGCGGAGGACAATATCGGGAGATATGCAATGTTAAAGTTTCTTAAGAAGAAAACGCCGGGGAAGGGTGAAACTTGGTAGCTGAAATTACGATGCGAGTAGGACGCGAAAGGGTTTAGGGTCAATATCAAAGACGAACATACCTTTCTGAAATTTATCTCAATTTGTTGTCACTAAATTAAATATTAAGTACACGGCCCTTGACGGGCCGTGCTGGCGGCACAGAACTAAATGTAGACAGTAAACACTAGATGGTTCAAGAGGCAATTCATGGAGCATACGTAGTTTCTCTCTTTCTCCTCTCCTGGTTTGCCTTCATCTCAAGAAATTTGCTAATAGGTAGAGCTACTATTGGGTCGAAAGAGCCCTTATGAAGAGACGCCGCCACTCAGATCGCAGTCAGCTTGCGAGCTTGCTCTCAGCAGGGCACACGAGCAACGACCTACCCTTCCCAGAGCTTTGTTGACGCTGAAGTTGTTTCAGTAATAAATAACAATACGGTATCATCAGTGTTATATAGACCACCGAGTGGTGACACCTGTTTATTCCTTGCGTACCTTTAGTTCTATCTGACTTTTATATTCGTCCACAAATATGATGTAATATTAACTGGAGATTTAAACATAGACATGCTGTCTACCTCGGCAAGCAGTGTAAATTTTGATGCGCTATTGCAATGTTTCGATTTTACTATTATTACTATGTTAGCCACCCGCGTAACTTCATCTTCAGAAACACTGTTAGACCTGCAGAAAGAGTAAGAAAGCAGGCAAGCTGGTTGATGCACATTTCTTAAAAAAGAAAAAAAACCTTAGATCACGGACAGAAAAGAGGACAAACACAAAACGTCTTGTGTTTGTCCCCTTTTTTGTCCGCCATCTCCGGTTTTTTTTTTTTCAAATATGAGTAACTGCTCGACTTATTTATTATTAACACTGGCCACTCAGTCATACAGTCAGAAGTAGCGTGTTGCGATTTAAGTGAACATATGAGCATATACTTTGTTTTTCTGTCAGACAGCGCTATCAAAGCACAAAAATCGTAGTACGCCCCTCATTCAATGTGTAGCGACTACTGCCTCAAAAAAGTTTGATGTACAAATGTCCGATGCAAAATGGGATGACGTATGCAATAAGACAAACGCAGTCAAGCCATACAAATTGTTCTTCGAAATATTTTGTTCTATAAATAACAAGCAATTTCCTTTCAAAATAAACACACTACAAACCGGTTTGGAAAATCGTGGATATCACGTGACCTGGATACTCGTATCAAGGAAAAAATTAATTGTATAATTTCTTCACAACCACTAAAATATCGCCATTTTAGTACAGTTTAAGATATACAAAAAGCAGTTATAATGATATCAGGAATGCAAAAGGACGCTATTATGAGACCTACTTGGAGTCGTTGTTGAATAGTCCTGATATCCTTAGTAAGAAAATTTGGTCACTGGATACAAGATCAACTGAAAGCAAACTTATTGATAAGCTTACTCATAATGGGCAAGAATATGCAGTTAATGACCTGGCTGAGGAAATTAATAGGCAGTTCACTTAAATACCCAACCCACGTTCTAATCAGGCCGATAATTTTATTATGAGATGTTCGTTTGCAGTGTTTCTTGATCCAGTTGATGAAAAAGAAATTATATATATATATATATATATATATATATATATATATATATATATATATATATCTTCGCGTAATTATCGAACAGCACCTGCTGTGACGCCAAGATCTTTCAAATTCACCCCGTAAAACTTGGTCTGCAGCTTATTTCTGCTCCTGTTAATATTTTTCTAACTTATGCATAGAAACAGCCACTTTTCTTTTAGATATGGAGATTGCTAGAGTTATTGCTCTTTTTAAGAAAGGGCACAAAAACGACTTTGGTCATTATAGACAGTTTAGCATCCTTCCAGTTTTTTAGAGCGCAGCTCTTAGGCGCCCGTTTCCGGCTTGAGTGGCGTCGGCGTAACCGTGAGATCACGTGACCCCCGAGGTCATGTGACCCCCCCCCCCCCAAGGTCACGTGTCCCCCCCCCCCCTTGAGGAGGAGGGGGAGGAGGAAGGAGGAGACGAGGGGAGGAGGTTGAAGGATGAGGAGAGGAAGAGGGGGTAAAGGAGAAGGAGGGGGGAGGAGGAGGGAGAAGGGGAGGAGGAGGGGTATACCCTTCTCTCAGTACCCTTCTCTCCTCCCCTCGTCACGATCACGAGGTGAAGAGGAAAGAGGAGGGGTATACCTCTCCCTCAGTACCCTTTCCTCCTCTTCAAGAGCTGCGCTCGAATTCGGTGTTACAGGGAGTTGTAAACGACTTTTATAAAAAGGGCTCGAGAGAATAATTCTGAAACGACCTGAGAGGTTCTTACATGCCAATGATATAATCATTGATTTCCAGCAGACACGTAGCCAGGATTTGGTTTCGGGGGGGCGCCCATGATAAAATGCTGTATGGGGGGGGGGGGGGGGGGAGGGGGGGGGGGCCGAGGAGGTCCCAGCAAAATGGAAGATTTCGGGGGAGGGGGGGCCCATGCCACCCCCCCCCCCCTCCCCGGATACGTGCCTGATTCCCAGTATGGTTTCAGGAAAAACAAGTCGGCAGAGCTTGCTCTTGTTCACCAAAAAGAGTATATTTTAAGAAATGTTGCACGTAAATGTTTAGCACTAGGAATATTTAGAGATTTCACGAAACCTTTCGCCCCAATAAATTACAATATTCCTATTAAAATGTTGGATTTTTACGAAATAAGAGGACACGCCTTACATTTGATTCAATCATATACCCATCACCTCGAAAGCAGTACGTTCATTTAGATACATTTTATTCGCAATACGTTCTTTTAACTCTGGTGCTCCACAGGGGAGCATTTCCGACCGCCTGCTTTTAACCTGTACATTAATGTTATTGTTGCTAGTGACGCGAACGCCCGTTTCATTATATATGCGGACGATACTAGCATATTTCTACATGACGATACTTACAATAATCAATCTGTTAATGCAAAGAATGTTCTGAAAAATTTTGACAGATGGTTGGAAAAAACTTTGCTCTCAGTTCATATAGCGATATCTAAGGCTGTAGTTTTTCGCCCCAAAATTAAGATATGCAAACGTGGTAATGAACATGTCGTTTAAATTCTAAACTGTCGAAATAGTAAAGTCTTTGAATCACTTGGTGTCTATTTTCCCAAAAACATGATTTGGGATGATCACGTCAATCATGTTATTTTAAAACCCTAAATAGTCGGCGGCGGGTTCAGAGTTCAGGGCGAGGGAAAGAAAGGCTTCGGAGGAGGAAGCAGGTGGAATGCTGAAGCGAGAGGGATGTTTTCACCTCTCCTCTCCAGCAATCAATATGCGTCCTCCTCCTCAGCCTTCCTTTCCCTCGCCCTTAACTCTTAGCATGCCGTCGACAATAGAGTTGTAGGCCACATGTCACGCCATAGGCATAATCTCCCGCAACGTGCTAAGCTCGTTTTATATCGCGCTTCATTTTGCTCTCACTCGAATTATTATTTTCTAGTTTGGACCTTCACGACACTACCAAACTTATATAAAATATCCGTTGTTCAGAAAATAATTATCCGTATAATTTATAATTTTCCGAACGGTCGCACGACTCCGATTCGTTTGATAATTTCTTAATTATAGGTATATTTATGCTATAAACCTCTAGGCTACTGCGATGCTTCAAAACCAAGCAAGTACAACACATCAATACCATTTCCATACTAGCTTCATTACGTTCGTTCAAAATACACAATCCGCACCGCCATAAACCACGCTGGATGCTACCTATCGTGAGGACGAATTACGGTCTCCAGAGGTTTAACCATCAATTATTGTTTACAGTTTTAAACGAACTTGTTAAAGCAAACATTACCTTCCCTAGTGTTTCCAATTCAGACCTTCGTAATTTTCACATCCAAACTCGTAATTGTTAAACATTATTTTGTCACTTTATGCTTTTTTGTTATTGTTGCTTATGCATTATGTTGTAGAACAGTTCACCTTATGTTTTAACTGGGAACATGTTAAGTTTTATTTGGCCTAGTTTACGGAAGAGCTGAGAATGTATGCGTGCTGTCTTTTGTTTGTACTGCGAAATCGTTTGTAGTCCCGTCACTGCCTGCTGCAAACGAGGGGAGAACTTTGTGAAGCGACTTGTTGCTTTTTTTCTCACCTCCTTCATAGCCTTGTAATGGTGAGAAATAAATATTGTTAATATTATTATTAAAGATCTGACCGAGAACAGGCGCAGCCAGAAAGCCTTCCGCAGTAGTAGACGCCACCACCACAGTGGACCTCCGTACAAGGCGGTCACAACAATAGGTGTCGACTATATCTGTATAATTTTGGCAGTTGTGGTCGTGGGTTGCTTAGCCTCCGTACTACCCGCGAGGCATGGCGCCCTGACCCAGCTGTCCTCGTCAACAAATTCCAGGTGGTAACGACCTTCCAACACTCTGAACGTCAAACTTCCCATGTGAAGTCTGTTATTTGACAGAACAAAGATTTATATTCGCAGTTGCCCATCGATGGAATCATCAACATAAAAGTAGGCAGTCAGATGCCCATTTTTTTGGCCGTTTTTGTTTGTGCAGAAAGGCAGTGTTTGTTTTATCTTTTTGGGACATGTATATTATTTTTTTTTCAGTATATTCGTCACGGATCTCTGCTTTATCTGAAAAATATAGGCCATGTTCGTTTAGTATTGAAAGTTCCACGATATATTATTTTACTCTATATCGGGTATTGATTTGCTGTGCTCACGAATGCAGTGGATAATATTTTGAACAAAAACGTTTACTATGCTTGGACAAAGACACCAACGCAAACAAATATAAATTGCAATTTGATTTGTTATTCTTTTTAAATATATAAAAACATACTAATGTAAAATATTTTAGTGAGTAATTCGTGCCTTTTTAACTCTTCCAGAACTGGGACTGGAATATTATGAATAGTTTTTGATTCGAGGTGCATTATTAGACGAATTTTCCAAAACGCTTTTCTTTCGAGCATTTCACGCTCAAGTAAATTTGAAATAATTTTTTTAATTCAAAATAGTTATGCTATGTCAAATCCTTATAGCTAAATTATTATGTCCAAACTAATGGGCAATGTAAGTTACCAATTAGTTACAATTCGGCTATAGTAATAGAATATAACATTAATGTCCAATTCTTATCGCTGAATTGTTATGTGCAAACTAATGCGATATGTAAGTGGGATACTAATTATTTTTTTCAATATTTGGCTTCTTATATTTTGCGTGAACTATAATCACAATAAAGTTGAAGTAAATTTCGGTAACTGAAGTTATCTCAAAACATCCCAGTATCAAGAAATAGTTATTCCGTCTGTTCCGCGCACATTGAATCAAAACAACGAAAAAAAAAAACATGTGATCGAGTGGGTGTGATTTCTTCGCCTTTGTGCCGTATCTCATTACCGAATGCAGCGCACTCTTCGTGTGCATGCCATTGTTCTTCAAACCCAGTAAGAGCAAAACGGAAAGAATAATTTTTGGCACAAGGACGCCACAGACAAGATACAGACAGAGAAAAGGAAGCACCTTATCTTGAAACGCGCATCACATTCCAGCAATTGTTGATTATATATGAGAATAATTTCAATCTCCCTAATAAAACTTAGATTCTTGTTGAGACAAAGGAAAGGTTATTTTAAAAACAAGTGAAGCAAAGAACAAACACTACCTAACTCACGCCTGCACGCGTGGTTAAGCTCGTGTAATGGTCTTTCTGTAAACGACCGCATTATTTGTATAAACGTGTAGCTGCTACAAGTAATTTACTCTTTAATATTACTTCATTTAAAAAGACATAAATAAAGAGAAGGAACGGTAAGATTTATTTTTTTATTAATCCTGCTGTGAACAAAAGGTATTAATATAGGAAAGGTACAAATGTGCAAATGTATACCGATATATACAAAAACATGCACATAAATTTGCACAAAAATATACCTAAAATATACACACAGACATTCAAGCATAAAAAAACTTGATAATCAAAGGAAAAAAATTTTAACGAAAAAATCTAACGCACATAAATCACTTTTATTTAACAAAAATGAAAAAAAAACGTCATTTGAAACCATTAAAAAAATATATTCATAGGTAGCACAGGAAATCCTTCAGGTGTACGTGCAAAAAAAGTAGTATTTGAAAGCATTAGTTCTACGGTTTCAATTTGGTTTGTACTCTTCTTCTCCAGCCCATCGAAAGTTGGGAATGGCATACTTGGCCAATGTTAATTTGGACCTATGCCACCGTACGACTCGAAATAATCCTTGAGTACACGTCGTTACAATGAATATATACATATACATATATATAAAACAAAGAAACGAAGTGAAGAACTTTGGCTTTATTTCCAGAGGGCCCAATTCTGCAGGCCCAAGCTCGAACTAATCAAAGCACCGCGGACACTCCTAGCTGTCGAGCGGCCTAGTGCCAAGGCGCCTCCGTGCAAATATATCACCGTCCGTGAAGTCGCCACTTAATTAAATACCGCTGGAACTGCCCTCTTATCAACGTTTTTTATTGAAGAACCCAAGGCGCAGTCTTAGCCGTCAGCCCTAATACAGTGTTTTTATTCGTTCTTATAACTACGTCGACTGGCGCTCTTTGCGGGCGTCAACTCATTTGAGTGCTGCTCTTTTCCGAACCTTGTTTGAAAGAGCCAACGAATTTACTTTGTCTCTCCCCAACCTCTGATATCATGCGAAAAATTAATTAATTAATATAAAAGTATTTTAAAAGTGAAGAATGTACTTCATAAGGGAGTACTGGACACACTTGAGTGTTACAAAATCACGTCAAAAAAGGAACCGAAAGAGCGTAAAACAAAAAAAACTTTGCAAAAAAAAACATGATACAAAAATCAGCTAAATCTGGCGCGCAAGACGTAGCCCTTCAATTTTAACAAATTTTGTGAACTTGGTAGGACTGGACCTTGGTATCCGTTACAAAAGTGCCACCGTTGCAGCAGGATTCTCTCTCGGGCGGCACCTCTCTCTCTCTCTCACTTGCCGGTGTCAGGGATCATGAGACCTCAGCAACAAAACATAGCGTTCTCGTAAGAAGTCACGATATGAGTTTGGTTACACAAAGAATTACCCCGTGAATTACCGACTCAAACTCGCCTTTTACTTGTGAGGGTTTTGTCACGTGTGGCTAAGGAAATAGCGCCATTTTAGTTTGCTTTTTCAGCCAAGTCCTTTCGGTTTCTTGCAAACTAGAATGTCTCATTGGAAATACACACAACTTCGAGCACGTGTACAGTCTTAAGTTTGATGTGCGTGTAATAAGCAAAGTAGGAATCTCCATTTCTGTCGCCTTTTGTCCAAAATAAAATTCAACTACACTCACTGGCAGTCGAAAATATGCAGTGTGTGGGCTTTCATATTCATGAATAAGTACGCAATTATTTTCGCGTGTTCATCGATTAATACCGTAATGGGGTTGACTCAAGAGCGATAATATTGTTTACGGAAAACACCGCACCGCACAATGCGAGCCTTAATATTAATTTTATTTGTTCAGTAGTTTTGGTTTTATCACGTGTTTTTATCTAGTAGTCTGGCAACGGTCTCGAAGAATGGATGGATGGATGGATGGATGAGGCTGAACCCTTTGAATCAGGCGGCGGCTTGCACCACCAAGCCAGTATTTTTGAAATATATATATATATATATATATATATATATATACATAGATTTTTTCTTGAAAGCTATATACGATCCTTACAAAAATTAAAGCGCCGTCTGGTGGAAAGATACAGAAATAGTCGACGACAAAAAAGGAGTTCGTTACGCAAATAGGCGCAACCGAGAACGGCGTTTTTTCAGAATTTCGTGCGAAAACTATAGTCAAGTGGTTTTCTTTCGTCAATGATACTTTGCGATAGATGACCAATTTACTTGATGATATCGTATGTGAAAAAATTACACAAAAAATTATAGTTATCCGTAGAGCTTACACACCTCTGGACTTTATTTATGGCGCTAAAAACAAACAACAAAGCTATAACGTACAAGATTGCTTACGATTTTGCTTTCAAATTTCAGCCATGTTATTTTATTTGATCTCGTTAAGCACGAATATGGTAAAAATATGTGTTAAGCAATGTTTGTATATCTCGTCAATGAAGGGCTCACCGTTACTCTACATGCCACCTGAAGTATATGTATGGCGCGTGTAAAAGCAGCTATAAAAGCCTACCGAGCAAATAATGAATGCCGCCGCTGTATATTAGTTCCCAAATAAACCGTTTTCACATTCACATTCTTCCGCTTCCAAGTTACGCTCAATAATGACGCGCCGTCCACGGTGTCATTACAGCCACTTGAGAAACTATTCATCAAGGCAATTTGCAGGCGCTAATGTATATACTCATGGCCTTTATTTTAATTTTTTAAAGTTTTTATTCTTCCGTAAGTATAGTGAGTAGAGAGAGAGGGAGAACCCCGCATTTCGACCAATAAATGATTTCTTTTTTCAAGCCAGTGGAACCATATCAGCGATTACCGCGCACCTATTAATAGACCGATACGCTCGAAGCAGGCCGTAAGTCTATTCCACCCCCCAGAACCCCCCCCCCCCCCTCCCCCTGGCATCCACTGCCGACGCGCATACTTGCCCAGCTGCGCGCGATTGGATATGTGAAACGTACCCCGTTTCTCGAGTAGTTGCTCTGCGGTGTGGCAATCCCAACTTCTGCTCCTTTTGTCCCGAATTCCAGGCCTGACCCGATGAAGGGGTCGGTTAGGAAAGAGCTGTTGTAACACCATCCGACTTATTGCTCTCAAGACACGAAGCCCGTACGAGACGATAGCGGTAAGACAGCTGACGTCCCGGTGGAGACCCCACCCCCTCTTTCCTTTCAAAAACGAATGAAGACACAGACAGGAATCCTACTGTTTCACGGGCCCCAGCCGGTCAGCCCACGAACGAGCATGACCCCGCGCACAAAAGGGACATTCGAATAAATGATGACTACAGTCTTCGAACGAAACAGTTTCGATATTGCGCCCGCAACGCTTCCGACATTGGCTGGTCCGCATCGTTTAATTTATTATGTTTCTTTGTTTTTTGCGAAGGGGTTGGGGAGGGAGGGGGGGGGGGTGATCGCGTGATCGAGGGGCATTAATGTATCGTTCCATACATCACACGGGGCTTTGTGAGGAACGAACGGCAATAACAGGATGCGCCGGATGGTGCATGGAACTAGGCAATACACCCCCCCTTTGCGGGCGATTGCCCTTGGGTCAGTGGCCAGTATATCCCTTGGGTCTTTCGATGGCACATCCCAACGGCGTGAATATATGTTCGCGGAGTACGGTGCTCCATTCCATCCAGATGCGCCTCAGCTACTTTGCTCGGGGGACTGCATTTTGCTTTTTTTTTTGTGTGTGTGGTGTTCCAACGCTTACTGCAGTAAGACACTGGTTCTATTTCGAGCGTGGGAATGTTACCCATGCGGACAAATTTACTTTTATTGTTTATTTTAAATCAAGTAGTACATAGTGCAACAGTTAGCGCAAAGGATTCATGGTCTAAGGTTTTTCTGTGTTTGGTCTATGTAAATACTAATGTGGTGTAATGAACTCATGCGGCCCATTATGTTAGGCTTGAGCATTTTGTGCTCGTTGATTTCGCCCGCCGAACGACTGCAAAAAAATAAATAAAACGCATGTGCCGTGTTTGCGTTTTTATTATGTCGCGCTGTTTACGTAACAATTACAATTCACAAGATATTTCAATCATGACAGCTTAAAATGACTGACAGTTGTATTGTCAGTCACAACTGAATGGTCCTCCTGCGATACTTCAGCAAACCTGAATATTTTAGAAGTTATTTTCCGTTCTTCAGCAGAAAATGGTAGAAGTCTCTCTGGCATAACCTATTCGAGACTAATATTATTCGCAATGGGCCTTTGTTGAGTCTACATCTTGTGGCACTGCATGTAATATGATGTCTCAGTTTCGAAGGCCGGGTAAGAAAAATAAAGAAAAGCAACATTCGGTCATTTCTAATGTTTCGGTGACTAGTAGTTGTAATATTTAAACGCGAAAATCTAGAAAGTTTTTACGCCATAACCCTCCATAAAGAACCAGACACAACAGTATACAAACAAAAGCTTGCAGGACGAGTCACTAATAATTTATTGAGTTTATTGCCGCGGCACTTTAATTAAAATATATGCTTATTTTTCACTTCCACAGCCTTTTGATACTTCATCTGGCAAGTGCAACTCCTCCTGTTAGTTATCAAGTTGACACAAAGATAAGTAGAATAATTGTTGTACAAAATATCTTTTCCATTTGTGGGCATGATCCTTGAGGTTTTAAATGAGTGACCCTCAGAATTAGAAGACCTGTATTAACCACGTGATCTAGCGGGCGAGCAAAAATGTGAGCACTTTAGCTTGCGAAATCTATTAACTTCTTTTTTTTTGTTACACTAATGCCTTTGTAAACACTTTTTTTGGTGATAAATATGTTTATTTATGACATAACGCCGAAGGTCTGCTTGCCTAAATATATAATACTTTTTAACTTAATGAGATAGAAGTGAGAAACATATAAATCTAGTGCACCTACTCTCGTTTCGTTTTTGTTTCACATAAAATTAATGACCCGAGAAATATTTAACCATGTTGCAACGGCCAACCAAAAAAAGAAAGGAAATGTGAACCAGCTCCTCTAACTGCGCTTGAGGCTTCTCAAGGCAAGTATTCCGGGGTTCTGCCTAAACTCCCATGTGAGTGGCGCAATTACTTGCGAAACAAGGGCATGCTGTTTTAATTTTCGAAAGATAGGAGTTCGCCCAGACGCCATTGGACAACTGCAAACTAGGCTGATTTATTCCTGCCGACCGTTATCTCAATATTAGGCAACATGACCCTTCCTCTCGAAATGCGAAGATTATTAATTGGTCCGCCAACGTCCTGACTAAACGTTTCCACTTTTTTATGTAAGAGATAAATGAAAACACAGTTTTTCACTGTCCGGTACTGATATAGGAGCTACTTAGGTCCCGTGGAATCAAGATAGCTTCCAATTAAATTCTTGTTACGCTTTCAATACCCTTTTCTCAGGCTTGATTCGATCCGCTTTTAGAATACCTACATTGACGTGTCGTTTATCAAAATGGGTCGCTTTAGATAAGGATTTCGTGAAGCAATGCAATGAACAAACATGATTGGTTATCTAGGCTTGTTCATCTTAGTTTTGTCCTGCTTCGTATGGAATCACGTATGTGCATTCCGGTGTATTTTGGATCCGCTTTAGTCTTATTTTATATAGATAATTTTTAATATATACTCTTTTATTATCTAAAAACACCCGTATAAATATGTGTGCATTGATAATGTTCTCTAATTGCAACATTGCCGCCGGGGTGTTGAAGTGGGGAATTTAAAACATCTGGCTCCAAACTTTTTTGTTTGTTTTTTTGTTTTACTCGATTTTGGATTAACTTGAAGAAAGAGACAAAAAACATTTTTCGTAATATCAAGAGCGTCTTAGAACACCCAGAGGAGAGCATATGGAACACCGGCCTCTCGAACACTAATTGGTTTATTTATATGTACATATATATGTAACGATGTTGAAACGATATCAAGCCGTCACCGCTCCGAAGATAGATCATTATAAGTAGCGAGCGCAGTCGATAGTGTGAAAATGTGACAACGACACGTTCTCAAAATTTTTAAAATACATACTTTTATAAAACGATAACGCCATGGGTCATCAAAATGTCAGGAAATACATTTCCTATTTTTTTGTTGTGTTTGTCAGGCTTTCGTTATACGTCTTGGTAAAGCAGATTTGTTAGAGCGTGTCACAATTAAAGGAAACATGCTCTGGCCGTTCCTTTTTATTTCCTTTTTTAGGGGCGAAGCTCCTTAGGGTCTAGCCTTGTCTGTCCGTCCGTCCGTCCGTGCTCACATCGATTGCCATCCCATGTGTCTTCTTAAAAAAAAGAAAAAAATGTTTGCGCAGTCGACAGGATCCGAACCTGTGCGGGGAGACTCCAATGGATTTCTAGTCCATCGCCTTAACCACTCGGCAACGACTGCGGGACGAGTAGGGGGCTCTGAGTTGTTGTAATAACTCAAGAGCTGGGGATGCATGGATGAATCGTTGCATGTAGCCGCTCAACGTCTATGCAGGATAGGGTGCTGAGGTCAAATGCGTATATAATCGCGTTAAACTTTGCATGCATTGGCTCAACGTTTATAGACGAGAGGGCACTGCGGTCGAATGCACAAATGCGTATATAACCACGTTTCATACCACACATTCTCTTTCTGACATGGACCGTTGACTTAAGCGGTGGAGATGCGTTCCCACGGCTTCTAGCGGATCCAAGCTGATCCGCTGGAAGAACCACTGGCTCTGCATTTCACCGACCATAAAGCAGTAATAATGAAGTCGAAACGCAACCCGGAACTCAGCACTACCTATGAGCAATAAAAAAAAATCAGCACCGACAACACTACCTATGAACAATAAAATCAGTATCATCAGCACCACCAGAGCTTCGCCCCAATCAACATCATTCATTACGTGGAGATGCAGTCATTTTTCTTTCTTGCAAATAACACTTTCATAAAACATCAAGTGTGGTGGAGCATGGACTTCTTGGGTGATCATTTCTGCTTTAGAATTCATGTTAAGCACTACTTTTATGACTATAAAATAAATCTAATGTGTCGTTGCATTGTTTTTGCTGGGTCGTGCTGTGTTTGTGTTGTTGTTTTTTTTTTACCTGAGATGTGTGAAAAGAAACAATTGTGTATTCGAGAATTAACTACTGTATTGTAGACATGTTTCTACGCAGTAGTAAATAAGTAAACAGAAATTCGACCCCAAACGCACTGATGACCCATGATGATGATGAATGATTCAATAACAGAACTAAACTGGCTATTTTTGCACTTATGTTATTGTCACAGATACTACCAAGCAGTTTGGCGTGCTACTATAGAACGGTCCACAGAACCACTTCAGATATTTTGCCCTACCCGTGAATAATCAAGCCTGCACAATTTCCTACATTCCTTTTTGGTGGTATCAATAAACATTTTTAAAGAGGTGCTATTTTTTCTTCTTTATGAATGTGTTAGCATTAGTATCCACATGACAGGGAAACGTTGAAGGCGTCCGTCTGTGGACAAAGCAGTGGAAAGGGAAGCGCCACGTAAAAAGGAGGAGAGTAGTGAAGGACAAAGGCGAGAGGGAGGCCACGTCACGGGGTGGGAGCCAATGAGCGCGCGGAGGCTGGGGCGAGTCTGAACTCGCAGGTGCTCGGAGCGCATATGCCTTGGTTTGTGCTACAAAATGAAATGTGAAGAACTTGCGCTGTTTCAAGTAGGCGGTAATAAGTTGAAGGCAGATCTATGGTGGACCCTGAGGGTGAGTCAGAATGACCCCTGGGAAGCGCTACACACGTCTCCCTGTGGGAGACGCTAGCACTAACCCCGTAACGGAGCCAAAAAAAGGCAGCAAGAGATAGAGAAAGCAAATGAAAGAGCCAACAGAGAAAGTCAAAGGAATCTAAAGGGGTCAGCGTGAGCGTTTTTCAAAGGGGGACATGTGTGGCCTTTTCCAAGGTTCATGATAACGAGTTTCCTAAGGATCCACGAATGGATCTTACTTTACTTATTTTTGTTGTCTAAAAATTACAAAAATGTCCTCATTTTGAGCTTTATAGCGTTCAGCCAGGCTACTAAGTCATTGAGTTATACGCTATATATTTGTACTCCTTTTTCTAAATCTGTGCTGTCGGCATCGGGTACAAGTTCAACGCATGGCTCTGATTTAGTGATTTATTCTTTTGGATTAAATAAAGTCGCTACCCTTTGCAACACCAATAAGGCTAGACAGCGTGCATTAAAACACAAAAATGGGATTGTTTATATGAGTTGTCAAGCGATTCGAGGTAGGTACCACAGATGATCATCATGCAGTTCATGTACAGCTTTTATTCAAGATACTTCTTATGCGTTAGCATGTAATGAACCGTAACTATTTATAATAAAAAGAATATGTCTAAGATGCTTGTCGACAGAAACGTTCTCCTCCATGGGCATTTCGTCCAACTTTTCAAGCAGCTCGTTGAGCAGGGGCCCGCTTTTCTTCATTCTGTTCCTTTGAGGGTCATTATCTTCACATCTCCGTTGTTACTGAGGTGCAGGAAGCGGCTTATTTCCCCAACGCAAATCGAAAGCCTCAAACCAGTAATCTTCTGAAGCCCAATGAAAGGGACGAGTGTTCACGTCTTGTTTGTACCCATGTACAGGGTGCCACAAACGAAAATTTACACGGTCTTTTTTACCGCAAAAATAAACTGGGCATCGCCGAACGCTCATTGTCCGCCCAAAGGTAGAGCTAGATGTCACAACCAGATGCCAAAGTTTCATCCCGATTTGATAACCTAATCAAAAGTTATAAGTGATTTTCAGAAAATTTCAATAGGAAAATGGAGCTCATTTTTGCCCGTTTTCGGTTTCTGGTGCCATAGAGCCCCATGTGTTTCAAAACTACGTCGGCCACCATTCTCCCATTGAAATTTTCAGAAAATCAGTTATAACTTTTGAATGATGTATCGGATCGGGCTAAAACTTTGGCATCTGGTTGTGACCTCTAGTGCTACCTTTGGGCGGAGAATGAGGGTTCGGCTATGCCTAGTTCATTTTTGCGTTAAAAAAGACCGCGTTAAATTTCTTTTGTGTCACCCTGTATATTGTCACGCCCGCAAGGGAAGAAAAAATAGAGCAGGTCGACATGGAGTTCTTAGGACTCGCACTAAATATATTTATATAAAACAATATAAAGGTGAGAAAAATTATAAAAATTAACGAGAACATTTTAGGCGTGTGTGCACGAAAAAACAACTTACACACTCAAAACCGCCTTCTTATTTGAAAGTCTCTGGTGGCTTCCCGAATGCTACGAGAGGGACGTTTCCGGGTTAGTGCAACTGGACCTCGGAGTGATGCCGGGCTGTACCGTACGTGGCGGCCTCACTTGTCGGAAATCAGCGACTTGGCACCGTAACGCAGACAGGCCAGATTCTAAGAAGCAGCAATTGCAGTCCGTCGCGGCATGTTGCTCAGCTTCGGACGCCTCCTCGTTCTCACGTGCTCGCGTTCCTCGCACATCTTATCTTCTATTCTTCGCCGACGTCATTATCGTCATCAAAGCTTGACACATAAAATTGTCACCACACGAAAGTTCGTAAATCTATTCATTTTTATTTCTTTCGAGGTCATTCTTGGTGTGTTGAACTTCGAAACCGAATGACGATGACAATGAATTTGAACGGAAGGCGGAGTTTTCCCATGCTTGCTTCCAGGCGTAGACAAAGCCGCGTCGGCACTGGGTGCCTCTGCTCGTGGTGATACATCTGAAGGAAGACTGGTTTGTTATCAAAAAGGCTTTATAGTTCCATTGTAAAAGTTTCATAACAAGTAGCAGTCAAGATATGACCAGAAGCTTCTTTTTGAAATATTCCTCACCATCTACTGAAAAAGTGCTGGCTTCTTTATCACTGGAAACTTCGTTTAGGTTCGATAATATTGCTTCAAAATTATGTTTTAAATTTTGTTGTAAAAACTTAAAGGTAAATATTACTTTACAAATGGTACGTTAATTCCAGACACTAAAACTAATACATGCAAATAATGAGAAAAAAGTCAGGTCGGTCAACGTATCCACACATTTACCCTTTTCTTGCTTATCAACATAATTCTCTTTAACCAACCCTTCTTGTACACCGTTCAAATGTTTGTAAATCCACTTTCAAGCTTGTGATCTCCGCAGCCATAACGGGCATGTTCATGACTTGGGAAATGGTGAAATTACGCGTTTTATTGTGAACGATGATGGTGTTACCTTCCACATGCGTTTTTGGACCTAAATACCGCAAATGCCTAATGTAGGGCCTGTGCTGTACACCAGAATATATTGGTGTTAGTTGAACTACAAGTATAATATTTTTAGATATTTTCTTCAAAATAGCTTGAGAAATGTGACTAATTTTTTAAAAGACTCATTACACGTAAGTTTGCAAAGAAATAGTTACTCAAGGAATATCAACAGAGTGACACTTTTTTGTATAATCACGCATCCAAAAGAAGCCGGGTCTTTATTTTTGACTGATGACCGCTAGATATCAAAAGTTGCACCGCACGACCCCAGACGATTTGCAAATAGCGTTAAATTGTTTGCTGGCAAAATAACCAACCTGAATTGGTATACAAATTTTTTTTTGGCAAGCAGAACCCGTGTTACACTTTGAAATAAAGGGTTAAGCTGACAAAATTTTTTAAAGGGACTTTGGATAGGGTAATTATTGCGAGGTGCTCAAGATTGCGGTGATCTTGCATTGCGGACATTAGCAATAAAATGTTGCAACGCAGTTTGAAAATTTCTTTCGGTGTTATACAAACTGCAGTTCGCCGGTTAATTTCTCCGGCAAACTGAAATGTTGCACGGGCGCTCACATTTCTCTTGCATTTTCTCTAGTGAGGCTCTTGCCCCATCGGGAAGAATCGCCTACGTTGTGTGTCAAAGCAACTTGAGACTCGTTTGTAAAACAGAACACAGGGAGATGTATTTCAACCACCCGAACAGATGAAGCCGTCAAACCAAATACACCCTGAAAGAAACAAAATGGAATGTTGAGAAGTGAGCCCCACTGAAACGAATAATTATAAGCGCATAATATTCAAACGAAAGCTAGATCAAGTTATTCTTATTTTTTTTTAACAACACTGGTCGTGCTATTGTTAACGGCCGATATCAGTTTCTTTTTGACTTCCGGGGTTTGCCTCAAAAAGCACGAGTAACACAGGGTTTCCCTTTCTAAACAGGGTAACTTCATCCTGTGCTAAAAAAACTCAACAAAAATGTTTCCCATGTGCTCCAACTATAGGAAACATAAAAAAGTTCGCTCGTTGGACGGCAACGCGACACAAAGAAGCGCTCGCGGACTGTAGGGGAATACGTCGATAACGTACTACGTCTGAGTTACGATTTACATGGTGCAAATTAGCTATTCCAAGTTGCGACTTCTCCTCTCGTGTGACAAAAAATCGCGTTTTAAGCGTCACTCAACGTCGCAGCTGCCAAAAACGGCAAGCAAAATCGCACCATGTGAATCAGGCATCATAAGTGCGGAAAGAAATATTGGCTTTCCTCTTAATAGAAAATACGCTGTTTCTCCAGGCAACGTTTATACTTCGTCTCACACGATTATCGATTGCAGCCAAAGTTAAGAAACTGCGAGGTCCAACCGTGAGTCAAATATATGTTACGTTATATTTTGCTTCGATGTGTGTAGTAAAGCGACACACTGGTGCGCACGTCAAAGCGTTACATCATGTGGTGTTTAACGCCGGTTAACACTGCTTATACAACATACAAAAAAGAGTCTGCAAACACGAGTCACCGCAATATCTGTGGTTCAAATTCCGCGTGCAAAGTTTTTCCTTGAACTCATTTACATGCGGCATTCGAAGCGCGTATCTTGCGCTGACTCGCGTTCGAATGTTCACGCAGATCGTCTCTTGTATGATGTATAAGCACTGTTAAATGGTTCCTGAATGGACGTAAAAGGCCAGAAGCTTTGACTTCAGGTTATCGAAGGAAGAGACGAAGTATGTACTCTTGGACATTTGGCGCGTCTACATTTCTGTAAGGCCCTTGGCGGAGACAGTCTCTGTAGTCGACGGAGAAAGTTCTACGTCATGCTCGGTATCATGACAGAAACTTTCTTTTTAAGTCAAAACATGTTTCCAGCCTTGTCATTCGCCCGGTTCTCTCCGTTGATTGCTGATGTTAACTCTTCCAAGTCGATGACTGTAATAGGAGTGATACAGCTAACACGAACAGGATATCACTGAAAGTTTTCTTTTATTGAGCAGCTTTTAGGCGCCCATTTCCGGGAGGAGCGGCGTCGGCGTCGGCGTCGGCGTAACCGGGCGTCGGTTACGCCGATGACGTCACACATGACGTCACACGTGACGTCACGTGTGACGTTAAGAGGGTAAAATTGTCCCCCTAAATATGGCTGGAAAAGTTTTCGCTAAATTTAGCGGGAAAGGTTAGTCGCCAAATTTAGCGATGAAGTTTACCCTCGTGACGTCACGTGTGACGTCTCGTGACGTTGTGCTAAATTGAGCGGAAATATTTTCGCTAATTTTTGAGGGGAAATTGACGTCTCCTGACCTCAACACCAATTCAGTCTCCCCGCTAAATTTAGCGGACAATTGACCGCGAAATTTAGCGGAAAAAATTTCGCTAAACGTCCCGCTAAATTTAGCGTGAAAATTTTTTGTAAATTTCCCGATATTTTTTCTCTAAGTTTAGCGGGGAAATTTTCGCTTCATCCCCCCCCCCCCCCCGGAAAACATTCTAGAGGAGAAATTTTTGCTTAATTTCCCCTCCGTACCCTCCCCTCCTCCTCCTCCTCCTCCTCCTCCTCCTCCTCAAGAGCTTCGCTCCCATTCGGCATTCCAAAGAATTGAGAACGTCTTTCATTTTTATTTTTTATTTACAGAATCTGTATAAAAAGTAGTATGACTAAAAAGCGCATGCGCGTTACCTGAAAAGCTTAAAAGGGCCCTGCAAGGACGTTTTTACTGGTTTTTAATTTGCACCGAACCTGAGCGCACTGAACGCAGTAACTTAATGAAACTTTTCTCTAATTTTGCTTTATTTTAAAAGTTATAGGCAAAATTAAAATTACAAAGACAAGCAAAAAATCACCTCCTTAATGACGTCCTTGGTTGCTTGAGTGGCCGTAAACTAGAGGAGGGGTAGTGAGCTCAGCGAGCGCTCACGGCTGCCGCACTCCGTGTTGACGGCCCTAGAGTGCGCCACTAAAGCATGTTCTGGCTAGGCTGTATGAAGCCGGCAGCCAGGGCGGTTCGCACTGCATTTGCTGCGCGATTAAACACTAATTCGTCATGACACTTTATTGGCCACAAACGACAGCAAACACGGGGTAAAGATAAGTTCAGAACGGGAGCCACTTCGCGCTGCCATACCGCCAAAAGGCCAAACCGCAAGCCGAAGCTGCTCGCCGAAAGTCTTGGGAACGTTCGGAACCGGTGGGATCCTCCAGTCGATACGACCGCAGCGCCGCCGCGTACATCCGGGACCTTTCTACGCTCGCCGCTCTTTGGCGCCTGATCCCACTACACCTTTCTATAGTTCGTTTCACCTTATGTGCGAGCGAAGCCGACGCTACAAGCGCGAGCATGCTGCTTGTCACAGCGCCTGTAGTGCACGAGCACACGTGCGAAGCAGGAACGCTAAGAGCGTTGGGCTCGCGCTTCTAGCTTTGACTTCGCTCGCACATAACGTGAAACGAAGTATAGTATGCACCGCCTTTTCCACCGCTTGGTGGAAACTACTTTTATACATATTTGAAACGGTTCGCGCCACTTATATTTTGTATTTCGACTAAAAAGAAGCTTTTACCGGCTCTGACCTGTAGTAAGCCCAGGACCACAGACGTCACATATCGCGCGCTTTCGGCACCGCGTGTCGCCCCCGTAGATGGAGGAGGTTTCTGCGTCGTTCGGTTAAAATATGACGCACTGATATTTAGTAACTCTCTCCGTGCCCGCTGGCTTGCCCGAACCCCGAGAGACGTGGAAACCGCAAAAACGGTAGACGCTTAAACATGATTGCAGGCACCCTTTACCTTTAAGATTGTAATCTTCATTTATAGCCTCTCAGATAAAATTGCAAAGCAAATTGCTGGGCAATTTTGTTGCACGTGAAAACGTGTGGCATCTGCGCTCTCGGCGCTCTTCATCGGTTAGTTTGGCGACTAGCTTAACGCGTGGCATGTGTACTCGATAGCAATTCCTGGAATGGAGGTACAGGCGCTAAACCATGTTAAAAAAAAGACGTTTGACAAGGTATTAATATGCTATCTGCAGAACGCGGAACAGATTATCCACACTACGCTTACCAACGAATTGTTGTGCACGCCCGCACCTGCCATGATTGCACCCTTAGCTATGAAAACAATACGGTGTTTGGTTCACACAAGGACCAATATGGGTGAAAAATAGTTGAAGCATTTAAGATCAAGAACGCCACAGACATGTTTCAGAACCTTCGCAGTCGTTATCGACAAAAGAGCTGGACTTTCTTGAGCCAGAGTTATCATAGAAACATCCTCCTTAAATGTTAATATTTTTCACTGAGTAAAATACAGTTATCTTTATCTTTTCTAGTGCTATGTTTTCTAGCGTTTTCGTCTTCCCTCAATTCCTCTGTGATCAAGTTGGGTTTCGTAGTGGTATGGGCATCATATAAATGTTGTTACTCGTTGAAAAAACTGTGCTTGTTTGTCCCTCGTTCATTTCAGTGTTTTTTTTTTTTTATTATTTATGTATGAACTATAGCTTATACAACGCGCTCTGCTACGCGTGCTTATCCACATGGAGTTTTCGCCAAATAGCAACTCAACTCACGGCAATGTGTCGTGATATGTGGAGAGGCACATGCTCAATACTCTAAATCTGGGGTCTCCAAACGTTTTTGGCAAAGCGGCTGCATTAGCAATCTGTCACGGTCTCGAGGGCGTAAAAAAATTACAGTCAATATAAACGAAGGAAAACTATGTAAATAAACCTAAATGGGCGTTTAAACACAAAAATGAATGTTATAGTAAGCGATAAAAAATTAAGGTGATTACTTTCATTTAAAATTTATATATTTTAAATTGCTAATTATGACATCACACGACACTGGAGCCAAGCAAACTCACCAGGCATAAACGAAAGCGCGTGGAAACTGGCACATTCCAGCAGTGAAAAACAATAAAGGGAATAATTAAATTGACCCTGACAATATGCAATAGTCATGACAGATGACACTAAGTGCAATGCACAAACCCAAAATAAAAAAAAAAATGCGAACAATCGAGCGACGGCCTCTCGCGCTCGTTGCGCCAGTCAACGTTCGTCACTGGAAGCTCTCACAAAGCTTGGGGTACGATATAGGAGTACTGATGATGCTAAGTGGGCTGTCCATTCACTATACGTGGCGATTAGCACCCAGCGATTAGCACCACCATATGTGGTTCTAATCGCTGGGCCTTCGTCATGTTGACAATGCAGCAGAGGCATTGTGAATGCCCCGTAAGGACACACAGAAATAATATTTTATCAGTCGCACTCTTTTTGCTAATCATGATGCTACTGTAATATTGATAGGAGACCGGTTTATTTTATGCACCATTGCTAGGCAACGGGCATTCAAAACGCGCGTGCTGCATTTTCAACTTCGTGATTAGCGCCGGATGTGGTGAGAGACTGAAGTAAATAGGTGCGAATTTATATTATCAAAAGTGTCGGCCACTTTGCACCGTCACTATTCTCGAAGTGCACTACCATAGTGTGGCAAAGCCTGGCAGATCGCCAAGAGAAGCCGCCGCCGAAATGAATATGGTGGAGCGGCAGAAAACGGATGAGAGGAGAGCCACGTGACTGGCGCCCCTTTACGGCGAGACGCCCGAAACACACTTCTCCCGAGCGAGCAAGTGTGTTTCGTGTCCTCGCCGCTGCAAAAGCTTTGCGCTTGCGTCCAGGTTCCACGCGAAATGGCTCTTTAATGCTCTGTGCTACCAGATCCTCGCGCTCCAAATCTGCGAGCGGGCACTCTATGGCTCGATAGTCGAACTGCCGGGCTTTGCGAGTATATGAGAGGCTATGGCACTACACGCTCCGGCTCTCACAATCGTTGAGTGACGCAAAGGGGCGAGCGGTTGACGCTCCGTCCTTTCGCGCTTATTTTTTTCCGGATTGTAAATGAGAACGTAATAAAATTTTAACATCGTTACGCAAATGCTGGTTATGACAATGTTTATTTAATGATATGGGGAGACGGCCTGCATTAGAATGCATTTTCTTTTCCGTTCGCGCTGGTATCTTCGTTTGCGCATGTGAAGCGCGTCGCGGGACTTTTTCTTGGCGCGCACTTCTTTTGCCGCTTTTAGCAATAGGCCTGTTGCTTTTGGCCAGGGGGAGCGAACGACTTCGTAAGACGCGACCATGTAATGCATGCTTGAAGCGTAAAGTGGCGCTGCAGTGTTCGATCACGCACGATCCACGGCGGCTGTTTACTAGAACGCCTGAAGGAACTCTACTTCGTTTCACCATTAGTTCAGACGCAGTCGACCTTACGAGCTGATGGGTCCAATCAGAGGGCGTGAATAGGGCACCGTCATGGCGTTCGTCATGTTTTCGTACGTGTTCTATTATCACTGAACCAATCATAAACAGAAAAGGCTCAGTGACTTGAGCTTTTGACGCTGCTTGATTCATCCATTAGCCGCGTCTCGGCTTAACCTAAAACGAAGTATAAAAAAATGAAAGCCGTTTACAAGTCCCAGTAACGCCGAATTAGATCGCAGCGCTTGAGGAGGAGGAGGGCAAGGTACGGAGAGGAGGCTATGCCCCTCCTCCTCTCCTGCTTGCCTCCCATTTAGGGGGAAATTTTCCTCTAAATTTAGCGGGGAAATTTTTTCGCTAGCGGGGAAGTTTTTCCGCTAGATTTAGCGGGGAAATTGTTCTGCTAGATTTAGCGGGGAAATTTTTCCGCTAAATTTAGCGGGAAAAGTTTTCGCTAGACTTAACCGGGATATTTTTGCGCTAGATTTAGCGGAGAAATTTTTCCGCAAAATTTGGCGGGGAAATTTTTCCGCTAGACTTAGCGGAGAAATTTTTCCGCTAGATTTAGCGGGGAAATTTTTCCGCTAAATGGGGAAATTTTTCTGCTGGATTTAGCGGGGAATTTGTTTCCGCTAAATTTATCGGGGAATTCTTTCCGCTAGATATAGCGGGGAAACTTTTCCGCTAAATTTAGCGGGGAAATTGTTTCGCTAAATATAGCGGGGAACATTTTCTGCTAAATTTAGCAGGGAAGTTTTTTCGCTAGATTTAGCGGAAAAACTTTTCTACTAAATTTAGCGGAGAAATGTTTCCGCTAAATTTAGCGAGGAAATTTTCCGCTAGATTTAGCGGGCAACTTTTCTCGCTAGTTTTAGCGTCGGCGTAACCGCGCGGTGCATTATGGGTAAATTTGCCCGGTAAACTTAGCGGGAATTTCAGCGGAAATTTTGCGGACGGCGACGGCGACGCCGACGCCGACGCCGACGCCGCTCCAGCCGGAAACGAGCGCCTAAGAGCTGCGATCTAAAAAAAGTTTAAATAAACAAAACAATAAAGCAGCTTGCGCTTTCAGTGTTTTATCAAAACGATAATAACGATTTTTCTTGTAGCTTTTTGTTTGTTCTTGTTAATCTATTTTATAAATATAGTATCTCCACCAATAAAATTTTGCCAGCTTAGCGTTCATTGTTCGCTAGCAACGTAAAATTGTGAGTCATTCCACTCTGTGAAAGTGGTTGGCCAGCGGAGCTGTAGAGCACCACCACAAATCATTCGCCAAGAGACACTCAAAAGCACTTCACCAAACGTTTATTTACAGTATGTATTAATCGTTTTGAAACGGTAGTGACGACTGATTTGTGATCACCATGATATACACTAGTGGGCTCCATTTCAACTTTGGTGAGATTCTTTGCTAAACTTAAATCTACACAGGACCGATGGTGATCCTCATAGGCACGTTACTCTTCGGGAGTCCTAACCACGCGCGGCCTTTCCGTAGCAACTGCAGAACACAATGGAATGCTTTGCTCGGCAGCTGCTCCTTTTATGTATGTAAAGCAGTGACGTCACCTGACTCGACCGAGAGAGGGCCCATTGTTCTCGGATGTATCTCGATTACCACACATTTCAACGTCTTTCCATATCAAAATGCATATCGAGCTGACGAGGCGTATATAACTTACTATACAACGGAGCGCTTTTATATGCAATTTCTGACCTTTGTTTTTGCACACGGATACCCGAAAATGCATGGAACCCTAGTTATATGCAGTTTCGCTTCAAAAAGCGTAATGACGAACAATCGAAACCCGACCGAGAAATATTCGATTCTGCTCGCGAAAGGCGCTGCGCAAATTTGAGAGCTACAGACCCATAGGTATGCTGGAAGCGGGCCGCGGGCCAGGCTTTATTGGAAGTATTGCGGCTAGTCACGGGCCGGACGGAAGGCTTCCGCTGGCCTAAATAGCCCTAGCTTGATTCCAGTCTGGCGCAAACCCTTTGTTACTGCGATGGTTTGTTCCCCAACTCAAAACCAATCAGCGTCAAGCCTCGCGGCCACACTTTTATCCGGGCTTCACCTTCGGGCTTCACGGAATGCCGAACACTTAGCCAAAGAACGTTTCACGTTAAAAATGTGAGACGGCGCAAAACCACGTTCGCGCTAAACGTGTGCTGAGGTGCACATGAACCTGAGTCCCCTAAACATAACCGATGTGCTGTAATCAGGAGTAAAACGAAACGTATTTCGTTAAAGTTGAGGTAAATAGCCAATTCGTCAATTGACTCGTCGATGCATTACACAAGCCCCTGAGCGTCGTTCAAATCAATGCGGCTATGAGCCATGCCGACGCGATGTTTTCTATCCGGCCATGGTTCTCTCTTCGGGGACTCGTACCCTCCCTTGGGTCGCCTTTTATTCAGGGCGCAGTCGGCAGCTCGTCCAACGTGCATGCGGGGTAGAGGCCCCGAGGGGGCACGTCATCGTTCGCCCTGCCCATCGGGAGAACTGATTCGAACGGCGGCTGCAACGCCGCCGCTATTCCCCGAGCGCCCGCGGAGCTGGCTCTTCCATGCGTACCCCCGTCTTAGCGTCCGACAACAGGCCTTGACTCTCAACGTCGAGGACCAGCCCGGCTTTTGTGTGAAAATCATTGCAGCTCGAGACCTCGCTTGGACTTTTCGGTAGCGCACTTGTTTGTCCGTGTCTCCTTGCGGCTTCTTTCCAGAATTATTACGTCCTAGAATTCTTCATTGTACTTTCTGCTACTGGTCTTGCGTGGAGGTCTAGTGAGAGCACGATGGAGAATGAGTATGCTGAAAGGCTCTTTGAACTGCACACTCTAGTTTACATGCCTTCGTTCATTTACTGGTTCTTTTTTTATAGTTTTCGTGCTTTGTTCGCCCGTTCGTGTATAAATATCTATCTGATTTGGATTAATCTCGTTTGAGAAACTTTGTCTTCTTCATCTGAAAGGGTTTTGTTGTCTCTTGAACGGGCACGTTGTATTCGATCGTTGTTGATTTCTTTTTTTCTTTTCCTCTTACGACCGGCTGCTGTCCTGGGTGTCCCACTCGTCGGATCGTCTCGTGCGTTTTTTCTACTCTCTGTTTTCACTGACTTTCTTGTTTGTGTATCGTGGGATGTGTTCGCGTTTTTTGAAGCCTCCCGGGATTCAGTCCCCAGCTGCATTTCCTCCCTGACGCCGTCGTTATTTCGGCTGAGCCGTTTCTGATTTTGGTTTTTCTTTCTGGGGTCTGCGCTGGCGTCTGGCTTTTCGATGGGATTTGGCTCGTCGCGGAGCACGATGACGTCGTGCTATGTTCTTCAGTCCGAAATTTGTTTGTGCTGTTGCAGCTGTTGCTGCTGCTGCTGCTGCTGCTGTGATTCGTCCTCCGTCTTTCGGTCCTCCGGTTTTCCGAAGTTTGTCGAGTTGTACTGAGAATCCCGGGAGCTTGTTCGATGGGTTTCTTTACGTCCACTGGGAATGCGTGAAAGATCCGCACTTTGAGGAAAGTCGCAGGCCTCTTCGACGGGTCGTGAGCCCGTTCTTGAACCTCGATGTCAAGGCTATGGCGACAGAAACAAACGAATGTCAGTGAGCTCTGTGATACTCTCGAGATGATATCTATACATTATTTTTTGCATAAAAATTTTGTTTGGTCGTTTTTTATGGAATTTTTAATTAATATCTAAATGCTACAAACTTTTTCTTACCATCTTGAACAAAAAGGTGCAGTGCCATTGGCATGGTATGTATATTAAAAACCATTGCAAGCTATTTTTTTAGAGGGTGGGGGAGGGGGGTTATAAATATTAGGCAACATACATTTTTCACCAGGCACATATAAGGCTTGGGTCATACCCTGTTGCGATACTCATTTTCGCTAAAAAGGAAGTTGCCAGAAATAGGTGGAAATATTTTGTTTTTAAAAGAGTGAATTGTGAGGTTGCTATGTTGAATATCATTGCTTCTTCTTTTGTCAGCTCGGTGCCTTCAGTTTCTCTGGTGCCGATTACGTTTTTTTTTTTTGTTTTTGTTTTACAAAATACATTTGTGAGTGTTATAGGCCATGGTAAAGGATGGTTTACTTTCGGTAAGTTAGTAGTTTACAACCTATTATGTTAGAGTCGAATTATAAAATTTTGTTATGCCTATTACGTCAGCACAAGAGTGTGCAATTTAGTATTACCGATTGAAGGGTACCGCATTCTTTACACGGAAATATTTACTTGGAACGTATTAAACCAACATGCATCCGCGTAAAGTAAGCCAGTTTGGAGCACAATAGCGTAAATATACAGTGCATTATTACGCACAATTAAGGATGAAAACAAGAAGTATCACCTCGTTTGCGCCGTCAATCGTTGTTCTTAGTTGAACACCCGTGGGATGAAGCTCCAGCTTGGTTTCAGTATGTGAAGCATCGAAACGAATAAACTTATTTACTACAATTTTAATCATAGAGAGACCTAAATTGCGATTCACTTCAAGTACGCGGTAAAGCGACATTTAAACTACGAGCGTGGAACGCATTCACATTATTACAAATCTACCACTAAATACCGCTGCAGGAGAGAAAGGCACGAGCAACCAAAGTCTTTCGGCAGGCTGTCTTGAGCAAGCCAAAAGGAACATGGGTTACTCTATTGAGTTCGCATGCCAAAAAAATAAAAATGCTGTAGGCTCGACATATGTCTACAGTATTACTCAATAAACCCTCTCCCGGGGTTCTTTGTGCTGTTTTAAGTAAATACCTCACAGGTAAAATTGTAAAATACCTTTAAAATATTGTGCTGTAAACGTCATTCAAGTCAAGGTAGCCACGTTACATAGTTAGGGCGAACACCACTATGAAGGGATAGTGCCAAAAAATTTAATGTTGCGAACGAGTCATCCGTTTTCTCCCCTCTTTTTGAAGAGAAAGCAGAAGAACAAATATAGGAAATATGCTTCACTTGGGTATCTTTTAACCAGGTGGTCACCCGCACTCTCTTCCCAAGAACCAAACGTTTCGCAATGTGTAAATATAGACACTAAAAATTGAAGGAAACGACGCCACTATCCCTACATTTTTTAGCAATCTGATATGCCTTTCTCTTCCCCCCCCCCAACTCCCCCCTCCCCCCTTTCACAAGATTCAGTCACTGCCATCTACAAAGAGATCTCGCCGAATAACGAGCCTCAAAGTATGTTTAGGACTAAAAAAAAACCGGTCCGGGACGTGAGACTGCGCATGACGTAAGCTCGCGAAACGCCCTACGCAATGCGACAAGGCAGAATACATCTCCAGGTCTAAACATGTTTTCTACCTCGCCATTCCCCAAGATCCCTCCATAGTTTGCAGCGATCGGAATCTCTTAAGTGTTTCACAAGCAAATAGACAACGGTGATGCCTTTAGAGTGCACATCGACACAGATAAACTTCAGTGGTCTGACTTAAACCCTGCTCTAACCTCCAGCAGAGTTCGCTTAAATTTTCTCAAATGCGGCATAAATGCTTAGCAGCACACTCTCCTTCCAAGCAATCAAAATTAGCAGCGATTACCGGTGTGAAATTATTCATTTACATCTAGGTTGCGAAACTCGGTGCTACAGGCTACCCTAATTTTGAGTTCCAAGTTTTAAGGACATACAAAAAGAGTGACGACACTCCCAGTTTGCGACCCTGGCTTTGCTCTCAAAGTTGACACGCACCATGACAATTTCTGTCCAATCACACGGGGACGGACAACAATCCCATAGACATCATCGTCTCTTCCGAGACATCCTTTGCACTTTTTTTCTCGTTACAACCGTTTCTCACTCATTCGTTTTCTTTCGCGCCTTTGCCTTTCCCTCTTTTCCAAAAATGAGATTGTTGTCGTCACCCAGTGAAACCCGGCGCCCCCACGATTTTCTTTTATTTGTTGACTATTCGGCTTCTCCTAAAGGCTTCCACAAAGCTTCGCACACACACACACACACACACTCACACCCACGCAGGCACACATCCCAAACGTACACACGTACTTCTCACACAAAAGAATTGCACCAACTCGCACACAAGCACAACAAAAACTGAGCGCCGAAATCAAGAGAATTGAAGAAAAAAGCCCGCCAGCCTTAACCGTAGTCAGCGTGACACGAATTCCGTCTGTATCCGTGCCAGAGCCTCCTAACAGGCATCCGTGCTCGGAGTAGCAAGTCACGATAGGCTTTTTTCTTTTTTTTTATTTTCTACGCAGTTTCGAACCTAAAACGGCTCGGGAGGAAAAAAAAAAAACAGCAACACGGCAAACACAAAGATATTAAGAACGAAAAACGGGGAGGAAAGCATTTCTCCGACGAGGAACTAAAAGTAAAATAGGAACGCGCGACGCTGAAGCGCCTGGCTCACTTCAAGGCGATCAATGCTAGAGACGGTCTTCCTTCTTTTTTTGTTTCTTCCCGTCCGCTACACCCGCGGTACGTTTCATTTGTGGTCTTGAGACACTTAAGGGGGCCTTCCATCTTTTACTTTTATATCTTCTTCCACTGCGTTTTTCTGCGTTATCATCTTTTTTTCTTGTTGGTTTCTGGCTCGGAGCTGGGTGAACAGGAAGCCGTAGTTGGGCCGCCCGTTCAATGTTCTGTCCGGGTTTTAGGTACGTGCGTTAATGTCCTCTTTGGGGCACCAAAACACAATGTTGCTTCCTCTAAATTGCGTTACCTTACGTGGGTTAGGCGCTGAAAAACGAAGGGTGCTAGGACGCCGGAGGAAACTTAAAGGCAGTATTGGCTAGAACGTAAGATGGCACGGCATCCTTGCACGGTGCTAGGCAGCGTCCTCGCAACTCCTCCAGATGACAAAGTCGTAGTGCTGAACTCTCGGCGTCCCCTAAATAAGGCCGACGCTGGGTAGAGATTGGACACCAGTGCTGCATGAAAGAAAGAAAAATAATAGATCGTAAATGTCGTAGAGAGCTACATACCAACCTAGCCTTTGCATGCGTTTTTAGACAGTCTTAAGCAAGGTTTCCATCAACGCGACTGTGGCGGATCGAACCAAGTTAACACATTGAATCCACTTCAAACACTACGTTTGCATTAGTCAGGTTTGACCGGTAGCGACACTTTGTATGGTAGGAGGCAACAATGCAAAACAACGACGATACGACGGGAGGGCAGACAAAAAATACAAAACAAAGGGCGCTGACTTACAACTCTGAAATATAGCCTGTTCCTTTAAGTTGTTGCTTCGTACAATGAATCACAAACTCTCACAAGCCGCGATCTTAAGAAACTTTGTATTGCGATGTTGATTCCTCTTGTCCATTTCTAGCAGATTATGATCAAATACGATTCAATGCGTCTGACTAGCGAATACATATATATTCACCGATGCCGCGATCTCTAGCGGCGTTTATTCCAAACTGTGCTCGACTGCTGGGCGTGGTCACGTTCGACGCTAAAGGCGGGGCCGCGGAATCCATTACGAGTTATGCGGTGTGCAGGCCAGTACGCTGTAGCGTCCGCATCACGCCACTCCAGGCGCGTTTTTATTGTTGCGCGGCCTTGTACTAGCAAAAACAAACAAAAAGAAATTGAAGATAACCTCTGAAATCAGATACAATTTCCTGTTTTGCAGCAAAATAGTGTAGTTTATTTGCAGTGTACGGACTTGAATGTCAACCAAACTTCTGCTTGACGATAGCAAACCGAGAACAAAAGCGCTCGTGCTTGTGATCGGGGGGGGGGGGGGGGGGTACACGTCTTAATGTCAGCGCCTTAGACGATCATGGTGGACGGTTACACTTTCAAGCAAAGTCATGGCAGCATTCGATGGTTCCAAAGGGCAATTTCGGAAAAGGGGTATTAAGGGGCTAAGGCCACTCAAATGCTCTTGACTGGTTTGATACGCTATGGTTGCAGCTATGTAAACGTAGCCTTCGATGTAAACTGACTTATTTGCTGGCAAACGTCTGACCGTGACATTGAGAAAATCAACACTGATCTTTGTTTAGAAAAAAACTAGATCAAAGACGATTCAAACTAACGTTAAAGGTGGTGCCGGTTTATCATGGCTCCCCCAATACGGCATGACATGCAGCATTTACAGATGATGGCACTGGCTTCAAAAGTTTGATTGAACTCGCGAGTTTAAGGGCAATATAACGGCACATAAAAGTGCTACTTTTATGGCCGTAACATTTGTAGCACTGTACAAAACAAACTCTTTACTAATTTTGCTTTTCCTACGCCAAGTGTTTCTGTTAGTGTAATAACTGACTGGGCCATGGCCATAATACCAACATGTTCTCGCAGCCCTACCTAACTATTTTGGCTTTTCTTGGTCGCTCTTGAGAATCTATTAGCATGGTAAACCAGTGCGTCTATTGTTCTTCGTTTTGACAAGGCGGCTGCTAAAATTATTCTATAGATTTTGCGGCACGCCTACGAACTGGATTACCATGGGAAACCAAATGATGTCGAGAAAAGCAATCATTTGAGGTTTAAAATATACTTTGCAAATATAACTTTATGAAAAATACAAAAAAAAAGATGAGAGCCGTTTACAACTCCCTGTAACGCCGAATTAGAGCGCAGCTCTTGAGGAGGAGGAGTGCAAGGTACGGAGAGGGGGCTATGCCCATCCTCCTCTCCTGCTCGCCTTTCATTTAGGGGAATTTTTTCCGCTAGATTTAGCGGGGAAAATTTTCCGCTAAATTTAGCAAAGACATTTTTCCGCTAGGTTTAGCGGGAAAATTTTTCTGGTAGATTTAGCGGGGAAACTTTTCCGCTAAATTTAGCGGGGAAATTTACCCATAATGCACCGCGCGGTTACGCCGACGGCGACGGCGTCGGCGTAACCGCGCCGTAACCTGAGAGTTGCGCTCTAAATGCAGGTATGACATTGCTTAATGTTTCAATGGCGCCTACGTTGTCTTTATATCATGATATCTATCAATGTTAAACGAGTTTGCGCATAGTTCCACGAAGGTTTTGATGGCAAGTTGCATTCTATTATAAAATGTTTTGTGTCCCTAGGAAGGTCTATAGACGATATAGGTACATTTGAAAGGTCTTAATTTTTTTAACCATACCTTGTTTCACACAGTGAAACGATTTATAAAATATAAAATTATTTGATATGATGGTTTGTAGTGATATCTAATCATAGTCTTACAAACTGTTAACAATCGCTTTGAAGCCCGACACTAATGAAACCACGGTAATTTTTATTAGGTGTTTTCATAAAAAGGTGCATTTTATTTACTTCCTTCTCTAGTCTGGAAAGTTCCTTCTGCATAGGTTTGCTTTGAGCATAGACAGTATGGAAAACACAGGGGTACTGCTAATGACATATGAAAAATTGTAAATATTTTATAGAATGCCTTTATTGGTATACTGTTTCCTAGTTATCTTAACTATTTTTATTGCGTATTCTACGGTTGAGATTTTTTTCGATGTGCACAAGTGTTCTCGGGTGTTGATTTTGCATTGATTTTGTTTTTTGGGACAAACAACAGGGAGCAATTGACGCATCTTATGCGCCAGCCTTGTTAGTTTACATGTTCATGCTTTTAAAAGAGTAATGAATCTGTGGATGGCTTCATCACTTGTCTATTTAAAATCCAACCTACAGAATCCTCCCCTGCCTGGCAGAAAACCGCCTCCCAATTTTCTTCTCTCCGTTCTTTATCGTCCTCTTTTTTTTTTTTTTTCATTCTACACAAAAGAGCGCGTCTCTGTGCTGCTCCCTGAAGAAAGAAGCCAATAAGGAAGAGTTTTCTTTTTTACCGTGCGTCGGCCTTTAACGGCTTTATTAGACGCGATCTTAACATGAAATCACTTACTATTAGTCAACTACTGAATGTATACGCACATTGTGAATGCGTGTTGGTGAACGAATTGTGTCCAATAAAGATATTTGTCTTGTTCGAGCTGTTGTTTCCTTAGAACTGTAGGGGGCCGGGGGCAAGTCAAGCTGGTTTTAAGCTTTCTTTCGCCGGCCTTCCGTTTACTTGTTTGATGAAAAATAATATTCATTGTATCGTATTAGAAGAACTGTGAAAGCGTTCTGAGCATAATAAATAACCGCCGCCCCAAAGTTCAGTGCCCGGTGTGTGCCCTTACCAATGTTGTTGACGCCGTGGAGAAAAAGAGAGGGAGAGAGAAAGAGAGCGGAAGCTTTTGTTTTCAGGCCACCGTACGTGGTCTTTGAGTTGAGAAAACATCAGCGAGTCACTGTTGCGCATGGCCAAACACGGTAGCCAACCCAGCGTTAAGCGCGAAGCTCTCTCAACTGCCTTTATCGTTGCCGACAGGCACCGCTTTGCCGAACTTCCAATCCCTCCCCGGAGATTTGCACACGGCCCGGGGGAAACAAATCTCTCTGTTTGTACATTTGAATGCGTCGACGAGACGCGGGGTTTGGCTCCGGTGTGCACGGAGAACAATACTAGTGGCGAACCCTAACAAGAAATCATTAGACGCGACAGTGTTGTTCATTCAGGGTATGCATATACCGGGTGTTCCATTTTAATTCGAACTGATTTATTACAAAAATCTGTAAAATATGCACTAATACGGTTTGTTCAGGTGAATTATACGGCCAGACGGACATTATGTGTGTGGCTAATCTTTACTATAAGTCGGCTAACTAATTAAAATTCATTAATTAGCTTTCTAATTAGTGAAAATAAACATATGGTTCCAATTAGAAACTAACTGAGAGTAATAAAAAACCACTAAATCAACTCTTTTTAGAACGACTTGAAGCTCGTGGAAAACTCGGGGGCGCGCCAAAGTTACCACTCGTGAAACAGGCGCGAAGCTAGCAGCTGCGGAACGCTGATGATTATATCATTATCGCGTTCCGCAGCTGCTAGCTTTGCGCCTGCTTCACGAACGGTAACTTTGGCGCGCCTCCGAGTTTCCCACGAGCTTCAAGTCGTTCTAAAAAAAGTTGATTTAGTGGTTTTCGATGACGCTTTCTTAGTTTCTAATTGGAACTTAATGTTTCTTTTCACTAATTAAAAGTTAATAAACCAATTTTTGATTAATTAGCCGATTGATCGCAAAAATTAGCCTCCCACATAATGTCCCCCTGGTTGTATAACTCACCTAAAAAACCGTATTAGAGCATACCCTAGTTAAAAATACACCAGGCCGGGGGCTGGTCTGACTTGATGTGACACTAGACTTTTTCACGGATGTAATTTGGGACATTTTCACACCAGAAATTTGGTTGTCGGCTGTGACACCAGCAATCTGGTGTTCTGGGGTGACACCAGAATTCTTGTTTGCTGGTGTGACACCAGCAATCTGGTGTTCTGGTGTGACATCAGGGCCGTGGTGTTTTGGTGTGGCAGGGCTCTGGTGTTACATCAGGTTTTGTTGTAGTGTGCAAGCAGAGCACCTGTTGACGGATGTTGCTTTACTGACAAAAATGGTACAATGATTAGTTTGACAATAACGCTGCTGTCATAATTACTTTATTTCAAAAAGCATATTTGTTGGGGAAAAATGTCATCTAATTATATCGCCAAAGTGAATGAAGGCAATGGCCAGTGGCTCGATTTCCTTGTCCAGCTTTTTCAGGGAAGCGGTCTTAAGTAGAAGAATATGAAATCTTTCTTCAAGGTCACCAATGTTGGTTGGGTCCGTGGCCAGCAGGACGCCGATCTCGTTGATGATCCTTGTTGTGGCGGCTCGCAGGGTAGCTCTCTTTCGCTCCAGGCAGTCGACGCCCTCCTGGCTCGCAGTAGGCATGATCGGGTCGTTAATTCCCGGTTTCGGCACCAAAAACTCTAATAATTAGTAGATTTTTTGTTGTTTTGCTACCGGACCTTGTGTAACTACCTTTAGCTCGTCGGAAGTCAGGAAAGCGCACCAACACACATCTTTTCGGCTTCGACTCACAGAGAAGACTCCTTTATTTTCTCAAACTTCAACAAGACGGAAAGGGAAAGGGAAACCCCCGAGGAGGTGAGCGCCCCAAGCTGCTCAAGGCCGCCCCGGCGCGGAAAGTGCTGGGGACGAGGAGGGCACTTCTTGAGCACAAAGGAGCCCGCCACGGGGTCTCCGGCGACCACCAAGACGAGAGGAAACGAGGCACCACGTCGGCGGAGGGGGCCTTACACAAACTAATCAAAAATACGCTCGCGGACGGGGAGAAAAGTCAGCAAAAATACAACGCCGGTGTCACATCAAACTGCGTGGTGTGCACACCATACTGCCTGGTGGGCACATGGGCCCGCGTGGTGTGATACCAGACAATCTTGGCGTGCCCACCTGGGAAACCCCAGACTGGTGTGCTCGATACACCAGTATTGCTGGTGGGCACATCAGGCTGGTGTGCTCGATACACCATTGCTGGTTGGCACACCTGATCTTTTGGTTTCACACCAGCATTCTCTGATATCACACCAGGATTGCCTAGTGTATCTTTCATTAAGTATTTTACGATTTTTTTTTGTAATAAATCTGTTCGAATTAGTATGGAACGTAAAATACATTATCTTTTAATATAGACCCGGGCGAGTAGCAGAGTTTGCTTCTCAGATTTGTTTTTGTCGGAAAACAAAACGGCGGCTTCAATCCATGTGTGGTAAATGTAGAGATCTCGGCGAAGTGTAAATCATTCTCCTTGGCGTTTTCTAAGAGTAGTCGATACAGGTTCGTCAAAAGCTCTACTATACCCTGTTTCATACTTAGCGTGCAACGCTGTCAAAGCTACTGGCGCGAGCACGTGGCGTCATCTACGGTTTTGTTTGCGCGAGAACGCGTGCAAATGATCAACGAGATCAAGCTCCACGCTCGCGCCAGTAGCTTTGACAGCGTTGCACGCTAAGTATGGAACAGAATGTAGTCGTCGGTTTGTGCGTAAACGAATCGGAAGCGTGGCTGCTTCTTGCACACCTCGTGCGTTTGCTTCCCCACGAAAACGCGTTCACGTGCTTTTATTTCCACCCGATCTCAACAAAAGACGGTGCGCGAGCTTGGCTGTCTCGTGATCACTTGTTTCCTGCGCCTTCTTTTTGCTGCCCTTCGATTGGTGTGTTAGTCCTCGTGTTTCGATGCGCCAAAGACGCGTTTTGGAACACTGGCTTGCCGCCTAGTCGTCGGCAGTTTAAGAAACTCAGAGCGAGGTGATATGTTTGCTCCTTAGTCAGTGCGATCGCGGGCATCAGCAGGCAAGAAGGGCAAAGCACGATTGAAGGAGCAAGATGCCTGAAGATACCCTATGTTTCTTAAGCGGTCGCGCGACTATAGGATACTTCAATGTTATTCCTGTTGGAAAGGTTCTTCCTTTTGGAATAAACGATGCAGGGAGCTCGCGATCGCAAAAAGAATGAAAATAAAAAAGTGAATTAAAGTGGGAATGTCGGTGAGCTGGCTTATGTTTAAGCCATATATATGGAATTAAAGGATTCGTGAAACTGTTCAACTAGGATTTTCAATCGACGCTGGTCCGGTTTTGAAGGTGGTTATTATCTGCAGAACGAAGGGATTTGCATAGGTTCTAGACTAGCCCCCGTACGTCGTGATATGTATTTGGCTATGTACAATCTCTATTGGAAAACTTAAATAGAAACAATGCTTTTAAAATGTTCAGATATGTGGATGATTCCCTGGCTTTCATAGGAGAGTCCGGGGGACTGACGTTCGCCCATAAACTCCAGGAAGGGAGGACCCTACAATATTTAGGCAGAAACCTAGTGTTCACGGGAAGTCACGTATTTCGGAGCTACCGTCCCCGTACGAAGAACGGACTTTTTCCTTTTGCTTCGTCACACTCCAAGATTATGAAGAAAAACGTAGCGTCCTTGTGCTTACGGGCTGCCTTAGACGAATGCTGCAACCATTCTATGAAGGGGAGCTTTGCACAGCTGGTGGAGCCACTTGCAGCGGATAGTTCCCTTCTTCAGGTTGGCTGGTGATGGCGGAAAACATTTCTAAAAGTATTAAGAGAAGCTCTCATCAGAAAAGGGAGAGATCAAGCAAAACGACCATAAATTATCCCGTACCAGCACTGAATGTTTCCGAACTTGAAAAATGTTGCAGCTCGGTTTGAGGTACCCGACGTATCCTCGGCACTTCCTAAGTTGGCAGAGATTTGACATGGAATCACCATGTCAAATTGTCTAGCAACTTTTGCTCTGTAAAGCAGAAAACCAGTATGCAGAACTTGCGATATACGTAGTTTATAAGATACAGCTGAGCTGTGGGTCTGCATCAGACAAACGGGCCCGTGCAATAATAACCGAGCACTTGAGCATGATTGTTCGTTTCGATCATCACGGGGGGTCGTTTACCCCTTTGCTACTGCACTTGTTCGTGTCATCCTCTATTTGACAACATCACGAGGTGGAGTACATAAGACAGCCATGGAATTATTAGAAGCATATAGAATGAATAAGCATCGGTGAGACAAGTGCGTAAGCTAGAAACTTCTCTTTACTTGCACAAAAAAGAGAGCCTACTCGAGCACGTGTTGATACGATAGTGATTGGGATGGTTTACCTCGCTGGGTTTATTTCAATAAATATTTATTCACCAGTTCAACGCTCGTCCAGTGTACTTATCCTCTTCCGTGTTTGTTGTTTGGCGGCGTGTTTCATATATTGCTTAACAAAAAACGCTAAAAACGTTTTTGAAAAAAAAAACAAAAAACGAGCTAGAGGTGAGTTTTAGCGTGCGTGTTTTAGTCCCGTAAATTATAATCTCACGAGCATTTCGTCCGAAGATATGGATAGACGCGAGAAAAACCGAAGAACCAAACGCTGGGTGTGACATTGTGCCCAGAGCTTTCAGCTGCCTCGCAAGTGCCGCTTGTGAGGAAACGCGTGCAGCGGTTTTGACTGCTCGGGTGAGGCTTGCGGAGAGCATGGTAATGTTCAGATCTTTGAAGAAAACGTCATGATTCCCTCCTCCTACAAAACGCGACGGGAAGGAGAGGCTTCAGCGCTATTTTGAAAGTGCTGTTGGGTCTACTTGGCGCATCCATCTGAAATATAATTTTGATATGCGTAATCCTGGGGGCCAAATAAAGACAATTTAATTGTTTTTTTTTTTCGCAACTTCAAAACCGCTAAAAGATTTTCTTTAAATACAAACTGGCGTGATTTTATATCCGAGCAAAAAACCATTCAAAACAAGCATATTTTTGCGGCGGATGCTCTTTCATGTGTTCTAAGACAAAGTATAAAAAAAAGCTTCATTATGCTAGATTAGCTTATGCCGTGATCCCAATTAGCACAAATTATTCAGCCTTCTACCTATCAAGACAGTCGCGTACACATAAGGGTGTTCCCGGGGGAATGCATGAGTAAAAGGGAAGCAGGCTAAGGTCGTGTGCTTGGTGGGGGTGCATAACGAACAAAGTTTGTGATAGTTTTGCGTCAGTTTTGCACCCGATACCAGAAAAAAAAATGACTTAGTTTTAATTGCAAACGTTTAATTGAAAAAAAAAAAATAAACAGAGCTAGGCCTCGCCTGAGAATAGTGGTTCGTATTAAATAGCGTTGTATAATTAAAAGACTTTACAGTGCAAGATCAAACCAGGGGCCCTAATCTGGACACTTGGCAAAAAAGTCGGCGAGAAATGCGGCGGCTATGATTGGCCGGCGCCAAGGTCAAGTGCGACGCTGTCCAATCACGGCCGCCAGATTTCTTACCGACTTTCTCCAGATTAGGACCCCAGGACTAGTTGCCTTTCATAAAAGTGTTTACGATTTGGCGTCCTTGTATTTGTGCACAACCATCAAGGAGGTTATAATGGGCAGGAGGTGGCGTCCCTATCCCCAATGCATGGAGCGAAGTGTAACGGAAGTAGGCGTGGCCACGAGCCGCGACGAGCATTTCTTGACCAATGGGAAGCCTAGTGAGTGGGCGCCGCCATTAATTTCGGTGCAAACAACCGCGTTGCGATGACATTTCCGTGGCAACGCGATTGTGTGCACCGAAAGTAATGGCGGCACCCACTGTTATTTGAAACAGCGCTTAACGGGAGACTTTTAAACCGGTATGGTCGGAATTGGATGAGATTATTATAAACGAACGCCTGGTTGCCCAGCAGAAAGTAAGTGACTAGAGTTGAGACGCTCTAGACGACGCACCGACTGAATCGGTGTCGAACAGGCGAGATTTCGAGCCCAACACTTGCCTGACCAGTAGGACTAGGAAGTCGGCGTGTAGCGGACGCTCTCGACACCGCGCGACCGCGCCTGGAGCGTCGTCTCGAACGAGTCGTCGTAGCGCGGCTTTGGAAAGCGATCGCGAGTCAGTCATCGTAGGCACGAACGCTGAGAAGGGCATCGCGGGTTGAGAAAGCCGTACAAATTCTGCTTCGAGAAGATGTTGGTTTCACTCCGCCGTGATGAGTATTCGGGTTCGCATCGAAACATCTTTTGGTGCGCCGATCGAATCGAAAGCCAGCCGCGACAGCGAGCAGACGAAGCAGACCGCAGGCACGGAGCAGACGTAGCCTAAGCCTAACGACCGAGCGGAGAGCAGACGATGGGAGTATGGTTGAATTTAGTTTGGATGAGAGAGCGTCGGTGCGCGGGGCAGTCTGGGATTGGGTTGTTCTTCCGGCGTCACTGGGTATGACGTCATGCCGGGTCCTGCCCTATTTAAACGTCCTTGACAACCATGGACGTCCAGCAATAACCAGGGGACGGCTGCACCGCCACTGTTTGCATGACGACACCGTCTCCCACGCAGAGGTTTCGCACTCTTGGGGTGGTAACCAAAATACCACCTCACGGTGCCACCTGTCTCGTGAAAGTATGCGACGTTGCCATTGCTCGTTTACTGCAAGCTAGGGCCATCCCTCGTCATTTGCTTGCACTACTTGTTTGTTTGTTTATTTTATTTTGACACATTTGTATAGGGGATTGGTAGAAAAGGCGAATAAAATCACCTGACTATGTCCCAACCCATTAGAACACTCAACAGCAGGGCAAAGAAATATATATATATATATATATACAGGGTGTTTTCTTTTAAGATTAACAGAATTTTTAAAAACAAACCATGAAAGCTAGGTTAATACGGTCTGCGCAGGTGAGTTATAAAGCCAGGGGGACATAGTATAGGGGACTAATCGTAACGATCAGTCGGCTAATTAGTTAAAATTTGTTAATTAACTTTTTAATTAATAAAAATAGACATATAGTTCCAATTAGAAACTTGCTCAGCGTCATCGAAAACCACTAAATTAGTAATTTTCAGACAGACTTTGAACGTGTGAGAAGCGTAGTAGTGCACGAAAGTACCGCTCGTGGAGCAGGTACAAGGCTGGGGCTAGATAAGCGACGGAAAAATTGCGCGGGCGCCTTATCGCAACCGCTAGCTTTGTACGTGCTCCACGAGTGCTAAATTTAGTGCACTACTACGCTTCTCACGCGCTCAAAGTCTTTCTGAAAATGACTGATTTAGTGGTTTTCAATGACGCTGAGCAAGTTTCTAATTGGAACTATATGTCTATTTTCATTAATTAAAAAGTTCATTAACGATTTTTAACTAATTAGCCGACGGATCGTTACGATTAGCCCCCTATAATATGTCCCCCTGGCCGTATAACTCACCTGCACAAACCGCATTATTCTAGCTCTCATGTTTTTGTTTTTTTTAAATTCTGTTAAGCTTAAAAGAAAACACCCTGTATATATATTAAACTACAATACAGGAATTAATTTTGTTGCCCACAAAGGAAAAGAATTTACCACACAACTTTCTGAGTTTACGCAATGAAAACACTGAAGTAATCCCTGAAATAGTTTTTGAAATAAAACAGATGGAGGTGAGCCAACTCATATATTCGATTGTGTTTGTCTAAAATATGTGTTATCTTATTGGATAAGTTTAGAGACCGTAATTAGTACTAATTTTAGGCTTTAGCAATTGCTCACGTCTTAAATTGTAATTTTTTTGCTTAGATAAATATGTGTTTTTAAAGATATGGGTGTAAATTTTAGTATGCATTAAAATAGCTACTATTAGGCTGCAAAGGTTACCTATTGTTAGTATTGTATGTTTAATATTACTAGGGGAGGTCGAATTGAACCACGCTAGATCATAAATTAACTGAACCGCGCGTTTCTGCAATGCAAGTAATTGTTTAACATTATTTTCTGTGGCCGTCCCCCAGTCCAATTGACAATAATGCAGCCTGGAGTAAACCAGAGGGCCTCAGAGATTGTTTCCTTCCATCACGTGTTTGAAAGCCCGTTCACTCCACAACACACGGTCGCGTGCTTTCGATTTCTTGGATGGGGGAGGAATCACGGAAAAACGTTTTGATTTCTTGTCTGTCTCGAATCACATTCAAAGTGATGACTACTTGGTAACTGATAAGTGTTTTCTTTATAAGGATGTAGAACAGTGAACTAAGGACGGCAGGCGAGGCGTTTCACTGGAGGGAACACCAATGTTGCAGTCAAGTAAATGGGAAGGTTCGATAGCTGCTTTTCTTAAGTTTGGTTGTGTTCGATTAGCTTCAAGTTTGAGCCACCCACGCCGGTCGGTGCGTTGGCTATTCATCTTGACTGCTTTGCGCCAAAAAAGCCTCTGGACCACACTGAAGGAGTTGGGCTGATTTCGCAATTACTTGGTTCAGGAAAACCTGCTAGCTGCATATGATTAATGAGGGAAATTATCTGCTTTCAAAAGGTGGGGGATGCGTCTCGCAAAGTTAGAAACTGTCACGACATTATTAATATTATTATTATTACATAATTATTACATTAATATTATTATTATTACATAAACCAAAAGCTATATACGTCTACATTGCTCAGGTTGACCGGCCACAAAAGAAATACTCATTTTATCCATTCAGGATTCGAAGTCAATTTCAATGCAGAGAGGATCTGCGTGAATCTTCGATGAAGACTCTCTTCAGTTTGTCCGCATTCATCTTCGTGCTACCGGCTAGAACCATTTGGCTAACTTTAACAAGTAGCTCCCTCTCTGTCAAATATACTTTTATTCAGCAGCTCACCTAATAGATAGTCAACTAAGCTCATATTTCAACAAGAGTAATATACTAATATCGCTTTAGTGGGACATAGTGCGTAGTATAATACATAACCCGCTCGTCAAAATGACCTCTCGATTGCTACTAAAACCTGAATTGAAATACGAGTATCAGCTGCTTAGAGGGGCGCCAGCGGGTTAACATGCTCCTTGGCTCAAGAATAGTTGTTCTTTAAACCAGAAGATATGTTAATTTGAAAATTAAATAACTTGATGCGGAAATCTTTCTTTGGAGGTCATTCACTTGAGCAGTGCAATGTAAACTTTTATTAAAACTAACACCAAGAAATTCCAAAGATTCTACGCGTTAAATATTGGAGTTCTGAAAGGATTTATCAAATGTGCTAGCGATATGTTTATTTTGTTTTTGCTCTAACAATTATATACTTTGTCTTGGACTTATTTAGTTCCAACTGATTGGCACAAAACCGTAACTGAAGTGAACTTCCAATTTGCAACTGTCGATGGACATTTACTGCTTTTACACTACGGGGTGTGGTGGTTCAGTTGTACGATCTAGAGTGACATAATATTGTTAGAAACCAAGAACGCAATTTTAATAAGTAAACGACACGTGGCGATGACCCGGAACGATATTAGTAGGACGAAAATATCGTCGTGGTTTAGCGGCGCTTGGACTCACGGTGCAAGGGCGGGGTGGCTGCGGGAGTTTTGCTGACGGAGAACCTAAACACGCAGTCACACGGTGCATACATCATACAGAATACACGCAGTTCGCAGACGTGTTTGAGAAAATTGCCTGCAGTCGTGCTTCATATTTGATAGAAGCGAATTTGTAGTCATAAAGACAATAAATTCTGTCCCACCGGTTTTACATTCTGCGAGACGCGTCCGCAAACACGCAAGTATGAGGAGTCTTACTGGTCCATCATGAGAATACAGTCAGTGAGCAGACGAGCTGGGGGAAGTTCATCATGCTCCCGCCCTTCTCGGGTTAAATCCATCGTGGTCCTTCATTCAGTTATTGTTGTTGTTTTTTTATTATCGCTCAACAAATGACGTGCGAGAGAAGTGCTCAAACAATTAAAGCGCTTCCTTAGAAAACCATATCACGCCTCACAAAAAAACAACATTGTAATATTTATATATATAACCAAATGCATAATTCTACAGTTATTCTTGCAGTCAATAAATAGACAAAAAGGAGGTATATTCGTTATGATTTATTACATACCATGTTGTTTATTTTAAAAATCACGATTACATGCGTGAGTACAGGTCTCTATTCAAGGCTAAGAATAAAGAACGTTTGTATTAAAAATGGAAAGTATCTTTCTTATACTAAAATTAAACCCTGCAATTTTAATATTTTCCGAACTGGGTAGACAGAACCGTACAGTACCGAAAACTTTCGCTTTATTGACACGCTAACGGTTTCCTTCAGCTTTCTTTTTTAAGCATCTTTTCTGTTAATATTTTTATTGAGTTTTTTAGGCAAGTTGGGTTAAGCCGAGCGCATTTCCACAAAAACTAAGCCGAACCACAAGACACAGAATATTATCAACTTTGCGCTTTGAAGGCGAACGCAGAACGCGAATAGCATGAGCAGAAACGACCGGCACGATAACGTCTGTTGAGCAGTTTTCTCCAAACTCGCGGCGAGCGGGTCTTCGCTGCCTTAAAGTTCGCAGTGCACACTTTTTTTTCTTTTTTTTTTTGTTGTTTCGAGCCTCAGTTTCAGACTCAACACGAACCCTCGGTCTCGCAGACAACAGCGGCTCTCAGCCGCCTCCCTACTATCTGCGCTTTTGGGAGGCCCCATTTTTTCCTCTTTGGGAGAGCCACGCGGCCATTATTACATTTAATTTGACGGGTCAGATAAGCACCACAGACGCGTGCCACACCAGCGAATTCTGTAATTAAATTTCGCGGCTGTTTAAAACTTCACACGCGAAAAACCCTTTCCTCCTGCTTCTCCCCTCGATGCGTTTACCCCCCAACCCCCCTTTCTCGCCATTTTTTTTACTAACCCTTCTCGGCTTTTTCCGGCGTTATCGCCGAGACTCAGCGCGCAGCCCGAGCGGTAGGCAGGGCAGGCTGCTGGCGCCTCTAGCGGCGATAAAACGTACCACGAGAGTGGGGGCTCGCTCGGCGGCCACGGCCGGGAAGCGACAGGAATGCATATAAAAATAGCGAGCCAGAGGTTCCGGCGCCAGTTTATCACAGTCAAATTAGCCGTCACGGTGCGGCTGATGCTGCTGCCTTTTACGGGGGTTCAAAATGTCTGTTCCGTGTTTCAACGCCTTCCGCACCTTGCAAGCTTGACCGAGCGCTTGCACTGGCAGTGAGGGGGGCACGTGACGAGGCATCAACACCAGCTTTGTCTTGTCCGTGTTCTTTTTCTTTTTTTTTTTGGGGGGGGGGGGGGTGGGGGAGGGGGGTTTTGGCGGGTGTTTATCTTCACGGGGTGAAATATTGGGTGTGGGAAAGGAAGTTTTAATTATCTCCGAGGGGACACCTCAAGATGTCTCTGAATCACCCTGCTTTTCACCTCTTTTATTGCTCTTCGTGTTTGTCATGACCTGCATACAATGTGGAGCGTTTACAATAAAATAGATTGTTGCAAACTCCGGAATGTTCTGCCTATTGTTGCGATCTAAACATAAAAACAATTAAGGCATTCCAATCAAAACCGCTCCCAAGCTATACGCTTGATACAGATTAAGTTTGTACGGTTAGGTTCGCTCATATGAACACATTTGCAAACAATATGCTGGTGTAATATATCAGAAGTTTGCGTCACTTAGAAATTTTTAGCAAACAGTTGTTTGGGAGTTCGTGCAACGTGGGTGCATATCGCCTGGTTAGAATTACACTTGTAATAAAATTTGGCGGGACCAAATATTGAAACTAGTTGGGGGAAACTAGATAGTACAAAGCACGCATCCTCATATGAATTATTACTTCCCATAATTTTGTTGGTGTCTCATGACCCTTTTAAATGGACCATTACTAGATTCGAGTTATGCGAGATATACGAGGCAAAGTAAAAAATTGACCACAATATTTTTTTTTTTCATCTGCATAATAATGGAGACAGTATTACAACTCAACTTGCCGCTTCCTAACATAGTCCCTTCTGTTTTCAACACATAATGCGCAAACGCTTCATAAACACGTAGATGCCGCGGAAGAAAACATAATACTGGTGACTCCGAAACCATGGACACGCGTCACCTTTTAGCTTATCACTTGGAAAAAACTTCACTTCGCCAAGAACTGATTTGAGTATCGCGAAAAAACCTAAATTGCTCGGTGTTAGGTTCCTTGAGTGGGGTGAATTCAAAATACACTAAAAACGTAGAGACTTGATGTTGTTCCGTTGTCGCACTTGCAGTGTGAGGGCGCGCATTGGCAGGCTGCAGAGACACACCAAAGGTCAGCAAACCACGGAGCTTTGACCTGACCACAAACTCTCAGTTGTTCTTGAGCATGTCACAATACGACGTGCTGTTGACACTGAGCCCAGGGAACACAGTGTGAACAGCACGTCGTATTGTTCAACAACAATGTTCAACTAGTGGTCCTCTACGGTACCAACAGACAGTGAGCATATCCTTACCCGGTGTCGGAACTTTTTTGGCCTTCCTGTCGAAGTGGGCTTTCACTCTTTTTTTACCCGCTTGTTCTCTGGCTGGGCAATGCGCGGAAGAAAATCATCACTCCCAATTTTATCGCGTCAGAACAGCATCTTGCACTCATTGAAAAGGTGATCCTTAAAGTATTTCGTAAGTTGTCTCGGTACCCACCTAACGGGCACTTCGTTGTTCTGTAGAATATTTTGAATATTGTGGTGCACCCAGCCATGACTAACGTTTATTTCTTAAGCCATTTTATTGAAAAGGATGAGTAATTTTCGTGTAGGAGCCGTTCAACGCCTGATATCGAGTGCGGCGTCGTCGAAGCGTGCTAGGTGCGTCAGTCACACTTGACGCTACAATGTGCTTTAAACATTTTCGTACCACTCTTTCACTTGTTGGAGTGGCAGACATGTACTCCCGCATTGCGTCAACATTCTGAGATGAATTTACGTGTGCTTTTCGCCCTCTGTACCCCAAAAAGAGGATTTCCGAGCGCTACTCCTCCTTGGTGCTCGTTTCCAAGGGGGCCAAACTTCATTACTTCATTATATTACTTCAGCGGAGGGCCAAACATCATTTGAAGCGCAGAGGTCTATCGCGGGATTGCAATTTTTTTCATAACTAAATTGCGGTTACTTTTTAGTGTGCCTTGTTTATTGGGCGGTTTAGACCCGCAGAATAACGCACAAGGGTGAAAAGAAGCGTGTTTCTTGGAGAGGATGAAAAAAACAATACCGAACCATTTAATTTTTTACTTATAGGTACATCGTAAACCCACCAGTTCGTACCTTTATCGGGAAGTTAATAAATAAACGATCAATCAATGGTGCTTCCGTACATCATCTTGCGCAACATTACTTGAAAATTCCCATAACAGTGGACCTTATCCTTAAAGCAGGATTCGGCATTTGCGTTTTATTGTTACCGACTGCCAAAGTACTTCTTGCATTCCACTAAAATGCGTTTCGCTGACTTGAATTGTGTGTGGTGCTAGTGTGAAAATCTCAATTTAAAGCTTCCGGTTTTTAGCGAGGTTAAAAAAATGTTGAACACTTTCCGAGGTAAAGCCTACGCACTAATATTGATAAACGGGTGCCTATAAGATTATTGTAATTATTCAAAGCCCGCGGTGAAAAAGACGGATGCGTAAACCAGTAAGAACTGTACGCGTGCGGAAAGTGGGCTAGTGCCTTTGGATGGATCGCACCAGTGTTCTACACGTGATCGGAACGTGGTCCTTTAAACTTAAACGCAAATGTCTGAGCCATTCTTTCCTTTATTCTACAATAGGTGGCTTGGCCTATATTTAGGTTCACCTTTCCATGCCTTTCAATCCTTCATTTGTCTTTCTTGTTACGCATTACAAATGTCGCTGTGACTATGTTTTGTGTGTTGCCCTAAACTGTGACTTAGCTATGAGCGGAACAGAAAAACAGTAGAAGCTAGCAGCATGAAGTGGAGCATTTACGTCAGAATAAAAGCAGTTCCTCAAACAGTCTGAGTGAAACGTCGCTAAGCTTCTTAAGTTCCGCGGAGTTTCTTAAGCTTCAGTGAGGGACTTAGGGAAACGTCGCAGACAGTTAGTGGCACTTTGCTAACTCGTGGCCGAGCGTCGGCTTTAATTCTAAAGTTCCCCATAAACGTCATTTTTATAGTTTTCTTATTTAAAGGTATGCGAGAAAACAAAATTCGGTTAATAAGATCCTGACACGTTGGTTTATTTGTATACTTAATTGTAAGAATTGCGTATCTTTTTTTTTTTTTCTAACTCCGTATGGTGCAAAATAAAACCGGTTGGGTTATTCATACAACTGTACCATTTTGAAGTTGCTGCAAATAAAATATGAATATCTTCTTCATAATGCATCATATATTGGGAGTAGTTTCCTGAAAAATTGAATATTTGATAGAGGTGCTAAAACCGCTTATCTGGGTTTTGTCATCTGTTTAGAGTAAAACCTTGCGAATATAGTAGAGTCGCCAGTAACTCGCAAAAGTATTAAACATTAACGAGGGTTTTGGTTTGCGCTGAGGGTTGAGAATTCCCGAATTTGGCAGTTTGTCGTGATCCCAAAGACGACGTTCTCCAGATAATAACCGGTGACACAGCGGCCACTATAACATAGGAGTGAAATGCTCAAGCTCTCGAACGCGTTTCTGTTTGTTTTTAGCAGAATTTCGAAAAGGCTCTGACCTGATGCAGTGTCGCCATCTCTGAGTGGCGATCGAAAACACTTCGGTATAACTCTCCTCCACAGCGTGAGATGTCGCCACATTGCCAGCGTCAAAATTGAATTCCTAGATTTGAAAGTGGTTCCATGTGGCGACAAGGGAGGCGTGGTTCAAAGCAGACATGTACGAGTTACAAATAGAAAGTAATTGAGTAAATTACTAACTACCGTAACAAAGCAGAAAATTACTTTTGAAGTTACTTTTACATTTTTATAGTAACAAGAAAGTACATAAATGTTCTGATTCGCTAGTGAAAATCTGCTAACAAAATATAAAGCGTCTCGTGTTTTTACACAGATGCTTTAATAGCTGGTTCCTCTTCTGTGTGATTGTTTTGTACCTTTTGTTTTTTTGGTCAGTGATGTACTGCGCATGTATTGTTTCTACTTTGAGGTTTAGCATTGCCTGAGCTTCATTTCACAGACAGTGTTTGCTTGTTAAGAGTGTTGCGTAAACTACTTCTAAAAAGTACTTTATGTAAATTACAAAGTCAATTACAGGTTATGTACTAATAAGTACTAATAAGTACACCGGGCGCCATGTACTTTAAGTAAAATACAATAAATACATTATACTTTTAAAGTTAAGTACAATTACTTTTTAACACAACCTTTCATGATGCCCTTTCATACCCTATTTTTTACTTTATTTTATTTGGTGTGGAATTGGAGGAACATCATTTTTGTTCGGAAATGGCGGCAAATATTGGATAAAGTGAAGTCGCCACGGAGTAGTTGTTTTACTCTCGCTGGCAAAATATTTAACACAATGCACGTATAAGGCACTTAGTTTTATTGGTCTTATAGCCGCCATCATTTCACTGAGAGAAATGACAAAATGACGTCTCCAAAGAGGACAGCACGTTTTCACTTGAGGATATGCCATTTTTGTTACCAAATTTAGGGAGTGTACTTTGAAGTCGGGAATCTTACTTTCTCCAGAAATTATAAAAAAAAATACTTTAGTTAAGTACAAGTACATGCTCAGAGAATGTACTTTAAGTAAAGTAAAAGTTTTTCAATCCTACTTGAAATAGTAGGATTAGAATTCGAATCTTGGACGACATTGCTTAAGCTGAGTTTTGCAAGGAAAGGCAACGCAAAGATGTCACCTTTGCGTTCCGATTTAGCACGCGATTCTTCAAGTACAGCACAAACTACGGAAGCACCAGATGGGCTTCAGAGCGCGTGCTGCATTTTGTTGCCTCCTTTGAGTGAGGCTGCAATATATACACCTCCAGTATTTAGCGAGAGTAACTACGTTGGGAGAAGCGGAGACAAACCCTTTTTTTAAATGCCTCATATCTCCTTGAGCTTCAGGACACAAAAGAATGAGCGTTTTCGGCGCTAATCCCGCATTTACTGGGCCTCACTCGCGACGTGCCTATCCGTTCATTTTTGGGCTGGAATGTTTGTTGACCAGCAAACCTGCCACTAAAATTCAAAGGTAATGTCTAATTTGAGTAGAAGTTATTCGGAAAAAGTAATTAAAGTGAACTACCGATCACCGAAATAAAAATGTAATTGGAAGTTACTAAACTACTTAGGAAAGTAGTTAAACTACAGTAACTTGTGTAAAGTAGTTGAACTACGTACAAGTCTGGTTCAAAGGTACCTCTAAACACGGGGGTGAAGACGGGAGCAGAACGCGGCAAATCCTGGGCTCTGACATCGGTGGTCTCGTGAGAAAGATTGAGAAAGATTGAAAAAGATTGAAAAACAAAGCTGCAGAAGAGCGGAGGAAGAAACCAAACAAATGGTTAAGCATGTTTGTTTGGCCGCAACGATCTGAAGTTGCTTGAGCACTTGCCAACTTTCTTTATTTTTATACAATGGGCGATTTCACTGTTTTCCTGCAAAGTAAGGTATAGAAAAGAGCAAGGTACAGACCTTAGAGGTGATGTTTTGCTATCATCTAAGCTCCTGGAACACGTTACCTTACTCCAGTATAATCAATTATGTGGAAGATAATAACCTATTTTTTAATCACAAGAGGACTCTTGTGACACACAACTAATGGCGTTTCTTCATGACATTCAAGCAGCTTTTAATGCAAAAGATCAGACTGACGCCATTTTTCTTAGAATTTTCAAAAGTGCTTGATAGGGTGCATCATCAACGTCTTATAATAAAATTTAACGTGATTAAGATCTAGCCCGCTATGGTAAAATGGATATTCATTTTTTTACTAACCGCCACAGTACACCACCATCAATATTTCTAAAATCATCCTCGTGCGCGGTATAATCTCAGGTGTCTTTATGGGCAGTGTACTCGGTCCCTTACTATTTTAATCTACACTAATGACATTCATGAGCACATCTCGTCATCAGTTCGGTTGTTTGCAAATGACTGCGTAATTATAGCCTCATTTTCTCGCCCGACGATCACCATACCTTGCAAACAGATATTTCACAAAGTTATACAACGGTGCAATAAGTGGCAGATGACTAAATGTTGACAAATGCAAATTCTTTTCGTTTTCTCGTTGTGCTTTCTTTTCAACTTTTCACCGTCCTGACGCCTCCCCTATCATCGATTGAAGTTTATGTAATTATATCGGTATTCCTTTAACATCTCACCTTTTATGAACGTCTCATATATAAAATAGTAGCAATCGCAAACCGTAACTTCGACGTTTTGTGCCGAAATCTGAAACCCGCAACACCAGAGATAAAACAATTTGCACACTCAACTTGCTCCTTCTTCTTCTTCTTCTTCTTCTTCTTCTTCTTTATGGTGCCCTTGGCAATCTTACCTAGTTAAAATATTGAATCTATTCAGAACAAAACTCTGGCATTTATTTTTTCCTGATTACTCACAATTCACAAGCATAACTGGGCTGCGCGAAGCTGCTAATCTTCACACACTTTCATTAAGGCGCCGAGTGTCCCGTCTCTTTCTCCTTCACCATATCTTTCATCATGATATGCCTCTTCGCGAATCGCTACTTTAACCCACGTGGGACGTTTGACCCGCTATGACCACTCCTGTAAGTTGCAGCTCATTTTTACGCCAACTTCTTCGTACAGTAATTAAACTTTACCGTTTGCCATTAACGATTGGAAAGTACTATCAAACTACATTGTTACCTTAACTGACACACATAAATTTTCTGCCTCTGTAACCACTTTCATTTCCCCTTTATCCGACTAAGTCCTTTAACTGTACGCGAAAGCAAAATAGAATATTGCGTGCGAAAATGTTCGGTTAAAAAAACAAAAAAAACATGTACAGCTCTTTTGTGTAATGCCTGTAAGGGTCTTCAAGGATAGTAAATGACGATAATGATGATGATGATGATGATAAGGTGTTGCCAGCGACACAGGAGCACAGGGACCGCCAAAGGGACCGCCAATATCCGCGTCTATCCAGGCCTTTCTCAAGCGGTTCTAATGCGTGGCACCTGTCCCTGAAGATTATCATATTAACTCTATGCATTTAAACAGCAGATTTGCAGGGGGCTTTATGTAGCCACGGGTTGTTCTTCAACGTAGCCAACGTAGTAAGAGCTCGACAATTTTACGTAAGGTACTAAAGAAAGCTTCTCATTGCGCACAATGTTTGTTTACTTAGTGTGCGTACATTTTAACGCGAGATAAAGCTCCCAATTATGAACTTGAACCTGGTGAAGCAACAACGCTATATTTTCGTTTGCAGGGGTATATGGAGAGGAGAGATGGTGCAGTGTTGTATTTTGGTAATGGAGTACTGTGAATGAGTTGAATGCTTCAATCAGGATTCGAAATCTGATAGAGCAGCGCTTGCATATTGGCACTTGGTGCTCATGGGCACACACCGAACTAAATATTACGGAGGGATATGAGCAGATCACTTGTGTGAGCAAGGAGGCAATACGTGGGGCGTTCATAAAGTTCGTATTATCGCCACAAAAAATTGAAAAAAAAGGAACAAAACGGACATCAACATGAGCGCGCGTCCCTCTAGTTTCCGCACAGTGTAAACATCGCACGCTATAGTAGCTCGGAACGCCTGTAGGGAGTCGAAGCAAAAATGGCACCGCCCGTCGGGGCGAAGCACATTGAGTGATCCGTTTTTTTCATTTGAAGGGAAGAAATGCCAAGGATATTCATTCCAATCTGGGAGCGTTGTTCGGGGACAACACCCCAGTTTATGACACTTTTGGTAAATGGCGCAGACGCTTCCAGTGTGGCCAAATAAGAGAAAAGCATTTTAAGGACGGCGACCAAGGGATTGCTGAAGTGGAGCGATTCCTGAACCCTCAAATCCAGGAGTTCTAAAACAATGACCTCCGGCATGTGGTGCATCGCTAGAAAAAGTGGGTAACTTTTGGTGACGAATATGTAGAGAAAGTCTCAACTCCTACTCGAGTTTGATTGCTGAATCTCTATTCCTTCGGGACAATAATACGAACTTTATGAACGCCCCTCGTATGTGAACTTATATTTTTCAAATGGTTACTAAAATGGAGGATGCGCGGCAAAGAGGAAGATTATGCAAATATGCATGAAACCTTTAAACACGAAATGGATGAACTGACGCCGAAAGTAAACTTTAAATCTGTAGAGACTACTGACGACACTAAGCAGAGTGGTTCGCTGAAAATAAAATACAAGAGCAAGAAAAAACAAAACTGATGGATGGAAAAATGCGAGAAAAATCGGCTTTGGCAATGTGCACGTCAAAGAAACAGGTAAAAAAAAAAAGACGTTTGTTTGATAATTCACGAGGGAGCTCTTTACTACTTTAGGCTAGAAAGGGAGTGTTAAAGACAAAGTCTTGTACGTCTAAGAAGCACAGTGTGGCGTATGTCAAGTGAGAGCGAAAGTATGGGATATTTCGTATCGGAGAGTTCACGGGTCTGTTTGGTCCTCCAGGAAGGGGTAAGGAATATAAAGGAAGTGCCTCGTTTTTCAGGCAATGATGGGATACTGGAGAGTAAAAGGATTACAATCACAAAAATACATCAGCAGCGTTTTGCCTCTGTGGGAAAAAGTGAGACCGACTGCTCATTGAGAGCGGGCGTTCACATTATGCTTCGACACGGCCAGTCTTGCATTCCTTGTCTTCGGAAGTTGTCCTAACCTTTCGTGGCCTTCCCCTGTGCTCGGACTGAAATCCAGTGGAATATTGACGTGATGTGACGTGACTCCTTGATTATGAACATCCCGAAATAGTGAAGGTGAGGAAGCTGTGTTTTTTTCTCGCTAATTAAACGTATCTTGCCAGTCAGACAACAATTTTTGTCGGTGACTGCGAGTTACAAAACAAATTATATAAGAGCAATTGATGTAACAGCGATTTTCAGTTGCTTTTGTGGTGGTATTGTGCTAGGCGAAAACCAGCGTGTTATCGTCCTGGCTAGACTCCAATCAGCTTCAGTTAAATGTTGCAAAAACTAAATATATAATTTTTAAGCCGCGAAGTAAACCGGATGACTGCGAAATTATTTTAAAATTCCAAGACGCTCCGATAGAGCGTGTCACGATCTACAAATTTTTGGGAATTCTCTTCGAAGAAAATTTAAGCTGGACTCCACATGTAAATAAAATTCATGCAAGCATCTCTAGATCTATTGGCATTTTATACAAAATAAGAACACTTGTCCCAGGCTGGTTAAGACGTCAGTTGTATTATTCACTAGTTCATTCCCACCTTCATTACTGTCTACTAGTCTGGGGTTCAACGACTAAGACAAATATTGATAGACTGTTTGTTTTGCAAAAAAGAGCAGTACGTTGTATTGAAAATCTTCAGCGCACCGACCACACAGCGCCGTTTTTTCTAAAACATAGCTTCCTTAATATTAGTCAGTTATTCCAGCTTAAACTTTCAATCTACATTTTTAATGAGTTCAATCGTGACCAGTCCACTTTTTTTGACGCATTCCTTCCTAGAAATATACAATACAATCTTCGGTATGACTCTTATAGAATACCTTGGTCAAGGACGAATTACGGACATACTAAATTAGCGTACTTAATTCCTGATTTCTTAAATAAACATCCGGCCGTCAGAGAAATGCTTCATGAATGCGGCTCAAAGCATACCTTTAAAAGAAATATAAAACGGTACCTTCTATCATGTCCCATTGAATGAATGTTTTTTTAAAAAGTGTTTGTATCCAATGGTTGAGCTTCATTTATTCTAGTGCATCCTATGTCCCCGAAAATTGTTATGACATGACTACTGTATAAGTTATGTTGTTTTGATCTTTATTTGTGGGCCGTTCTGTTTCCCTGTGGTTTCTGTGTTTATATTACAACGTGTCGTACTATACGCTGAGCAATGTAAACTGGTGATAGGGCCAAGTCAGGCAGAACCCATCTGCCTTTTGCCTTGTCATCCGAGACCTTGTGTCTGAATAAAACCAATTCAATTCAATTCGATATCCACCAAAAGCGTGGCCACATTCAACCAGAGTTGTGCACCTCTCGAAAAACAGAGGGCAAACTCGCGCGGGTGTATCCGTCCCTTAATATTTCTCTAGGTGGCGCAAGTCACAGCCTGATTCAATAGGCACGACCGTCATGCATCCCTTCATCCATTAAGGGGGGGGGGGGGGGGTTGGGTGCTGAGGCCGAGGAGTAATAGCGTGATTTCATGATTACGCACCGCGTCTTTAACCCGGTCCCTTGCACAGATCCAGTTCCTGCGACGCCTGCGACCAATACTTTGGTAGATTCACCGACGTGGTGACAACAGCAAAGCGTCTATTTCGAACGCCCTGCTTCCAAGACGCGTTCCTTGCCTTCGGCAGTGCTTCAGCGGCGAGCGCGCGCGAGAGCCGTACGAAACGACGAGGCGTTGAGGAAATTAGAGAGCTTGAGACAGAACAGCGGAAGCTACTCCCTGCAGTTCTTACGTTGTGAGTGACTATAGCATAACACACTCTATTCCGCTTATTAGCATTAGACAGCTCGCGTACACCACTAAATACTTGTTAACTGGCGCTGACAGACGGCGTCCGAAAGGAAACATAAATATCGTGCTCTCCTCGCTGTCGCGCTTTCGTGCTACGTGAAGAGCGAGGGCTGCCGCCGACCTGTCTTGTGCTCGTTACTGTAAAAAAGTAGCCAATTACAATTACAATTATTTTATTAAAATTATAACTGATTGGAGTAATCTAATACTGCATCACGAAATATTGAAAATTACCAGAAAGTAATTGATTTGATTTACGTTACATTCTTTTCACTTTTTATTAAAATTCATAAGGCAAACGTTTTGTCATTTTGTTCTATTTTTTGTTATTTCCACCTTGCTAACGAGGCACTACAAAGGGACGAAGAAAACCCCAAATGCCGCTTCGAAAGACGTGCCTACCAGTGTCAAGCAGCGTTTAGCGACGACTTAAGAAGGCTACAACGGTAGCCTTCTTAAGTGACGCAGGAAGATTCAGCGCTTAGGCTTTCTTACCTTATACTCTGTTTATCCTTAAAAGGGCGATGCAATAATTTTTTGTACTTTGCGCAAATATCGCTTGGAATGAATCGCGGACGTTATGACCTATGAAACACGAGTTCTTTTTTCACCACACAAGGTAGAAGAACAAAAAAAAAAAAAAACTTTCAGCCTTTTCACTCTGGTGAAGAAGGAAAACCAGCGAAGCTCTACTATGGTGGGAATGTAGTAATAACCGGCCGCAAGTCGGCAAGCCAGAGTTGAAAGGCTGGAAAGGTTGCCGCCATCAATGAGGGACCTCGGCAACAAGACAACTGGCAAGCAGGTTGTCTGGTTGCCGTCGTCACTTGTAGTTTGCGGTAGTTGTCCGGAGTGTTGTGTCGACTTTTATTTGCTGGCGCAGACGATCCTGGGGAAACTAGCCATTAACAGCTCTATTAAAATGAGCTGTTGGGCTAGTTGGTTTTGCATAATAACAATGTAGCGCAACGACAACACAGGAAGGAGACAGAGATAGGAAAGAACGCTACTCACAACTAGGTATTTACTGCATGTATCGTGAAAGAGGTAAACGAAGTGACAAGTGCGATGACAATCTACACTAACGGTCGTGAAGGAGGCGAACGAAGTGAAAAATGCGATGAAACTCTGAAAAAAGGAAGAAGACACTTTCATCTACACCGATGATCAACCTAAGAAGAAAAAGAAAAAAGCGAAGAAAAACAAAAACAATCATTAAACGAGGAATTGTGCAGAGCAGTCTAAAAGCCGCATTACAGAAGTCCTGCAAGCATGCAGCCAAGAAGGCCTTTGATTCACAGGTTCTAAGACTACAAGAGTCAGGATATCCCAATTCTCTGTTGTTTGAGGTTGCAGAGAGTTTGGCAAGTCCCAATGAAAGAAGAACAAGAAGTGCTGAGAGAAGAACACGGCCAGCAGTGGTTCCTTACATCCACAAAATATCGCATAACTTGAAACGGATAGCTTCAAGATATGACATACAAGTGGTACTTTCAGCCCCGGATAAACTTAAGAGGCTTTGTCCGAAAATCAACAGACCTCAACAAACTCATACTCTCTGCACAGTCCATCATAAACATAAGTACGTGAATTGCGACGTCAATGTGGTCTATGAAATTCCGTGCTCCTGTGGAAGTGTGTACGTCGGACAAACAGGCCGCTGTGTCAACGTGCGATTACGAGAGCATGCCTTGACTCTTCAATCATCTCCATCAGGGCATCTCGCCATCCATGTCAGAGACTGTGCCTGCACCCCTGTGTTCAGCCAAACTAAAGTCCTCAAGCGCAATCCCCAGCAAGAGGGCAAGAGAGATATATGAGGCTAAAACTATCATGACTCACGGGACCAAGTGCATAAGTGCGCCCTCTGTAGGACTGTCTCACAAAGAGCAGCAATATCTAGACAATTTTTCTTAAATCTAGTGGGTAACTGAAAATATTTTCAATCATTTTTTCTTCTTTTTGTTTTTCTTCGCTTTTTTCTTTTTCTTCTTAGGTTGATCATCGGTGTAGATCAAAGTGTCTTCTTCCTTTTTTCAGAGTTTCATCGCATTTTTCACTTCGTTCGCCTCCTTCACGACCGTTAGTGTAGATTGTCATCGCACTTGTCACTTCGTTTACCTCTTTCACGATACATGCAGTAAATACCTAGTTGTGAGTAGCGTTCTTTCCTATCTCTGTCTCCTTCCTGTGTTGTTGTTGCGCTACATTGTTATTATTACATTAACAGCTCCGCTGTAATAAAGAAAAACGCGCAACGTTTACCCCCTCAACTAGCAGTCTGATCGAGCCTCCACGGGATATACGTATAAAGTCGATTATAGGCTGCCTATGTTGATCAGAGCCGCGCGCTGGGGTTGCCAAAGCACAGGACACGCGCTGAGTTCCAGACATTGTTCTGGTTCGGATATTGTCGCTATTGCAGCAATTGGACACGGCCCACTACCCGAATGCTTGTAGATATATTGATTATGACAACCCCAAATCAAGTGCTCACGCAATGGTTGGGTTCAATCTATGAGCCGCATTCAAATATCATCACTGAGGATTAATGCGATCCCCCAGTTACGTTGTCAAGTTTTACAAATTAGAAATTGAAAGAAAACACTCGCTTTTGTCTTTGAAATTACACCGCAACAAAGGAGTTTCTTGGTCAATGGCGTTGCTTGCCAGTGTACTTGGGTCTCACTAGAGCACCGTGCACTAGAGCCAGTAAGCTCGTGAAAAGTGAAAAAAAACATTCCCAGCGAATATCGTTGCACGGCCACTTTAAGTTCAGACAGCAGTCAAAGCTATTAGCGCGAGCTAGCTTGCGCACCTGTTTTTGAAACGCACATTCCTAGAGCGAGTGCTCGTTCTGCGGAAGAACCCTTCAACAGCGACCTCGAGCTTCCGTGCTTGTGGCATTTGCTGCAGTCGACGCTTAAGGGCGAACGGAGTATAATAATAATAATAATAATAATAATAATAATAATAATAATAATGTTTATTTCCACTATAAGATAATGGTGGTAATCAAGATAGAAAGCTGTGAGGTGCAGCTTGACGGGTTCCTGACCGCCTACAGCAGCGGCTGCAGAGTGAGAAAATAGAAAAGCAAGCAGTAAAGAAACACAAATGTAGAGGAAATGATCGCTATCACAACATTAGAGGCGCAAGACTTTAGATTATTACATTGTTGACACACTGGGCATAACGGCCAAAAGAAAATAAGCTCATAGTAATAAGAACTAAGCACGAAGACTAGTAGAGAGAAGAACTACACTAATCATCAGTGAAAATGGGGTGACCTTACTTCACTCAGCGATAACTTATATTAGGGGTGTGCGTATATTCACCACTTTCAAATAACGAATCGAATATTACCCTATTCGATTCGTTAATTGAATGGAATAATAATTTTTAAAAGTTTCGAATATGTTTCGAATAATTTTCGTATAGTCGTCACGGTGTCGCGCCGCGAGATTCCCTTCCTAGGAGTCCCACAACGCGCCGGCACGCCTGTGATAGTGTCTGCAAGATAGAAATACGTACCCTCTTCTCCCAGACAATACCTGTCATCATCGGCAGCAGCAGTTTCTCTCTATACTCACGTTGCTGTTGCCTCCATTAGGGACCCATAGGTATAACCCGCGAGTAAGCGATTTCCCGAGAGACGAGACAGGCGACGTCGACCCGCTTCGCTGTCGATCGGTCAGTCGCGCGATGAGGCAAGCCGCATGAAAGTGGCGTGAGCAAGCGACCAAGGCGATGAGGACGTTTTCTAGAGATCCAAACACCGAGCGACGAGACGAGAGACAGTGAGAAATCGTCGCACGCTGTTGACTCTCGTCGCTGTCGGTCGTCTCGTCGCTCGCTTTCGCACCAGATGCTCGTGCACGCTTTCGGAAAGCTTGTCGTAGAGACGTTTCAGAACTTGCAACGGTACCGCCGCTCTGTATGAGCGAAGTAGAAGTGGTAGAAGCGGGAAGTTGTTCGAAGAGAAAGCGCAGTAGAGTGTGGAAGTTTTTCAGCCGCTCCCATGCAACCAATTGAAGAAGCCACAACAGCTGCTTGTGTCGAGTCTTTCCCAACACTTTCCATGGTTGTTCCACTTGTTCAGTGTGAGAGGATGTTGCTTTTTGAGGGTGCAAGGGGAACAAGACAATGCGTTTTCCCAGAATCTTCTCAGATCAGTGAAAACAAGGTTCCTGGACGTAAGCACACAGGTACATCACGCCCTTGCCACTTTCCTTCATCCTCGATTTAAGGATATCTGCTACAACAAGGAATAAAAAGAGAATGTAGAGTTCTTACTAAGTACAATGCTTGAGGATGTACCACGCTCATGAGAACTGTGATTTTATGTTCAGCATCCGCGTGAACCGTGATATTATGTTTAGTATTCTAATATTTTAGTAGCTTTTCTCTTTATTTAATTATATATCGTTGAACTCTAGTCATTATCATCTAGTCGAATTTTACAATAATTAAAAAAAAACATTTTGGAACAACCAAAATAATTTTATAATCTTATTTGATTCGGTGCCCAAATTATTCGATTCGTATTCGATTCGGTTTCAAAAATCACTTACTATTCGCACACCCCTACTTATTTGAGTGAATACCTATAGCTAAATAAAGATGAAATCATTTATGAACAGCATATTTCAGCCTTTGTGTGCCCTAGTTTTTTCTCGGTGTGATTACATCCCAACATTCAGATCCGCGGGTAGGGTAACTGTGAATGTGTTTCGAGATTTGTGAAAGATTTATAAAAAAAAAGTTCGTATTTCTAGCTTGATCTACTTTTAGGCTAGTGGTAAGCCTGCAATAATATGTATGGACATTTATGACATTACAAGTTTTTATTAAGCTGGCTGCAGGAAAGTCATACGGGACAGCTTCTATAGCTCTAAGTGCTTTCTTTTGCAGCACATGCAACTTTTCATGATCAGTACAAGCCGTTGTATCCCAACCTAAGTGGCAGTAATTTTACTGGGAGTGGAATCGATAATTATATATTAATAATTTTACTTTTCTCTGGCAAAATATAACGATCATGATTGAACATGCCCACAGCCATGGATAGTTTTGAACTAAGGCATTTTATATGATTTTCTGCACGACATATTCTCAGAAAAGGAAGCACCTAGAAGCTTAAATGGATTTGCAATATAATTTTGCTTAAATTTAGATTTAGGTCTTTTGTAATGTTTACAAGTTTTTTTTAGGGAGAAAGAGCACGGCTTTTGTTTTCTCCACATTTATTTGTAGTGCGTTGTTCTGACTCCATATTTTTAATCTAGACACAGTCAGGTTTGCCATATCAATTAGTGTATAAGCATTATTCGCAGTAAAGAGGATACTTGTGTCGTCAGGATAGTTGACAACTTTTGAATTTGTATTATTACTAGTGATATCATTAACGTATATATTAAAAAGGAAAGGACCATGATACTCCCCCGTGGTACGCCAGGGAAAAAGAGGTTTTATGATGGAGGAGTTTCCATTAATACTGACATATTGCTTCCGATGCCCTAGCTAGATACGACCGTATTAGCTGTAAAGCGTGCCCTCGAATCCAATAATTATCTATTTGGAACGTTGAATTTGATGATTAACGCAGTCGAGAGCTTTAGTAAAGTCTATGAATACTCCAAAGACTATCATTTTTCTTTCAAAGTTTTCCAAAATGAATACTTTTTTAACAAGTAGGGCAAATTCAGCAGATTCGTGCTTCATGAAGTCATGCTGCGACGCTGTTATCAAGTCATACTTATTAGAAAAGTTGGTTAATCAGGTATGAATGACTTTTTCAAGTGCCTTTGAAAACAGTGGCAGTATTGAAATGGATCCGCACTTTCCTATTTTATTTACGCTTTCTTTTTTACGCAATACCGAGACTTTAGCAATCTGCATTCGCTTCGAACATATTCCTGTGGCTAGATAAATATTAAATATGTTAGTTGTCACAGGCGCTAAGAAGTGAATCAGTTGCTTTACGGGTCTTATTTGGACGCCATTCACGTCACAGCTTCCACTATTTTTAAGTTGAAAAGAATGCACTCGCTACTTCTGGTTTGAAAACATGGTCTAAGAATATACTATCACTGTTATTTTATTACTAAAACCACAGCATTATTTGTTGCAGGCGGACTCACAATATTTAAAAATCTACGTTGAAAACATTTGCCAGTGAGAAACCAGTAAGTTCAGTGCCATTATGTATAGTTTTTACAATGCATCTGGAAGGGCGATTACGATGATAAAAATTGTTTATTTGTTTCCACTTAACGTCTGCACGACCCTGTGGGGCTTGGAACATATAAAAAAATAACGCCGTCTCGAACTCCGTAGTTATTTTGTTAAGTTGTTGCGATAGTTGGTTTAAATATTTATAGATCATTCTGGTCTCTTGACTTTGCGAATTTACCATATTGTATTGTGTTAATTTTACGAAGTAGATCTGGAGTTATCTAAGGTTTTCTTATGTGTTTATTTGCTTTTATGAGTGTGAAAGGAATGTATGTCTTATAAAAACTAAGAAATAATTCAATAAAAGTGTTGTAAGCACATTCGGCACTAAGTTGGCACAGTACATTGTTCCAATTTGTCTTTGAGAAAGCGATCTACAAGGCGTCTAGTCGATCTACAGTTATTTTTTAATCAGTGTCCGCTTCGTTTTGCAGTCCTTTTTCTGGATGTATTTTTAAGAGAAATAAATATGGGGAGGTGATCACTCAGATCGCAACCAATGACACCATCTTTTAATATTCAACAGAGCTATTCTAAACGAACGTATTTATTAGTGTTTTAGATAAAACAATTACACCTCTGGGTCTATTTATAACATTTCCACAGCAATTTGCACTGATTTGCGATTCTAAAGTGCTTTTAGCAGCGGTGGCAGCTCTAAAATGGATGTAAAAATCCGCACTACATGTTACAACACATTTTTCTTTTTAACAAAACAAATATTAAAAATATAAAAAAATTGCCTCAACGTTTTCGTTTGGTTGTCTGTAAACCACTGCAAACATGTGCTTGATATTACGTACACAGCATTTCGTAATCCGGAGTGATTACACTGTAATCATTTTCTAATTCACAAAGAACACCCTTTGTCACTATTGCTAAATCATAACCTCGTTTTTTAGTACGATTTATATAAAAAGAACGGTCCGAAGGCAGTCTTAGTATATCAGTCTTTTCGATGTAAAATGTTTCAGTATGCATTATTACTTCAAAATTAAAACCAAATTCATCCAAAAGCAACTGGAGCTCGACAACTTCGTTTTTTTGCCGACCTGATATTGAAATAAAAGCACGTCAACATGAAACGTAGTCCGCGACTGTAGAAGGTGTTGCTAGGAAGCGAAAGGCTTCAATGTTGCGACCGCCCGTTTAAACCATTTCAGCAGGAGAAGATAATCTAAACGACATTTTAATAGTTCTAGAATCTTGGGATATTTTTTTTAATTGCTTAGGCTGTCAAAAAAGTGTCCGACGTTGGTGCAACATAGCCGAGTAACGCATTGGCAGACAGATTTTCACGTAACAAAAATCAACTCAATTATTTTTTGCTTCTTCTGAAGCGTATTAGTGATTACTTGTAATTTGGTTAGTGGAAAATAGTGATCGAATTACAGCGAACGTTTCCGAAGAAAAAGGTAATTGAAGCGTTAAAAAACTTATAATAAAATGTAATGGTTTACAAGCAGCCAGTAACTTATAATTCGTTACGTACAAGTCTGCCGCCGACATACCGAGATACTGGAACCACCAAGACAGCAGAAACAGCAGTCTCCGCAGTCTCGAAGGCTGTCCACCACGATAGGTGGCGGCAGTCACCCCTCCTAATTCAACGGGAAAAGCCCCGAGGCTGCACGTGTAAAGCCGTTGTGGCTACGCAAAAACTGTCGGCTTCAAGATCATTACATTTTCGCTGAGTAAGGTCCCCTGTAAAGTGTTTGCTGCGCTACTAAACCTCCTCCCACATGGGTGTTGTCGTAGCTTCCATTTATATCTCACCCAAAAGCTCTGGCATGAGGACCTCCATAATTGAAATCTTCACAGTGGCATGCCTCGAAGGCATGTTACTACTCATCACCGAAAAAAAAAATTAACGTCGAGGTCACTAGTGGAGAAAGCGGGTGGTTGCTCACATTGCTCGCTGCAGAAGTTTGAAATGTGTGTTTTCCTTCCATGCAAACGTCAGTGTCCACAAGACTGTGTTTTGCTGGATTGAATAGATTAGGAGTGCATATCCATAAAAAACAGGTTACTACAGGTAATAACCTGTAAGACTGTTACTTTTATCAGAGCTTAATCTTGAAACACGCTCAAACTTTCAAATAATAATTTACATATACCAAAACGTATTTTGATGGAAACGAATGCAAGTCACGTGTTAAATAACGAGAGCCGAAAAAATGTTGCGTCTGAGGAGCTTAATCTAGTGCTGCGACACCATATACTTGAAGTTTCTGCACATGGAGGTACAGTCTTTCTTCAAATTTTACTCATCTTGTATAAAAACACACATCAAGAAACTTTTACATAGAAATACACATTTGATTTGCTGTAGCACAAAAACTTCAAGCAAGTCTCAACAAAGAAACCAAATGCTCTACTCATTGACGTGTGCGCAAATTCGCTTTTGCATTCGGCGTAACTTTATTTCTGTGAGATTCGATCCTTAAAAAAACTTTCCCTGTTATTCTTTTCTGCAACTTTCAAAAAGTGACATGGTTTATTGGGTGGTGCAGGGGAGCCTCATCTTTCCTTGAATACGGCAGTGGACTATCTTTAATACGTCTTACCTTGAAACAGAGTATAGTTTCTTATTTCCTACGTTCAAAGGTCAAGCAAGGCAATCAAATTTTAGGATACTTTCTTGCCATATATTTATAAATTCAAGCATTATCTATAACTTTGATTCCATACGAACAAACATCAAAATCAAGTCTCAAAATTTATTAACGTGTAATTAGAGAGGTGTATGATACACTATGTCCATCAATTACTTCCATTTATGACGCTAATTTCTGCCACGGTCTGAAAAATACTTCTCATCTACCATCAAAGGATCTACAAAACAACATGGTCTAATTGGTACTCACGCAACTACGAAAGCTTTTTGAAGTCCGCGGGCTGTAAGGACAAATCGATGATGGCGGTCTTCTTCAGCTCTGGTAGACTAGAGGGCGCCAGGAGTTTTAACTTTGGGTGCGTCGGAGAATGGCGACACCGGTCACCCAGCCTATCAGAAGAACGCAACATACAGAAGTCCGGGTTTTATATAAAGAATTAAGGTTATTCACGAATGTGCTTCTTAGTTATCAGTAATGTGTGATGCACGCTAAAGACACTAGTGCAGGTATAAACTCCCTAAACAAATTTTAACTTCACCGGAGAAATAAAACTCTATTTTATCCGTTTTCGAAAGTTATAAAAAGGCGTACTCTAAATTTATCGCAGTACACGCAAAAGGGTATGAGAATAGCAGACCATACAAGAAGCTAAAGACGGCTAGAGGAACCCAAAGAAAAAGACATTGTCGGCTATACCATCGTTTCTACAGAGACCCATAAAGTAAACTATACAATATTCTATAGCTTTCCGTTGAAAAAGCTATAGACAGCCATATGAATGGCCATAAAAAAAAGCTATGGACAGCCATAGAAACGGCTATAGCTAATTCGGCTAATTTTCTATAGCTGGCCCTACAAAGGAGTTTCTATAGCCGACCATAGACCAGTATTGCATTGGAGGTGTGTTTTGGGTCCTCGCCGCTGCATGCAAAATTCTGTGCGCTGACGTCCAAGTTCTCCGAGAAATGGCTCTTTGATGCTCTGTGCTACCACATCCTTGCGCTCCAAATCTGCGACCGGGTACTCTATGGCTCTGTCGTCGAACTGCCGGGCTTTGTGAGTATAGAGGAGGCTATGGTCTATTCAGTGAGAACACGACGCCTTGCGAAGGCTGACGACGTCGTCGTTTCCAATCTGGGGACTACGGTGGCCTTCTTTAGTGACGCTGGATAATTCAGCACTTAGGCTTTCTTTTCTTTACATTGTTTATCCATCAACAATTTTCGTTCTTTGCGCAAATATCGCTTAGAATGAATCGCTAACGTAATGACCTAAGAAACACGAGTTTGTTTTTCTCCACACGTGGTAGAAGTAAAAAAAAACAAGAAAAACTTTCAGTTTTTCCACTCTGGTGAAGAAGGAAGACCAGCGAAGCAGTGCTATGGTGGGAATGAAGTAATGGCCGGCCGCAAGTCGGCAATGCCAGACTGAAAAGTCTGAAAAGGTTTCCGCCATCTATGAGCGACGGCGGCAACCACACAACCGGCAAACCGATCGTCTGGTCGCCGCCGTTGCTCATAGATGGCGGTAGCGGTCCGGAGTGTTGTGTCGACATTTATTTGCAGGCGGACACGATCCTGGGGAAACTAGCCTTTAACAGTAACAACTTTTATAAAAAGAACGCTACGACCGCAGTTTTACTATATCGGTCTCTTCGGTGTACCATGCTTCAGTAACCGTTATTACTTCACTATTAAAACCAAATTCCCCGAAAAGCAGCTAGAGCTAGACAGCTCTGTTTTTTCTGCCGACCTGATATTGAAATAAAAGCATGAAACGCAGTCCGCACCAAGATTACTTTTCAAGTTTTGCAGTAGCACAGTGACTTTATTTGCCATTAAAAATCTAGGGAACCTACGTATATAGTATCAGTGCCCACCCTTGGATTAAAAATTGCAAATAAATCGTATAAACATTTCCTTTATCGTGAAATTATTCATTACAAACAAAGCTGCTGCAATAGCCGTACACATATTGCCTGTCTGCCACGAGGCATGTGTACTTTAGGGTTGCAATTTTAAAGGAAAAATGTTTATCGTAAGTAGTTTTTACTTCATCTATTTCATATCGTCCACGTGCTCAAATCGTATTGCCGGTTCACTTTCTTGCTTCGTCACGTACAAACAACCTTCTTTGTGCCAAGCAAACTTATAGCCGAGGAATTTGGTTTTCATGCTGACATTGTAAAACAACTGTCTGTTTAATGCCCCCCTATTCTCTTTGAGATACACGTTATCATCAGCAGTTTCAGACCTCAACTTCTGCTTGTTATCACGACATGCGTGTCGCTCATTTTGATTTACAAAATGCACAATCACCATAGGGCGCATTTCTGCTTTAGTTGGAACGCGGTGGAATGCTTTTACGTTTTCTTTTGTCAGCCGTGGAAATTCTACTTGTCAGCGATTTTGTTTAGTTTTTCCGGAAGATTGTCATTCAAGGTTTGCACAAGACCGTGCACTTCGAGCTTGTTCTTTCGTCCATATTGTTCCAATTAGTTCTTTCTTCAGTTGCGCAGTTTCATCAATCTTTTGGTCTTGTTCCAGTTGGTTTACATTTTTTTAATATTTTATCTCGCTGTCGTGTTAATGCATCTTTTTTTAACACCTCATCATAATTGCCAGACATGGCCTGTACTAATTTCTCAATGGGCATCACGTTTTATTTCATAACTGCCAACTTGTTAAATTGTTGTTTGAGTGGCACGAGTATTGCCAACATGCTCGTTATTTGACTTCACTGCTGTTGTACATCTGGTGTCAATTTTGTAGTCTACACATCTTCATGAGTGCAGCGAAGTATTGCCTTTAGCTCCCAGACACTTTTGGCACTTCCAGGTTTCTTTAAAACCAAGCATCTTCCCCCGGAGTAATTTTTCGGTTAGGCCCGCCCAAGAACTAAGATGACAACTGAAGTGACATTCGTTACACTGCAAAACAGCGTCATCGTCTGTAGGAGGTGTTGCTAGGAAGCGAAGCGCTTCCCTGTTGCTACCGCTCGTTTAAACCGTTTCAGCAGGACACGATGATCTAAACGACATTGTAATCGTTCTAGAATCTTGGGAATTTTTTTGTTGCTTATGCTGTCAAAAAAATGTCCGACGTTGGTGCAATATAGACGAGTAACACACTGGCAGACATAACTTTTTTACGTAAAAACAAAATCAACTCCATTCTTTTTGGCTTTATCTGAAGCGTATTACTGATTACGTTTAATGTGGTTACTGGAAAATAGTGATTTGATTACATTGAGCGTTACCGCAGAAAAAGGTAATTGAAGCGTTAAAAAGTTACAATAAATGTTATTGTTTACAGGTAGCCACTAACTTATAATTCGTTACGTACAAGTCTGCCGCCGACACACCGAGGTACTGGAACCACCAGGAAAGCAGAAACAGCAGTCTCCGCAATCTTGAAGGTTGTGCACTACGATAGGATGGCGACAGTCACCCCTCTCAATTCAACGGGAAAAGCCCCAAGGCTGCACGTGTCCAGCCGTTGTTACTGATCAAAGAGAGTCGGCTCCAAGGTCATTAAATTTTCGCTGAGTAAGGTACCTTGTAAAGTGTTTGCGGCGCTGCTAAACTTTATCCGACAAGGGTGTCCTTGTAGCTTCCGTTTATATCTCACCGAAAAACTCTGGCATAAAGAGCTTCATAATTCAAAACTTCGCAGTGGCCTGCCTCAAAGGCATGCCACAACTCATCATTGAGAAAAACAATTAACGTCGAGTTCACTAGGGGAGAAAGCGGGTGGTTCCTCACATTTCTCGCTGTAGGAATCCTAAACGGTTCCTCTTTCCTTTTAGCGCTAGGAAGGAACGTTGACTCATGTTTGCAATGTGTGTTTTCTTTCTAGCATACCTCAGTGTCCACAAAGCTGTGTTGTGTGGGATAGGATAGATTAGGGGTGGATATCTATAAATTACGGGTTACTATGCAAAATTACGCGTATCACTGTCACTTTTATAAGAGCTTAAATCTTGAAACACGCTCAAATCTACAAATTATGATTTACAGATACCAAAGCTTCTTTGATGGAAACGAATGCAAGTCACGTGCTAAATAAAGAGAGCAGAAGAAAGGTGGCGTCAGAAGAGCTTAATAAAGTGCTGCGACACCATATACTTGCAGTGCTTGCACATGGTGGTACATCGCTTTTCTTCAAATTTTAAGCCACCTTTTAGAAAAACAGACATCAAGAAACTTTAACATCGAATTACACATTTCATTTGCTGTAGCACGAAATCTTCAAGCAAGTCTCAACAAAGAAACCAAATGCTCTACTCATTGACGTGTGCGCAAATTCGCTTTTGCATTCGGCGTAACTTTACTTCTGTGAGATTCGATCCTTAAAAAAACTTTCCCTATTATTCTTTTCTGCAACTTTTAAAAAAGTGGCATGACCTATTGGGCGGTGCAGCGGAGCCCCATCTTCCCTTGAATTCGGCAGTGGACTATCTTTAATTCATCTTACCTTGACACAGCGTATAGTTTATTATTTCCTACGTTTAAAGGTCGAGCAAGGCAATCAAATTTTAGAATAATTTCTTGCCATACATTTCTAAATTCAAGCATTATTTATAACTTTGATTCCATACGAACAAACATCAAAATCAAGTCTCAAAATTTATTAACGTGTAATTAGAGAGGTGTATGACACACTATGTCCATCAAATACTACCATTTATGCTGCTAATTGTTGCTACGGTCTGAAAAATACTTCTCATCTGCCATAAAAAGATCTACAAAACAACATGGGCTAATTGGTACTCACGCAACAACGAAAGCTTTTTGAATGTCCGCGGGCTGTAAGGACAGATCGATGATGGCGGTCTTCTTTACTTCTACTAGACTAGAGGTCGCCAGGGGTTTCAGCTTTGGGTGCCTCGAAGAACGACGACACCGGTCACCCAGTCTATCAAAAGAACGTAACATGCAGAATTCCGGAGGTTTATGTCAAGAAGTAAGCTTATTCACTAATGTGCTTCTTTAGTTATCATTAATATGTGATGCATACTAAAGGCACTAGTGTAGGTATACAGCCCTAAACAAATTTTAACTTCCCAGGACAGATACAACTTCTGTATTTTATCCGTTTTGGAAAGTTACAAAAGAGCGTACTCTAAATTTATCGCAGATTACGCAAAAAGGTTTTAGAATACCGTTTCGTCCCGATAACCCAAAACGCAAGAATAGAGCTCTTACAACGCCGTCGAATATTTTTCTTGTTTTTTTTTTTGTTTGACACATACACAACACTGCAGCTGATAAAATTGTCCTAAATAAGGTTAACTGTAGTTCAATTAAAAATGAGATAAGACGCATGTCCGTTTGCACTAAAAATCACTAAGTAGCGCTTGCCAGTTGTGAAAGGCAAGGTTTTGGTAAACGTTGCCCACTCTGCTGCGTTTTTAAAACAAATTGTAGTAGACACCTGCCGTAGGAGTGAATTGTTGTTTCGTATCCACAAATCACAGTCAAGAAATCGCCTCTAATGTAGCCGTCACGGAGGCTGTGGTCATGGGCACCACCATTACACACTTGGCTCAGGCTTGGAGCGCGACACGTCTTGGATTTAACACTGAAAAACTCTCATGCCTCGCGGGAGCAACGTAAGGACTTCTGGGCGGTTTTGGATATCGTCAAAATTAAAAGAAGCATTTCCATCCAAAACGCAGAACACGCTTCCAGTTCTGTCTATTCACCGTGGCGACGACGCTATTGTTTGGGGTAAACGAGGCGCGTGAGCAAGTTATTCTAATACCCCCTATTATGTTCCCGATGTGCAAACCTTTATTCAGCAACCTTGACTTGTGAAATTTTACATTAGGAACTTTAGGAACGTCAGCATGCCATTGTCACTGTATGTGCATATGCATAGGTATTTTCTATGCTGCGTTGGAATACGTAATCGTACGCGCAGAAGCAAAAAAAAAACAAAATTTTTACCGTACCTTCAAATTGTTACTTATATTCAGTGGTAGTAGCCGAACTCTTCTATAAAGGGTTTCAATGTTGATTAAAAAATAGAACCGTGCCTTTAACATGTTCTGCTTCGTTACTTAGTAAAAGAAGCAGTGAATACAAACACGTACACAGGGGTACGCCACACGCACTCGAGAGATAGATAGGATGGTGAATTCATAACAGCGATTAAGAATTTTTTTATTGCGACAATTTTTGCGAAACATTCCAGCCCTTCAAAAGCGAGCCTTGCGTCAAACACCTACGTTTGATGTCATTCAAAAGGCGCTGTGCAGAAAAAGAAAGACGATAGCGCGCTCAAGCGCCCGACTGCTTACCACTTCTATATACTCAGCTTGGAGAGGGATGCTATTCTTTCACAACGTTTGGCAATGATTGAAAGTTTTAGCTGTTTTTGAGAAAAGTAGAAAACTACGTTGAGAAATATTCTCGTGTCTTAATGAAGTAGGACTCAGACGTTTGAAAAGACTCTTCATATGTACAAGAAAGCGGCCTTGGTGTCGTCAGCGTTTATGATGTGAAAGCGGGTCCGTCGGTTGAAAAATGATTAACAGCAGAAGCTAAGAAGAAAACAAAAATTCTAAATATTATTTTTAAATGTTTGAGTGTTGAAGATAATAATGTTAGACTGCCCCGAAGCGGAGGTTTAAATCACAGCTGTAGAATAGCTCTCTTATTTACGACCACTGCATTCTACTGGGTGTATCAAGGAGCGGCCAGGCTCTTTAAATCCACCGAAAAATTCGGTTTCTTAACCCATCGCGTTCCGATCTTGTATAGCGTTGGCCACAAGTGGTGCATTTTTTCTATGAAATTCGCAAAGAGCGAGCGATTCGCAATTCGCAAAGAGAGAGTAAAAGAAGAAAAGGCTTAGCTCCTATGGAAACGCAGCGAAGCCACCGGTCTTCAAAGCATAGGGCGCCCTATGGTTTGAAGACGGTGGCTTCGCTGCGTTTTCCATAGGAGCTTAGACTTTTCCTTTTTTTACTTTTTTCTCAGGTAAGCTCGCTGTTTGCGAATTTCATAGAAAAAATGCACCACCTGTGGCCAACGCTATACAAAATCGGAACGCGATAGGTTAAGAAACCGAATTTCCCGGTCGATTTAAAGAGCCTGGCCGCCCCTTGATACACCCAGTACATAGGCTCCAATTTTTGATACGGGGTAGAAAAACAGCTTTTTTGCCTGCTGAAAGAACCTTGCGTCAGAGCTTTCTGCCGGACGCGCGTTTTGACAATCAAAAATGTTTCGCCCGTTGAAGACCTGGCAGTTTTTTTTTTTTTCCGAAAAGTTTTCACGAGCAGACAAAGAGCGATATGGGTCTCATTACCTCAGATGAGTTTGCCCTGAACTTTTCCTTATTCATTGGTGGATGTTGGCTTGCCAGCGGCAGCAGCAACATTTACATATGCAAAGAAAACACAGGTTGTGAATGACTTCTAATGTGAAACAGAAGGCGATCACAATTTCAGCCTGATTTTAATATTCCTTTGGCGCCGAACTCGCTTTGTGAGAAAACCCATTTTTATCTTTTATTAATTAGCGAACGATGTAGGATGTTTTTTTTTTCTCTTTTTTTATGTTACTTGGCGAGTGACACTCTGTTCCAGATAAACTCCGTTCTTCACTCGCATTAATAGACGAGCTATCTGCGAGCAATACCTTAACAAGCTTGGATGTCACTCTACTTCTATTACAAACCAATACGAACCCCCAGAATATCTAACGTGCAGCACGTAAACACACAAATGCTTGTTGGCCGCTATTGGCAACTCGGGGGAATTCGATGCCGCGTAGCGGAGCGACGAGAAGTTCCGAAAGAAGGTCCTTTCGCTACTTGGTTCTCGGAAGTAGCAAATGCTGCTAGCGAGAACTGAGCAGACGAAAGAAAAATATCTGGCAGTTGGGGGGCTCCGTTGAAAAGCATTCCACGCTTTGATATGTTGTTTTGTATTGTTTATGCATCGGTTGGGATGCTTTGATCTGATAAAGTGAAAATTACTCACTCTTTCTGTAGGTGCGAATTGTCTCAAATTAAAAAAAAAAAAAAAAAAATAAAACAGTCTTTCGCTAGGGTTTATTCAGCAGCACACCTAATGAATCTGAACACATGGAAGGTGTTAAACTTAGCAACAACTAACTTCGAGTGATATTTGCGAAACCGAATTGACACAAAAAAGAAACAAGGCTGTCATATGGTCTCCGGGACGACATTACTCGTTATCGAATGCCGTACCAGTGGGTTGTATTTTTTACGATAACTTTTCTGATGTTTTTTTTTATATATTTTAATTAAATTTTTTAGCCCTGTGATTGGGAGCTTTCGACTGATACACGAAGGTCTGCTAAAAAATATATATATAATTTTAGGGAAAATAAGACTTGAATAAATACTTCGAAAGCTGTTTTCAATGATGTCGCCAGGACAACGTGAGAGTGTTCAAAGGGCGAGATTTATGCGATCCGCGCACCCTTTAAGTGTACACTTTTATTTCATGCAAATTAAACAGGCATTTTGTGAAAATAAAACAAATATACGCGCGTGAGAGCAGGACCAGAGTACTTTGTGAAATTCAGAAAGGGGAATGACACCAAACTATTTACCGAGGTTTCAAAATATATATTTAAAATCCACAACAGGGCATAAATAAAATGCTTGTCTGACGCGATTTATTTAATCGAACTTTCCCTGAAGCGCCTAATATAGTGACACTGAATTGCGCAGTTTAGTTCCTTTGAGGATGAGTCACATGTGGTAAATATTACGGCCCCCATTTGGTATTGACATGATAATCTTAATGGTACACTTTGCTTGGGTCTTTAAAAGTGTAAAATGATTCCGAAGGTCTTGCATAATCTTAGGGCTAAAAATGATTCACCAGTAATTTCTTCTCTCCTTTATAGAGCTTTCAGTCAATCCAATAATATATAAGGAAGCATCTGAACCCCATCTATAAATTGTCATGGAAGTTACAACTCCCGATGTTTCCACGGCAAGTCCTCCCAAGTCAACGAATCTCGGGTATTTGAATGTTCGAGTTCTACAAGAACGAGAAACAGAAACAACCGACATCGACAAGCCTTAAGCACGTGCGGCATGCACGCGGAGGTAACTTTGGTATGCTTGCAGTCTCTCGGTGCTTGTGGATTAAGCATGAGTGATTGCACGCTTCCAATATTACTTTCGCGTGTTTTGCTGCGCCCGCTCGCGGCTTTTCGGTGTCTGTTACTTCTGTTTCGTCGCTCTTGTGTGACTCGGCCCTAGCTGTCACGTACATATACGAACGTCGGCGTTGACACCTATCGCATCCTTGCGCAAGACGTGTGCCTCCACCACGCGTCGGTGGATGCCTTTAATGCGATGGCATTGCGCCATTTTACAAGTAGCCGAATTTTGACTCTTCCATTCGAGACAAAACAAAAACAAGCAAAACAAAAAAAAAACTTCTGCGTTTTTAAAAGGAGTGTTGAAAACGGCTGAAGTACCAGAAGGACAAGACGTTACGAAAGGTGGACGTGTCAAAGGAGATATTACAGTCACGTTGAAAAGTATTCCTTCGCCGCTTTACCGACGTGAAACATTGCGTTACTTTTTGTTTGCTCGTTGTTTTTCAAATAAAAAAAATATAAAAAAAACTCAACATTGATCTTCTCTACATTGAGGTATATCACGCTTTGCTATTTTTGTAGAAACAAATAATGACCAAATTCGAAATGGTGGGAAATTGAAAGGGTCTATATAGACGGGATTAGACGACATATGTTGAAACATGTAAGTAAGCTTAAAAAAAGGCGGATATACTAAAATTGAACAAGCTGCAACATTTCACTCTTGCGCATTTCATTACTCAAAACTCGATAGAAGTTGTCGACACCCAGGTTATAAAATATAAAGTCTCGCAGTGTATAAATGATTCTTCAAATTTTGGCGCTCCGATAAAATACGATAACATTTACCCACGCCTGCCTGTTTATGCCGCTAATAATAAAGAAGACCAGCATATAACTTTAAAAAAAAGGTTCAACAAAAACTAAAGTTAAATATTTGTTTGTAAGTTCGAATGTAATAAGGCTTTAATTATAAAGAAGACCCGAATATAACGTCGAAAATGTTCTACGTCAATTTCCATTTGTTTTAGAGCGCAGCTCTTAGGCGCCCGTTTCCGGCTTGAGCGGCGTCGCCGTCGCCGTCGCCGTCGGCGTAACTGCGCGGAGCATTATAGGAAATGTCCCATAATGCACCGCGCGAGCCCCCCCCCCCCCCGAAATCACGTGACCTCGGGGGGAGGGGGGGGGGGTCACGTGGCGCCTCAGGTCAAGTGACCCCCCCCCTCCCCCGAGATCACGTGACCCCCCCCTCGAGGTCACGTGACCCCCCTCCCCCCGAGGTGCATTATGGAAAATGTCCCATAATGCACCGCGCGAGCCCCCCCCCTCGGGTCACGAGACCTCGGGGGGGAGGGGGAGTCACGTGACCCATCAGGTCATGTGAACCCCGAGGTCACTTGACGCCCCCCCCGGAGGAGATTGAAGAATGAGGGGAGGAGGAGGAGGAGGAGGAGGAGGGGTATACCCTTCCCTGACTACCCTTCCCTCCACCTCCTCAAGAGCTGCGCTAAAATTCGGCGTTACAGGGAGTTGTAAACGGCTTTCACTTTTTCGGTTGAAAATTCGAATATGATTAAATTTTTCAGTACGAGACTTTTTTGTATTTACAGTGAGGTAGAAGAGGTTTACTACAATGTTTTGTCTAAACTTCAATTGTCTAACTGAAATCTACCAAAATCTCAAAAAGCCGTTTTTATTAAGAAAATGAAAGGAGCGGGAATTTCCGCAGGACATGCGATGAACCCCTCTGCCACCTGTTGTTTGTCAAGGTCGTCTTAACTTCGTCGTCAGTACCTTCGAGGCTGCTGAAGGGTGAGCAAGGGTCACCCGATACCGCCGATGACGTCACTTGAGGAAATTATGCCACTTCCTATCTTCGAACCTGAGTTGCGGTTGTTTGGCAGCAGTGGGCGGAGCGAGTGTAAACGTATTGCTTTAAACTACGTCGTTCTTTTCAGTGACATAAAAACACGATACGGGCATCTTTTTTGACGTAAATATAGCAAGACTATCGCAGATTTATTTCAAATTGAAAAGTCACTGCAGTGATTTTTTACAGTAAAAGAATGAAACAATGGGTCACTGAATTTCGGAACGAAGAAACAGACTAACAAAAAGGCTACATTTTTTTCGAACATTCGACTATATTTAGCATGCGTCATCGATAACGACCCTCTTCCCTTTCAGCCGCACTCCATAATCAATTCAATACACAGCAAGGCAGGCTGGGTTTTATTTCGCCATAACGTGGACTGAGGCAAAGGTGCGCGCGCACACACACACACACACACACACACGCACACTCACACACCCGGCCCGCACCTCATTCTCAGCAGCTGATTGGTCACCGCTGTAAAACAAAGCATTGAAACGCCGCATTCGCTCTAAATGATTGGCTGGACCTGGCTACAGCCTTCGCTGCGTTCCAAATCAGACTGAAAAAGAGTCCAAGTCGTTATACGCTCCCGGAGTTCAGGCTCCTCTATGCTTACCTCGTACGTGCGCTTGTTTTTGTTTTTCGAACGCTGCGAGTTGGTGGGGCGCGGAGAAGAAGGAAGCGAGTGTATAAATTCAAAATACGTTGCGGATATATGAAAAAGATTTAAAAAAAAAAAAATAATGTGTCACCGTATTCAAGGTTTCGTGATTTATGCAAATGGTGGTTCAGGGTTTCGGGATCCAGTCCGTATGGTTTCGGCCGATTTCAAAGGAACCTCGAGTCGCTTCTTGGGCTGCTGCTGCTGCTGCTGCTGCTGCTATACTGCGCTGCGAGACCCTTTTTGGAAGACCGGCTCCGTCTCAAGACCCATTCAAGCGGAGTTCCCTAGCGAGTCACTTCGAATGAAGTCTTTTCAGCCAACGCTGGTAGCTACGAGGCGAGCTGCAACAGCTGTTCTTTTGGGCTATGTAACTTTTTCCATTGTTTTTGTCAGACTTTTTTTTATGGGTGTTGAGTCTTGATTTAAAAGAACTCTGGATAGTTGTGATACCCAAGGCTAGGGGTTCGATGATTCTGATTTTTTTTCCAACTGATTCACAGAACCTTCTAAGAAAAGAGCGCGCCATATTGGAGCCACCGCGCCAGTAATCAGAGCCCTCCATTGCTTGATTACGCACTCTTAGCGCGTATTGGACACGAGAGCAGGGACAGCGTTCGGCGTGAATCAGGCTCAGCTCGAATCGAAAAGGAGTGCAGCGTCATCGCTTGGAGGAGACTCGCATCCAATCACGTGCTTCGATCCCAAGAAAATGGCGACTGACAATGTTGCTCGATTAACTTTTGTAAAGGGTCTGTTTGCGTGTCTAGGTTTGTCTTCTCGGTATTTTGATTGAACTTGAAAGGTTTCATTGCCACTCGCCGCACGTAAAAAAACCGAACTAACATTAGATACAAAAATAATTTAGTTTGTGACGTTTTTCATTGCGTTTAAATGAGATTGTTATTGAGAACTGTATATAGCCCACGTGCGAATTGTAGTGTTTTTTTTTAGTTTTGTGTCTCGCCATCCTAAACCATAAAACTTCAAGTGTTTTGCCAGATTAGAATTCACAGATTTGTTATCAAATATTACATTTTTGAGCCACTTTTGCGGACAATTTCAGCCGGTTATAAGTTTGTACTTGGTAGATGCAAAACTGAATTGAAATTGTAACAGTTGAAATAATTTTGTTTCTGAGATTTAGCATTATTGACTCGATTTTATAAACCCTCTCGTATCTTCTTTACACCATTGTGGTGGCATGTAGGCGTGTTTTAAGCTCAAACTAATCTTCAATGATTTTGTTACTATCTGGCTGCAGCCTTTTCGTCTTCTAGGCTAGGCGTCAATCTTTGCATCTCGGGTTGACGGTCGGCAGCTGACATTAGTTTTCTAAAGCGTTTTCGTTGTAACGAGACTTGTTCAAAACTCCACCGGAAAACCTGCAGTTTCCTCAGCTCAGATTGCTTTGGAACGACAAACCGCTCCACAGTGGCCAAAAGCAGCTCTTTTCCCCTTGTGACGCAACACAGATTTTGCCATTAAATCAAATCTCTCGACCCTAAAAAAGAAAAAAAACATTACAAATATGTATATATATATTTCATCTTTGATATATTTTCCGGGAGATATTCATTCGTTGTCGGCGAGAACCAAGAAACTTATTTTTGACTTTTTGTTTTGTTGTTTTGTTTTGTGTAGAGTTTTATGCATTTTTTGGTGCAAAGCAAGAGCCGTTGGCGGTGCCAATCGAGTCCAGCAACGTAAGAGTAAATTCGCGATCCAGTGTACAGTAAAATACATCAAAGGTTACAGCCAACCGAAACACTTTTACATGCTTCAGAGCAAGAAAACAAAAAGAGGACGCAGCATTATTTTACAACAATAGCGCTGTAGCGATATATTTTAAGTGTAGTTTAAGAAATTAGTGAAGTTTTACATTCCTGGACCCATATAATACACCCAGAAACTCCATTTGGACGTACAGCACACCGACGTCGCCCGACGGTTCCATGTTTCACGAGCGACTTGATATCCGAGGGGTACATCTTATTACAGCAAACCTGTCTATGACTTACAAAACGGATTTTTTTTAATTGTTTCGCGTCATTGTCTCTACGCAAGCAAATTGCTGTGTGTATGTTTATACAGCCGGAAGTTAGTCTGCCTCAGTGGGCGTCTGGTGTCTCAGCTGTAGATGAGCAATTTAGCCAGTGCGGTACAACCGCTAACCTGGGGTCTTTAACGTGCACCACGCAGTAGTTATACACGACCGCACGCCGGTACGATGCTCATCCAGATCGAAACGGGCAGGGGTGGGGATTGAACCCAGGATCCTGGGTTCTGCAGCGCGAGCTTTCGCTTCACGTGCTCCGAGCTGGGGCCCTAATCTTTACACTTGGCAAAAAAGTCGGCGAGAAATCCGGCGGCTTTGATTGGCCGGCGCCAAGGTCAAGTGCGGCGTTAGCCAATCACGGCCACCAGATTTCTCGCTTAGTTTCTCGCCAAGTGTCCAGATTAGGGCCCCTGGTGTGCGCTAGACCACTCGACCACCGATCCCCCCTTGTCTCTACGAAAAAACAACAAAAAACGTTAAGCGATTGAAGCGAAAAGGGCATATCACGCATACAACATACAACAAGGCATTCGTTTCAATAACGAACAAGCACAAAACAAGCGTCTGACCCAGATAATGGATGATAAGGCGCTCCCGATAACAATGTAAAGCACGTAGTGCTCACCTCTTACGTTTCATGCTAAATATTACTGTTGCGCAAGCTGCCGCGGCGACAGCAGCTTGCGACGCGGGGAGTGACGTCACTAGCCATTCGTAGATAAAAAGTTTTAGTACAGTGCATTTACTTTTCTTTTGTCAATCATGTGGTATAGACCCTTTTGCTGTTTACAAACATGAACTGCAGCTTGCGTCCCAAGCGACTTCCGGTGGCACCGTCTTTGCAAGCCTGTTGAGCTTGCTTGCTCACCACTGCTACCCACTGTTGGAACTAACGCGTTACGAGTAACGACGATACTGGTAACGCGTTAGTTCTTTAACTAACGTACACATCGCGACACTGTTAGCGCGAACACGACATCGGCTCATTTTCGCATTTTACTTCTTAGTAGTATTAGCAAGCACGAAATTGTATTCCTTACATTATAGAACTAAATGAGCTCTTTCCGTAGCAATAATAACTTGGATGACATCCCTTCGTTTCAAAGCGAAAAACTTGGAAAACCTGCGATCGCTTGTTCGCGCTAACAGTGTCGCGCTCTGTACGTACTCGTTAGAATCCCAAATGAGTCACGAGTAATGTCGTTATTACTTTACGATATCTCCTATCAAATTATGGTACCAGTTAATCGTTACTGTTGATCAAAATGGCCGCATGACTGTTTGAAAACAAAATAATCATGGCTCTGTACATTACGTAAAAGTGGGAAGCTATGCATAAGCGGCCTTCGGAATACACTTTTAACTTTGCCCCGACCGGGCCCAAAAGGCGCGAGATTATCGCTGCGCGGAGCCCCGAAGCGTCCTTGTTGCAGTATTTGTGTAGAAGCTTCTAATATCACCGGTGTGTGCTAACACCCCCCCCCCCCCCCCCCCCCCCCCCCCCCGCGCTGCGTATGCGCCGCTTCGCCGCGGCAGTCTGCGGAGGCTCATTACAAAAATGTTAACCCACTTAGCCCAATCATAAACGCAGCTTCTCGGCGGCCAACTATTCCCTAAAGTGTCTTTCGATGAAAAGTCGGCGTTCGCTAAAAGGCCGTTCCCCCAACTGAGTGCCGCCCCCTGAGCAGTCGTCTCCCTGGAGAAAAACATACGCTCAGAAGTCTGCCGCCGCTGGAAAGATTTTTTATCAGCGTCTCTAGCTACTCCAGCTGGTCACATCCTTCCCTTCAAAACAAATAAATCCTGGTTCTGTCAGCAACAGAAATAATGAAGTTTGAAAGCATTGACGTTCCAACTAGTAGCGGCGCTCGTCTTGTGCATTCCTCCATTTGTCCTTGTGCTTTTGCTCGCTGCTACGAATTGTAATCATGAACCAACTCGCCTGCATCTTCACGTTGACGTTCCCACGCTTTGAACCGAAACAATTGTGAGCAAGGGCTGGGTGCTGACGTACCGTTTTATTGAAAATGCGACGCTGGTTCGAGAAGGAATAAAATAACGGTGATTTTACCGGATTGACTTTGATTACATGAAGAGGTCTATTTTCCGTCCGTTATGTGGCGTGCATCCCGTCGTTCTTTTGCAAAGCGGTTCTTGTGGGCAAGGTTCAGTTCTCCAAATCACGCTCGCGAAGCGTCACGTGTTCGAGGATATACATTACACATCCTGCCGAGACCAGACAAACGGGCTGGGCTAAGCATCACGTGTTCGAGGATATACATTACACATCCTGCCGAGACCAGACAAACGGGCTGGGCTAAGCATCACGTGTTCGAGGATATACATTACACATCCTGCCGAGATCAGACAAACGGGCTGGGCTAAGCATCACGTGTTCGAGGATATACATTACACATCCGCCGAGATCAGACAAACGGGCTGGGCTAAGCATCACGTGTTCGAGGATATACATTACACATCTGCCGAGACCAGACAAACGGGCTGGGCTAAGCATCACGTGTTCGAGGATATACATTACACATCCTGCCGAGACCAGACAAACGGGCTGGGCTAAGCATCACGTGTTCGAGGATATACATTACACATCCTGCCGAGACCAGACAAACGGGCTGGGCTAAGCATCACGTGTTCGAGGATATACATTACACATCCTGCCGAGAGTGACTCTTTTATTAACCAGATCAATGTAATGTTAATTTTTGGGGTAGTATTTTCGGCTGTATTGAAATTTTGAATATATATTACTGTTTGTTGCTTCGAATTGTTTATTTATATTGTTAGTTGCTTGCTTGTGTTGTTTGTTTGAGTTTTTAAGGTATAAACATGATCTGTACCCCACTCCTCTGCTGTAATGTTCCGGCGCTGCAGAGTACAAAAAATAATAAATAAATACTCACTCTGAACAACTGTATTGTTGGCGAAGTTTATAGAGTCGGTTTAGTATAAACAGCTGTCATATACTAACAGCGAAACACAAAGTAATGACAAACTAACGCAAAAGTAACGTCCGTTATTCATGGTAAGTAACGACACCGGTATTTCGTTATATTTGCGACATGGTAACGGAGCTCTGTAATGCATTAGCTTTTTTCCAAGCTAACGAGTAACGCTATTTCGTTACTTTTTTTCGGTAAGGGGCACAATACTGAGTTTTAGAAAGACTAAATGCTACACGGACAACAAAGTTGGAGATTTAACGAGGGCCGTCGGCTGTACAATATTAGGCTTTGGAGGAGGAAATTTGGTTTACAAGAATACTCGAAACATTTTAGCAGATCTCACACTCCTTCGTTGTTACGGCGTTCACCCGAAGAATTGGTGGTAAAACGCTTCATCTACATTTCAAGCAGTGGTGTTAAGGTGGCCTTTGTTTATTCATTTTTATAAACCGGAAGTTCTGTGCGACGTCAAAGACTGGAGCACCGCCTGGTTTCGTTTGCCATAAAAAGGGTCTATAGTGCAGTGGGCAATCATTGCAGGTGATAACACAGCTTCGCTCTCGAACCACCTTCACGGCGTAAATTGGTGCCTTTATTTTTTATTTTTTAAATTGATAACGTACGAGTTACTGATTACAAAACAAAGAATCGGAGTTTTCTTGGTCCTACAGCAAAACCTGAATGTTTGTTTTTTGTGTAGTTTTTGATACGTTCTTTAGCAGTTTAATAAGTTACATCGCACCGTTATCAAGCCCTTCGTAAAAGTTGGGGCCGTCAATTCGACGTGATTGCGCTTTACGTCGATCTGACGTTATGGAGTGTATTATATGGCGCAAAGGGTGCAATACTATACCCCTTTTTTTTCCGAGAGTTCAGTGTAATTGTGCTTCCACTGCAGTTGCTGTCTTTCGATGTGCAAATTATGTCAAGTTAAGTTATATTTCGAGAACCGGTCTTGCACAGGCTCTGCTCATAACCAAACGTTCCGAACCAAACTTTCTCGAAGTGCTGCACTTAGCAACTCGGCGGACCATAGGCTCAGGAGTTACTGAGCATACTATCACTCCTACGCAACCCAGCAGAAAATGTTTGCTTTAAGATTCAAAATCGTCCTATAACCTAAGATATGCAGTGTTACCCGAATAAAACAAAGCTCATAGTGCAAACAAAATCAACCAGAGTATTGTTAGAAATAATCCTTAGTAAACACCAACAACCAAATCCTCCAGACTCTCGCTTAGTGCACGGTTTCTTCGATGCGGAACATTTTTTTATTACTCTCGTCACTTTACTTTATACGCTAATCCTTGGGAACGGGAATGAAACACCCGAAAGCAAAACTAGGGCACACGATCATCACGAAGATCATTACCACGGAACGACAATACGAATCTTGAAGCCACCATCGTGGATTGTCCCAACGTTCGGCAGTTGCTGGAGCTCTCGGCGGATCGGATTGGTTCGGCTTGGCTTGAGTCCGGCGAACGTGGACAGAGCCAAGCCAGTCGTTGCCTCCGGCCGACCGCCGGGCGGCCGAGCAAAGCAGGAGAAATGAGTAGGTCTTAAGTTGTCGCCAGCGATATTTATCTGGCGTTGTTTGCGCGCGTGGAACCAACGACACGTTGCCCGGGCGGAACTAAACGAACTCCGAGGCTCTCTGAGCAGTTGGGCGAGACTCTGAAGCTGGGAGGGGGTAGGAAAGATGCCAGTCGCTGGCCGATTGGATTAGGGTAGGACCGTTTTCTGGGCCAAATGTCCCTTGTCCTCCGGCGTCAGTGCCCGAGAAGCGGGGAATGAAATGGACGGGGGTTGACGGAACCATTTGTAGGGACACTGGACATCACATCCGCGTCGGAAAGCTGTTGGGATCTGAACGGACTAGATTGTGTATTTGTTTTTGTTTTTTCTCGCGCTATCAAGATGCTGGAATGTGATTAACAGTGGGCTTTATTCATTATTGTTTCTCGAATATGATGTACACATTGCGCAGTATTATGAAGGAAGGGGTGACTTTGTAACGAATTTTGGTTGGTCGTTTTGCGCGTTTTCTGGGCAAATCTTTGCGGAGAACTTGTCTCATAGATCTATAGAGGTTTTCTATTTCTCGTCCTTTTCAGCCGTGTGGGTTCTGTGCCTGGTATACGGGACGAAAAAATAGTGAAATGTTTCAACCTTGATTGTTTGAGGAAATATAGGTAAGGCAATGCAATAATGTGTGACAATCACGCATTTTTCGAAAGCACTTTCCAGCGGCATGGAGAGATCAAAACGACGTTTTACTGCATACCAGAAGTGACGACATTTAAGATGGCTGCGCCCTTTCGGAAAAGGTGTCTAGTGCTGGCTAGTCTAACAACTCCGAGCATGATTTTGCATTTCAGTGCTTGTAGTTAAAATACTGTTTTGTTTTACCTGTTTTATATTTCTGCACACAAGGAATAAATGTAATATTTTTATTGTCCGACTTGTCTTACTGAAATTAATTTTAGTTTTGTAGGTCAAAAATTTGTATAGTAGGAAGATCGTAAGCCGTAAAATAGTGTCTTCTGTCTCTCCTCGCCAAGGGCAAAAGATCTAGCATCTTACGATTTTACATTTTGATGTCTTAATAATAATAATAATAATAATAATAATAATAAAAATAATAACAATAATATTAATAAGAATAGGAAGAAGAAGAAGAAGAAGAATCAAGAATCGGCTTTATTTGGAACTACCTAGGAACGACCTTTGAGTCTAAGTACAAGCACACCCAAACATGCATAACCCAATAAGAAATTAGAACAAGAAATAAACGCTTTTACGATGACGTAAAGTTCCACATCAGCACTACAATCAGTGAAAACATATGTGCCTGAAAAGACAGCGACACCTTCATACTGAGCAGAAATAAGAACAGCATCAACGACAAACGCCCACGAAAGTATTATCTGGAGTCATACAACAAACAAAAGAATTAAAAAAGCAACGAAAACTTTGTTACGTTTATAAAAGATACCCAGGTGACTGGCAAGACCATTGTAGGTCTTTCTCATACGAAACACTAGATTGTGTACACTTAACGGTACTGGAACATAAAAAGGCATAGGCGTACGGGTCGCCGTCTATGGACCCCTAAGGGAATATCTGAGCCAGGCAAGTCAGGACAGTCAATAAAGCCGTGAATGGCTTTAAAGGAAAATGAAAGATCAGGTTTTTCACGACGTTTATGTAAGCTAGACAAACGTAGGACACTCATTAAACAACCATCGCGTAACAAACATGAGTTATCGCGAAAGTAGCTGTGTCTATAGATTGACAGGATTTTATTTTGCACTCGCTCTATCCTGGTGGAGCTGTTAAGGCAGATCAGGCACGTAGCCAGGATTTTGTTTCGGGGGGGGGGGGGGGGGGGGCCCGCCCATGACAAAATGCTGTATGAGGGGAAGGGGGGAGAGGAGGTCCCAGCAAAATGGAAGATTTCGGGGGGGGGGGGGGGGGCCCGGGCCCCATGGGCCTCCCCCCTGGATACGTGCCTGAGGCAGATGCTGTTCCAGACCACCGAGGAGTATTCCTGATGGGATGGATTCAACGGGCAGTAGAGATCAAAGGACGCTTTCGGATTCGAAAATACTCTAGACATCCTACAGGCAGCACTCAGAGTACGCAAGGCGGACATTATCATTTGATCAATACGTGCGTCAAAGCTGAGAGAAGAATCAAAACATCACACAAAGGTCTCGAACTTCGCTGAAACTACTTAGAACCTCTGAGTGAATACTGTACTGATAACATATGCTGTGCGATTTTCGCGTGGAGGATATTACTTTATTTTATGACTTATTTAAGATGTGGATATTAGTCATACACCAAATATAGAATGAACAGGCATCCTCCTGAAGCATCCGACAATCACTGACACTGCGAATATCATGAAATATCTAATATAATTTGTATATTTCAAAACTTAAGAATTAAAGAAAACCTCTGAAACGTCACTGACAAAATAAAAAAAAAAAACGGAGAGGCCCCAGCACCGACCCCTGAGGAACCCCGGACGTGACACGATATCTCAACGAGTATTTTCCGTTTATTCAGACAAGGCATGCTCTGTGCGATCAATAATCTTGTAGCCAGTGGTGCAATATCCCACCTACAGCATACTGCGATAATTTTGACCGCAAAATGCCGTGGTCAACAACATCAAAACCATTACTAAGGTCAAACTATACAGCATCCACCTGTCCCCTACCGCACAGGGCCTTCAAGACCGCAGACATAAAAGCAACCAAATTTGTTCTTGTAGAGCGTCCGGGTTAGAATCCGTGCTGGACCGGCAATATTACAATTTTGAAAGAAAATGACAGAGTTTTACTAATTGCCATTTCAAATAACTTCGAGAAGGTGGATAGTAGCGAGACTGGTCGGTAATTGCGGACGTCCCCTTTGTTACCTGATATATGCACAGAGATAAAAACGGCAACCTTCCACGCCTCAAGAAACACACCCGACTTCAACGAGTTGTTAAAGATAGATACAAGCACAGGGAAAAAACATTCATTTTATGCCTTGACGAGCGCACCAGAGATCCTATCATAACCAGCAGACAAGTTTGGTTTTAATTTTTTACACGCTCCTCAATAATGCCATAATCCATAACCAAGGAGAAAAGGTACCCCCCCCCCCCCCCCCCCCCCCCGACAACAGCAGCAGAGGCGAGTTGCTCGAAGGGTTAAATATTAAACCGAATTGAAATGACGAGCGAAGCATGAGAAACAGCAGAGGAGGTGTTGCCTTCCTCGTCTACAAGAATCATGTCCTTCCTAGTTCTTTTCCCAAAACGACTTCTGACTAGTTGCCAAAACTTTTTTTAGGATCACGCTTGAGATTAGACTCAAAAGAGGCTACATATTTTTTATGATCAATTGAATATTGCTTTTTGCAAAGGCGCCGGTAGTGCTTAAATTCTGACTCCCACCTTACCAATCCTGTCTTCTTAAATTTTTTGTGCGCAAACGATTTTCTCCTTAAAGGGCCCATGAAACGATTTTAACATCGAGAGAACGTGCACCTTATTACCCTTTTTTTGTTTACTTTAGCACAAGGATTATAAAACACGACCACTTCTCTCGAAATGTCGCGAATGCGCTGATTAACCGCAAACATAAAAAGGAACTATTTTTTTACTTGACTTTACGTACGGTGGCCATAGGAACTAACTTTGTGACGTCACGGCGGGTGCGGTTATTGAGATCGCTTTTGAACAAGTATATTCTCAGTTTAATGGTAACGTTTAGAAAATATTTCGTTCCAACATAAACAAACGAATCGAAAGTTTTATATACTTATATAATAATAATAATAATCAAGAATCAAGAAGAATCAAGAATAATTTTTATTAGGTGTCTAGGAACGACCAGGCGGTCTTGGTACTGGCACACCGCAACTTACACACTACAAAAAAGTAGGAAAAAAATAAAAATAAAAAAGAAGCATAAAAAACTCAGACATTGAGTAAAAGATATGATACATACTCATGCTGACACAAAGATACGATATACACAACAAGGAACGAACGGAACACAGGGCCCGAACGCAGAGTAGAAGACTACCACAAAAACGAATATTCCTTATTAAAATAATATATAATAACATCACTGTCACGACAGATTCAACGAGACTCATACAAGACTCTAAGAGATCTGACAAATTCAGTAACACAAAAAATATCAAGATCACTTGCATTGCCATTATATGTCCGGCACATGCGAAACATGGGGTCCAGGATATTTAACGTCCGAGGAGAGTAAAAAGACGTTGTCAAACGGGTCGCTGTCCGAGGAACTCGTAAACATATCTGTGAGAGCAGTTCTGAACAGTCGGCCATGCCATGAAGGACTTTGAAAAGGAAAACAAGATCTGCCTTTTCTCGACGGTGATATAAGCTGTTCATTTGTAGGACGTCCAATACATTGTTACTCTTTGATAGAGATGTTTCATCGCGTAGATATCGATATCGATAAATAGATAAAAATTTGTTTTGCACTCGCTCCAGCCTTAGGAGGGTAGTTTTACAACTACCATTCCATACAGGAGATGCGTGTTCGAGTTGAGACCTTGTCAAAGAGCGGTACAGGGTTACAAAGGTTGCGGGATTTTTAAATACTCTAGTCGTTCGACAAACAACACCGAGCGCGCGCAAGGCGCAGGAACTTATACGAGCCACGTGGCTATCAAATCTTAAGGAAGAGTCAAAAAGCACTCCCAAGTCCCGCACTTCAGTAGAACGGCCCAATACGTCTGAGCGAACACTGTAAGGGAAACACGTTGTTTGCGTTTTGCGACTATAGGACATGACCTTGGTTTTTGAGCTGTTTAGTAGGAGACCGTTCAGTGAACACCATTTGCTAAATGAGTTTATGTTCTCTTGTAGAAACTTGCAATCTGAGATAGTTTTAATCTCCCTAAATATCTTAATATCATCAGCATATTGCAAAAAAACGAATTTACAATCTGATTACACACATCGTTCACAAAAATAGAAAAAAGAAGCGGGCCCAGAACTGATCCCTGAGGTACCCCAGACGTGGCCGTGTACGCAAAGGAATACTCGCCGTTCGCACGAGCAACAAATGTTCTATTAGACAAATAATTCTGACACCAGGTAATCGCGACCCCCCTATCTGAGCGTCGTCTGCTCCTTTGCAACGTCGTCTGCTCGCAACGTCGTTTGCGTCTGTCTTAAGCGTGTTTCACATGCAGCGGTTTTGGCCCTAGAGCGGCGCGATTTCTGCCGTCGCGGCGCTCTGGCCAGCACTAGCAGTTGAGCGGCACGAGCGCCGCGACGGCAGAAATCGCGCCGCTCTAGGGCCAAAATCGCTGCATGTGAACCAGGCTTTACCTTTCCTGCGACTTTCGGAAGTGCAGGTCTTTACGAGCGAGCTCGACTTCGCCTTTCAGAGAGGGCAGACGAAATAAATCGAGCGGTACGTTGTTTTTAACAACTAGCAGACGCGCATCAAAAAGAGAAGTCAAAGGACTCACAGGCGAGGTGTCCCGAGGCGCCGAGGTTTGTTTGCTAAGAACCGAGAGTGAGCGTGTCAGTGTCCGCAAGTTCCCTCTCAAATACTTTTTCCCTCCTTCCGTGTGCGGCGAGACTCCTCACTCTTTGACGGCGTCGGCGGGTCGGCGCAGTTAACATCGTCTGCTTACGTCTGCTAGTCAAAGCGATGGCTGCTTTATCTTTCCTGCGTCTGTCGGAGATTCACCGCTTTTTCACCGGCGAGAGTCACCGCTGCCTCGGAAAACAAGGAGATGACAAAAGGAAGAGATTGAAGGGTTCACAAGGGTCGCGCGGGCATATTCCATTCAGCACGCCAGCCGGTCGTGGGCAGACGGTCTTGGCCAAGGACCGTCGGAGCACCGCTGTGCCTGCTAGGCCAATCTGCCGAGCTCGCTTACTCGGGGTCGGTGGAATCGTGGCCGTCGGGGCACTTCCCGAGTGTTTGTGGATCCAGCGTTCTTGTTCGTCGTGGTTTATTTCAAGTACTTTTTACTTTTTTTTCTTGCTGCTTGTAGTCGGGAGGCGTGGGAAGAGCACATACAAAAATAAACGTCCATTGATCGTCGCGACCAAGTAACTGAGCGACGCTGTCAGCCATGCTGAGTTGAATCTGACACCAGTAGTGTAGCCCTCCACAGACACCTATACCACAAAGTTTTGATAAAAGAATGCCATGGTCAACCACATCAAAGGCCTTACTCAGATCAAAGTAGACCACGTCAAGCTGGCCTCTGTGGCGCACAACTTTGGATGCAATGGACATAAATGAAATCAAATTTGTTGTTGTAGAGCGTCCCGATACAAATCCGTGTTGGTTGGAACTTAATACATTTTTTAAACGAAAGGACAATGTTTTGTGGACTACCATTTCGAAAAGCTTCGAAAATGTACACAGCAGAGACACTGGCCTGTAGTTTGACGCAGTGGTACGACTTCCAGACTTGTAGACTGGGACTACGACCGACTTCCTCCACATGTCAGGGAACACTCCTCCTCTTAAGGAGTTGTTGAAAATATCATAGAGGATGGGTGTGAAAATTTTGTGAAATGCTTTTACAAGTGTTGCTGGAATACCGTCGTGACCAGAGGACATGGTAGGCCTCAGTTTTTTTTCATGCATTCCTGAATCATTCCCTCATCAACAGGCAGGGAGGAAATGGATCCGTTCACACCCGGGGATGGCGGCTGTTGGTACCCACCCCTATTGTGTTTATATACAGAACTGAAATGACGCGCGAATATATCGCATACACTGGACGTGGTCACATTCTCCTCATTAAGTATAATATCAGGATTTATAAATTTTCCACCTCGACAACGAACATGTCGGTAGAGTTTTCTTGGATTTCTCCTCAATTCGGACTCCACTGACTCCACATATACCTTATGATCAATCCCCTGATGTTGCTTACAGAGGCGTCTATAATGAATGAACTCACCCTCCCACCTGAGACTACCAGTCTTTTTAAATTTGCGGTGAGAGAAGCTTTTTTCTTCAGCAACTTTTTTTAAATACGGAGAAAACCAGGAGGGGTATTTTGAATTGGTATGCTTCTTTAGAGGAATGTAATGATCCATTCCCTCCTGCACCGCCGTGGTGAATTGAAGAACCTGATAATTGACGTCAGATGATTGCAGGATAGGGGTCCAATCGAACGTAGAAAAGTGGTTATATAATCCCTCATAGTCACCAGCAGCGAAGTTATGCAGTTTGCCTAGATAAGTGAGACTAGCAGCCGGTATACGGCTGACAGGTACATTCAAGGTTATAGCCACCTCAAGTGCAGGATGATATTTGTCTGTCAGTACTAAGGGGAATCCACTCTTAGTAACAGAAACGTTATCAATGTCTGAGAAACAAAGGTCAAGCATAGCGCCTTTACTATTTTTAACCCTGCTAAACTGATTCAGGGCCATGAAAGAGGCAAAGTCAACAAGATTATCGGCCTTCTTTGCACCGTAATAATTACTTGAAACAACACTGTGAGTTTCCCAGCATACACCTGGTACATTAAAATCGCCAATTACTAATAGTTTGCATTCACCCAGTCTGTCTGCTATATCCTCGATTCTAAGGAGACAATCATTAAACTCCTCAGGTTCAATGTATGGAGGAAAATAAAAAGTACCTATAAGAATGCGTTCTCTATTATCACACTCCAGCTCTACCCACACATAATAATAATAATAATAATAATAATATAATAATAATAATAATAATAATAATAATAATAATAATAATAATAATAATAATAATAATCAAAGTAATATTAACAATTTCATTTTTCATTTCATTTCATTTTATTTATTGAAGATACCTTGGTAACACTATAAGGTAACGGGTCTGTCGAAGCCAGTAGGGGCTTGAAGGACAGAACCCAGCAAATGAAATGTCACAGATAACACAGAAGAAATCCGTAGAGCAGACATTCAAAACACGTATCGCGCAATATAAGAAGCAGAAAATAGTCACCTCACAATATCACAGCAAACATATTACATACAAAATATCACACAGCAGTACATTATTGAAATTGCACAATGAATTAGAGCGTAAAACTGTTCAATTGTTTTTTAATATTCTCCTAATTGTATCTTCAAAGTGGTCCTAATGATGATAATAAAATTATAATAATAATAACACCAATTGTACTAATAATAATAATAACAATAATAATAGTAATAATAACACAATTTTCTTTTTGCTGTTCCCAGAAACAACATTTCAGGCTTCACAGTGGTGCGCGTAATATAGTAACAGCCATAGATTTCTGAAACACAACACAACACAAATCTTGCCATATTTAGGCTATAGACATCCTTTCGCGAACAAGCATGGTTAAATCTCTGAGGCAGATAAAAATATCCAGATGCTGTTTCTTATTGAAGGCCAACTGAATCCTGTGAAAAAGTGGATAGGGAGACATTCAAGATGGATAAAATTTTGATAGATGTCGAATCACCCTTGGCGGAACACTAAAGTATATGTATTTTAATATATTCATCGAATTACCATGGCCGTAAACAACTTCGTAAAGAAATATAAAATCTCTAAACTGCCTCCTCACGGCAAGCGTATGTAACTTTAATCGTCTAAGTAACGTTTCATAATAATAACAACACTGTCTTCCTTTATAGCGGTCATATACTATTCTTATCATTCGTTTCTGTACGTTTTCGATTGAAGTTGCCTGTGATAGAGATAAAGAATTCAAGGTGACCCAGCCTAATCCTAACCGTGATCTAACTAGTGACTTAAACAAATTCAACAAATAAAATTGCGATGAAAATTTGCGACATAATTCAGAAATTACGCCTAGCACTCCAAACGAAGCATTAACGGTTATGGACAAGTGTCCCTTGAAAATCAGTACACCCTCAATATGAACACCAAGATTCCTGATACCGTACTGCACGCAGATGTGATTACAAATTTACAACCCCACCTCGGTACCATATCCGGCGACATTAAAATAGCCAGGTGCATTAACCCTAATTGATCCCAAGAAGTCTAATCTGTCCTGTTTTATAATTGACATGACAAGTGTTTTATATTATTTTTATCGTTCGCATTAACACATACATATTAACAAAATCAGTTTTCTATTCATAACTTCTTCATTTTTTTTAGTTTTTGGTATCTCGATTGTTAAGTAGTTATTAGTCGAAGTGGATAACGCAAGTCAAATGTGCTTGTTGGTGGCTACTAGTACTGCACAATTTGTTGAATCTGTTTTTATAACCGGATAAAACGAGGAAGAATCTCATCATAGTAAGGCTTGCCATGTAGTGAATATTCACAAATATCACACGATTTTCTTTTGAAGGAATTATCAAGCAACTTTAAACATCCACAAAATTAATTTCTATAACCATTTCATTACTCAAGTCTTGTATTATTTAAAATAGCTCCGTCCCGACATTAAATAAAACCTCGAAAACAAAGTTTAGTCTTTAAAAATAATGTTTAATAAACACTGAGCACATTAATGCTCACTTGGTTGCGTAGGAGAAACTCGTTCACAAAGAATTGGTACCTTTTAAAACACGAAATATACCCTGTATTCTTGTTCGGATTGAAGAAAAAAAGCTCGCAGATAATAACAAACGTCTTCAATTTTATTTTAGACGCCAAAAAACTATTACGTGCCTTTCGTGCGATAGACTTTTGAGCCTCTGCTCTAAGAATAAAACGTAACTATAATTAATTTTCCGTCGTCTCCAGATGCCTTGGTGCGCTTCAATCGTACGAGTTAGAAAAAAGCATAATGATTCAATAAAGTTATAGAAAAATATATATAAAAAAAAATCCGCGAGGATGTCTGAGAGACCTCGATTTCTTGGAAGAAATAGTGCTTCACCACAAACCTTAGTGCGCGATTTTTGCCCGAAAAAAGAAATAGAGCTAGCAAAACAAATTCGAAGCTATCCTGCAAGAACACTTGGATGACTAATGATTCCCGTAAGAAAGAAAATTCGTTACGGTCCGTTTAGTTATTTTTGCCCCTTTTTTAGACGAAACAGCTTTCTCTGAAATCGCGAGACACGAAACCGCTCGCTGCCCTTTTGGAATTTGATACAAACGAGAGAGAGAGAGGAAAAAAAGAAAAGCTAATCCGAGAAAGTAAGGAAAGAAGTGTGGCCGGTACTCAGCACGGTACTTCTCATTGGGCGTTCACGGTTAAGCAGGCTGAAACCTCGCTCCCCGAAACTATCTCCTTTCAAATATGGCGCCCTTCCCCCGACGGAATTCCTCGCGGGAAGATTTTCTCCTTTATCCCGAGACGGTATAATTTGACAGGCGAACCCCCGATTTCGGAGATAAATCATCTCGTAGAAACGCAGCCAGAAGACTCTCCCCTGTTCGTGTTAATCTACGTTTTTCAATTTACATTTGTTTTTTGTTACCACATTTGTTTCTTTTGTATCCGTGCGAGAACAGTCGAACCGCTGCGGAATTCTTCCTCTTGTTCGGTTTGTGACGCAGTCTTGTTCGGAAAAGCCGACCGTGTCGCTGAATCGGGAGTTGGGATTTAAGTCTGCACCAATTTCTTCTTTCCATGAAAGATGATACCTTCGGCGCCGATAGCCCGCGCACTCGCCTTTGGAGGATTAAGTGGTCTCCCCGAATAATACATTGAAAGGAAAAAAAAAAAGAAGTGAAATCGGGTGCAACGATGCGGCTTCTTGTATAAAAGTAGAAATCTTCATCGGTCACCGACGCCCATCTTTAGTATTTCAATGAAAATTCGCTGAATTATGTAACGCAATTCTTATTTTGTGGAACGTCTTTTTTTCACGATATTCTAATTATCTTTTATGCCGCAAATAAGACGAAAAAAAAACATCCCATGGACCGTCTTTGTTGGACTTAAAGGCCGACGACCAGTTCGCACTTTTCACTTTCCCCCCGCTTCCTCTCGCCATTTCTGCCCTGTCCACCATTGCCTATTTTCTCCTTCCCCAGGGTGAAGAGGATCTTCTGTCTTGCAGAATCATGTGTCTGGTTGTCGGCCTTTAACGCAACCTTAGGTGGCAATAAAGCAAAACCTATGCGGAGAGCAAGTTGTCTGGTCCTTGCGCAGGAGTTGCGGTGACGTCAGAACGGCACCAAGCTCTGATTGGCTTCAATTGAAAGGATAGTCTAGACCTCGATGCATTGAGGTCTACCCACTATATACTTTAATCAGCCAATAAGAACTTGGCGTTCTGACATCATCGCAACCCCTGTGCAAAGAAGCAGACGAACTTGCTATCCCCATAGACCTCTCCATTGATCGCCTTCTTCACGCTGACATCTTTGTCTCCCCGGAACGCGTTCTGCGCGTGCGCAGTAGCTTCCTTCTACGTAATGCGAGGAGCCAAGCATGCGTTCACAGCCCAGCAACGCAGCATTTCTCGCCTATGATAAGCGCATGGAAAGGTTTGTCGGTGTCCGTGCGCTCGCACACCATGAGCGCCGACTGAGGCTGCGCACGCGAACTCTTCACTTCTAAAATGCCAGAGAAAATGAATCGCGAGTAAAGGCGATTTGCGCACGTGCCATACTACAGCCGCCATTGCTGACCTTCTCTTGTCTTACCCGTATGCCGATTCAGTATAGGGGGCGTTGACGAGTTTTCACATAGGCCAATGTTGGGGAAAACACAGTAGAATCTAAAATAGCAAACAACTGTCCTGCTACGGTCATGATAGAGTGCAGTGAACGTAATAAAAGGAAACGAAAATTGAAGGCCGGCCAAGGCGGCACCCGTGCACAGCTGCTCCATAGCTTTTTTTTTCTTTGTTTGTCCCTTCTGAAACGTCAGCAGGACAAGCGTCTCGCCAATGGACTATTTCTGCACTGCGGAGGAACAGTATCTGGCGGTAAGGAGGTTGTGGGTGGAGCTTCAAGCACATTTTATCAATTGTATCTGACTATAGCGTTTGTAATAAAAACAAATACTTTGCTGGGTGACTGACATACAAAATAGACACATCAGTCGTTTACTCAGCTCATGTCAGCTTCAGGTAAAGCAGTTAGTAACAGCTGTAATAATTTTGCATGCTACTCAGTCGGCATGTTACTCAGCAGTTAATAAACACTTTACAAAATGTAATCCACATTATTATTTATTTTTATATGTCTTTGTTGTGCATAGGTTCACGTTTTATATATAACATGCAAAGGAGCAAATGATATTCAATTGCCTTGTGTATAGAAGCAACCTGTGTTTTTCCCTGCTGGGTTAAGTCTGGCAATGAAAGTGATGTCAATGTATTTTCATTTTGTTTAACGATTGCATATTAAAACCCTTATTCTCTCCCGATAGAGGCTATCTTCAAGAAAAAGGCAAATGATAAAAGTCATTGCGGAACGTTTGCAGCATTTATGGTTAAAGAAGTGACGTATTGTGCCTTTGTTTTGCCTTCGTACTTTCTGGGAGCCAAGGCTTAGCGAATAGCGGAAGAAACAAGGTGCCTCTTAAGTGAATCGCACTGGCGCTTTCTAAACCCTGTGTTTGAACTCTGGTAGCCTTTAGAGTGCACAAACACAGTGTTGGGGGCGTCAGCGCTGAAAGGGGCCCATGGCTGCCCCGTTGAGAGCACTGGGAGCGTCCTGAAAAAAATGAAATACAAAAAACATGTTTAACCACATTTACCCTTTCTATATCCATCAAATATTTAAGCAAACGTGACGGGGGCGATGTTGCTGTTCACAAAGAAATCTAATTTTCGCAACGACCAGAGCAACTGATTAAATTGTCGTAGAAGGAAAAGTGCTGGAGACGGAAAACATTTCTTCGCTTATACATTTTTTATTTAAAACAATTAACTTGCTAAAGTTTTGCATCTAGTTATTTGGAAGGTCTTAGAATATATTTACTAGTGTGATATAATAAACATTTTGTAAATTGAAGTCTCCAATAGCTGCCTTCTGTTACGGATTTAGCGTGTAAAGCAGCAAATCTTCAATGAATGTCACTTCTCTTTAGCATAGACCCTTCATTACACACCGACAAGCAATGTCGGCGGTCGTCATAAATTTGGCATTGGGCGAACCGTGCCGTGAGACGCAAGCACGAAGCCAATATACTTTGTTGCGGCATAACTTGGTAAAAAGCAAACGGACGGCAAAATTATACATGACAGATATCCACGGGCGCAGTGCGTTTTGATGCAACGCGTTCTCGCACTCCACTCCTACATTCTAATTGGCTTTCTGTGAGCATATCATTTGTCGCCGTTTGCCAAGTTCTCCTGAGACAGAATTTAGTGTCCAATACCTACTGGAACTAAATGAATACAAAAACGTCGCCTTCAGATAACTTAAAGGGATTGTCCGGTGAAAACCGGAAGTTCTTAAGATTTCGTGATGGTTACCTGGTGGGAGCCTAATGATTAACATAGGCCATTTTTATTCCATGAAACGACACCCCAATTTAGTGTAATCAACGACGGATAATTGAACGAAACTCCATGCCGAATTTCGCAAGTATCAACGGCTGCACTCCCATGCCTGACGTGACGTCACACCAGTCTTGCAATTGTCATATCCTATGCCTCATTCCTCCGTGGGAACACAGTGCTCCCGACGCACCGCAGCATTCCATATTACTCGCCACTGTAAATGTCGCGGAGAAGTGTGGAGCGTGACAACCGCACAACGAAAAAATCCTTTCATTCTAAAAAAAAAAAAAAAAATCTAGGGCAGCAGCGAGGGTAAATGGACCTTTTCCGAGAAGCGTTCTGCGCACGCGCGAGCACTCGATGCCAAGCGGCAGAAGTCGGCACTAGAAATCGAGGAAATTCGGAAGGAGGCTGTGGATCAGCGAGTAGAACACGTAATTGCAACATATATATAATTGTGTTACACAAAAAAAGAAAGTGGACGGAAAGAAAAACATGACGTTTGGGTGGACGCCACAGATCCCCCTCTTTAGAGTCGCGTTGGGCACGCGCCGCTGCTCGGAGAGCGAAGAAACTGGTAGCGTAGCTCCCATTATCGATTGGTAGCGCAGGTAGGTCACTTCCTCGATTTTTAGTTCGTGCAGCCACCGCCTAGTGCCGTCGGTATGTGAAAATGGTCCATTACGTCGTACCGCTCACGCGGAGGACAAAATTCGAAGTGCACTTCAGTTCGGCGCGTTCTTTGCCTGATGTTACCTCAGAAACTCCGCTTCCCTGAAGGTGGAAGAGGAAAACGCCGTTTATGCACGCTTGGGTTAAAATACAATTACTCCTCCAGGGAAGCACACAAAATTCAGACTTGTCGTGGAAGATGCTCCTACAGCCATTGACAATGAGGTCTAAATGTTTTCAAGAATACGAAATTTGACCGGATAATCCCTTTAAGAAGGTAGTACGCATATATTTTAAAGAAACCGCTGCTGGACACCGGCAATTAAGAAATGGCTTTACGCTACATACTCCCTATCTTCAAAAGTTAGGATACAAAATGTATGAACTGTTTAAACGATAATAATTCCTGGAGAACGGTAACAAGGGAGACAAGTGAAAACACAAATCTCCAAACTCAACTATATGTGACTGGTGCGGGACCTAAAAATTCCGCCTGCCTCTGGTATCGAACCGGGGACCTCTGTATTTAAAGTGGATTGCTGTACTAACTGAACTATCCAGGAGTTGGATGTCAGTAGAGCAAACGGGTTTTATCAGTTCCACCAGTCTAACACCAACAAGGGTGAACTACCTGAATTTTTAAGTTTATGATGTAATTAATGCAAAGGTACAGGCAAGCTGGACAGAATAAACGATAATACTATGTGGAGAAGAGAAAAAAGGGGGGACAAAGTACAAACACAAATCTCCAAACACAACTATAGGTGACTGTTCCGCGACCGAAAAAATCAGCCTGGTCCTGGTATCTAACCTGGGATCTCTCCCTTTCCAGTGGAGCGCTCTGCCAGCTGCAGGGCCGTTCACCCTTGTTGATGTTAGGCTGGTGGCAGCTGATAAAACCCGTTTTTTCTACTGACGTCCAACTCCTGGTTAACTCATGTAATAAAAAAAAAAAACTCCTGGTTAACTTAGTTGATGGAGCGCTCCATTGGAAATAGATTGAACCCTGTTTCGATACCAGGAATAGCCGGATTTTGTTTCGGTCGCTCACCAGTCACCTAGCTGCGTTTGGAGACTTGTGTTTGTCCATTATTTCCCTTGTTCCCCTTCTCCAGAAATTTACCTCGTTTATTCTGTCCAGCTCACCTGCACCTTTGCAAGAATTATATGATATGTAAGTGTTAGACTCGCATGTTTTTGACGAATCGCGACCAGTCATTTATGACGGTCATGGTGAGCTCCTTGTCGACCTCGCTGCTTGCGGAGGAAGATCGCAGTGGCGTGCCGAAAAGGAAGTGGATGTCATCGTAGCGAGTCGCTAGGCCAGCTCCTTTCCAGGACGGCCGCTGAGCAAACACGAACGAGAAGACCTGAGCGAAGACGACGATACATTAATGCGAAACTAGAAGCATAGTGCAGCTGGAAAAGTTTTGCCATCGCAAGTATCCTTGATCGGATCAAATTACGTTTTCATTCGCTACAAGGTCATAATTAAAGCTTGGTCTGCTGGACAAGTTGGTAATCGACATTCATGTTAAAAATAGCGCAAAAAAGACAGAAAAAAAAGATGATGAAGCACACAGGACAAGCGCTAACTGTCAAATAAAGTTATATTGAACACTTCCAACTTTGCTATCGCTGCGCACGCGCGTAATCTCATCTCAACAGAAACCTGGTGTACCGCTAAATCAGTAGATATAGCCCAACCACCTTCAATAAGGTAATAACGATATTTACCTTATTGATATTCACAAATAAGTTAGGTGCTCAGACCATGATACTGATACTATAGTCGGTGAAAAGTTAAGAACCCACATGACGCTTCGCCTTGAACGCGAGCTTTCTGTCTTTGGTAACAATTCATAGCACGCACAGGCAAAAGCCGGCGGTTGGCAGGGAACACGTGCTAGAAGCGGAACGTCTTCCGGGTAATTAACCTGTGACCGACTAAAGTACAATGATATTATGCCTCATCGCTTTAACGCAGTCTTTTCACAAGCTTATTTGTTTGTAAAATATATTGAGCACTAAAACTGTCTATCGGCAGATATTGTGTAGAGTGCACATGTGTCTAACTTTTTCGTTGATATTACTAGAGCATGAAATGCTTCTTAACGCTACCCATCTATCTCAGAATTTTGTCCGTCCGTCCGCCCTTCAGCCCTTCCATCCTTCCGTCCGGGAATTTTCCGCGAATTTTAGCGAGTAAAGTGGTGTAACATGACGTCACGTGTCTTATGCACCCTGCGAAAATTGACGGCACGTGACCTAGACGTCAAATCTGTTTTTCCGCTAAATTTAGAGGGCAAATTCCTGTTTCGGAGCCAAAATATAGATTCAGTGTCCCCACTAAATTCAGCGGCAAATTGACGTGACCTATACAACAATTCAGTTACCCGCTAAATTTAGAGGGAAAATTTACGTCTTGTGACCCAAACACAAATCCAGTTTCCCCGCTAAAATTAGCCGGAAAGTTTAGTCACGTGACCTATAAAACACTTCACTTTCGACGCTAAATTTAACGGGAAAATATATGCCCCGTGACACTGATTCCCTCACCAAACCCGTTAATGAATTTCATGCATTATAAAACTTTCAAAGTAGATGTCGCTGCCATTTGTTTTTATTTTATGAGGTCCTGTCAATTTTAACATGCTTTCTACCTTTAATGGCCTCACGGGTGGCAGTGTGCCTAAAGTAAAGAACACGTCCAATGCTGATAAAAGAACGCGAAAATGTAACTCATGGGAGATTTTACTTCACGGAATACAGAAACTCGCAGTCGTGATTGATTCATGTATGAACACGTGAAAGGGTGATATTGCCGCATGTGAATAGCTGAGTCAGCAGCATGTTCGACACCCATGCTGCTGGCTGGGTTTGATCCCTGCCTTGTGCTTGTCCTTTTTTATTTTATTTTGTTTGCCTCACTAGAATATTCCAGATGACTCGAGCATTTTGTAGTTTGTTTGAGCTCAGACACATCTAGATAAAAAGTGTAATAACCACGCCGAAGAACGATAATCCCAATCAGACGAGCATTTATGGCGTTTAGCTCGTTCTTAGAGCTTCCAAAAAGGATAATGTCCCATGCGCGTGACGAACGCAGCCAATGTCACGAGCGTGATGTCAAAGCGCCTCGCGCTACTCGTTCAGCGCTTGCACTTGGTTCTCGGGCTACAACAATCTTCCCACTTAATGCGCGACCTGCTTATCACGTTCTAAAATTTGAATGTTTGAACCAGTCGGGGAAATGACGCACACGCGCACTCCGCCTTAACTCAACGTCCGGCTGGTCTTCATTTTCTGCTGACGTTGACGAGCCTGCAGGCGGTGTCGGATCAGACGGAGACGTCACCGAATCAGTCCTTGAAGGTGTTCCACATGTCGCGATATCGGGCATCGGTTCGTTGTCTAGTTCATGTGCTCTCGTCATCACAGGTGGGTGCTCGTGCTGTTGAGTTGGGTCCGATTCATCGTGTCGTGGAAGCAAGGATGAAGCTTCATCAGGTCGTGTCGAAGAATGTCGCAATATGTCATAATGCACAAATCGTGTTTGACCGGCCACACACACACAATATGTCACCGGACACACATTTGTTTCACTTCACCGTCCCACTAGGGAACGCTCTCACCTACACACATTTTAACGACATTTTTCCCCCCAGATAAAATGCGTGGTCCGCGCCCCTGTGCTTATCGACTTGCTGTTTTATGGTCAGCTCTGTGTCAGTCATGTTTATTACGGAGTCGGAATTGATGAAAGGCGACTTCACTCTTGGTTGTCATTTGAAGAAGAGTTTAGCTGGAGTGTATTCAGTCACCGAATGAAGGGTGTTGTTGTAACTCATCAAGAAGCTGTCTAGCTCTTCTTACACTGATTATTTCTTCACCGACTCATCGTGAGACAGCCCTTTCTTTAGCAGTGACCGCTTTTTTGTCTGCACAAAACGTTGGGCAGCCCCATTTGAAGTTCTTCAAGTGGAGTATTTGTATGTGTATTGTTATTTTTGGTCAAAAAAAGTTACAGATCCTAAGATACAAACAGTGGTCCGTTATCACTCACACTTTCTTCGGAAAAGCAGAAGGAATAAAAAGGCACTGCGAAGTTTGGTGATTGTTTGAGTAGCAGTGGTAGTGTTCATCAGCCAATCCTCCACCTATTTGTAATACACGCCCACTAACACCTGAAAGTTATGTGGAACCTTTGCCGCCAAATCATCATGGACCCTCTGCCAACACCTTGAAGGGTATGGCCAATGGTACAATGGTGTAGGCTGACCCGACGGCAGTTTGACCTGATACACTTTGCATGGCTTCAAGTACTGTTCGACTGCTTTGTCTAGTCCGGTCACCAAATAAAGGCTATAGCTAACATTTTCATTCGCATGGTGCCGGGATGGTACTCAAGAGGCAACGCCAGAACCGCTTGTCTCAAGATCTTGGGTGCTATACCACGCGATCTCAAGTGAGACAGCTCTGCTCAATTGAAAGGTCGAGACGGCAACGTAGTACGGTTGCAGCTCGTCTGCGACGTCTCCTGGCCATGCAGATCTTGTGTGCTCATGAACTTTCCAATGTGTGACATCTCGTGCCGTGGCTTTGGCCACATCTCGAGATGTCAGGGAAGAGAGTTCAAAATTTGAGACATTGAGCTGCCCATTCTCTGGACGTCGAACAGACAAGCAGTCTAGACAAGGCATCAACCACTTCTGTTTCAGTGCCCTTACCGCATTTAAAAGTGTACTGGTACGCTGACATAATCAAGATACACGTTTGCATCAGAAGTATCCCCTTCTCATCGCAAATGTAATAATCACGCCGAAGCACGACGATCCAAACCATCAGAACATTTATGGCGTGCAGCTCGTTCTTAGAGCTTCCGAAAACAATAATGTCTTATGCACGCGACAAACCCAGCCCATGTCAAGAGCGTGATGTCAAAGCCCCTTGCGCTACTCGCCCAGTGCTCATTCACGCACTAAAACAAAAAGAAACTTCGCATGGCAGCTTGAGGCAGTCATCCTTCCGTCGCCATCAAAGACGGTCATTTTTAACTTATTCTTCTCAGCACAAGTTCGCCGCACTAAACATTCATTTTAAGTTTTATTAATCAAGCTTATGTTTTTATTAGTGACATTTTGGTGGAGGTGCAGGGTAACGCAATCTATTTCCACGATGTGTACCACCAGCGAACACGATAACTCCGAAGACGACTCCCGTGAAGGCGACGTCCCGGAAAGCATCCGAGGATGACTCCAACTGTGACATCAACGACGACCGCAACTATGGCCCCGAGAACGACCCCGACTATGAACTCGACAAAGCCTCTGGCTAGGACTTCGACAATTACATGATTACGACTTCGACCACGACACCGACGACGAAACAAACAACGATTCCAAAGACAAACTCTGGCTAGAGCATCAACAGCCAACCCGACTGCGGCCTCGAGTACATACAGTGTCTTCGACCTTGACAACGAGACTGACGACAACATTGACGATGACACAGGCGACGAAACATGTGACGGCTCGAACGACGACATCGATGACGATCCCAACTGCGACTTCGACGGCAACCCTCACAACAACTTTGACGGCGACCCAAGGACGACCCGGACGGCGACTTCAACTACAACCCCGACTACAACCTGGACGACTCCATTGATGACGAACTCGATGACGATACCAATGGCGAGTGTGATGTCGACCACGAAGAAGGACAGGACAACGACGCTGGGTTAATCACTCAACGAGCGGAGGAAGTCCGCCAGCTTGGCTGCATGTTTCTCCAAGCCGCACAGCTTGCTGACGGTGGCCGGTACACTCCTTGTTACCACGACGCCCAATTCCTGCACGGCTACCACGTGTGGATCTAAGCACCAATTCATTGCAGCAGCGAGGAACTGCTAACGTGGTTCTTCGGTCTCAAGCAGGGTGTAAGATAGACAGGTGGGGAAACGAGATCCAAATGAGCGACCGGATTGTGTCCCCTTCGGTTTTTTCTTTTTCTGTGGCGCCATCTATGTGGAGCACCGCGAACTCTCACTCCGTGTGGGCGACCGGTGGCGACCGGCTAAACTGACGGAGATGGTTTCTTGTGTATTTTCAATAAAGGACTGTCGTGCTCTCGGTTTATTTTGCGCACTCTCCCATAGAGTTCCATTCAAATTCGATTCCAATTTTTTTCTTCTCGCCGCCGCGCCATCTGTCGCGGATCGGGGGTACCCGGAAGCAGACAAGTACACAATCCGGTCACGGCGCTGTGGTAGGCTTCTATGGGCCGTTTCCCCACCTGTCTATCTTACACCCTGGTCTCAAGGTCATTTGCTACCTGAGAGATCTAAACTGCAAGCCTTTGACCGAAGGAGCATGAACATTCTCACGCAGCTCTCTGCGACACGGAGGTGATTCACGTCGTCCATCTCGAACTAAGCTGGATACGACTGTGAAAAGCTGTGTTTTAGGTTACTCTGTAGTTTCCCCTTCTCTTGCGTTGAGTTGTCAATTTTATTTTGTGTTGCATCGGGACGATGCGTTTTTTTAAGGGGGGAGTAATGCCGTATGTGAATAGCTGAGTCAGCAGCGTGCTTGATTCAACGGTGCTGGCTGGGGTTCGATCCTTGCCTAGCGCTTGTCCTTGCCCTTTTTTTATTTTGTTTGCATGACTGGAATATTCCAGGTGACACGAACATCTCGTCGTGGGTTTGAGCTCGGAAACTTCTAGATATCCACCTGCTTACAAAACGAGCTTCGCATTGCTGCTTGAGGCAGCCGTCCTTCTGTCACCGTCAAAGACATGTCCTTTTTAGGTTATGGTTCTCGGCACAAGCCCGCCGCATTAAACATTTATTTTAAATTTTATTAACCAAGCTTATATTTTTGTTTGGCAAATTTTACAAATGCGTGGACTTTCGGTGACTGACAGAACTGTAGACACTATGTTTTTAAAAATGTGCGAACAAGTTGCGAGGCAATCGGTAATTAATATTGAGTTTATCAACCCTCGCAATTCCCATAAAACCGTCATCAGCTTGAACTCTGCAGACACAGTTGTTGCTAACCTAGAAAGGCAAAAAATGCATCACGCAGACTGTTAGGTCATTGTAATTACAAAGCTTTGGAATGATAAATATAGTTTATTGGGCGAAAGCTTTCACAGCTGTATTCGTTTAGGTGAGTGGTTATACAATGAGTTTATTGCTATTGTAAATTGCTATCGAATTTACATAATTGAACTGTGAAACCTCCCGGTATTGATGACCAGTAAAGTGGCCAATATTTCGATTTACACGACATATTAAGTTTTAGAATCAACCGGCAAGTGGCACTTCGTCATTCTAGACCGCCGATTTCTGTAGGGGGACCCGCATGCTATAAACAAACTTCTTTCGATACATTGTAGTACATTCACACTAGATGGCAAATAATTTTTTTTTTTGTAAATTCATATTTCTCGAGACCATCTTCTAATCCTTAAACACATTTTTAAGAAAACTAACCAAGGCACCAATCATTTACCAAATTATTTTTCCAGCAAGCCAAGACATTTAGACCAACTATCAGCTCTATTTGATTTTGAACACCCCACTTCATTTTGCGCTATGCTAACAAGAAAGCGATGATGCTAAGCTTTCAAGCCGAAGCGTGGAAGCCCCGGTTTGCTGCTAAGGAGTTTTTGAAAAGGTTACCGGGTCGACATTGAAATAAATAAAGTTGGCTGACTGACAGGTCTATGAAACTGACAAAGGACTTTGTTTGGTAAAGGCTTCTGCCAACACTTCCTAATATATTACCGCGCGTAGGGCCAGGGAAGCAGCGCTCGGTCACGGACTTCTAAAAGATTCGCCTTTATTCTTACTAGGGACGCAACTTTTATTATTTTGTGCTGTTTTTTTTTTTTGTTCTCAAAAGTGCCTGTTCATGACGCTCGAACCTTCTGGGCCGAAATTTCGAGATGGTGCCGCACACTAGACAAGGAGCAGCGCGAGACCTTTTTATGTCAGTCTCGATCTCGCTTCCTGACGCGTCGCCAAATCACCGCCCCCTTTTCTGCTGTCTCGACACTCGTTCTTCATTTTGTTTGGCACAGGTTCGCCGATAAGATCTTTATTTTCAGTTCATTATTTATCGTCACTTCGCATTACTCCGTGACATTTCTGGTAGAGGTGCGCGGTAGGCCACTTTACGGGAAGCCGCCCTCGGTTTCTTGACAAACCTAGGCCTAATTTCGAAGTTGTCGGACGTGGCCAGCCGATCGCGCAAGTCGCGCCGCGCTGACCCAGGCTGAGCACGCTTGGTAGAACTATGAGAGGCGCCGTCGAGTTGAGGTTCAGAGTTGTAGAAGAACCGGATCGCCAAACATCTGTCCCGTAAACCGTATACAGAACGAGCCGCCGAACCGCTAGCTCCTCCGTCATGCCACCGTTTCCGCGACCAGGCAAGGGGGGAAGCCGTTGGATAATTGTGGCAACTGATTATCTTACAAATACGCCGAGACAAAAGCGCACCCGTCGGGAACCGTTGTGAAAGTAGCCAAGCTCTTCGTTGAGTCTATCGTCCTCCTACAGGGCGCTCCCCAAGTCCTGATTACGCATTGCAGCTCATCATTCATGGCGCAACTAACAAAGAGATACTCAGCCTGAGCCACACCGACCATTTCCGAACCTCGGCAAACCACCAGCTAAACCGCCGTTTGTGTACAACACGCCGTTTGTGTTCAACACAGCGGTTCGAGAAATCACTGAGATTACACCTTTTCAGCTGGTGCACGGCAGAAAGGTGACGACGATGCTTGACGCCATGCTGCCCCACAACCCGACGGCACCGACGACGCCCAGCTGGTCACCCAACGAGCAGAAGAGGTACGCCAGCTACCCCGCCTTTGAATAAAGGACCAATAACCTGTTGACTCTGGCCAGTACAACCTTCGTCGCCGCGACGTGGAGTTCCATTACGGAAACAGGGTGTGGGTATGGACGCCCATTCGCCACTCGGGCTTCAGCGAGAAGCTGGTAAAACGTTACTCCTGACACTGCAAGGTAATGCGCCGCCTTGGGGAGTTGAACTACGAGGTGCTCCCCGACGCAACCCGAGCTTCAGGACGCCGCCAGCCACGACCTGAAGTGCTGCACGTAGTTCGATCGAAATAGTTCTACGCGCGTTAGGATTGTGACGCTGCATGTTTATTTCGTCTCACCGTATTTATTTTTTTACTAACCATTTTTGTTTTTGTTTCGTGTTGCAATGGGACGATGCGCTTTTAAAGAGAGGGATAATGCCGCTTGCCGGTCCCAGCAAGCAACGCTCGGTCACGGACGTCTAAAATATTCGTGTTTTTTCTTACTCGGGACGTAACTTTTATAATTTCGTCATGCTTTCTTGTTCTCAAAAATGTCTGTTCATTCTCACCCCGAACGCGCAACGCTCCAAACTTCTGGGCCGAATTTTCAAGATGGCGACGCACACTAGATAAGGGACTGCGCGGGAATTTGTCGAGTAAGTCTTGCTCTCGCTTCCTGTTACGCCACCAAATCGCCGCCCGCTTTTCTGTTGTCTCAATGCTCACCTTTATTTTGTTTGTCTCAAGTTCGCCGAATAAACATTTTTTTTTCAGTTCATTATTTATCCCCTCTGTGCCTTACTCCGTGAAAATGTAAAGCCCCAGTTAGTAAAACAATAATAATAATGCAATCAGAGGCACCTGATACTTTCCGGCAAACTGCCACCAGAACTTCAGTTACACCCAATTACAGTACTTAGAATCATGACCTAGTGACTGAACTTTAGACAATGATCAGATTTCGATGTAGGGTCCGTGTAATAAAGAGAAAATTATAGGTTAAACCTCCAAATAATCAGTAATTCGCTGTAATGGGAGTGTCAAATTTCTTTCGTTAGTGCGCAACCTAACCGCCCAAAATGTGAAGTTTATGAGGCTTCCGCGAAAATAAATGATGTTCCACGAGCCGTAACTGGATACTAATTGACCCTAAATTTAACCAAGAACAGCAGTGATCAATCAAGGACTCCTCCGTACGCGCTCGACCATATGCTCGCACGAATCAAACGAAAGTCAATGGGAGTTGTCTTTTTTCCATACAGACTTCATGAAGATGAAAGAGGCCGTCTCTCTATCTACTGCAAGGCTAGGAATTATTTTTGGCATCGAGTCTTATTCCAGCCCATTTTATCTGCATGAGAATAGCGCCGTCGTATAGTCCGGTGTACACTAGAGCCTGAAATTTAGAAGTACAATTTAACTGCCTATATTTGTCATATACAGCATGAACCAGTATCGATATACCAGATCGTGGGCTCACATCTTGCTGTTTATACATTCTATGCATAACTAGCTTTTGTTTTTGTTGGTCAAACGCCGTCAACTTTAATCAAGGCTGTATAAATTACATCACTATTTCGTTCAAAGTTCTTACATGCGCTTTTCATGTTATATCTGTTGCTCCGCAGTAATTTTATATCAAACCTACCAAAGACGCAGAATACATAACATGAAAGTCAAAATTGAAATACATATATTTTGTGTTTCTTGTCAGGGGCAGCGAAATAATAGTGTGGTTCGCTCTAGTGCGGTGACATTTCATGCTAAGGGAAGGCGAACCGGAGGTTAGATTTGAAGTTGACATCGGTATTGGCCAGGGTACATTTCAAGAATTTGTTCTCTGAAAGGCCCTAATTCCACGTGCAAAATCGAACATGTATTATGCTATTTTATGTCGAGTGGCTTCTGTAATGTTCAGAAACGAATCTCGCTTCAGTCGTACTGCATTGCCTTTGGATGATAATGACTCCGCCAGGTAGTTGAGGGGGCAGATGTAGAGGATGTCTCCCAGAACGGTTTGCCAGAACTCCCGAGAATCTTCGGTGCCATTGTATATTTTTACGATCTGTAAGCATGAGGGTAAGAGTGTATTACTTAATGATACTGAAGAACGACACAGACATTAAACAAACCATTAGAAAATGTGACGCTGTGTTTGCACGGAAAAGCGACCGCCTTTTTTATTTATGACCTTTGGTCAAAACTGAGGGACTGCAAAAAAAACGGCAACCAGTAAGATTAAGCCCGCTCGTCCTTAACTGGAATGTGGCCAGTGAAAATGCTGTGTTATGTAATATCCTGCCAAAACAGAATGCCAAAAAGGCCCAAAGTCGTACTCGAATCAACTCTGTCGTGCAATCTATTGGCACGGAATGAAACCCGAACACCGGAATGTGTGGCCTTCAATACATGCAACACTAGATTAAGTAAAACCCGAGACGTAGGGCAGAAAGGAGGAGACAAAAGGGGAATATTACGATGTTGAAAGTTCACCAGCTCGCTTAAATCTTCAGCGGTGTGGAGAGGGGTGCCCATGTGGGTGTGCAGAAATACTTTCTAAAAAAAAAAAAGGCTTTCTACTCCGCTCATTTGTATTAGACAGCGCGCCTTCAGCAGCAACTTTTCCTCTAGCTGTGGCAACGGCTCGCTTTTGAGAGAGCGCATGCTCATTACGCTGTCCACTCAGTCGCGTTTTCAGCCGCTCGGGTGGCTTGGAGGCAAATCGCCGGCCCACTGATCTCCAAATGGCGACTTCGTGTCCCAGCCGATGTGCCCGCAATTTGACGAAGGCTTATTGCGGTAAAGGTGCCGTGTAATCGATATTTCGGTTGCACGTTAAAAAATCCCCATGTGGTCGAAATGAATCCTCAGTCCTCCGCTGGGGCGTGCTGGATGCCCTTTTTTGGGTTAGCATGTAAAACGCAGAAGTTGACTTCCATTTTTTTTGTTTTATTTTGGGGGAGGGGAGGGCCGGGTGGGGGGGGGGGGGGGCCTTTGGGCCTCGCCGATAGAGTGGGCAGAATCGGACACACCGAGATACCGGAACTGCCAAGGCAGCAGAGACGGTTGTCTTCACTGTCTTGGTCGTCGTCCACGTCAATTGATGGTAGCAGCTACCTCTCCCAATTTAAAGCTGAAAACCACGAGGCTGCGCTCGTCCAGTTGTTACTCATGCGCAAAGCGTTCGGCGACAAAGCCATTCAGTATTCGCGGAATGCGATGTATTTCCCACTAAAGTATTTGTTGTGCACATCAAAGTATGGGCACACTCGCAGTTCCTATTTCATTCCGCAGTCTCTCTAGGTAGCACATATATTGAATGCCAAGCGTTCCGGCGTGGTTTTAACACAGTTCTAATCTTCTCAGCATCTTGCACCTCGCAATCGATAGATAAAATCGCTATAATGTTTACCTCTGAAATCTCAGAGAGGTTATAGGCAAGAAGCAAAGTATGCATCTCTTCTACGAAATCGGCGTTGAACTGTGCGCTTTTGGCTTCTTGGAGTCTGGTGAGAACCATGTTCATCTCCACTGTGCCTTCGTCCTTGACGCTCCCCACAAGAAACTGCTTGTTGCGTAGCCATGGTCGGTCCCAGGATTTCATGGTCCAGGGCGCCTTCAGTGTCGCGCAAGCAATTGGTTAGTGGCAATGCAACACTGTGTTCCAGCGAGTAGAATTCATTGCTTATTTGCGGCCGATTGCTACAACCACTAATACCTGCTTTTGCAAACGGGTTGCTTGCATTTGTTGCTGCGAGTTTGGTGAATATGTGCGTTATACGTTTGTGCGAGCATATCTGTCTACAAATTATTTGCAAATAGTGAGCGTGTTTTCGCGCTTAGTTTTTTTAGCTACCAGTGCATTTAACAGCGTTTTATAAAACCTTGATAATCCTTTTGGCCAATTAAAAAAATTGTTTCAAGGCCGGAGTTAATCTACGCTGAGGTACTTAAATCTTAGAATTCATGTCTTTCGCACCAACAGTCATGCGTCAATCGCACACTCTAAAAACAAAAGTTGGCCTCGAGGGACTAACGGCAGCATTTGGTCCTCTGAACTCCCAGTTGCTCCCCGAAAGGACCATCTGGTTCACGCTAGGTACCGTGCGCAAAAGCTGGGGACTAACTGCGCTCGACTGGGACTAACCGATAGGCGTGCGCGAGCAAAAGCATCCATTAGTCCCCCTTAGACAGGGTGCATCTGTATGGTTTAGTCCCCGAAGGCAAACGGAATGTTCGCCAGGAAGACGGATGCTATTTCGCTTGTCTTGGGGATCGGCGAGACTCAGCCCAGCACGGCTAAAAGTGTTGAAAAAACTCGAACGAAACTGGCGAATTATTTAATGTGCCACGAACGTTAAGGCATTACATGGTAGAGCTTCGCGCGTTGTGTGAATGCGAGTTAAAGAATGTGTTGACTCGACCTCACCCAACTATCTCGTCAAAAATGATCTGTTGACATTTCACAAGTCCCATTCACGTAATTTGCCTTCGCGCAAAAAACGAGCATTTATCCAAACGCAACACCTCCAAATACTAACACTTTTTGTTTTCTCTTGAATGAAACCTAACAGTTTGTAGAAGCCGCACTTTCAACACCGGAGTCTCGCAGTCAGAATAAATGGTCACATCAATCGCTAAAACTGAGTTACTGAGAACAAGTCGAGCCTCGTCTCTGCGTCTCCCCGTGACCAACCTTTCTGGGTAGTCCAATGTCGAACTCAAAATCCGCAACAAAACACTTGATGCACGGCACGTTCCACTCAAAAAGCACATTCAGGGGCAGTATTCAGACGCCTTCATACCATCGTCGTCGCTGTTTCAGATAACATTCCAGATGAACAACGAAGAACAAACCGCGCCCGGAACGTCATCCATGGCAAAATGGAAAACAAAACAAAAGCGAACTAAAAAAAAAAGGCACCCGAGTAAGAGAGAAAGAGATAAAAGAAAAAGAAAAAAACGTGTTTGCTTGTACGTCACTCGACCGGCGTGTTGAAAATGGCGACCTTCTCCCGTCCTTGGGGCTGTGCCAAGCTGTGCTGTGTCCGTGTGTTGTGTGAAGTGGGAGGTCGAAAAGAGATTTTCTTCAGCGCCCTTTCCCCTCCCACCAACCTCCTACCCCGCATTCTTTCTCGTGCCCCTCGCTCATGCGGTGGGTTGGGCAGATAGGGTCCGTCGGGAAAATGGGAAGGGGTCTTTGTTTGAAAAGAACCTGTTTTCAGTAAATTGAAAGTTGAAATACAGCCTGGTCACCGTTTTTTCTCCTTGTGTCGTCTCCGATCATGGCGGGATCCGGTTTGGATTCGCGGTGCTGCAGCACTGCACTTGATCTGTTCTGAAGTCACAAGTCAAGGGACCTCGATTAAGGTATGTTGAAGTACTTCTCTTTATGGTGTATTCATTAACTGCGGCTTCAGAAAGTGTTTTATTTTGAGCGCGTTCTCTAGCTTGCAAAGCGCGCGCCATGCTCTATTTGTTTTGGCACCATGGTTGTTGATTTTTTTATGCAGCACAGAGACCTCACATTCAATCGTACCGAGCGAAACGCCAGTTCTACCGATGACTTATTTTTTGTGTTTTGCAGACACTGGCATGATCACTTGACCATAAATGCCTGTCCACACATGCAGCGGAGCGCTACAAGCATAGCGCTGACCTTGCGCAAAGCGCGTGCAGACGGGAGCGGTCACCATCTTTGTATCACGCCGTCAAAACTGTTGCTCATGGCAGACGAAAACTAGCTCACGACACGTGAGCAGCGCAACATCAGCGCTTCGCTGCGTGTGAGAACCGGCCTTAATGGAGACATTTATTCGATTGTACACTAGACTTTCGCGTTGATGGCGGGAGCTCGTGCCGTCACTTTGAAGCATAGTTTGAGCACGCACACGGTGGGTCTGTAGTTCGCAGCGAACGGTGTAATAAAGGCTGAACTCCATGGGACGAATATGCTGCGAATAACCGACGAATTTTGGCCGGCGGCTTTTGCTCTGCGCGTGGAATCAACACAGTGGCTGCTACGTCGCGCGCAAAACGAGCGTGCCGTTGGGCGGCGTTCGCCAGTTTTTCGTCACATAATTCGTCCCATGGAGTTCAGCCTTTAATCGAATATTGCGCTGGTCTGCTGTCAACAGATCGCATGTTGCATGTGAACCATTCTAGCACTTATGCAGCCTATTTGTTATTTTATTTTGCGTGTGTTATATCTCATACTCTTGTCGAGCGATCGGGTATTTCACGCTGCCCTGTTACTAATAATCTAAATTCCTCGCAAACAGGCAAGAAGCTGCCGGTGCCCCAATAAACGGTGCTTGGACCACGACCGGTTTGGACAGACATCCCAGTGTCGAAGCTATCGTCGACGCAAGTGCACTCTTCGAAATTTGGCCTTATCGTGGATTCTACCGTTCAGGAACTTCGACTTCAGTCATTCTTGAATGCGATGTGTATCTACGAGGCAATAAAGCCTCGTTTAACCTGAACTGCACAATTTTCGTTTCGGAGATTTGAGGCTCGGGACCAAATGTGAAGGATAAACCTTTAGTCCCAGGGGTCTAAATCCAAGGGCGCAACGTTTAGACCCAGGGGTTCAAGTGCAAGGGACTAACAGTTCGTCCTCGGGGTTCAATTTGAAACGGTGTAACAGTTGGTCCCAGGGGACCAAGTAGAAGGGCTTAACAGTTAGTCTCCAGGGGTCAATTGCAACAGCGCAACATTTGATCCCATCGGAGGACCTGCGAGAGACTAATGGAGGGGTGCAACTGTTACTCCCCTTCTCGTTAGTCCCCGATGGGACTAATGGTAGTGGCAACGCACTTGCTCCCCACAGGGCAAGTCACGCTCCCTTTTTTCTTCGAGTGCACGACTGGCACCTTGAACGCACGCCTGCTCTCCCATATGCTTCGGGTCTTTGAAAATCTTACTAATTTAGTTGTGCTCTATCACTTGAGTCATTGCAGATGCTGAAACAGACGACGCAAGATCTTCGCACGTACGATCTACTCGCACGTGTGCAAGACACGTTCGTCAACCGGTTAAGTCTCGTCTGCTGTTTATCCTGTCCCCGTTTACTACCAAACACACACGGTCCCTTTCAAGCGGGTTTTAGCTTACAGCTCACGCATATGCAGTTGTTTTCTAGAAAACGTCCCTTACCTCCGGTAACAGTGTGGTGTTGAAGCTTGGCACAAAGAGCGGCCAGCTGCGTTGCACTTTGAAAACCGCCCGAACCAGCGCTTCCGCATGTAGAGTCCGGAGGCACCGCATCCACGATCCGTGTGTGACAAGATCTAGGCATTCAGCGGTCCTGATAAGGATCCGCGCGTTGCTGATGGCAGCCCCGCTGTTGTCTGCGAAGCGCCTGAGGGGCGACGACGTGTGAAAGATGAATTTCTTCGCGTCTTGGACCCAGTGGCGCTCGGGACTCAGCAGGTGGTATCCCAGGGACACAGCGCCGGTGTCGTGACCAAAGGGCACAATCTGCACGGCTCAAAACAAAGTTAGTGCATGTAAGCCCAGGGCGCACGCTCTTGGACAATTTTTGGGGCATTCCACTGAGTGCTATGTCACGCAGCCACTAATTCGACTGCCGCCAAGACCAGCGACAAGAATCGATGCACCTGCGTAAGCATCTGCACGCTTTACAAGGAGATCGAGGCAGACGAGTGATGCTTCAGCGTTTGGCCGGAGCCTCGTGCCCAGTGAATGCGTAAAAGGAAGCTTGGTATCGGGAACGGGCCCATCTACTCAGTTGGCGCCACCCGAGTGCGATGACGCTACGTGGAGTTAGACAAGGCCGTTGAGATGCTTTGGTCATTCTAGGTGTTGTTGCTACCGCTAGGATAGCTCTTCAATAGGATAAAACACTTCCCGCGTTTTGTATATGCTCAAAGAGCCCTCTAGTATGCTAGCGAACTTGTGTGTGTCCGACCGTGAGCGCCCTTGTGCGCGCTTGCTTGAAAAAAAAAACCAAAGATGAAACAAAAGGAACGATGAACGTTTCAGTATATTGGGGAAGATATCGAAAAGTCACGCCTCTAGCGGAACGCTGCAACTGTGAGGACCAGAAACCGAATTTTGGTTTTTGTTTTTCATCAAAGAAATCAAAGATGACGGTTCGAAGGCCACTTCTTGTGCGACCAAAGCACTGGTCAAAGCGAAGCGCTCGTGCCCAGACTGCGATAGGCGAGGTTCAATTGCTTTGTTATGCCATGTTATACTTCGTCTCACCTTAGTATGGACTATTGTTAGCCGCGCGTGCTGAAAGCGCGAGCCAGTCGCTTTGAATGAAGCCGCTGCGGCTGCACGAGCGCTCGAGCAGCAAGTGCTCTAGTCAAGGCAGTCAAGGCTGGCCGCTCGCGCTAGCACAGCCTTCGCGGTTAGTCCATGCTAGGGTGAGACGAACTACAGTAAACACTGGACGGTGTGGACAACAAGCTTGATAAAGTGTCCCTTATAGTTCGATCTCCTGCCCAATAGGCCAATGATAATATAAAGGAGACAAGCAAAGACGCAGCTGCAAAACGACCAGATTAACCTAAATATCGCGCTTCAACACATTATAAATTGGTGCCATGGTTGGCAGATTGAAATAAATTCGAATACAATTGTATTTATGACCATAACCAATAAAAGGCAACAGTACTCCTTTCCTTACCAGACAGGCAACAACCTCTTGGAACAAGTCTGTGAGTACAAATACCTCGGCCTCAACATAAGTTAAAATTTGCATTGGGGCTTACACATTCACTCCACAACTAATAAAGCTTTAAACAAATTGAGTTTCCTTAAACGAGTTTTAAAATTTGAATCTCTTGCCACTAAATTACTTTTTTACAAAACTTTAATACGTTCTACGCTCGAGTACGCCAACGTTGTCTGGTTCCCCCACACAGTCTCCAGCATCAATAAGGTAGAAAAAGTTCAAATAATGGCATGCGAGGTTTATTTGCAATAAATATAGTAGGCACGTTTCTCCCTATGAACTTTGCAGGCAACTACGTCTCTCTTCTCTAGAAATAAGAGCGAAAATGGCTAGACTTAAATTTCTATACGAATTAGCCAACGATCATTTTAACCTACCAAAAGAAAATTATCTTATCCATACAAGCAAACGATTAACACGGTACAACCATGGCGAGCTTTATGAGGAAGACGTCGCTCATAACAACTGCTTAAAATTATCTTTTTGTCCCCGAACCATCAACAAATGGAACCTCCTGCCTTAAAATGTCGTTCATTCCTCTTCTATCGAGATCTTTCTCGATTAATTAGATGCCCTCATTTCATCATAAACTAATATTATATTCTGTTTTTAAAAGTGCAATGTATCTATTGCATTAAAGTTATTTACTAATTTTTCACCCTTGAATTCTATATTTATGTTGAATACTGACCTGCAAATTGTGCGTTGAATATTGTTTTTTGCTTGTACTATTTTAAAATGTCCCACCCTACAACAAGCCCGAAAAGGTTTAGTAGTATTGAAAATAAATAAATAAAAAAAAAATTCCCAGTTGAGTAACCCAGCGCTGTATTCGTTCTGGAATTTGAATCACTGCATTGCGACTGGGAAAGCACCACTGCGTGTGTTACATTTCCCGACAGTTTAGTCAAAGGAAATATATTTGCATTGAAAGCTTACAAGGTCGCGTTGATGGTTGGTAAACATGAACAACGGATATGGTACACATATTAATAATATAATTATAAAATTCCGTATTTACTAGCATTTTTTATTCTATTACGGTAACTCCTTTGAATAAAATATACGTAAAGCGCTTTTCAACGATTGAACTCAATTTAGTGAATTCCTAATAAATGAGGCATCCGCGATCGTAATCTGCTGTGTAGATATCGGAGACATTAAGCGGTAATATGTAATATTACTGAGTCAATAACTTTATGAACTACCTTCAATTGAACTAGAGCTTCTTAAGTTTGAAAATACACTATTCCTCATATTGAGTATTTGCTCTCTAGGCACGGCACAATAATTGCGCCATGTCACATCAAGACATGTGGTCATGTACCCTCTTGAGCCCACATCAATGTGACTTCGCGTTTCCAAATATAGCGTAGTTCCAAATCTTGTTCTTTAAGTTCACACTACCTCATGCCATGTCGTGTTGCTGAACGTTGCCTTAGAGAACGGCACAGCATATCCCTTTGTTAAACTAAGTCCATTTGCATACTTGCGTCGTGTCATGTGTTATTAGGCCATGATACGTTATGTCATGTTAAGTAGCTTCGTGTTCCACATAGGTCCTAGGGATTTTGTTGCACTTGCCTCAGTGGTGTTTCCTCCAAAAAACTCAATGTTTTCTCTGACCCAGTCCAGCGCCACCCTTTGGTCATAGAGTCCCATATTTCCGGATGTCTTGCTGTAGTTGGTCTTGAGAAAGCCGAACACGCCCAGCCGGAAGTTGGGAACAACGACGACGATGTCTCCGTACCCTGCCAGGTACTGACCCTCGTACATCTCGTGGCCGTTCCCGCCGAATTCAAAGTCGCGGCCCACAAACGCCACAACCACGTGCCTGAGGGAAACAAAAACGCGCTGCAGCGCATATGGCAACACAACACAACATGCCGTTTCCATGGCGTGCACTGACGTCATATCTGCCGCCATTATGGCGGTCTTGCTGCCGTGGGCTTAATTTCCGCAGCACAAATTTCACACCGCCGAATTTGTTTTTCTCGGTAAGAACAAGTAGAATGACCCAGAATGACCTACAGCACGGGCCAATGACGTTACGTGCAAGCCACGAACTTGTTGGGTATTGTAACTTTGAGCGGGATTTCTGGTGGTGTGCTGAACACGTGCTTCCACCGTAATTCTCACATAATAAACGGTGTGTTGTGTTCAGGCTCACGGCAGGGCACTTGACACAGAACTTTGGCTATTAAGCACATATAAATACGTCGCATATTTCGGTTATCCTGTAGATAAATATAAATAGGTTCACAGGCTAACTATTGAGCAATGAGCTTGATCCCGGGAATGTTGAGGCGCTGTCTCGTTTTTAAAGGATATGAGGCAGGTTATTTGTCTCTTGAAAATTTTTTTTTACATAAATCATTCACCGAATGAATTATTTAGGCACTCCGACAAAACTATGATATATTACAGATAAATATTCGTGCAAATTCATTTCTTCGGGTCTCTAACTCGTGGCAACGTAGGGGGGGGGGGGGGGGGGGGGGGGGGCGTAAGGGTTGCGAAATTTGAAGTTTAATAGTGTTGAATCCGAAATTCATTTTAACGGATGCAATCAGTGTTTGACCATTTTGTTTAGCGCTCAATTATAGTCTTATACTTTATATTCATATTCATATTCTTTATTTTAGTTCTTTATGAAAGCGAGCTAGTCACAGAAGGCAATGACCCGTACCACAAGGTTTGCGACATCCTCTTCTAACAGTAAGCTACAGGAATACAAAGCAGAACATAAAATATCTTGGAAAACGCTTAAGCTTCGCCTTTAAGAGTGGAACGCGGTAGCGTTATCGGGCCCTGTTCGCAAAGCCTTCCTATATACACACGCGCTCATTTCCAAGCCGTGCAAACCTGTGTGCTTCGCCAGTCGGTAGTGTCATGTGTCACGTGTGACGTCACACTTGGCGTCATAACAATCACATAATTTGGCGGAAAAACTTTTCCACGTAATTTAGCGAAAAGCTTTTCCTCCCAATTTAGCGGAAAAGTTTCCTGCAAAATTCATGCGAAGCGTTATCATAGCGTTATCATGACGTCACAAATCGGTGTAAATGTCACACGTAGCTGCGACGTGTTGACCCCACCGGCCAATCAGAATTTTCCTTATAGAAAGTAGGCAGGTGAGCTGGTTAACGACAGACATGGTAACCCTGAGGGGAAAACAAGGGACGGACAGACGACAAAACTCGTGTTTGTCCATCTCTTTTGTGTCTGTCCGTCCCTTATTGTGCCCTCGATCCAAGGTTACCAAGCACAAAATTTTCCGGTCCCATCGACGCCGACACCGACGCCGACACCGACGCCGAAGATTTTGTGACATGAGCTCTTTAACGCTATGTCATTAATACATACATAAATGTACGCGAATACGAAAGGAAACGATGAAACATAATGAGTATAATCACTGCAAAAGAATAATAACGATGAAAAAAAAAAGGATTGGAAAAGGAAAGGGGAGGGGGAGGTTAAGGTACTGCAGAGTTTGCGCACAGCAACATTGCAAAGCCTCTTGGGGCTCATGTCGCCTTCTGAGGCACTAGCGGTCTCTCGTTTGGCAGCTAGCGCCACAGCTCAACAGTCCTAATAAGAAGGGACTGGCTATGGCGTACTGTTCTGGCAAATAAGGGCTGGAACCCTACAACCCGCGTAAGTGTAAGGGCGTAAAAATTTTGATGGGGATAGTGATCAGGGCGGGATATAGAAGAAAGTGGACGAATAGTTGTCACTTTCAGTCGGAGGGCCAAAGTACCCCAATCTATATCCTTTAAGAGCTGGGCCGTCCTATTGTTGTTGTATCGAGGAGGGCGTCGACGAGCACCTTGGCAGAGGACTGTGGATGCGGCACGACGTTGCCTAATTTCCAGCGAGGCACTAATGCGTGCTTGTAGGGGGTCCCACACTGAACAACTGTACTCCAGGTGGGGTAAAACAAAAGCTTTGAAAAGGCTCCCCAGAGTGTCTGTTCCCATACCCTTGGAGGTCCGAGTGATGAAGCCAAGCATTCGCCTGGCCTTGGATGCCACTTCATGGATTTGTTCAGTGAACTGAAGTCGATGGTCTAGTACAACACCAAGAAGTTTGGTCAGCTGACAATGGTGAGGGGTGTGTGTCATTGGCCAAGCTCAGCATCGGTGGGGCGTGGGCGGTCTAATTGTGTGTCACCACCATGACGGAGCATTTTACTGAGTTGAAGGGTAGGTGGCTTGCCAGCGACCACTGCTGGATATGATCTATATTCTCTTGCACTTCTTGATAGTGCCTGGGACTTAACGCAGGCTGTAACAGCGTTACGTCCTCGGCATAAAAAATGGTGTAGAGCTCAAAGAAGACACAAAGTCGTTAATGAAGACGTTGAAAAGTGCCGGATCCAGCACGCTGCCTTGGAGGACTCCAGATTGGACCACCGTAGCACAAAATATGGCTCTACAAAACACAGCTCGCTGCTTGCGGTGATACGGGAAGCTGGACAGCCATTGATGAACATGGCCTCTGATTCCCATTTTTCACAGCTTGTGAAGGAGGATATCTGGCTCACTCTATCAGAAGCTTGTTTAAAATATAATTCCACAAGCTCACAAATTTGCCTTTTATCCAGGTGGTTGCTCAGCGTGTGGACAACAGTGGCTAGTGCAAGTTCACAAGTGCACCTAGCCCGGGAAGCATACTATGCGGTGCGAAAAGCACGTTCATCTCAAAGTGCCGCAGGAGTCGTTTGTTGATGATTCGTTATATTGTACGAAATATAATGGACGTAGAAGATATAGGCCGTATACAGTCACAGATGAAACGAGTGCTCTGTGTCCTCTTATGTACAGTAGTGATAATAGCCGATCTCTGGTGTCTAGGAACAGAGCCAGCAGCAAGAAAGTTATTAAACATTGAAGTTAGTACAGGGGCCAGCCTGGATGCACCGACGTGAAGCAGGATGGGATAAACACCATCTGGGCCCGCTTTCTGTGAGCAGTTGGTGCGTGTGATGGCTTTTGTAGTGTTCTCTAATGTTATTGGGAGGTATTCCAGTGGCTCTAATGTCAGCTATACGTCGGACGGTTGGGAATCTGACCATATAGATGAAATGTGGTTACATGAAAATATCACCAATGGCCCGTGGAGGCGTAATAAGACAGCCATTCTCTGTGAACTCAGGGGTTAAAGAAGACATCCTTTGATGTTTTACGTAGGCCCAGATAATCTCTGGAGAGCGGGTCACCTTCTCAGTAACACTCTGCATGTAAGTCCTCTGCGAGATGTTTACAGTCTTCTTGGGGTCTTTTTTCAGCTGTCGTCCTTGACCAAGTATAGGGGCCTTGCGAGGACCCTTTGTATGCCGTACCTTACAAAAGAGCCGACGTTTTTTGTGGGACATGTGGATAATTTCAAGGGAGATCCATGTATGTGGCACCACTTTCGTAGTTCTTTTAGTCTATACGTACTACGCTTGCACACGTAAGATTGATTGCACGCATATTTGCGTTTTACTCCAGCAACTAGTCAGCACTTGAATTGTGACCCAACAATAAAAGTTAGAAGTGGCGTAACTCGCAGAGCCTGCGTAAGTTCGGACCCAGATATAAAACACAGAACCTAGTCAGTGTTTAATGTCTCTCAAGAAGGCTAAACGCATATTACTATAAAGTCATCCTATTGAAGAACTGTGAGTTTATGGAGGCTTAATCTTGTAGGTGTAGCATTTGGGTGACACTTGGGGAACAAACAGTTGGGATAACTACTCAGATGTAAATCCAGTACGTGGACGAACTTTACACAAATAAAATATCCAATGATACTTATTTTATTCTTATAAACAAATTAAAAAAACTAAATATTCAGAGTTTTTTCGCTTTGCCTGCAGATGTGATAATAGGGCTAATCAATCACCTTAGATGACAATTTTCGTAGCACAGCTTAGGAAGAAAGGGCGTCCAGATGTTAAGGTGGAGACAATCCTCGTCGGTCTCCACAACAACCTCACTAATTGCTTTGTCTTCTCCCTGCACGCAGGATGGTTTCTTGCCAGTGGCTGTGTGAGCCATGACCTTCGCATCCGTGGCAATCCTGGACCTTGAAGATAAAAGCTCATAAAATATATTCCGCTCAACTCACCACCTTGCTATATTCTGCATCTAGATTCATGCAGGGGTATCATCGAAGACAGTCAATTTGCGCTGACTTTACTGATGTAGGCCGCTACAAGATACGCTACCATTTTTTCTGTTTTTTTGTTTGTTTATTGGTTTAACGGCATTACGCCCATACCACGGGGTCCACAGCGCCTCTATGGCAGAAAAAGAAAAGAAAAATAATAAATAACTAGAACCGGTACATAGATAAAGGGGCAAGTTCCGTTGGAGAAAAAAGTTGAGTTAGATGCTCCGCAGATGGCCTGTGACGCTCTTCGTATATGTTCGTAGTGAGGCACTGTCAACTGGTGGTGCTCTGTAATTTTACACAACAAAGTTTGTAACATTGGAGAAGCTTCGTTTAACAAGATAAAATGACAGCGTGTTCATTATTGCGCGTACAACCAAATTTTTGGTACCACCACTGAACTTGTTCTCTAGAAACAAAATAAAACACATCTTACAAATGCACTTAAGTTTTAAAGATCATAATTTATATAGGAGTCGTTGTTCACATCACAACATGACATAAAAAATATTAAAAAAAAATTGTAAAAGACCGTAACATGTGTTTCATCTGTCTTCAGAGGTTTATGATGGTTTACTTATAGACCGACACGCGGGCTTGACGTCAGTGAGCTACGGTGGCGCTGCGATCGCGCCGGAGCCGGGTGGGCTGGGCAGAAGGGCGCACGTTTCGCATGGGCGTCATAGCATTTCAGCATGACGCAAAGCTGTGTAGCCGTTAAGTGCACTAAAAGATACAGCAAATCTAGCAGAGTAAGTTTCAACAAGTTCCCGACGGACTCTGAAAGGCGCAGAAGTTGGATAATATCCGTGGATCGAAAAGAATGGTCGCCTCGCGAGGACGACCGTTTGTGCGGCAAGCACTTTCTTGTAGGCAAGTACTGGCTTTTCCATTTCAATCTCGGTCCCGAGGCTTGCTTATGTACAGGGAAACGGTCGTCTGAATCGAGACCACCCAGATTTTGTTCCCACAGGTGTTCGTGCGCACAAAGCACCGGCCAAGCGCTCGTCGGTGGCTCGCTACGCCCGTGCTACCAAGGTTAAGAACGGCGGCAAAATGGACAAAGCATTACCGCTTGTCGTCTCTTGTGGTCATGAGGGTAAAAAAATATCATGCCTTGATTTGATGGACGCTGTGTGTATTTATTTAATCAATTAATAAATACACTTTCGCAGACCCATGGTCTGCTGATCCTGCCTACAGCGCAGAAACCGGATCGAAGTAATCGTAGGCATCGAGTGACTTGTGCGCCTGCTGCGTGTCGGCCGTGAATTGGCTTGGCGAAGAAATTAAATAAACGACGACGTGAGCCATCGACGTCGGTGGCAGAAACTTCACGTCGGAGCTCCAGCATGCCTTGTTTAGGGCGTACGGATCGTCGAAAGCAACGCCGTCTACGAACAGTTTGTCTCGATACCGCGGCTGTTCACGCTCGGGTAGCGAGCTCGAATAGTCGGTTATAACATATGACATACGTTGGCAGGAAATACAACGCACAAATAAATCTAGAAGCGTCTCTACAACGTCAACAACGAGCGCACGCCACACAAGGCAATGACAACAACGAAGATAGCCTGGCCGCTTTTGCCCACATAGCTTCTAAGCATGCGCAGCTTTCCGGCCGTGTTGGTAAACAAAGCTGCGCAGCGTGTTGGTCTATACATTCACAAAAGCACGTGGGACCTTACCTGCGGAAGCGACGCTCCTTGGCGACGTCGCCAGCATACGGTACAGCGAAAAACTCGTACACAACGCCAGCTCCTACGTGTAGCTTGTTGCCCACGTAGCGGCCCTTTCGTGTCGTTACAGTGACCGTGCGATCCACGTACCAGATGCTGAAGAGGACCACCAAAATGGCAAAGAAAAGAAAGAACAGCGAGTTGCCGATCAATGTCCACCTCCTGTGGAAAAGACGACAAGCGACAAGGTTTTGTCAGGCAAAGTTTCAGCAAGAAATTTCGATTGTACCTGCGATGTGTGTTTTTTAACACACCGCCAGCGGCACATTCACAAAGCATTTCAGGTTTCTGCGATGCGATATTGACTCAGTAGATACAATAAAACGGGGTTTCACGACTTCTATTATGTTACGAAGGCCAACTCAGTCTGTTTTAACACGTTTATTGCTAGACAGCATCTGCTGTACATACAGTTCGCGTATCTTTTTATATAGGTAAAAACGAATAAAAGATTACCTGGCGGCGCTGGTTATCATGGCAGGCGATAACGTGCGCTCCCCAATGCTGATATATTGCAAGGCCAGCGTAGAATACGAAATCAAGGATACAGCACTCCCCCCCCCCCCCCCCCCACACACACACACACACAGTTCTACCGTTTATCGTACATCAACCGTTCCAGCTTCCGTGTCACACGCGTGCTTCACCTAGGCATCGGCGCGTCATCACATGGTCCTGGCGATGGAGCTCTTTCAGGAAATGCAACATGGACGTTCCGTCTCACAGATATCACTGGCATGTGGCAACTCAGTGTCACCACATGCTTCATCATCATACTCTGGCTTTAGTGAGGAACGCCGCAGGTGATCCGCGTGTACAAAACGCTTTTGTTTGTCAACCATTACCAAGTACGTCATTGCGGACTTTAATCATTTTTCATGGGCGCCACTTCACAATCTCACCACGGACAGTACGTACAAGCACAAAATCACCAGCGCAAAACACACATGGCAGGTCACGACGCTTATTTGCTCGACACACCTTTCTCTCCGATTTGGCCATAACTTTGGCTTCAAGACTTGGTTTCAAGGTGGATAACCTTGTGCGCAACTTGCGCTTCAAAAATAATTCTGCTGGTGTTTTCCAGTAAAGTTATGTGGAGTCGTTTTGTACCCAAAAAGAAAGTTATCAACTTTGTGTTAAAGGGTACCTGGAACTTTTGTTTCTTTTATCTTCTAACAACTGCTTCAGCAGCGTCTGCTTTACAGTTTGTACCGCGCGTTCTGCTGAACCATTAGACTGCGGATGATACGGTGGCGTGAGGGTGTGCTTAACACCGTTAGCTGACAAAAAATCTTCAAATTCCTTTGCTTGGAATTGCGGCCCATCATCTGTTACTACCTCACCTGGTAAACCATTACTTGCAAACAATGACCGCACTGTTTCCACCGTCTTTTGAGCCGTGGTAGAGCTCATGATCTTCACCTCTACCCATTTTGAGTAGGAATCTACAGTCACAAGAAACATGTGCTCTTTTTGAGCAAAGTCGAGATGTATTTTCTCCCAACTGTTCGTGCACCACCTCCAACGGATCAAGGGTGCTGGCTGCCCCACTGATCTAACACTTGACAGATGTCACACTGTCTCACAATCTGTTCAAGACAGCTGTAAATCCCTGGCCACCAGACCATGGACCTAGCTAGTGCCTTCATTTTGGTGATACCAATATGCAGTTCTTGCAACAAAGACACAACTTCCTTTTGCAAAGGCTGTGGTACCACCACTCTGTTGGCCCAAATTAAGCAACCGTCATCCACAGAAAGTTCAAAGCGCCTAACAAAGCAAGGCTGAAGCTGTTCGTTAACAGATTGCGGCCAACCGTGCTACGTCATTTCGCGCACTGCACTCAAGATCGCGTCTTTCGCGGTTTCTCGTTCAATAACTTTGGCGGTTATCGGCAGTTCCCTGACAGTTGAAAAGTAAAAAATTTCCTCGTTTTCATCGGCGGTTTCCTGACAACGGAAGGCGGGACAAGCCATCGGCGTTGGTAATTTTTTTTTTCAGTTTTGTGCCGAATGCGGAACTGATAGTTGGACAGGAATATGACCCAATGATGCACTCTAGTAGCCGCTACTGCACTGGTATGGTGTTTTGCATCGAAGATCACCGCGAGTGACTGATGATCTGTTACTACGGTGAAGGTGCGTCGATACAAATACTTATGGAATTTTTTTATTCCATAGACGATGGCCAGCGCTTCCTTTTCAATGTCCGCATAGTTACGCTCTGCTGGAGTCAAAGATCGTGACAAAAACGCTATCGGTTTTTCTACGCCATCGATCACGTGCGACCAAACCGCACCTAAACCATACGCCGAGGCGTCACACATCAGCTGTATTTCTTTTTTCACGTCATACAGCTCTAGAACCATGTCCCGGCTTAGCAGCTCTTTACAACGTATAAAACATTCGTCACACTGGCTCGACCAGTTCCATACGTTGCCCTTGCGTAGCAGCTGGAAGAGAGGCTCTAGCGAATTTGCGAGATTTGGCAAAAATTCTGTCTAGAAGTTTACGAGGCCTAAAAAGGCTTTCAGCTGTGTCACATTACTGGGTTTTGGCGCATCTCGATGGCCTTCATCTTGTCTGCTGTGGGATGCAGACCCTGGTTATCTAGCTCGTGTCCCAGGTACTGAACTCGTTCTTGAAAAAAATTGTATTTCGTTCCGTTCACCCTGATGCCGTGTTTACTCAACGCCTTTAACACTTGTTCTGTGCGACGGTAGCACTCTGCTTGGTTTACGCCAGCAATCAGCACGTCGTGCAAGTAACAGGCATGCTGTATTTGGGAAATGCTCGGCAAAGTCTTTTTCTGTCATTATAGTCATAGCAGCCCCGGTATATAATTTCATTGGAATTTCTTTACCGTTAAACTTAAGCCTAACAACGATGGGAGGCGGACTTCTAGCATTGTTCGCTTTACAGTTCGCAAGAAAGTCTTTCTTTTGGACTGTCTCCTCAACCCTTGTGCACGACCTTTGTCTTGCACATTTTGGCTACGTGCCCTGGTTTTGAACACTTAAAGCAGCGGCTATTCAAGAAAGGGCAACTTACATGCGCATGTTGTCTGCCGTATCTATGACAAGCGCGAACAGTTTTTGGTATGGTCTTTCTTGGCAGGTACCTTTCTGACGGCTGACGTCTCGCTGCTTGTTGCTAGTTGCTTTGTCGCGGCCGGCTTGCGTGGCTTGCCGATGCCCCGCTGTCAGTGCACGTCCTAGGAGCTTGTGGTGGCGGTGTCAGCCAGCATGTCCTTGGTTCCTTTTGAGCTGCTTCCATGACAGTGGCGATGTTGCAGACTCGCTTTCATGTGACCTCGTTGTCCGGTAGCGCAAGAAAACGGCACCTGATGGCGTCCGTGCGAAGTCCGGCAATCAGCCGGTCTCGAAGAGCGTCCTCAAGAAAGTTTCCAAAAAGAAACACGTCGAAGCCAGTCTCTTCAGGGCCACGGTAAACTGTGCGCTTTCACTTGGCTCCTGGTGTCGCCGATAGAAGTGGTACCGCTCGGTAACCACGGACCATTTAGGAGCGTAGTGCTGCTGCAGTACCTTCGCCGCATCTTCCTACCTCACCTCGGTGGGCGTCTTCGGTAAGAGAAGACTGCGTAGCGTCACGTAAGCCTTTTCTCCTAGTACTGTCAAGAAGACTGGCAACGTCTTACTGGCGTAAATTCCGTTGGCGCTTGAAAACAGCTAGAACCTTTCGAGATAGGTTGCCTATGTCCGGGCAGAACTCTGCCAGTTTACCTAGGGGGAACGTCATTCCGTCTGGCTGGTCGGGCTTCACAATCCCATCCTTGTCGCCATTTGTTACGTAGGCCAACGCAGTCTGTTTCAACACGTTTATTGCCAGACAGCATCTGCTGTACATACATTATTTTTTTTATTTGCTATTTTGGTTCATCGAGCGACAGAGATGTTAGCTAGGGCTTATTTGCCCCGCTCGCTACTCTGTTTCTGTTATAGGTGGCGGCCTTCTTGAGCGTCCTTCTGCGTCTACAGTGCTTGCAGCAAACCAGTTGTTTCTAAGTAGTCCATCAGTAGTTTGAACGCACGTGCTTGGTTTCGAGTGTTGGTGCAGGGTCCTAGCAGCTTTCGCATGGTCATTGGTTGGTCATCCAGGAGATTTAGTTTCTTAGTGAGGATCACACGCTCTTTATTGTGTCGTTTGCAGCTAACGAGTACATGTTCGATTGTGTCCTCGGTATGGCAAGGCACACAGTTTGGGGAATCTTGCTGCTTGTACTTGTAGCGTTGCCGGCCAGTCCGGGCGACCTTAAGGCGAAGTTTGAAATAAACTGAAAGTTGGTTTCGAGGTATGCTCCAAGGGATTCTTCTTTGAAGCTTGGGGTCCAGGTTGTACAGGTGATAAGGGCTGCCCCAAGTTGCTCCCCGATTTTTACCGTTATCTGGTTTGCGACACAACAGAGAACGCTCTTCACATCAGTTTTCGCAACGGGAATGGCTTCTGTTTTTTCGTTTTTGTGCGCCCGAGCTGCTGTCGTATCGCCTATCTCGTTGCCAGTGACGTCAACATGTCCTGGGACCCATTGATATGTAATGGCATACCCCTTTTTGTCCAGGGTGTCGTTCTTATTGAGTATAGCCTGTTGCAGGCCCGGGTATGCGCACTTCTTGGCTGTGGTTGATAGGGATACCAAGGCCGATTTTGTGTCCGTGCACACCACATAGCTCTTCGGAGAAGTTGCCTCTATATAGCGTAACGCTCGCAAGATGCCGTGAAGCTCAGATGCCGTGTACGATGTGCGGTGGGAGAGTTTGTACCCTTCCGAAATGCTCGCATCCGGCACGTAGATTGCAGAAGACGAGCTCATCTCAGTGCTTGATTTATCTGTGTATATCTGGATGGCGTTCTTGTAGTTCTCTTCAAGGTAATATTTAGTGAGTAGCCGCTTCACAAAACCGAACGCTGTGCCTTTGCCTACGTCCGGTATTGAAAGGCGGACCGTTGGGGTCAGCCATGTCCAAGGGGCTCGCTGGGGGTGACGATACGGTGCAGCGTTCGCCGGAAAGGCTTCGACGTGGTTTCTTACCACTTCTGCAAAACTCGACGCTAGACGTGAGATGTGCAGGCCCGCTAGGTGATGCGCCTCGTGCTGGGTAGAAAAACGACTGTAGGGCCGGAGGGTCTCTTGAACACGGAGCGCTTCTATACGTTGTTCGTGCTCTTCTGCTACCACTCCTGCAGAAGGCGACGCTTGGGGAACTTCCAGCACAACGTGTAGGCTTCTTGCCTGCAGTGCCAAGAGTCCTTTTTGGGTTGTTGAACTGACCCGGTGCAGGAAAGGCAGACTGTAGCGCAGACTTCCCAGTACCATCGATCTGTGTAGCTGCATGAGGGCGGCTGAATTTCCCCATGTCAAGCCAGAAAGGCACCGCATGATGTTCACGTACGAGTTGACCTTGCATCGAAGTCTGTTCATTTCAGGTGTCCACGTGAGCCGCCTGTCGATAACTATTCCAAAAAAGGTATGCTTGTTGACGTAGGGGATAATTTGCTCTCCTATGTGTATGGGAAAGCGTTTGCAACTTCGCCTGGTGAAAGCCATAGCGACGCATTTGCTGGGCGAGAGGTGTAGGCCTCTGCAGTTCGGGTATCTTTCGATTCTGCTGAGTGTTATTTGGAGTCTTCCACAGATTACTGCGCGGTTCGAACCCGAAGACCAGATACACAGGTCGTCGGCATACATCGACATCTTTACATGCTCTGAAAGGTCCTGCGGCAGGTGCCAGGACGACGTTAAAGAGTGTGGGGCTCAAGACGCCCCCTTGTGGAACGCCGGCAGTTACGGAGAAACAGTCACTGTTACCTTCTGTCGTGGTTAGGTAAATTGTGCGTCGTTGAAGGTAGTCCAAGATCCAGTTGTAGATTCGACCACGTACGCGGAGTTTAATGAGCGATGTGAGTATTGCTGATTGTTCCACGCTGTCGAAAGCAGCCTTTATATCCAGAAACACAGCTACCGTGGAGAGACGACGGCTCTGATGCTGTTAAACATCTAAGACTAAGTCCACGACGCTGTCAATGGCAGAACGGCCATGACGAAACCCCAACATGCACTTGGGGAAGACCCCTGTCTTTTCGAGGTACCAGTGCAGACGGTTCAGGATCATACGCTCAATCAACTTCCCAATGCAGCTGGAGAGCGCAATGGGGCGGTTTGACTCAAGCGACAGAGGCGATTTTCCTGCTTTCAGGATGGGAACGAGGCGAGACTTCTTCCATGACTCTGGGAGCTGTCCTGCGTTTCAACTCACGTTGTATTGTTGCAGGAGGGCATCGAGGGCGAGGGGTCCCCGATTGGCCAGCGCCTTGTATGTAACACCATCCGGGCCTGGAGAGGTGTGCTGGGAACACTCAGCGCTTTTGAGTTCCTTCGTGATAAAAGCCTCATCTAGCTCCGGTAGCACGGCGGCTTTAGTGGTTTTCTCGTGTGACAATTCGCTCGCGGGGCGCCGCTGCTGAAGCTGGCAGAAAGCATTGGCTGCAGCACGCTCAGTGATTCCTTTTGAAAGTGCCAAGACACGGAAGGGAAACTTCTACCTGGTTGTTTTCTTGAGCCCTCGGGTCACGTTCCATAGTCTCGTTGACGGCTTGTGAGGGTCCATTGAACCACAAGTTCCTCTCCAACGTCGCATAGAGAGTCGAATTAAGTGTCGTCGTACGACCGCCAGGGTTCGTCGTGCTTCCGCCCAGTCCGCGGCTCTACCAGTTCGCCTGGCACGTCGTTCAGCACGACGTCGAACCGCTCGCAACTTCTCATAACCTGCGTTGATCGCAAGGTATTTGACGGGGAGTTTCACCATTTTGGTGCTGGATGTCAACGAAGATGTTATGCAGGCAATGATGTCCGTATCTTCTGCACAATTTTTATATGCTGTCTCTGTTTCGTTTCTGAAACGACTTCAGTCTGTATATAGGATTGTCCGATTGTGCCTTCTTCCTCCAAAGCCGTCGAGGGAGATGAGTAAAGGCAGATGGTCACTGCCCCTGGTGTCAAGATCTGTCAACCATCGGACGGGAAGAGGGAAGTCCTCAGAAACCGCAGTGATATCAATGGCGCTCTTGAGCTCTCCCCGAAGAAAAGTGTATGTTCCATCATTAAAGACCCCCATGTTCCAATAGCTGAAAATGTCTTTTAGGAGTCTTCCTCTCACATCAAGTTTATCTCCGCCCCACAGCGGGTTGTGTGCGTTGACATCGCCACAAAGAAGAAAAGGTCCTTCGATTTCCTGCAGCACGGCCTGAATTTCCTTGCCAGAGAAATGCACTCTTGGCGGAATGTAGATCGCGATGACTGTGAATGATATGTTCTTGTACTGACGCTTTAGACACACGTAATCGTCTGTGGTGTGAAGTGAGACTTCTTTCCTGGACACTTAAATGTCTGTGCGTACACACACGGTGATACGACTTGGAGTGGAATGATGGCACTCATATCCGGAGAGGCGGAGCGTTGAAGATGCATTCGATTCGATAAAGATTGCAATGGGCGTTTCATACTTTCGTACAAAGTCCCGGGAACGCGACAGAACAGCACACGACAAAACAGCACGCGACAAAACAGCACGGTCAAAAGAGCACGCGTCAAAACAGCACAGCGTCAAAACAGCACGGCGACAAAACAGCACGAGTCAAAAAAGCACGCGACAAAACAGCACAGCGTCAAAACGGCACAGCGACAGAAGAGCACGTGCCAAAACAGCACGGCGTCAAAACAGCACGGCGACAAAACAGCACGCATATAGCAACTTCAAGCGCGTTCTTCGCCTCTCTCTGCGCGAATAATATCGAACCTCGCTGACCTTTTTATTTATTGTCCCTAGGTTATAAAGGAATTTATTGCCTATTTCAGAGCTTACCAAACTCCGCAACCCGGAACCCCCCCCCCCCCCCCCCCCTTTTCAAAAAACAAATATCGCGTCACGACCCTCCCTCGCGTTTTTCACGAGGCTACAAGAATCAGTTACAATGATTAATACTAGTAGCAGTCCACATAATAAAATGTATGCGGAAGATGACTAAACTTATAACCACGAAAAGAAAAAAAAAATGGATCTGTCCGACCCACAGTTTAGAAGGCACGGCAGTTTGTAGTGGACCACGATTTTTATCACAACAGGAGTTACCGATCGGCATCCAGCGTTAAGCATTCCCGTAAGGTGACAAGCGGAAAGCTTTAAACAAAGGAGTGCAATTGTTCGAACCTCTTTCAGCGAAGCTCTTGTTGGTGCGTTTGTCGGATTTTTCCGTGTCGTTTATAGTCAGCAGAAAAAGAATAGGTCAGTATTAATTGAAAAAGGTCAGTATTTTCGAAGGCGTTTGGAGGGGTCGGGGGGGGGGGGGGGGGGGGGCGGGGCGGGGGATGCGGCTCATTCCTGAATATATGAGCACTTCCTTTCGCAGTTTTCAGCTTGTCTCAGAGGTCGGTTCAACTTTCAACAAAAGCTACGGGTGCGCAGAAGTCTTCAGGCTGAAAACTGGGGTTTTGACCTGATAGGGACCTGATAGGGATAGGGATAGGGAAGAAGAAAATCTAATCGTGAACTGCACAATGCAAATCAAGCGCGCCCGTAAATTCCGCACACTTTTTAACAACCCTAGCTTCCGTCTACTAGAGAAGGGAATAAATACTATTATTTTATAGCCGTTTCTGTGGTTGTCGCGAATTTACAACCTCTCGCAGTCGTGAAAATGGGGAAAAATCGCACTGAGTACAATGCTTGCAAATTTCTGGATTTTGACATTTGCCTTTCTGACCGAAGCGGTAGTGAGTAAAGGCAGATGGTCACTGCCCCTGGTGTCAAGATCTGTCATCCATCGGACGGGAAGACGGAAGTCCTCAGAAACCGCAGTGATATCAATGGCGCTCTTGAGCTCTCCCCGAAGAAAAGTGTATGTTCCATCATTAAGGACCACCATGTTCCAATAGCTGAAAATGTCTTTTAGGAGTCTTCCCCTCACATCAAGTTTATCTCCGCCCCACAGCGGGTTGTGTGCGTTGACATCGCCACAGAGAAGAAAAGGTCCCTCAATTTCCTGCAGCACGGCCTGAATTTCCTCGCCAGAGAAATGCACTCTTGGCGGAATGTAGATCGCGATGACTGTGAATGATATGTTCTTGTACTGACGCTTTAGACACACGTAATCGGCTGTGGTGTGAAGTGAGACTTCTTTCCTGGCAACTTAAATGTCTGTGCCTACACACACGGTGATACGACTTTTCTCCCGATCAGGAGTGGAATGATGGCACTCATATCCGGAGAGGCGGAGCGTTGAAGATGCACTCTATTCGATTAAGATTGCAATGGGCGTTTCATACTTTCGTACAAAGTCCCGTATATCAGTCAGTTTGTTTCGTAGGCCGCGCACGTTCCACTGGAGCACAGTGCATTCGCGGCATATTTGGTGCATAAAGAGTTCTTCTACAGAGTCTAGACGTCGTTCACTAGCGCGCTCTTGAAGTGCAATACTTGTGGCGCTCGTTGCGTGTACTGTATGTAACTCATTTGTGGAAATTTGATGCCTAGCAAGCTCCATCGCAGAGCCAATGCTGAACCAGTGTGATTATTTGGAGACTCGCTCGCACCATAGGGGAGTCAAAAGGCTTCAGAAGTTCCGTGACCACTGGTATTACAGTCCGTGCAACTGTTCCCAGTGAAGAGATCAGCCTGGGCTGTTCGTTGCCGGTCGCGCTTCGGGAGGCTTTACGGTTGCCAGTTTGCTGTGATTGCGCTGGACCAGAGGCACTTCGGAGCGCATGACTGTATGAATTCCGTTGTGCTGTGCGCTGCGATGAATGTTGGGATGTGTCTTGCTCTCCAATGCTATTTAGAGGCTCCTCGCGCTGTTCTCTTGATGCACCTTGTTCCCGAGAGGCTGATTCAGGGTTTGATGAAGCACGCCGTGCAGGGTGCGAGCTCCGTGTTTCATTCTGTGATGCGTTGCTCTGCTCGGGGGGGATGTCCTGCGTCTCATCATAAAGGTCACTGAAACGGTTCTGAAGAAAGATCACGTTGTCTTGTTCGATGTTGTGTTGGCCGCGGCTTCGGACGGCAGCTCGAGCAGTTTTGAAGTCTACTTTGTTAATTGTTTTGTACTTGTTTACGGCTCGTTCTTGTTGCCAGATCACACAGTCTTTCAAGGTTGCCTCATGTGCGCCCATGCAGTTCACGCTCTTGACCCTTTCGGCTTCGCATCGTTCGCTCGCGTGGGAGTCAGAGCATCTGGTGCACACCTCGGGGCGAGTGCAAACTGCCTTGACATGTCTAAACTTGCCACACTTCCTGCACTGCGCTGGTCGATCAACGTACAGTTCGACCTTATGTCGTACTCTGCCCAGAAATACGTGTTCCGGTAGGGTCGCGGAAGCGAAGGCGACGCGAACCGTTTCTGTGTCAGCAAAACGACGCACCTGCGTGATTTTCGACGTGTTCGCGCTTAGGTTCCGAAGCAACACTTCCTCCGAGATGCTTCCATCAACGTCCCAAATAATGCCCACGGCAGTGTTCGGATTCCGAGGCTCGTATGCCCGCACTGGAACGCCGACGAGCTTCCTGATTCGCAGCAAGGACGCTGTGGATTCTTGGTTTCGTGTGTCCACCGCGAGTATGTTCAATCTTCTGTTGCAGTGAATTTCACCAACTTCGGTAGGGGCGTGACTATTTAGAGCCTCCGTGAGCATCAGGCCGTTGAGCTTGTTCAGAAGTATCCGTCGGATCTTGCGGTGCGAAGATGACTGTCAGGCCGAGTGCGACGATGGCTTTCTTTCTGCTTTCCTCATCACTGGCGCTCTCAATCTTGCGCTTTCGTTTGCGTCTTGTCTTCACAGAAATGAAGTCCTCGTCATCTTGGTCTTCTGGACCTGATGTAGTCATGTCAGAGTCAGAAGTGTCGTTGGAAGTTGAGTTGTCATGGTTTCCTTTGCTGCCGTCCGCGAGCTTGCCACTTGTTCCTGCTTCCGCAGGTTGCTGACCGTTGTCGAAATGACCGGCTGACGTTGTGTTCGCACTTTCCGTGGTGTCGTTTTCCGCAATCACAATTGGGGGCATAGCCATGGCAACGGCAGCCCGAAATTGCGACGCCGGTGAGAGCATGTGTATGGGAGGCCGGAGGATACCCTCCGTCCTCCAAGGGGCTGAACGTGGGAGCAGTAGCTGTTCCGTTGGTTGTCTTGTGGTGTCGGCGTGGGATGTCTACTTCCCAGGCTTGTGTTTGCGAGCAGTTGATCTGGCGCACGACGACGGTCAGGGAGCCACCCGAAAACGTATTAAGAGAGCGGCGGTGCGAAGGCGGGATGGCGTGAAAGGCGATCTCGATCCGATTTATAGCTGTCGACGCGACGACGGTTGAAGCTTCCTGGTCTTTTCCTGTACATACAGTTCGCGAATCTCGTTATATATGTAAAAACGAATAAAAGATTACCCGGCAGCGCTGGTTATCACGGCAGGCCATAACGTGCGCTCCCCAATGCTGATACATGGCAAGGCTAGCGTAGAATACAAAATCGCTAATACAACATATAAGAACTTGAATTTTGGAAAACAGACGAGATATTAATGTCGTAATCTTACGTTCTCTGACTGAGAACGCTGTCTTCGTTGAAGCTGTCGTCGTGTGAATGCAACCTAGGGAGCAGTCCACGCAACTTTTTGTTTGTTCTGTTTCTTGCGTCACTCTCGTGAAGCTTTTGTTTCGCTTCTATGGATATCTTGCTGTCACCATAAAGGAAGCCTTAAAAAAGAAACGACAGGTATTAAGCGACGTTTCGGCGATTTAGGTAAATACACTGAAAACCTCAACAAAAAAAGAAACTATGATTAAGATGCAATTAATGCAAACGTGAAAGCGAGCTGGGCAAGAATGGCAATAATGATCTCTGGAGAAGGGGAACAAAGGGGACAAAGGACAAACAGAAATCTCCAAACACAGCTATAGGTGAGTGGTGCGTGTTTGTGTTTGTCCTCTGTCCCGTTTGCTCCACTTCTCCAGGGATTATTATTGCCATGCAAGACAATGTCTTTCTTCTTTTGTTGAACTCAACAATATGAAGAACTTCAACAATAAGAAGAAGCTATGTTTCTTCTTGTTTCAAGAAGAGAGCGTGTGAATATATGCAGGTTGGCAAACGTCATAATTGTGAGTCTTGTTACTTGTTAGAATGGATGCTTGGGCAATAATAATCCTTGGAGAAGGGCAACAAAGGGGACAAAAGGACAAACAGTGTTAGTGAGTTTACTTTTCCGCTATTTCCTATACTTGTTACTTCGAAAACAAAGAAAGGGACAACATGACACAGCATAATCAAAATCTGTTGCTTTGTCCGTTTCTTAATTTATTTTTCATGCATCAGTGTTTACAGTTATAAGTAGTGCTAAGTTTGTTAAATTGTGTTTGCAGAAGTAGTAACGGTCAAAATGTTTGGCAAGCGGTGCAAGCCTTATAAATAACTGCAGGCATGGGCTTGTTTTCAGTGGCTTTTGTACTACGGTTTGTTGATTTGTGACTGATCAAATACCGAGTTGTAGATTTTTTTTTTTTTATTTTTGCCTGTCACAAAAATTGCCACTATCTGATCCTCGTGTGGCAACACTGTGGTTGTGTTGTCTTCTTCAACATCGTTTATTGTAAAGTCAAGCCAGTTGTCAACAGCATGATACATCTGCACGGGAAAAATGTAGCCAAAGAGTGCTCCTTGTGGCGATTCTCTAAATTTGAAAGACTGTGGATCAAAAAGAGAAAACGCTAACAAGCGATTCTCGTCTAGTTCGAAACCGACGAGTTGTGCGACAAACGTCGCGGTGGCAGCATTTCTGTCCAACCTGGCCGACGATTTTTTTTTTTTTTTTTTTGTGAGCAGCAAGATATAATTGTTGCAGTGTCGGATTGGCGTGATCAAAATTTTGAGCCTAAAGGTTTGTCCGCAGCGCACGGTTTACTTAAGATGCGTTTTGTTATGAAAACGTCCGTCTGTTGATGTCGAGAGTCACCGGAACGTCTCTGCTTTGTATGGAGCGCAGCAACCAGTTGAGAGTGGACGGATGTCGTTTTCAAAACGGGTATAATTTCCTATCTGTATAAAGTTAAATGTTATTTCTCGTTGGGCTCGGTCACCGTTTCGTAGTTATGAGTCGCTCCCACTTTTCTTGTTTGAGGGGTTGACCGATGTCGCTTTTAAGGCTGCTATGGGTACCGCCTATATAAGAGGCCGTTCCTTTGAAAAAGGTTTTGCAGCTACGTTTTGAGACTTCGTTTTGTTTGTCTCTTCTTTTTCTGATGTCTTAGGCTTTTAAGTATGAACGTTCACCAGCTAGCCTGCGCTCCAATACTTATTTCTGTAAAACTAGTTTAAGGTTAATATTTTTTTTTAACGTAGGACTAGAGAAAAAAAAACACAGGACACCACTTTGCGTAAATTAAAAAGAAAAGTAAGTTCTTAACCGCCTCGCTTGCATGCTTGTCCTAAATTCACAAGACGTACAGGCCTTGCCCGAGACATTTGCAGCGCGGACGATTCAGTGACTTATAACGTAACGTAAAAAAAAACAAAAACGTAAGCAAACACTGCATGCTATGTGAATGGCTCTTCAGGATTTAGCTGTATCGACGATACAAGGAACACGAACCGGAGAGTTTTAACTCACATTTGGCTTCCCCTGGGTTCTTCTTTTTTGAGGCATAACCCCTTCCAAAAAACATCTCCAGCCATGTTGGTCTTTCGTCGCAATTGCACGGCTGTCCTGAGAAGGCCGTCCGATCCTGGAGTTGCGTCGCTGCATCGGTACATTATACGCAGGGGCTGCTAGAACTCTATTTGTTGAAATGTATGGCTGGCTATTTATGAGTAATATATAGGGCCGCATTATTTGTCATCAGGTTCCAAAGAGAGGAACTCAAAAATCAACAAACGCGGAACTCTAGAAACGCACAAAACAAGCTCTTAAATAATGGCAAGTTAAAATGCTTCTTCGTTACAAAAACGAACAATATATATATTGTTATAACAATATATATATAGTTATATACCCACGCCTTCGGCCTCCCGCCACCATGCCCGTTATATATATATATATATATATATATATAGAGAGAGAGAGAGAAGAGAGAGAGGCGGAGTCAAGTAACTTTGAAGCAATGGGCCGGGAGGAGTGATAAGTAAACGAAGTGTTCTGCTGGGAAACTACTCCAACAAAGTTTATTGCGACGTTTCAAGCGGAGACCTGGTGAAGAGCAGTCCCCGCTAGAAACGTCGAAATAAATTTTGTTGTAGTGGTTTTATATATATATATATATATATATATATATATATATATATATATATATATATATATATATATATATATATACTATATATATATATATACAGGGTATTCCACGTAACTTGAGCCAATGTTTAAAAATATTCTGGTGTATCTTAGGCAGACGACACCAAACGAATAAGTTTGTTCATTGTTTGGAGCAAGTCACGCTATATTTTGTATTTTTCCCGATGAGCTAATTAATTAAGATTATGAATGAACTTTTGAAATATTCGATTTAGACCAAAAGTTCCAATAATAAGGTTGTAGAATGTCCTCAGAAACATCAGATTCAGTGGTTTTTATTAAGAAACTTCTAACATGGTTCGCGTGCCCAAATTATAGAAAAACAAAAAACACAAAAACGTGAACGTGAACTTCTCAAGAGCGCCCCGCCCCGTCAACAGTGTGCTATTTAGCATGCAGGCCTAGTTTTTTCAAGCCGTGGCTGAGAGCGCTTAATAGATGGTGCACATGCGCGAAGTCACGCTTTTTTCTTTTATATAATTCGCAAAGGTTTCCGATGTCTATTAAAAAAAAAAGAGGTGTTAAGATGTCTTAATAAAAACCACTGGTTTGGATGTTTCTGAGGACGTTCGACAACTTTGTCCTTGGAACGTTTGCTCTAAATTGAATATTGACAAAAGTTAATGAAATAAACTTAATTAATTAGTTAATTGGGCGAAATGCAAAAAATAGCCTGACTTGCTCCAAAACTATGAACAAACTTATTCATTTGGTTTCGTCTTCCTAAAATGTACCAAAAAAATTTTTAACCCTGGCTCAGTTTATGTGGAATACCACATATATATGTATATAGAGCTGGCGCTCTGTGGCCAAATCTGGCCCTTGCGCCATTAAAACATATTCCTTCATATATATGTAGAGAGAGAGAGACCGAGAGAGAGAGAGAGAGATAGGTGAGGCAGAGTAGTTTGAGAACAATGGGCCGAGGAAATGTAATAATTCAAAAATACGCACATTACCTTCATTACCAGAGCGACCACCCACGCCGTTTTAAAAACAGCGTCACCCCCATCCAAGCCCACCGTTTCAAATGAATTTGCTCTAAAGAAAAAAATTTTGATGCGAGCGCCCAGAACCTGGGAAAACAAAAATATCCATTACGGGAAATTGACGACGCAATTCAGGAAGCTAAACAATTAATTCTCGAGGTCTTCATTGCGAACCGCCCCCCACAAGCTCGACCAACAACGCAAGAATCTATGTCTAACTCACAGCACGAACTTTCCTAATGTAAAAAGTATCCTTAAACGGTACTATAATAGTATAGAACAAAGCGAACGTCTTAAACATGCGTTTCCGTCTGCCCCCGGTTGGTCTACAGACGATCACGTAACCTAAGAGACTCACTTGTAAACTCTCCACTGAATTCGTCATTGTCAAATGACGAATGCAGGCCGTGTACGAAACCGGGATGTCTGGTCCGCAAACAAATGCAACGTACAAGCAGCGCTAGCAGCACACAATCGCAATACTCCTTAAACATTCGAGGGGACCTGGCGTGTGACTCTTCAAATGTGGTTTATTTACTTGAGTGCAGTGTCTGTAAAATGCACTATATAGGGCAAACGAGGACATCATTCAGGAAACGCTTGAATAATCACACATCCCATTCAAAATCGTTCCTAAGCCTACCGCTTTGAAAACACCTTAGCCTCCCACATCATTCGTTCGACAAACTATCGATAACAATCCTTGAAGCCGGATGTGAGACAAATCGCGAACGGGAGCAGAGCGAATCGTATCCCATATACCGATTTAACACCATTGATAAAGGAATAAAAGAAAATTCAGGAATACTTGCAGCGATTAAAACGTTGTCTAAGAATTAACAATAAACAGAGAACACCAATACTCACCCTGACCAAGGGGCACTGTATTTGCAATTGAAATTAAACTTTTTTTTTTTTTTGTACGAAGCAGGGAGCCTTTCACATCCGCTTCTGTACCCGCTGCATCCCCTTTTTCCTTATTTTACCCACTCATATGCGAGACCCGTTAATATATTTGTTTCATTGAAATGCGTTGCAAATCAGTGCCTGCCGCACCATTCTGTCCTGCTGCACGCAACGTTACTCGGTCTTGACTCTATAGGCATCTGCATTTAGTTTTAGTTTTATTTTAATGTTTTATCTTTTCAATTTGTATTTTTAATTCACTTTCCGGTACGACGACATTTTAACAACTATCCAATGGGAATTCCCCCCCCCCCCCTTCCCCGCGCCCCCCTGCCCCACGATCCGCTCCTTGCTCCCTTCTCCCCTCTCTTCCGCGACGTGCGTCGCCCGAGGGGAAGCGGAGTGACCGTCGCGGAGAGCGGACGCCCGCGTCGGCTTAGCTTTACGTGCAATTAGTACCGAAGATGTTGTTCCAGAGCCTGTGCCGTCCGTTTATGACCTGTTGTACCCATCGCAGTCTCGGAGATCTCATATATACTCCTCTTTAGCTTTGAAACCTGCCACCCTTCCGTGGGAGCGCGCCCCAGTCAAGTTTTTCTTTGCCCTATGCTGGACATTTGATTCTGCTTCTATATGTTTGCTTTCTGTTATATATCATTTTACTTTTTATTTTATTTTTCTGACATCACGTCCTTCTCGCCCCATTGGCCGCTTACTGCTCTGCGCAGTCTGATGTCCTCACATGTATTCCATCTCCTGACGAAACCGAGCCTCTCGGCGAAACTGTCGTAATACATAGAATAAACTCCTAGCATAGTAACTCCGCAAATACGGATCTCTTACTTTTTGCATTTTCCTGGCCCATTGTTCTCCAACTACTCTGCCTCACCTATATATATATATATATATATATATATATATATATATATATATATATATATATATATATATATATATATATATATATATATATACGAAAGATCCACGGACTGAACAAAAACAAGGAAAGGTTTATTGACGTTTCGAGAGGAGGCCTCTCTTCTTCAGAATGACGATCGAGAAAACTTGGTACAGTCCTGCAAAGTAAAACAAAAAAAAAAACGAAAAAGAAAAAAAAAGCAGTTAGGCAAGGACACGGCGTAAGATAATACCCTCCAGGTGAGGACAGCGCGCTCACCGCGACGTGCCGACAAAGCTCGCCCTTCACTCTTTCTCTTTCTCTCTCTCACTATGGTTTCAAGCGGCGCCGGCAGGTGACCCGTCGACCCGTGAGCACATACAGCCTCGCCGTCTGGCCGCCGGCGACACCGTCAGCCGCAGGAACGGTAGCAGCGGAATGATGCAGCACCTCGGATGCCCGTCGAACGAACGCTATCTAATTCCTCGCGCCGCGCGTTCTGCCCGCCGCGTCCCCACCCAAAAAGCGCACCCCACACCGTGGGCGAGGAGGAGGGCTGGCTAGGCAAAACCAGCGTCGCCTCCGACAAAGACGTCCTGACCCCTAACCCCCGGGGCGCTCCGCGGTCGGGGCGGCGGAAGAGACACGGGAAGGACACACCGCAGCAACAATGCCAAAAAAAGTTACTGGGAAATTTTTGTTGGAAATGTGGGAATTGCTCGTCGACAATTAACTGTAAATGTGACTCCAATTTAATTCTTGTGTTCGCTTTTAGATTTAAATGTCAATGACTTGAAGTGGTGTTAGTATGCCGGGATCTTCGTTAATCCCTCTTCGCAGTGTGTTGAACTCACAAATTAGGAATGATTCCTACTGTTCCCGCTCGCGATGTGAACCAAATCCGGATTCTAAAAACGTGACAGTTAACTTCTCAAATGAGTGGTCTTTTAGTTTTAGGTGTTTTGAGAGTGGCAGAGTGGGCTTTTTTTCGGTGTCAGATCTATGATTATTGAACCTCATCCGGAATGGAGATTTTGTTTGCATACGTACTGCATGCGACATTCCCCACACTCCAGTAAATATACGACGTTGGCGGTAGAGCAGTGTAGATCACCCCGAATTCGGAAGGTGAAGTTTGATCCCGTGCTCGTAGCTGTCCGGGTGGGGGAGATGTGTGGGCAAACCTCACATCGCGGACTCAAGCATGGTAGGCTCCCAATGTTCTCCACCGGGGTGGTCCTGGCCCTCACAATCATGTCTTTTATTTTTCTAGGACGTCTGAATACAACGCGTGGTGGGAAAGGAATTATATTTTTCAGCCTTTCGCTTTGTTGGAGATTATTAAAATGTCTTTTTAGAATGTTGTTAATGTTAGGCGCGTTGTTTGAATACGTTAAGACTAAGTTATTTTTACGATTCTCCCTTCGGTCCGGTGGCGTGCCAGTTAACAGTTTATCGCGGACTAGTGCCCGGCTCTCTCGATTGCGCTGTCAACGACGGGTGGTGGATACTTTTGCTCGATGAGGGCGCCCCGAAGGTGGGCTGAATTGGCGTTAAAGTCACGCTCGCCCGAGCATATCCGTCGGAATCTGTGCGTCTGACCATACGGAATACTAGTTTTACAGTGGCGGGGGTGGCAGCTGTGGTAATGCAAATATTTCAAGCTGTCTGTAGGTTTCCTGTAGAGTTTTGTTTTAGGGGCGAAGCTCCTTAGGGTCTAGCCTTGTCCGTCCGTCCGTCGGTCTGTCCGTCCGTGCTCACAAAAAAAAGAAAAAAATGTTTGCGCAGTCGACAGGGTTCGAACCTGTGCGGGGAGACCCCAATGGATCTCTAGTCCATCGCCTTAAGCACGCGGCCACGACTGTGGGACGAGTAGGGGGCTCTGAGATGTGGTAGTAACTCGAGAGCTGGGGATGTCATGGGTGAAACGTTGCATGCAGCCGCTCAACGTCTATACTGGAGAGGGCTCTGCGGTCAAATGCGTATATAATCGCGTTAAATTTGTGCATGCATTGGCTCAATGTTTATAGACGAGAGGGCGCTGCGGTAAAATGCTCAGATGCGTATATAACCACGTTCCATACCACACATTCTCTTTCTGACATGGACGGTTGACTTAGGCGGTGGATATGCGTTCCCACAGCTTCTAGCGGATCCAAGCTGATCCGCTAGAAGTACCACTTACTCTGCATTTCACCGACCATAAAGCGGTAACAATGAAGTCGAAACGCAACCCGGAACTCAGCGCTACCTATGAGCAATAAAAAAAATCAGCATCATCCGCACTACCTATGAACAATAAAATCAGTATCATCAGCACCACCACAGCTTCGCCCCAATCAACATCATTCACCACGTGGAGATGCGGTCATTTTTTTTAAACTCTCTTCCACCACCACGACCGTGACGTCAAGAAAGTTAACGTCGGCTCGGGAGTACGTATGCGTAAATTTAGTATCTGGGTGTGCCGAATTAAAATCCCTAATAAACTCCAAAAGCTCGTCCTCCGTGCGTTCCCATATTAAAAAAATTGTCGTCAATGTATCGTTTGTAAAAGGAGGGTCGGAGAGGTCTGTCCGAAAGAAATGTTTTTTTCTAGTCTATTTATAAAGATGTTTGCGTAGTTGGGAGCCATTCTAGTTCCCATTGCGGTTCTGCTGACTTGCAGGAAAAAGTTATCGTTAAATTCAAAGCTATTTAGTTTCAATACAAGTCGGGCAGGTATTGCCAGAGTGCCACAGTCGGGGAGGTCGCTCTCGTGCGCCTCAATCAGCGAGGCAATTCCGTCGTCGTGGGGGATATTTGTGTAAAGTGAAGACGTCTAATGTTACCAGGAAAGAGCCAATTGGAACTACGACCGTTGAGATTTGTGATATATATATCGTCCTTATTGTCTTCATTTGGCTTTCACTATTCCGAGTATAAAAATTATTATTTTTCAGTTTGAGGCGCCAGGTAGTGTCGAAGACTTCCAAAGTAGCGTTAACAGTAATATTTTTCTAAACGCGAGGGTGGGAGAAGGGTGTCGTGGAGCGAGCCTGACCTGTTATGCGGAGATCTCATAATTTCTGTGACTTCCGCCATTTGTTTCCGAAAGGTTAAAATGTGTTCGCCCTAGTATTTCAGTTGTTGACTCGTGTATTTCCTATAAAAAATCCCCAAAGGAAAAATAATTAGGCAGTTTGGTTGGCACACGCGTGTCAAAAAAAATTAAATTTACGTGATAAAAAAATTAGAGCAATGTGGACGGCGAGAGATTTATTTGAAATTCTGCGCGCGAAGTTTATGACGTCACTGGTCCTTCCGGAATGACCAATCTCGGTCGTGAAGGCGAAGCAGTTCCACCTCTCCTCAACGCGGCCGAAATGCCGAGAAAGAAAACAAGGGGAAAGGAGGTGACCTTCGACTAAATCGCGTCTCGCGCCGTCAATATTGCTCTAGATTTTTTTGGGGGGGTAAAATTTATTTCTTGACACTCGTCTCCAAACAACACTGTTTAAAAAGATATTTTATTTTATTTTCAGGGGCCCTTTAAGAGCTGTTTACATTATTATGCAAATCATTTGTGGTTACTGAATTTATTAATATAATTTTGAAGTTTCTGAAACTCATTGGCATTACGTTTTTCTTTTCTTTTCAGTACGTATCGGATCTCGATGTTTAGCAAACAAATTTTTACAAGTTTTGTAAAAAAATTACATGCAAAAATTAAACGTTCATACCTGGCTTGGTCGATGTTAATTCAGGGGATGTTGACTGGCCAAAGCAGTTTGGCTTCTTTTGCAAAATTTCATCGAAGCCAGTTTGGTAAACTACATCGTAATTCAATGCTTCTTTCTAAAAAAAAAAAAAAGATAGTAAATTTCTATGAGCACTGTGAAAACTAAGAATTTCTTTCACAAGTTAATTTCTAACTTCAGTTCACAACGATTCACAAGATTTACATTGAAGTGTATTACCGCATTATCAATTGGATTTATACATTCTGTTTTATGAGAGTTTGGAGGCATTAGGTAAACCACTCGGAAGCATGTATGTTTTTGAACTTACTCCCGTTGTATAAATATGTTTCATTGTATTTTAAGATATGTCTATTTATTTCGCCTTGTGGGAGCCGGGTTAAAAAACAGGTGTTAGTGACACCACCATAATACGTATTATAGGATTAAGTTTCTTCACCCAGCTTTTTTTTTTTAACTAGTTTACCCTGGCCTCCTCTAATGTTAGACACGCTGCCTGAGGAGTGTTTCGGCTAAGTATTCAACAAGCAGTCTTCTCCACATAATAAAGAAAACGGGTTGTGGAAGTATTAATTCACAACGAGCGCACTATGACGTTGAAACAATAAAGGGATACGTAATTTTAAAGCACAAAACGGCTGCCAACTACAACCGGTGGGCGGCCGTTTGAATAGGAAGGACACGGACCGGCGCCGCAGTCCCTCCAGCCAAACGAGCACATTTCGAGAAGAAATCTGGAGAGGGTTGCTGCGCTCGGTCTGAAACCTTACAAGGGCTTGAGGCTTCAACTGCAAACAACCGGCACTTTCTTTGCGAATGTCCGACACTAAAAGAGCATCGGGACGCCACGTCAGATCAGCCAGAAAAACCCGTAAGTCAGCGCACATGGACTCACCCTACGGGACCTCTGCACCACCTTAAAGCGATCTTGGATTCCATTCTCGAGTACTTGCGGAAGTTAGCCTTCAGGACTCTGTCTAATCCCCTTTTATTTTACATGATGCCAGTGGACAAGAACGGGATCGCAGAAAATAAATCACACGTTTTCAATTACTTTTACATGACGCCAATCTACTTTTACATGATGCCAGTGGACAAGAACGGGATCGCAGAAAATAAATCACACGTTTTCAATCGCTCATTTTTTTTTAATTAACGCTAAACGGAATTTTTTTATAGGTTCATACGCCACCTTGTCACAATGAAGTGCCTTTGTTTGCATGCACTTCATTTCCAACTATCGTTGATTTGTTTTGATTCCGACTATCAATGTTTAGAAATTTTAAATAAAAAAAATTAAAGCCGTTTACATCTCCCTGTAACACCTAATTCGAGCGCAGCTCTTGAGGTGGAGGGAAGGGTACTGAGGGGAGGGTATACCCCTCCTCCCTCCTCTTCACCTCGTGATCCTGCCTGCTCCTCCTCCTCCTCTCCTTCTCCTTCACGTCCTCCTCCTCTCCTCATCCTTCAACCTCCTCCCCTCGTCTCCTCCTCCCCCTCCTCCTCAAGGGGGGGGGGGGCCACGTGACCTGGTGTAGGGGGGATAACGTGACCTCGGGGGTCACGTGATTTTGGGGGACACGTGACCTGGGGGAGGGGGTCACGTGACCTCAGGGGGGGATCACGTCACCTGGGGGGGGTCACGTGACCTCAGGCGACGCCGCTCAAGCCGGAAACGGGTGCCTACGAGCTGCGCTCTAAAACAACATAATCGACCCTCCAAAATTTATTCAAATTTGGGAGTAGATTAATTTTAGTCAAGCACTACCTCAAATAAACTTAACTTATGCAAGCTAGTGCTAAATAATTTCTTAAATCTTCCGTGTGAACACCGCTCCTGTCAAGTTCAAGTCGACATAGCCGTCACTGCTGCAATCTTTAATTCGGGTTATGCAATCGCAAATAATGTATACTTTTAGCAAAGAACGCGACCAAGGAAGGTAGTCTGAGAGTAGAATCTGCGAACAGCTGTTAAGCATGGCTTCTGAAATACAACTGGCAGAGTTGTCGTTTATTTGTAGTCACATTTCCTTCTTACCGCAGCGACGACGCACTTTTGAAACGTGATTCCAAAAAAGCAAAAGGTTTATATTTTAAAAACAAAAGCAGCTTTACCGGATTATAAACATTTTTGGGGTTCGTTTAACGTTGAATATACTGAATAAAAAGTTTTGAAGTGCCGGAGCCGGTCTTGCGTTTTTCACGCAGTCCGGCTCCGGTGTCGGACTGCTTGAAACTGTCCACGGACAGTGTCGTCACCAAGGTGACGACACTGTCCGTGGACTGCGTGAAAAACGCAAGTCCGGCTCCGGCACTATAAAGAGCTCTCGCCAAACTCGGCCGTGTAACCGAAGCCTTTCTTCAGGCTCGCAGGTGCGAATGGCTCAGCTCTCGACGTCACAGAGGCCGCAGAATCCTGATCTCGTAGGATGCTGGCCTCGCCTCGGAGAATGCAGGCGGCTTGACTAAAGTCCCCCCTACCCTTTGCGTCGCAAGGACTCGAGGACAATATCAGGGCCGCAAACCCTATAATAAAAACAGGACAACGAAATGACAAACAGCTTAGCGTTTTTCGTTTTCTTGTCTTCTGTCCCGTCTCCCCCTTTTTTGAGTTTACCAGCCTGTAGTCCTTTATTTTCAGTAATACGCCAACCAAAATGTAAAAAAAACTCCCCCTTAATAAAATGAATAAAAAAAACGAGAGGGAAAAGTGTCAGGATATGCACCGTGGAAGCAACTTTGGAATGCTCATTTTCACTTGGCTTCAAAGCGTACCTAGTTGACTTCTTTAATCGCTGCAATAGGTAATGTTTGTAATCTTCCGTTCTGCACGTGAGTCGCAAAAGTAATGAGTTCAATAGCCAAGCTGTCGCTTGACGTTTTTTTTTTAAGAATGGTTATTGACCTATAACTTCAAGCATGTCATCAAGGCCTCCAACGGAGTCGGCAGATTCACGTCTGGCAGCATCGTCCTCTCTAGGCGAGAGCGATGTTGTGGCCAACGACGTCGGTCTCTATGTCGCAATCCTCGACTTCGAGCAAACATCTAGCTTGTGCTGAGCATTCGGTTTGTTGAATAAACTGCCTAGGGAAGTTCTGGTTTGGACACAGATGTGAAATGACTGCACCGTTTAGCGTGTCTTAGCAGTACAGGCAACTTGTCTTTACCCGGAGGCCTTCTATCCTGATATAAACCGCCTGCTGCAAATCCTGGCCACCATGCCCGTTAGCACCGCTAAAACGGAACGTTCGTTCTCGAGACTGCGAAAAGTGAAGTCGTACCCGAGAGCTTGAACTTCCCAGAGCGCTTGCTAGGGGTTGCGCTTCTGAACACTCACCGGAACATCCAAGTCAGCCCAGAAAGTGTCCACTCACTTCTTTCTATCGACCGACGGCCTCTCCCACTAAATGTTTATATCCCACAAAATTATAGAAACCGGCACTTTTTTTTGCACCTTTCTTGTAAAGGACATTGAAGAACGGTAAGAACCCAAAGCATGACCATAGCACGATTATTTTTTGAAAAATGTGATCCGCGCAGGATCAATGAGCGTGACGCTTCACTTGCTCATTGCCCCAGTTTACACTGCAGCTTTTATGCTTAATTGTATTCTAAACTTCACTATTCTCTGCAACTCTTCCGTAGCTTTTTATTCATTTAATACCCGAGTGTTCCGCAGAGAAGTGTACGCACCGGAATATGTTGTGGGCTTGTTTAGACGTTTTGTTCAAAGCCCATTATTATATCTAATGATTCCGTTTTTTCGCTGTTCCGCACAAAATGTTCCCTCTTTAAATATTGAACGAACAAGATGTGGCAAAAAAAGTTGAGATTTTGTCTTCTAACATACAAAAAAATAGTATCTAAAATTGTGAGTGCGAAATTTTTTTCCCTCTCTTTTTTAAACATTTTGAACGATATGAGCCAAAAAAAAAAAAACATCCCCCGAAAAATATTTTTGGTTATGCCACTGGAGCGCACCACTGTTCTACGACGGTGATTTTCTAAACAATGGCGGTGGAGAGTTGCGTTACCACGCTCCGTTCTATTGCTTATGGGATCCCTATTGAAAAATCTGGCAAAAACTTCCTGTGACATACGTTGAAAACTGGTCAATTTTCACCCGTTTTCACCCGAAACCAGCGTAGTTTACCAGTATTTGCTGGAATATTAGCTGGCAAAGAGATTTCACTGGAACTTCATGGGCAGCGGGTTTCCAGATTTCGCTGGAATGTCACCGGCAGCCACTTTCGTTTACCAGACTACCCGCTTTTGCTGGAAATGTTACCGGAAACGAGTGAATCGTTTCCCCGTTTACCGAACTTCACTGGAAGCCGACGCGAGGGTTGGGGGAAGCCGAAACGAGCTGGGGACTGGGTGTGTAATTATGGTCCCTAGAACGCACCAGTCCCCACGCACCCTCTCTCCCTCGCATTGGGTTCATGGGGAAAATGAGAAGGGGTCTTTTTACTCTTTTAGAAGAAAACCGGTTTCTTTTTCCGACAACGAGCAGCAGCCCAGAACGGATGCTCAGTGTAAGCTTCGCGCTCCATTTGTGCGGCCTGTATGTTCCAGAGCAGCTGGGTGTGGGGATAAAAGAAAAAAAAATCTTTCAGTGACCTGTTCCTTACGCCTATTTGTCCGTCCGGCTTCAGAAGCATCCAGTGAGCGAAAAAGACGCCGGAGACGCCCTGACAGTGCCCGTGATTTCTCAACGGCGACGGATGTTCCTTCAGCGCGTTCGTGGTTTTCGCTAAGCATGCTACTGGCAGAGTGTATGTGTCTGCGTGGTGCACCCGCTGCGACGGGATCAGTGACCACACCATGACTTTGCCCATGATTTATTTTCCACGGTGGCGGATGTTGGTACGCGTTCGTGGTTTTCGCTAAGCGTGCTACTGACAGTGTGTGTGTGTGTCCGTGTGGTGCACCTGCTCGGTTTTATTAGTTGAACTACCGTACATCTAGAAATTTACCCAGAGGCATTGTTAGTACCTTGAAAGATAGTTTTTGCGACAAAGCACTGGGGTGTTCCTATTTGTTCTGATTTCTTTTGTCTACAGCTGTTCAAATTGTTTCACTGGTATTGATCCTGCGAAATAAAGACATCGAACTTTCAGTCCTATTTGGTCTAACCGCGTTTTAATTGTTACCGAATCGTCTAGCATTGGGTAAACGCACACCTCCGCGGTTCACAGGCTTCTTCCTATGTGCCTTCTGTTGACGTCCGAAAAAAAAACACGGTAAGTTCCGGTGATTTACGGCAAATCCGGTGACTTCCAGTAAATTCCGGCTTTACCGAAAGTGAAAAAAGTTACATAATCCTGTAAAATATCTTTTTACTGGAAATGAAATTACGGTAAAAAATATTTTTCAACTGGGATGTGTACGCAACTGCTTTATCAGTCATTTGTTTGGACGACAATGAGCCGAAACTCGTGACGGTCGTGCCAAACCAGTGCGCGTGCGCAGTAGCTGCTTTTGTCGCTCGGACTATGAGGCTGGGATTTCTCTCGTCGAAATAGTGCAATCGTGAGTACTGGTGTACACAGCTGTTAAGTAAAATTTCGACTTTGAAATCTTGCGATTGTTTACTTCCAAGCGATATTCGTAGCTTGGCGGTAGGTGTAATTTTCTAAAGACAAACTTCAACTCTAAGGTATTAAAATTTAGTGTTTTTGCATGCCATATAAATGCACAAAAAAGCTTTCTTAATGCCCTTTCGGATGTTTTAGTAAGCATCTATAAATGTCAGTAGCCAAGGGAGAAAGTAGTAAGCATAATTTTGTTTCTGGTGTCTACACGTCCTGTTTATCGAACTCTTTTTTGTCTGCTATGTTTCCATCTGTCTTCGTAAGGCAGTACTACAACCAATTAAGTATTTTGAAATTACACAGAGAGCATTTGCCTTTGGGTTGCCGGGTCCTCTCGCATCGGAGTCGTGACCTTCTGGATCGATGAAAGGATTAGAGGCGGCTCTCTTCAGCTCAACGGGATGAGCTCCACGAGGCGGAGGATCGATCGAACTTCGAAGAGCCTCGTTTTCGTCTTTGGCGGTGGGAGAGTGAACGTGTGCGGTCGACTGCTCTGGGGTTTCTCTTATCAATGGTGCTGACATTGTTCAAGATACCTGGAACAGATATTCAATGTTAAGAGTGCCCGATAAAGAATTGGTCCGGTAAAGGCGAGCGAGTTGAACATGAATACTTAATATCGAAAGAATAAAACACGGAAGACAAGCACAGGACAACCACGTTCTTTCAAACGTGGTTGTCCTTTGCTTGTCCTCCGTGTTTTATTCTTTCGATTTCAAGTACTGATAAAGAAGAAGAGGAATAAATTGGTCCTACAGAACGCTTATGAATATAAGACAGCTCCGCGTCCCTCCAAAGGCCCACAGTAGTGTGCATGTTCAAAAGAGGGAGCGCGCCGGCGAACAGGTAAAAAGTTGACATAGCTTAACCTGATAAAGGAAAGAGAAAGTATCATAAAAAAGAGACAACGCACGACGTCTCCAAACATAAAATAGTGGTGTGTGTTGTCCCTTCCTTTTATGTGTATTTAGTTTCCTTCACTTTGTCACGTCAAGTTGTGGCAGTTACTATTTCTACGCCCACCGTCAAAGCGCCAAATAGATTATGTTGTCGTCTATGACTTTACTTACCTAAAATGTAAACACTGTGGGTTTATTTTTTCAACGTCTCCCGTCAGTGCAGCCGTCACAGTGGTAGCCGTTTCGTGGTTTCGTTTAGTTTAGTTGCTGACGGCGTTGTGTTGGCGGAGTCATGTGTCACTGTCTCGCAAGTCTAAGACGTTTCCGCCCTAGTTGGCACTGGAACTGTCTTTTTTCAGCTGCTCCACTGGCTCGACAGTTGATCCTTTCAGACGAGACACACCCGGCGGCGATGTTTAGAGCTCTCGTGAAAATAGCGCACAAGCAGAGAGGTAGACAAGACACAGGAGTGCAGAGTGCTGACCCCTTACCGATTGGAAGTAATATGATGACGAGGCTTTTTTCTTCCACAATACATCGGCTGGGAGTCAGTGCTTTGCGTTTTCTTCTCTTCTTTTCCTCTCTGCTCGTGTGTTGTTTTAATATGGCATCATCATAACAACTAGCTGAAATCTCCACATTACTACTTCTGTGTTCTCACACGTTATTTCGGCCCGCGTCCAACTTAAAATATTGAATACAGAACGAAAGCAAGCTGGGTATTGCTGTATCTTGCCGCCAGGTAACAAATGTAAGTATGTACACTGTGTAGACTACGCGCCTCCCCACCTCCGTTACCGCGCGAGCGCGTCTTCATATATGATTGCGAATTCTCACTTCGCATCTTGGCTTCCGCCCACTTTTAACTGGGTTTGGTGGGGTTCTTATAATTTTTTTTTTGTTTGCGTATGACGAGAAGGTTGACATCAAAACGATCGAAATGTTAAAAACAAAATCGTAGTAATAAACAGTGCCTCTTTAATGCTTTTTGTTTTATTATTCGTGCGAACGAACAAGTAGGTTCTGATGCACCGAACAAAAAATATATTGCAGTACGCGCCGCGGTTGTACGAGATGCACGCCTTTCCCGAAAGCACGTGTCGTCCAATCATCTGCAAATTTTATGACACAAGGATCAATTTTTTTTTTTTTAAACAAGACACTTTCAATAAATTATGAAACGCAGCGGTGCTGTATTCACTCTTAAAAAAAAAGCTAGTAAAAAGCTAGTAACTTGCAGCAGTTACTACCCCTTTCTGACCGTTACTACCTTTCACTAACTACTTACTACCTCAAACGCGCGATAGGTAGTAAAAAGTTAGCAAATGCAGCCGTTACTAGCCTTTTCTGACCGTTACTACCTTTTTACTAGCTATTTACTACCGCAAAGGCGCGGAGAAGATGGCGGCGCTTGCTTCATACCCGATTGCCAGCGTTAGCGACGTACTTGCTGTTTCGGATCGCAGGGGGAGGTATCCACACGCAATGGTAGCGTCAAATATTGTTTGAGGGGGCATGTTTAAGGGTTGGAGCTGACTTTATAACGATTGCAGCCTCCGTACCAGCCCGACGTGGAATCCAGCGCTGCAGCGAGCGCAGCAGCCATTGTTGATGCAATGGCCATGCGGCTTACTTTCCTTCCTTCTTGTTAGCATTCGTTTGTGAGCGTTTATATTTTCATTTTGGTTTTAACTGGGATGAAAATAGCCACGTAGCACACACTAAAAACGTTTCCGAAAACAAATAAAAAAGTTAATTCCGTTTTTTTATATTTTTTATTTCTGTATTTTTTAAAACTAATGTTTTTCTTTCACAAGAGACGCTTGGCAACATTGTACGACAAGCAAGTTGGGGCCAGTCGGAGTTCACAGGACGCTAATTCTCCGATGTCAACCTGCCGTTTTTGCCTTGTGTCTTGTGCAGTTCTCGTGTTCCCGTGTTGGAGTGCATAGTTAACGTTCGTGCGCTCGACGGAGCGAGTGTGTGCGTGAACCTGGACTGCTCTGAGGATAGTTCTAACGAGCTGGTACCGCTGTCACTGGATTGGGTTTCGTCGTCCAAGAAGCTTTTCTCTGCCTCCTCCTACTTGACACTGAGAACTTCTTCACGGTTTTTGTGTGCTCGGTGGTTGAATGATTCTGATTGAGCTGTCTTCGGTCGTGACAGTGCACTGTCACAACTGTTGATGTGCGTCTTAAATTGTGTATTTAGCTTTAGGACTAATGGAAAAAAACTGTTTTGGCATTCTACGAGTCTTTCTTAATTTGCTTCTATCTTCCCCAAAAACGCGAGCATTCGTCAGTGTACTAAAAAAATTAAGATGCGGGCTGCACGCGGTAATAATTTTGTATGCATTTTTGTAGCGCAGCACGCGAAAGGAATGCAGCTGCCGTCGTACTCCTCGTCAATTACGGCCTTCGTTCGCCGCGGGAGACGGCAAGAAAGCACTCTCGCCGACGGCGACCACGTTCGTTTTAAAAGCTGAACCGCATGTAATCGATTTAGCAAGCGACGAGACTATCGACGGAGACAGCGACGAGCGACGGCGATTTCTCACGGTCACCCGTCGCGTCGCTCGGTTTTGTTAATTTCTAGGAAATGTCGCTCATTGCCTTGGCCGCTTGTTCCCGTCGCTTTCATGCGGTTTGCCTCGTCGCGCAACTGACCTAGCGACTGCGAAGAACTGACGTGCTGATGCGCGACGACAAGTTTGCGCACTCAAATGATCAGTATAAAAGACTTAAAGTCAGTCAAGAAACTTAGCAGGGAGGAAGTGGCCGAGTGGGCTAACGCGTCTCAGCTCGTAAGCTTGCGGTGGGAACCTCCTGGGTTCGATTCCCGCTGTCCCCGGCCGTAAGTTGGCGATTAGAGTGATCGTGTGTTTGTGTTGAATGCATTGTGTCGATTGTGTGCAAAAAATGTGGGTGTGCATGTTTATATGTATCTACTTGCGAATGAGGAAGAATTGAAATAAACTATAAATAGTTGGCGTCCTTTTTTGTGTGCATTTAATTGGACGTTGACTAGCGCCACCTGGATTACTCATTTCTAGTTACACTTTCTGTTGCGCCTGCCATCTGGTGGTAAGTGGCATAACCCCACACTTTTTTTTTTCCACCGGAAATCACGTGACTAGTTGCGTTTCCGCTCTTCCGTCGGGAGGTTGTGCTAGTTACTAGCTAGAGGTAGTAAAATACATGGATTCTACTTTGAGGCTAGTAACAGTTACTAGCTTCTTGACCTAGTAACCGTTACTGGCTTGACCGTTACTACCTAAGGTTACTAGGTACCTAGTAACATATGTGACAAGCGGTTACTAGCTCTTACCTAGTAAATACTACTAGCTTTGTTTTAAGAGTGTTGATCATATTCAGAACAAATAAGCAAACGCATGCGTATCCGCTGCAGGGCATTTGTTTTCAGAAAATACGTGTTTCACCCAAACACAGGCAACAAGCAAGATGATATTTCTTGACTAAAGCTATCAATCACTTTCCAGTCCGGATTTCAAAACTCTGAAGCTGTCCGTACTTTCAAGTTCGCGACGTCATAATAATTTTGTAAACAAATGGTGACGGGAAACGTTCAAACACTTTTAAAACTATTTTCACGTCTTTAGGAAGTGCCGTTACGAACGTCAAAATAATACTGAAAATAGTTCTAAAATGAGGTCAAAAATAGTCACTGCCTTCAGTTATGTCAACAGTGACTAAATTACACAACATTTCCAACTGTAAAATTGGGGTTACGCGGGTTATGGGCCGCGTTTGCATTACAAACTGTGAGGAATGCCAAAATCGTTCATCGTTTGCAAACGTCTACGCCTCCCTGTCCGGTTTAATCCTCGACCCGGGACAGCGCATGTGCACTTACGATTTAATCTGTGCAGGAAGCGTCCGCCATTATATTGCCAACGCTCTCCAGGGTTTGAGTTGCCCTCTTTATCTTTCTCTCTGCCTCTCTTAATTCTATGCTCTCAAGCCCATAATCGTGAATAGCGGCGGCACCGCTGGCCGGTTCTAAACGCAAGCAAAAACGTAAAGCTAAAAAGTCCTATGCGGAGGGCAAGTTCGTCTGCTTCTTGCGCAGGGGGTAGTGGTGACGTCAGAACGCCGAGCCCTGATTGGCTGATCGCGGTCCCCTATCTGAGCGTCGTCTGCTTCTTTGCAACGTCGGCTGCTCGTTACGTCGTCTGCGTCTGTCTTACCTTTCCTGCGACTTTCGGAAGTGCAGAGGCCATATTCACAAAACCATCTTACGCCAAAAGAGTGCGTAAGACAAAACGTGAGAACAAATTCGTATTCACGAAACCAAATTATCGTAAGTTTTGTTCAGGTTACGACGGAATCCTACGACGATCAACTCAGCATGGCCGACAGCGTCGCTCAGTTTCTTGGTCGCGACGATCAACGGATCAACGGATCTTCTCACGCGTCCCGACTACAAGCAGCAAGAAAAAAAGTGAAAAAGTACTTGAAATAAACCATGACGAACAAGTACGCTGGATCCACAAACACCCGGGAAATGCTCCAACGGCCACGATTCCACCGACTCCGAGTAAGCGAGCTCTGCAGATAGGCCTAGCAGGCACAGCGGTGCTCCGACGGTCCTTGGCCAGGACCGTCTGCCCACGACCGGCTGGCGTGCTGAATGGAAAATGCCCGCGCGACCCTTGTGAACCCTTCAATCTCTTCCTCTTGTCATCTCCTTGTTTTCCGATGCAGCGGTGACTCTCGCCGGTGAAAAAGCGGTGAATCTCCGACGGACGCAGGAAAGGTAAAGCAGCCATCGCTTTGACTAGCAGACGTAAAGCCGGCGATGTTAACTGTGCCGACCCGCCGACGCCGTTAAAGAGTGAGGAGTCTCGCCGCACACGAAAGGAGGGAAAAAGTATTTGGGAGGGAACTTACGGATACTAACACGCTCACTCTCGGTTCTTAGCAAACAAACCTCGGCGCCTCAGGACACCTCGCCAGTGAGTCCTTTGACTTCTCTCCTTGATGCGCGTCTGCTAGTTGTTAAAAACAACGTACCGCTCGATTTATTTCGTCTGCCCTCTCTGAAAGGCGAAGTCGAGCTCGCTCGTAAAGACCTGCACTTCCGAAAGTCGCAGGAAAGGTAAGACAGACGCAGACGACGTTGCGAGCAGACGACGTTGCAAAGGAGCAGACGACGCTCAGATAGGGGGGTCGCGATCAGCCAATCAGGGCTCGGCGTTCTGACGTCACCGCTACTTCTTTTCTCATGCGCAGAAGACGAAAATGAGCCCACTTGCGAGGCGTATTGCTAAATTACCCAAGCATCAAGGAGAATGCAGGGATTGGTGTTCCACGCGCCGCCGCGCGTGCTGGCTTCAGCAGTAGTACCTTTTCTAAAGCAAATGCCTAAAACAAATTGCATCATGCATGCGTGTTCGTCAAAGTTTTATTTTGGTTATTTACTTAGAATCTTTTGTACGGGAGAGGCGTGCGCCTGTGGCGCGTAAAGCACCCAATCCTTGAATTCTCCTCGATGCTTGGGTAATTTAGCAATAGGCCTATAGGCGACGTGCGAAATCGAAAGCGTCACTATGGTCGGCCTTCCACCATGGGCCGAATGCCCAATATAACGTTAGCAAAGGATTGCCCATCAATAGAAATAAGAGGAATGTAAGAACTTTAATTTTGATGGCGTTGGCAGTGTTGGTTTCAGAGCGCTATGATTTCAAGCTTCCACCATGCTAATAACAAACACCATAGAACTTGCTGTTTGCAAGGTAATTACGTCACGAGAGGAAACCATAGGAAGACTCCGCCAAAACATCTCGCCGCTAGAAAAGATGAGACTGGCGGCTCGTCTCTTTCGAGCGTTCTTTCCCTAGCAGGTTTTAATTCCCTTTAGCTGTTCAGTGCACGATCGAGGCTCATAACATGCCGAAGCACTATCGAAGGTAGAAAGTTCGCGATAGAAGGGGAGCAACGGGAGCTCCACCCTGTCCATCTTTTCCTTTCAGAGGACATAAAACTTCCCCTGTTTAAGTGCACTCTATTTTCACAGCGCCAATGCCGTCAAAACGGTGCTATCGTGGTACAGATAGTTTCAGCTAGCGTCGTAGAGGCGCATTTCAGCAGCCGTGCATGGAAGAAAACATAACAGACTTTCATATTTCTGTTTATGTATATTGCTATTTACCTACTTTAGTGATCGGAAATTAGGAAGGGGGGCAGACGTTTTGTATCATCGGCTCAAATCTGGCGCGCAAGAAATCGTTAGATCACGTAAGCACAAAATTGATATGTGTTGCTACCTACCTTGTATTAAAAGAAACGGCTGAACAAGGGCAGCAAGCCGTCAAAAGAGGATACCAGAAACCTCTGTTGCAGTGATTGAGAAGCTGGCATTCGATTTTTGACGTTCGTGACAACAGACGGCAGAGCGTCCCTCGCGCGGTTCGTTTCGTGGTGGTCACATTGCTCAGGAATTATTTATTTTTTTCTTCTTTTTCTACCGACACAGTAATACAAAAATAAAGGTTCGTAAGTTACAAACAGCAAAGAAATAAAGAATACAGCAGTACAATAACGCTGACAATCGAATTTAAACTATCCGACAAATTCAGTTTTTTTTTTTAACGGAGCAGGCTGTGGCTTAGTACAAAGGTGCTGCTAGGTGGTGGAAGTTTGAACTTATCAACAAAAAACTTGCCTCGTTCAAAAAAAAGAAAAACACAGAAAAACCTGTCTTTGAAAATATACGCCGGCATTCGCATAAGGCGGGGAGAAAATGGTTTGAGTGCCGTGATTTAAAAGAAAAATGTGAAAAACATATTTCTTGCGTAATTTTCCGGATGTCGTCGACGCACCTGTGGGTAAAGCAAATACCCCATTCACACGGCAGCGTAAAGGTACCTTTGGCACAGGTACCTGTGGTAAAGGGAGCTGGAGATCGTAATCACACGGCGCATAAAGGTCCCTTTCGCTAAGAGAGGTCCTGTGTTAAACGGAGCTAGCCAAGCTCCCTTTACAGCTACCGGGAGTAGCCTCGAACCCACGAACTCAAAATAACAATCACAGACACATGAATATATTTTGTTTAAAGCATTATAACAAATTGAATATATATAAGTAGAAAATTATGAAATGATTGTGAACACAAATGTGATGAAATAATACATTAACGAAGAACCCATACTGGTGCTAGCAGGTAGCAGCGGCGGCACGTGGAAAACAATAGAGCGTTTTAGTAATGCCCGCGTCCCACTAGAGCGACAGACAGAAACAAACGACAGCGACAAGCCTCAAACCAGAGTCTTTCGCGATTTGAGAGGCTTTATAAAATAAAGGAGGCTATTAGCGGCGAGAAGTTTTGGTGGCGCCCTCCTGTGGTTCCCCTTTGTGACGTCATTACCTGGCAAACAAGTTCTATGGTGTTTGTTATTAGCATGGTGGAAGCTTGAAATCATTGCGCTCTCAAAGGAACACTGCCAACACCGTCAAAATTAAAGTTCTTTCATTCCTCTTATTTCCGTCGATGAAAATCCCCTTTCCGACGTCATAGTCAGCGTTCGGCCAATCGTGGAAGGCCGACCACAGCGACGCTTTCGGTCGCGCACGGGGCTAATACTCAAATACGAGCATCATGCACGCGAGGGTATCTTTGGCAGGCCACGGCCCATGGCCAGTCCGGCCGTGGGCAGGCTTGCAATCGCTCGCGCTTACTTCACGGGCACCGAACGACTAAATGCCTGCCAAAGGTAACATCGCGAGCATGCTGCATGGGTTCGAGGCTTGTCGCTGTCTTTTGTTTCTGAGGAGCAAATGTAAGAGGAGCAAACGTAAGAGGAGCGTAGGAGCAAACGTAAGCCCCCTACGTTAGCGTTAACGCTGCGTCCTTCACACTGCGCATGAGCCATACGTACGCACTGCGGCGATCTATGCGTACTTACGCCCGCTATCGATTTTTGCGAGCGTACGTAGCGGTCCCCTGCGTGCCATTCTCGTTGCTCTCGTCGCGCACGGGAAAGCGCGAGACTACTCCAGTTGGAAAAATGGCTGCGGTGAGGCAAACCACGACCAACTCTATACTAACGACCACTCCATCTCAGAGCCGTTTCTGCTCCATCTGGAAGCACTCCAGCACGCGCATTTGGGAGAGCCGAGTTTCAGCGGCGCCTCGTGGCAAGGCCTGGAACTCCGTATATTTTTTTCGTATTTTCCGCTCTGCACCAGGTTGTTTTGGCCTCTATGGTGTTGGCGGCGCGTGGGCGCAGCCAACACCATCTGGTGTTGACTGCGCAAACTAAAAAAAAACGCGAACTAATTAATGAATTGGACTCCTTGAGTATCCTTTGCATAGAGAAAAACATTTTACAACGTGAACGCGCTTAAAACTAGAAAGCGCGATCAGCTGGCATGCACCCACGGATAACAGAAGAACCCGACGAGGTAGGAGCATAGAGATCAAATGGTAGGAGGACCGAGTTTGTGTGCTGCCTAGTGAGAACGCCTCTCACTATGCGGCGCTAAAACTCGGCCCTCAGCCGGGAGCAGGCTCTTCCATAGGGAGCGCTCAGATGGAGTGGTCGTAAGTATAGAGTTGGTCGTGAGGCAAACCAGTGGAACCTAGTGGAACCCGCTCATTCACACTGGAGGCGGATCCGCGTTCGCAAAGCGGTTGCGAACGCGGTTGTATAGAAATTTTTTTGCAAGTGCGCCGCCATCTTGAATTGTCGTCACTTCCAGTATGGGCGAAAACATTGTTTTGCCTTTGCCACGCCAATAGAGGGCATTTAGGATATAAGCGTAACCGTCACACTTTCTCGTTTTGCCTCCCCTTTATTTTTTTACTATTTGCAGGTTGAAACGTTGGATTATTTTTTCGTCACCCATACCAGATACGCCTATTACCGCTCATTCACACTGGAAGCGGATCCGCGTTCGCAAAGCGGTTGGGAACGCGGTTGTATAAAGATCCAGTACAATGTCACGCGCATTTGATGTCATTGAGTGCGCGTGCAATTGTACTGGATCTTTATGCAACCGCGTTCGCAACCGCTTTGCGAACGCGGATCCGCCTTCAGTGTTAATGAGCGGTTAGGTGGCTGGGGACGAGAGTACACGAAAAAGGTCTATAAAGATCCGGTACAATTGCACGCGCACTTGATGTCATCGAGTGCGCGTGCAACTGTACTGGAAATTTATAGACCTTTCCAAGAAAGAGCGTATGGCCGGTGCCATTTCCAGTGTTCGTGCGTATGGCGCGTGCTTTGCGCGTTTTCCGGAGCGACGCACACGCGCGTGCTGAGCTGTGGAGATCGCACGCTGGGCTGTGGATTTGTAAACATTGGAAAGGTCTATACAACCGCGTTCGCAACTGCTTGCGAACGCGGATCCGCCTCCAGTGTGAGTGAGCGAGAAGTGCTACGCGCGTTGTACGGGTTCGCTTCATCATTGAAGATGCCCTCAATATTGTGGAAGAAAGAGAAAGAAGGGAAAAAGGGCGACGCTTGTGGCGGGCGAGGACACGCGGAGTTCAGACAGACGAAAGAGCCGGTGCCGAGCAAGGCCTCCAACTGAAGACCCGGAATAGCCTTGGCCCTTCTCTTCATCGGACTCGGAACTTAAGTACAGGTTAAACCTTTTCCCAATGGTAGCACGTCCCCGTGGGACTTCCTCGGAGCGAGATGAACTCGGCCTGATCGGGCGGTATTGACAGGCGACCCACAACCTCCTCAAAGAAATCAACGCAACGAACTCTTCCGAGTGCCCACAAAGATGGGTGTCCATAGCCAAGAACGTTGGCGACGCCGTCAAACCCAAAAGGGTGTTTATCGCGTAGTTCGTACATGAGCGGTGCGACCTACTGCTTGCATACTTTCGACCAACGTAAGATAGTAGGGATCCCACAACACAACATAGATCGAACTGCTGGATCCCACAACACAACATAGATCGAACTGCTGGTCGCACAGTCCTAAAAAAAGAAAAAGACAGAACACGTTCACAACAGGCAACTGGAAAGAGATTCACGCACTTCGTAGCAAAGCGAGGAGATTCGCGGTGTTAAATTGGCTTGTTTGACCGAATACCCGCCTTAGATTGTTTGAAGCAGTTATCAAGAGCACATCTAGATGGCGCTGCAAGTCTTTACGTATGCGTTTGCCTTCCACTGTACTGAGGTCCCTTAGCCCTTCGGCTCTTTCGTCCCTTAGCCCTTCGGCTAAGGGACCCAAGCTAAAGGTACCTTAACGCTGCCGTGTGGATTGGGTACTACTGACTGCCAAAAGCAGGAATTTTTTTAATACACAATTCACACGGCAGCGTAAAGGTACCTATAGTAAACGGCGTTTTCGATCAAACAATAAATAAACGGAGCACTTTAAGTTGATGTTGATTGCATTCCTGCTAAACCGCGAGAGGAGCACGTCATGAACAATTATTCCTCAAAATCGGTTTGACGCGCAGTTTTTGATCATTGTGTGTAGAATATCACATTTAAAACCTAAGTATTACTTGTGTTTGCTTTGGCGGCACGTTACTTTTTTTCTTCTTTAAGTCAAAGGGCGCACGTAATTGAGCCTTGCTCTAAAACGTACGACCCGTCTGGCCACACTGGCCCTAGCAGCTCCATTTTTTCGCAAAGTTCTCACTGATGTAGATAAATAGTGCCCGGCAGAAACGAACCACGCCGGAGTCTCACGGTTACGCCAGTCACGCCATCGAAAGGGATGGACGACGACAATGATAAAGGGTCCTGGGCGGGAGAGTCGGACGACTCGTCTAGCACCTCGAAAAAGATCTCGCAGTGGTCCATCGCGTTCGGGTTCGTAGCAGACATTGTTTTTCCACGTGGCGCCGCTGCTACCCGCTAGCACGAGTATGCGTTCTTCGTTAATGTATTATTCTATCACATTTGTGTTCACAATCATTTCATATTTTGCTACTTATATATATATTCAATTTGTTATAATGCATTAAACAAGTTATATTTATATATCTGTGATATTTATTTTGAGTTCGTTGGTCCGAGGCTACTCCCTGTAGCTGTAAAGCGACCTTGGCGAGCTCCGTTTAACACAGGACCTCCTTTAGCGAATGGGACCTTTATGCGCCGTGTGATCAGAATCTCCAGCTCCCTTTACTACAGGTACCTTCGCTAAATGTACCTTTACACTGCCGTGTGAATCGGATATAATGGATATCATAACCTGCGGTGGGTCAAGGAACAACGATTTTGATGGTACACCACGGATCTGTAGAACAAGCAACATACTTATTTCAAAATTCGAAGCACCTCGTTGTGGTGTAGTGCCACGTTCATTCTAGGAATCAGTGGTACGGTAGCTAGAAAAGAAGGTGTCAGAATCGCGCAGCTTGCTCTGTGTGCGCTGCCGCGCTCGGGTGTCACGACGACGCTTCAGCGCCGCTTTAATTTTTGCTCATCGACTCGGAGATGCCAATTGCAGACGCCGCGACAGGAAAGGCTTGTTTGGATCGCTAGAAGTGCTCGTTTGTGGTGCTCTTTCAGGAAAGAATGCACCATGCGTCCAGACTATCGCGATAGAAAAACGGCAATGCTTTGTTCCTGGCTCCTCCACGGGGTACGTTTCTGCGAGAAAGAATTGAAAAAAGCCTCCCTCTTGGCCGTTCCCGACGACGATGACGACGACACAAGCATCGGCAGATCTAGACTTGCGTTGCGTAAACCACAACTCCAAAATTAGTATAGGCTTACTTTCAAAACTATTTTAAGGACCGCATATCGAACGCTCTCGGAGCAAGGAAGCACTCCAATTGCAGCGGACGACGCATCTCGGTGTCGACAGCAGCGCCACCACTGCATCGTGACCGGCTGCTTTTCTCGCTTGCCGATTCTGACATCCATGCGCGCTCCGCTCCTGACCAACATGTTCCCCAGAATGCAACGCGCGTGGTGACGGATTTATTGAAGTAGTCTATTGTGTTGAATCGTAGCCTCCTCTGTACTGACAAAGCCTGGCAGATTGCCACGACACGCGGCCGCCGAAAGTGAAAAAACCGAGCGGCAGATAAGAGTCACGTAACGGGCGCCCCGCTGCGGCGAGACGCCGAAACTCACTTGTCCCGAGCGATGGAATGTCCGCTCGTGCTTCTCGGGTTACTAGGCTTTTTGAAAATTTTTCCTTTTTTTCTTGTCGGGTTTGAAAACCATGTTTTGTGTCCTCGCCGTTGCAAATGCTGTTCGCTGACTACAGGCTCCCCGAGAAATGCTCTGTGCTACCAGATCTTCGCGCAACAAATCTGCGATCGGGAACTCTATGGCTTCGTCATCGAACTGCCAGGCTGTGTGAGTATATAGGAGGCTATGGTTGAATATTTGATGTTTCAGGGTGCCTCAGTGTCTTTCACTTTAGGATGATGCTATCCTTTGTAGTACCCGATGCTGACAGCACGCACTCACAAAAAGAAAATGGAAAGAAATGTTCGAGAACAAAATGTGGCCATAGCACGGTAAGCGCTACGAGTGCGTGCAGGGACACGCTTTTTCACGCGCTTTAGAAAAAATAATAAGCACTCGGAACAAAATATTTAGATTGCATCATCCTAAGCAAAGTGAACATGAAGGCACACCACGATGTTGATACCAACGTTGGTTCATACTCCAGCTCACAAGCGTCTGCCGTAAAGACGAAGGCATGGGCACGAGGGTATGGCTTTAGAAAGTACCTTTTATGCACGAGTGCTACAAAAAAATAGCCTTCTGCTGTGCTAGGCTCACGTGCGCATGCCTCTGTCATAACTGCAGGCATTTGTGAGATGAAGTAAAAACGAAGGAATAGACATGTTGCTCTTAAGTTTCGAGCAATGGCACGGGCGATCAAAATCGGATTTCTTTTGGTCGCATATCGGTTGTACGCCATTACACTGCCGTGCGCTGCTTACCTTAAATAAAACGAAGAAAAAAAGACTTGGAAAGAAGTACATTTGTGTTGTAGAAGAGACTTAAATTGTGAGCTGTTTTCATCTTGTTCACTTTATATATTCTTAAAAACATTAGCACCCGAGTACAGGCGATGACATACGCCTGACGATAATATTTTCTGGTGAAGGGGAACAAGGGGACAAAGCATAAACACAAATTTCCGAACACAGCTAGGTGACTGGTGCGCGACAGAAATAATCCACCCGGTCCTGGTATCGAATCAGGGACCTCTCCATTTTCAGCGGAGAGCTATACGAACTGAGCTAACCAGGAGTTTGACTGCAGTAGAGCAGACAGGTTTTATCAGTTGCCAACAGTCTAGAGCGGACAAGGGTGAACGGCCTGATTTTTAAGGTTAGGCTGATAATTCAATTAATGCAACGGTACAATCAGCTAAACACGAATAACGAAAATAGTCTCTGGGGAAGGGGAACAAGAAGGACAAAGGACAAACACAATATGTTTCGGTTACGCCCAAGTCACCTAGCCGTCTTAGGAGGTCCGTGGTTGTTAGCTCAGTTGGTAGAGCGCTCCACTGGAAGATGAGAGGTCCCTGGCTTGATACCAGGAAAAATCAGATTTTTTCGGTCGCGCACCAGTCACCTATTTGTGTCTGGAGATTTGTGTTTGTCCCTTCTCTCCCTTGTTTTGCTCCTCCAGGGATTATCATCGTCATTTGTGTGCAGCTCGCTTGCACATTTGAATTATTTGCATTATCGACATACGCTTCCGTATGATCTTGACTCCTACATAATCGGACGCTTCAGCGCCGCTTACATTGTCGCGCATTCTGAACGCTAAAGCGGCGATTTATTTCAGCATCATGTGGTGGCGTCTTGCCGACGCGCTAGCTACCCCCTCACAGAGAGAAACAGGCCAATGTGAGTTTGCCTCCAAATTCCGTGAGATCACTGCGTTCTGTCCAGATGCCCTTGGTGTGGCACGTCGAACCCCCAAATGTTAATTTCTATTGGCTCTTACAATGTCACGCGTTTATCACGCGCACAGGATAATCTTTCAGAACACTGCACATAACTGCGCAGTTTCCTTTGGGATGTCCGCCTTTGCTTTTCCGTTAAGCAACCGCGGTGTCAGCGATATGTTGTTCATTTTGTTTTTGTGAATCAAAGGGACTAAGCAAACATATAAACGCGTGGCGATAATCCGCTAGAGCTCGAGGCCCTGCAGAGATCTTACTCTCTGACTGGATAATGTCTTTTGTCCGCTCCTATAGTCCGTTTGAAGTCAAGAAGGCAGTGGCAAATACCCCTCAAATTGAATCTTTTGTTCCTCCTCCACCAATCCCGTCCCGTTGTTTCCGTGAAGTCATGATCTGGGCGAACCCATCTTGTTCTTGCAAACGAATATTTTCAACATTGCCGCCGGGCTGATTTTCTAAGACTCCAGCATCTTGCAGCAATTAGTGTGCTCTTTACCTCGGTTTTTCACTAACCCAAGCGTATGTCGCTAAATCGTAACCGCGTCCACTTTTATTCGCAATAGGTTCTGCGCGACAGCTTTGAAAACCCAGCGATAGCATTGCCATCGAAACGTGTGATGCGGAAGTAAGGCCTAGCATCGTACATACGTCGGACGCCGCCTGCTTCGTCTTTCCTCAGATGGCGCCTCAACATCGTGACGGCATCGCCTTTTCTTCGCTGTGGATTCTGTAGAGCGACGTTAAAATGCAGCGGTCACCGAACTCTGCTTTATAAGTGTAGTCGGCTGTGCGGGATGGGCATAAATGAACCGCGAACACAGTGAGCGCCTTCACCCGATTTCAACCATATCTTTACTGGCGTTAATAAATGGTATGTCCACTGAAATGACGTCTCCGAAGCAGTATGTATTCGTCTGTGAAACCTGGCGTCCTTGTCAAATTCCCGCGTCGCAATTAGCTGCACGTGGATCTATGACTGCGATAACACCCTCGGATGCACCCCCTTTCGCAATAATGAGCTGTTACATACATGTGGCACACATATAATAAAGCCAGTGAATGCGTATCTTACAAACATTTAATAGATATTGTTTTGGACGCAAAGACGCTGATATTTTCTTTTGGAAAAAATTCAGAGAACCTGAGGGAAGCAGATTTGGTTCTTTCAAATGCTTCCGAACATTTTGCTAGCTCTCAGAGGCACTGTCAGTTGTGTGTTCAGTGAAAAAGAAGTTGGGGCGCAAACGAGCTGTTGAAGGTTTAACATAATTTTAGACAAGCCCTTGAAACTGAGAAAAAGACGAAGCACGACACAACAGACACAGACTTTGTGTGTTATGTTGTCCCTCGTCTTTTCCCTATTCTAGGGGGAAAGATGCTTATGCTTCGAACTTCTTGTGACGCGTGTACCCCCCCTCAAGTCGCGGCGTAAGTAGTATCGGCAAACACGCACAAACTTTTCCAATTTACTTTAGAAGGAAACGTTTTTCCACAGTGTTCAGTTACGGCAATTATTTAATAATTTGTAACAGCTGAAAATTATGGCAATGTCAATTTATTGAAAGGGCAGCTTCCCTTCCATTCATAAATTCTGGCTTTCTTATATGCGAAATATTTATTTAAATCGAAATTCAAAAACATACTGAATGCCCAGATGTTCTTATCCTGGTCCGAATGCAAGCGATATAATTGTTTGTCTTTATAACAACAAAATTGCAATGTTTGGATCAAGCAAATGTTAAAATCGCCTAGTTACCTTTTCTGACGTACGTTTATCTCTGCATTATACCAGGCCATAGCCGCGTACGAGCTATACCAGGCCGTAGACGCGTACGGTTAACATGGGGCTCCCTAAGCCGAGGGGTATGGCGTGTCCACACCGAAAGTGGGAAGCGACCAACCTACCTATCTGATCTCGTTGCAAGCCTTACGATTTCAGCCTTCAAAGGGCTTAGCATGATTTGTCATATGGGATAGTTTCTGAGCAGCCCATTAGACGGATCCTACGATTCCGCTCTAACAGTACATCCACAGGCCTTCCAGGAGGTAAGCCACTTGATCCTGATGTAAGAAGGAACCCCAAGTCGTAACCTGCACCCCTTTAACCTCTAAGCCAGCTGACGGGGGCACTACGGCAGCACCAACGGAAAAGAAGATTACGCCTTTTACTGACCACAGCATCACAAAACCGAGAAACACCTCCATTCATTCTAAATCAGTTTCAGAAATCATCCAAGCACTCAAAAACGGACTTTTATTACTTCCCAACATTGTACTCGGCAATAAGTCTGGCTGCAATTTGTGCATTGTGGTTGTTATTGGCTTAGAAAGGTTCGATTTAATCATCTACATTGCGCTAGACCGGGGGGCTCAAAACTGAGGTCTCTATGAAAGATTGCTTCACTTTATCACAGCGTTCCTGCAAGACTGACGATATCAAGCTTGAGTCGAACTGAACTAGGCCCAGTTACCGGCAATGGCATTCCCCAGATCTCAGTCCTCTGATCCACCCTGCATCAATGCTGTAGCAGAGTTTCCCGCACGTCAAGCAATCGGTGCTGTTTTTACGATGTATTTCAAGGAGTACAATGTCACCTATGAAATTTAGGAAATCTATGTCACAAGCCTTCAGACCGCACCTCGGCGCACAGGGCAGCCTGCTCCTCATCTACCGCGATGTGTTAGCCAACTCGCCAAAGTGCGACCCAAGAGTGATAGTGACCGTCGACTTCAAGGGAACTTTCGACGTTCCTATTTTGCTTCGAAACAGAGCCCTAGCACTAGGAGTTTGCTCTCCACTGTGCTAACACAACTCATTGTTATTCCCAGGGAGGCCCTAGTCGTGTGAATAGCCACAGGCGTCCTATTTATGCTTCGAAATGAATTACTGGCAGTGAGAGCTTGCTTTTCACAGTGTTGAGACAGGTTATTGTGATTCTCAGCCATAGACATTCCGTTTATGCTTCGAAACAGATCACTGGCAGTGAGGGCTCGCTGCCCATAGTGGTGACGCACGTTACTGAGATTTTCAGAGTTACCTCAAGGCCTGTTTAAACAGGACACTCCACAAATTGTGAGGTGACACAAGTACGTCAAAAGTCGTGGAAGTTGAAGCGTCCGGCAATCCGGCAGTCCGATGTCTGTTTGAACAGAATCAAGCAAACATCACGACTTCCCTCCTCTCTTTTCGGTGGCCTTGGTGCTCATAAGACTTGATGTCACATGCCACCTGTCAATGCTGTTTGTGTGTCTCTTCTGCCGAGATTTTGTATCCTTGTTTGTGTTTCAAAATTACTCGATCTTACTCCAGTGTAAGGGTTTTGAACCTTGGCGTTCGAACACCTACCCGCGACCAGCATCGGTGTATATGTGTTATCACGTGGCACAACAGGCCGGAGAGTAGTGCAGATATATTTGGGTAAGCTTTAGAATACAGCCCTTCTCTTTGCCGTTTTCGGGGCATGAAGAGCAGTGTAGGCCTTGAGCAATTGACCGACAGCAACGAGTGGCTGTCCGGACCCACGTGATCAGCATGTTCTAGGCCCCCGTGGAGGACGCGGGCTAGACTTGACATAATAAACTTTCCCCCCGGCAAAAAAAAAAAAGAAACAAAAAAAATATCTGGTGGCAGCGGAGCGTTGTTTGTCTTACGTCAGAGTCGTATCGCCTCATGATTTATGTAAGTACCCTGTTCGGACATGTCTTCAGTCATGAGAATGCCCACAGACGTCTTGTTTATGCTTCGAAACAGATCGCTGGCAGTGAGAGGTAGCTGCTCAAAGTGCTAAGACATGTTATTCGAATTTTCAAAGTGGCCTCAGACGTGTGAACAGTCAAAAACGTCCCATTTATGCTTCAGAACAAATCACAGGCAGTGAGAGTTCGCTGCCCTCAGTGCTGACACACATTATTGGGATTCTCAGCGTGGTCTCGGCCGTGTGAATGGCACACATATCCAGTTCATGCTACGAAACGGAGCACTGACACTGGCATTTTGCTATCCACTGTGCAAAGACGCGCTATTGTTATTTCTACAGTGGCCTGTCGTGTATGTGGCCCCAGGCGTCCCGTTGATGCTTCAAAACAGATCACTGGAACTAAGATTTTGCTGTCCACTGTGCATCAACACGTTACTGCTATTCCCAGAGTTGCCTCAACCGTGTGAATTGTAACAGAAGTCCTGTTTAGGCTTCGAAACAGATCACTGGAAGTAAGAACTTGCGGCCCACAGTGCTGACACACGTTAATATGAATCTCAGAGAACCCACACTCGTGTGAATGGCCACAGACGTCTCGTCTAGGTTTCGTAACAGATCACTCGCAGTGAGAGCTCGCTGGCCACAGTACTGACAAACCTTCCCAAGCTGCACAAAGTTGGCCAGTCATCGGCCAATAACTGGCAATGGTCCTTGGCCAAGTGGCCAGACAGTGGCCAGAGACTGGCCGGTGACTGGCCTTTATCTGACCATTGGCCAATGGCCACTGGCCATCAGCCATCGGCCAAGCATTGGCCAATGAAAGACCACTGTCCGGCCACTGGCCAAAAGTCCATCGTCAGACATTGGCGTCTGCTTGGCCAAAATCCATGCTGCTTGGGTTATTGGTTTTGTCAGAGTGGCCTCAGTCCTGTGAATGACCACATGCGTCCCCTTTAGACTTCAAAACAGAGCACTGGTACTGGCATTTTTCTCACCGCTGTGCTAGCATATGGCATTGTTATTCCTAGAGTTGCCTCAGTCTTGTCAATGGCCACAGGCGTCCCATTTATGATCTGAAGCGGAAAACTGGCAGTGATCTGTTGTACCGTTTTTCTTAGACACAAAAAAAGCTTATTTGCGATCGAAATTTGATTTGTTGCGTAGCGAATATGTTTAGACAGCGGGAGGCCAATATGGCATCTGATGTCTCTGCCGTAGATGAGCTGCAACCTTTTTTTCTTTTCTTGGCGAAGTTGAACTTTATAGTGCTGATTCAGGATGCAGTGCAATGTATAGACCACTGAATGACATAGAGCACAAAACAAATACATATTCATGATGAAGGTGTAGTAAAAAATTGTCTTCAGGGTATGGTAATGAGAAAACCGGTAAAGCTTCGTGTTCTGTTATGCACCAGAAGACCTGCAGCCCCTAAGACAGTTTACCTATATAGGGCAACATGAAGCACCGAAGACCACCAACTCTACTGTGACCACCAACTAACGACGACACCTTGAAGGCGAAACTGACACAAGATTACTAGAAATCTTCGCAGAAGACGTTGTCGACCAAACTACAAAACTACGTACAAGGAACATTAAATCCAAGCGGACAGCGACCTCACTAAACAATGCTACCGCTGTAGAGGAAAAGGCAGGCCCCCCCACGTTTGTAGATTTGCCCGTCAATAGGCGCAAGAAGAAAAAAAAACATGCTACCGCTTTTCGATAAACAAAAGTATGCTCTAACTGTATGAAACCCGCACATATTGGAAGCTAGTTTTGAAAAAGACAAATGACCAACTAGCCGTAGGCATGCTACGACATAGGCGCTCGCTTTAGTCGATTAGGGAACGGAATACAATTCTTAAGCCTATATTTTGTTCTGTTGCAGTTTTTTTAGTTTTGCAGTATTAATGGCAATTTTTATTACAGCCGCGGCCAATTGAAAAACAAATTCTAAAACTTAATAATTCTTGAGATAATATTTGAATAACGTTCCCGCTTGCTAAACCAATAGACCGGTCTCACCAAGTGTTCGGCGCATGCGTGAAGCCGCCATAACTTTAGTTAACAGGAGGCAGGCAGCAGTTCCCGAGACGTCTCGTGCCCTGCACGAGCAAAGCTCCAGCTGGGTTGTGGCACCTGTAGGAGGACTAAAGTGTCCTCGATGCATTGCGGCAGCGGTGGCGTACCCAGGCTGGCTGTTGACATCGGTCTATTTAGAAATCGCAAAAATTACGCCGCAAGCCCTGCCGACAATCAAGCTTAGAAGAGTGACATACAAGTTTCAGTCACGTCGTCACTTGTGTTCTTGGCGCACCCACGAAGAACACGCTGGCCGTGATAGTGACATTATTGAAACGAAGATGTCACTCTTCCAAGCGCAATGGTGTGCAGGGCTTGCGGCACTTATTTTGCACGTTTTTTTTAGTTTGTCTAAAAAACGTGAAAATTGATCAGTTCATATCTTTAAACAATCTTTTACATTTTCGTAAATCTTTTCAATAGGTCTTGCCTGTCATAGTAATCGCCACTAATCCTGCAATTGTAACATCACCCCAAAACCGATAATTAAAATATTGACGAATTTTAGTGAATAAGTCAACTTATCATGACGATTATCCCCTCATGTAATGTTTGCCGGGTCTGATAAATACATAGTAAAGACGGCACTTGTCTAATTCTCACAGCTTTTAAAGATATGTTCAAATTAAAATCAAGCATTCTGTTCAGGCAATTGACCCCTTAAGTGACTACGTCACAACATGGCGTCTGGGTCCAAACAAACCGTCGCTAGGGACGTTGTTATAATGCATGGAGACTTCACACGAGGTTAGATTTTTACTTACAAGTAAGTAAATAATTTTTGGAAGCAACCTAACTTTTTTATATCTAATTATGAAGATGTTCTTGTTGTCTCAGTGTAGTATTGCAACGATGAAAGCCATTTCTGAAGTATTACACTCCGCTTTGCTTTGGTAGCGGACGACACAATAGATTTGCAGGCCTCTGTTGCAGCGGGCGTCTTCATTAAAGGGCCTCTGACCAATACCACCTAGAACACAAGGCCTGCGGGTTTCCTCCTCTAAACGTCATCACTAGCGGATCCCCTCAGCGCCCCCTAGCTAGCCCGGATGAGCACCATCGTCTGCTACATATCGTCTGCGACATCGTCTGCTCCATCGCCTGCTTCAGTGGTTTGTGTAGCAGATAATGAAACAGATGCTCACGCCGAGTGTCTGTTGCTATAGCATACGATGAAGTTAGACGTGCACGTGGAGCGTCAAATGCATGAGTGAAATTGCCTTACTGCTGTGCGAAGGACTGTAAAGCCCTTCGCTGGACGCTGGACGCTGGCACTGGACGCCATTTTCGAGGGCGCTGTTTATACTCCGGGTCGCTGCTTTCAAGCTTTCTTCCGCAGAACGAGCGCGCGCGCTAGAAATGCTCGTCTCAAAGCAAGGAGCGCGTGCTAGCTCGCGCTCGTGGCCGAGGCAGTGTTCGCGTGCGCGTTGCAAATGAACTGGAAGCTCGCAATCAGCTCGCGCTCAGCAGTCACGCACACAGCTGTGGCCGCTGTATCGTGCCAAGTAGGCACAAATCAAGAGGACACTTTGCTTCAGAACGCTTGGTGCCGGCCGCGCGCTACCGTCACGTTTATTTCCTCGTCTTCGCTTAGCTTGTGCGCGCTCAGCTAGCTCTATAGCCGATACACCTTCTCTTCTTTAAAAGTTCAAAAACAGAAACAATATATACAATGTGTAAAATATATACAATATCTACATAAGAGTATATACAACTATAACCACTGTAAGTTGTACATAAAATATATACAACTATATACACTGTAATGTCATTTGCATATTTCACATCACTCGCAAACTTGATTGAAATTCTCATCATACGTTAACCGTTTCGGTACACGAACTGCACGAGTAGACGGACGAGGTACGATCAGAGGTAGAAGTCTCTGTTGACAAGCTTGATTTCCATTAGCAAGCGGGATTGTACCAGGGCTTGATATGTCTTGACTAGAGTCAGAGACCGTTGGCGCTTGTGTTCCAGGGCTTTGTATATCGTCGTCTCCACTGTCGTATGCCTCGGACCCTACCTCATCGTAAGAATCGAATGTCTCCGATGACTTCAGTAGGTGTTGCCGGTTCCGCCGTATGTGTGTGCCCTTCTCAGTTTGTACCTTGTACGACCTCGGGCCCTTGTCACAGATCACTTGTGCTTTCGTTGACCATTCTTTATCTTTATCATCTCGAACTCGTACAGACTCTCCTTCTTCTAACTGGGACAGCGCTCGGCCTCGATTCATGTCTTGTTTGTGTTTAACACTGGCCTAGCTGGTGGAGACACAAAATCCGGCAGGAGTGTACGCGCTTTCCTTCTCATTAATAGCTCTACTGGAGCTGATCCGCATTCTAGTGGCGTGGCCCTGTAGGTTAGTAACCCTAACCAGAAGTCTTGCCCAGAATGTGCACACTTTTTGAGCAGTCTTTTTACAACTTGCACGCCTTTCTCTGCAAGTCCATTCGACCTTGGAAAGCGTGGACTAGACACCACATGTTTGAAGTCATATTTTGCTGCGAACTCGGTGAACTCTCTTGCTGCGAACTGTGGCCCGCCGTCTGTACAAACCTCGAGAGGAAGTCCATGACGAGAAAACATACTTGCCATGACTTCGATTACAGTTTTTGAGCTCGTGTCTCGTAGCTCGGCGACCTCGGGAAAGTTTGAGTATGCATCGTAGAGAACCAGGTATGATTTCCCAGCATACATGCACAGGTCTGCACCAATTCGTGCCCAAGGTTGTAGTGGCGTCTCTCGTAACTGAAGAGGCTCTTCCTGCTGGCGATAGGCATATTGTTTGCAGGTTCCACATCGGTCGATCATCGCTGTGATGTCTGTGTTCATTCTCGGCCAAAACATTAGTTGCCTGGCCTGTGCTTTGCACTTGTTGATGCCAAGGTGGCCGCTGTGCAAGCGTCTCAGCATCTCTGGTCTGAGGGCCAGGGGGATAACAACTTTAGCTCCCTTCATCAAGACACCATTTACAACAGACAGCTCGTCTTTGAAAGGTTTAAACTCGCCTTGAAGTGGAGTGTTATTGGTCAGGTTGTTGATAACTTCATGAAGTTCTTTGTCTTCTGCTGTGGCTGTAAGGAGCCGGGCCATAGTTTTGTCACTCACAAGCGTAGACAGGACGGTTGCTGCATGAAGGTCCACATCTTCGCTGGAATCTTCTCTTGTCGTTGGTGTCTGCAGTCGAGACAATGCATCAGCAAGAACCAGCGCTTTTCCTGGCAGGAACTCTAGCTCGAAGTCGTATCGCATTAACCTCAAAAAGAGGCGTTGCAACCGTGGTGGCATATCTCCGATGCACTTTTTGGCTATGGAAATTAACGGGCTGTGATCTGTCTCGGCAGTAATATGCCGTCCGTAGATGAAGTCGTGAAACTTTTCACATCCGTATACGATTCCCAAAGCCTCTTTTTCAATTTGAGAGTATCGGCATTCACTATCCGTCAACACTCTTGACGCGTAGGCTACAGGGCGCCAGTCTTGACCATACCTTTGAAATAAGGCTGCACCTAAGGCTCCTTTGGACGCATCTGTAGATACTTTTGTTTCCTTCACAGCGTCAAAAAGGGCCAATATCGGGGCTTTTGTTAATATTTCTGCAGCATTTTCCATTCCTCCGTATGCTGTCTACTCCATTCAAAAAGTGAATCTTGTTTGTTTAGCTACGCAACAATGTGGTTTTATCTGACAAGTTAGGAATGAACTTCCCGAAGTAGTTGACCGCTCCCAAAAGACGCTGCACTTCCTTTCGGTTTGTTGGTAGTGGCATGCTTAGAATGCACTTAACTAGTTCAGGGTCTGGCGTGATACCTTTAGCGCTAATGTTGTCACCCAAGTAGGCAAATTTCTTCTAAAGCAAACTGGCACTTCTGGAGGTTTAGCGTGAGTCCACCTCTTCTAGCCGCTTGCAAGGCCTTCCTCAGTCTAAAGTCATGTTCCTCACGGGTACTGCCCCAAATGAGTACATCATCTATATAGACTCGTACTCCCCTTAATCCTTCAAAGATTTGTGTCATTTCTCTCTGAAAAACTTCCGGAGCGGAGGAAATTCCGAACGGTAATCTCAGGTACCGGTAGCGCCCAAATGGCGTTGCAAAGGTACAGATTCGTGACGTGCTGTCGTCAAGCGGAATCTGGTGGAAACCACTGTTAGCATCAAGCCTTGTAAAATACCTTGCGCCTGCCAACTCAGCTTCAATGTCCTCTCTGCGAGGCAGTTGCAAATGTTCTCGTTTCAAGCTCATGTTTACGTACTTTGGATCCATGCACACACGAAGTTTTCCATTTTTCTTTGCAACTATCACAAGAGGGCTTACCCAGTCTGTTGGTTCTTGGACTTTGGCGATAATGCCACTGGTAGTCATCCGGTCCAGTTCGGTTTTCAAAGGTTCGCGGAGAGCATGCGGCACTCGACGTGCTGGCTGTACCACAGGACGGCAGTCATCCTTGAGGGTCAGGTGATACTCGTTCTTAGTGCGTCCGATGCCCCGAAAAACATCTGGAAACTCGGAAACCACTTGCTGTTGGAGGCGACTTGTTTCCTCGAGACTGTCTATGCGGTGAACCAAGCCAAAGGACTCGCAGCTTTGAAGCCCCAACAGTGCTTGCTTGCCCTTCTTCACGATGAAGAAGTCCACGTTTCTAATCGTTGGTCCAATCTCTACAGAGAGGCAGACCTTGCCCACATGCTGCAGTTTTTCTCCTCCATAGCTTCGTAATGTTGTTGCGCTTGGTACTGGCGGTGTCGACACCTCAAGTTTCTTAAATATGCTGAGAGGTAGAAGATTTGCTTGCGCTCCGGTGTCAACCTTCAGGTAAACGTCTCGGCCTCCTATCTTCGTCATCACTGTCCAGTCACGCTCGTGCTTCACTTTGCGACCATCGACTGATAGAATCTCAAAGGTATCTTCTTCGTCATTTTGTCTAAGCTCTCGTTCATGAACATCGTCAACGTTCATCTTCTTGCCTTTGCAGGCTACCGCAAAGTGGTTTTTCTTTCCACACTTGTTGCATGATTTTCCAAATGCTGGACATTTTCTCGGCTCATGCCTTGAGCTGCAGTACTGACACTTGCGTCTTCCTGGAGCATTTCTGTCGTTACGATCCACTGGATCTACAAGCGTATCGGGAGTTTCCCAGGCCTTGCTTTGACGCTCAGAAATTTCCGCTGATTTGCAGAAGTCAACGGCTCTCTCAAGTGTTAGGTCTTTTTCCCTCAGCAGCTTCTCTCTGAGTTTCTTACTCTGTATTCCGTACACAATTTGATCTCGAAGCATCGACTCGGCTAGCACTCCGAAATTGCAGGACTTGGCCTTTAGTTGCAGGTCTCGAAAGAACAGTTCAAAACTCTCACCTTCCGTCTGCTGGCGTGTTCTAAAGACGTAGCGCTCGAAGGTTTCGTTGCACTTTGGAAGACAATATTCCTCGAATCTCCGCACGACCAGTTCATAGTCATCCTTTTCAGATTCTTTCAGATTGAACGTGTTATAGACGTCAATGGCCTCCTGGCCAGCCACATGAAGAAATATGGCTGTCTTCTGCTGCTTCGACCTCACGTCCTTCGTTTCTGTGGCCCGGAAGTAGAGTTCGACGCGCTGCTTGAAGCGCTTCCAATTCTCCGCTGTGTCCTCCGATAGCCGATACAGCCGCAGGTAAATGCGACGTAGTTGCGACGCGGCCCATACTCTCGTCAAGCTTCAGCCTGTTTGCCGCTTGGGGCGGGTCGGGGATCTACTAACGAAACGTCATGCGCAGGCCTTGTATTCTAGGTGGTATTGCTCTGACACGCCAAAAAAAAATATTTTTTTTTCACGCTAAACGTTGCAATGGCATATCAGGACATTACAAAAAAATTGTTTCACTATAGAGTTGCGTAGTTTTTTTATAAAAAATAGAAATACGAGGCCCAATTCAAAGTTCCCGCCGTGCACTGTGACGTAACAGTGTACCGCAAGGTGTCGGGGCGGTCAGAAAGGAGGCATCGAGCTACGTCCCTAAAAGTGGGTTAACCGGAAGTCGCGTGAGTTTCACTCCTCGTGCTCTCCGCGACCGTGCCTAAGACTTTTTTTCTTTTTATTATTCTGCTCTTCGTACGAGCGATCGTAGAAAACGAAGTTTCAGTTCCACTAGCTCTTTATCCCTGCACCGTTGGTTAGTTTGCGTGATGTAAAATTTGAGGACGAAGAGTCAGTGGATCGACGTGATGGAGGTCAATGATGAAAGCGTTGCGAGTACAAGCCAGTGTACGAGTGCATGCCGTCAGTCCGATAATACAGGGCTATACTGGGCGCAAAACAAGCTATCAAGTTTTGAAAAAAAAAATTTAGAACGCTCGCAGAAATTAGGATTGCTAGCATACGACACGCCCGATCGCATTGCTGAAGGTTGAGACACCGAGGTCGTTGTATCATCGGATACTCTCCAGGCTGTAGATGCCTGCCGTCTAAAGAATACGAACTGGTGAGTGTACCAAGTACAAGTAAACGTCGAGCACAAAGTACGTATTTTGTCTAGAGCATGAGTAGAACTTGTTTACTGGGTGCTCATGCAGCCGATGTATGTCTCTCAGAAATGCATGCAGTGTGTCTCTTCTTCAGTTGCTGAAATACCGGGACAGACCCTCACACAGCACCTTCTAGGCATTGTAGTTGATCACGTCAATTCACTGACTCCGCTTCTTCTACCTTTACAGCAACATTAAGCGATGAAAAGCAAATAAAAGAAACCTTGTCTGCTTGGATTGCTCGTGGAGGTGCGGAGAATAACAAAAATATTAAAAAAATATTACATTCGCTCGCGGTAATCACGAGGAGGGATACAACTCACGTGACTTCCGGCGATGCCTCCCTTCTGACCGCCCCGACACCTTGCGGTACACTGTTACGTCACAGTGCACGGCGGGAACTTTGAATTGGGCCTCGTATTTCTATTTCTTATAAAAAAAACTACGCAACTCTATAGTGAAACAATTTTTTTGTAATGTCCTGATATGCCATTGCAACGTTTAGCATGAAAAAAAAATATTTTTTTTGGCGTGTCAGAGGCCCTTTAAATTGCGCCGGTAACGAGCGACAAAAACAAGCGCATCGCCATGGCCGTAAAGGCCTCCGCAATTTTCATTTTTTTCTCTGAAGAACCCCAGCTTAGTTCAGAAGGTTGAAAATGCCGTAAATCAAACCACGTCGTGCAGATCAGTTACGACAACGACCTGAAGTGCATTACCGGCGTAGTGCAGGCCAGCATGAGAAACAAATCGTACGCCGTCGAAGTAAGTAGTTTGTTATTGTTATTATTGAGGTTGTCAGGTTATTACAGAATTGCATGTCTATCGCAAATTCGCAGTATTTTTTTTTTCATTGGTATACATCAAATTTCGTGGATGTGCTCTTTTGGTGAAGATCTCCATCGAACCCGCGATGCGAGTACAATCTCTAATAAACTCACCTTATATTTTTCATCCAGTTCTTTCGCGCTTTGGGGTCTTGCGGAAATCTGAAAAAACTGCAACAATTTTTCTCCACGCGATGGTTACAAACAGGTACGAAGCAAAATTTGGGTTCTCAACCAATCGCTTGAAGTGCTTTTTTCACGGGTGCATTGCGATCTTTCAGCAGAAGATCATCTCGATCGACGCCCGGACTTTCGATAAACCATATTTTGCATCACACCCCACTATGAATTCTTATAAGTGTCTGAAATTCATTATATTTCAAACAAATTCAATATCAGAATATCGGCTTTATTCACACGATTCAAACACCGGCGCCGGCTTGGCCGGCGTGAGTGTGGCAGGCGGCATACTACTTGCATTCTCCGACAGCTGCAGGCATCTTGAGGATCGCAAGTCGTAAATATTTCAGAAAAAAGCGATTTCCGGCACACTTTTGTCGAAACATATATGATATTCAAGTTTTCTGTATTTGTGATTTTTAGAAGTTGAAATCCCATTCCTGATTTTTGAACGGTTGGATTTTCGAAGCGAAACCTAGCCACATGTATTTGTCGATAACAACGACCCTAGCAACGTTTTGTTTGGACCCATGCCGTCACACTTACGGAGTAACTTGCAAGCCTGGTGCCCCGACTGCTGCCCCGAACGCGCAAGCACGTGCTGCTTGCGCGTGAACATAGCTTTGGCAAGCTTGCAATTCCGCGGGCTCGTACTCATGAACAGAAACATGGCGGCGGCCAGTCGCCTCGGTTTCAATCATCTATTAGCGGCAAGATGTTTTGGTGGCGCCCTCGCATAGCTCCCTCTCGTGACGTCATTACTTTGTGAACAACAAGTTTGATGGTGTTTGTAATAAACATGATGGAAGCTTGAAATCATTGCTCTCTGAAGCCAGCACGGCCTACACTGTCAAAATTAAAGTTCTTGCATTACTCTTATTTCTGTCGATGAGAAATCCTTTGCTGACGTCATAGTCAGCATTCGGCCAATGGTGGAAAGCCGACCGGAGCGACGCTTTCGATCGCTCACATCGCCAATAGGGTGTATTCACTGGACGCCATATTTGAGGGCGATGTTTAGAACCCATGCTTAAAACGAGCTCACATTAATCGCCTATTAAGACCGGCAATATAGATGATGTGGAGTGCCCGTTGCAAAAGAATTGCGGACGCTCGCCATCAGCACGCGCTCAGCAGCCTCGCACACGGCTATGGCCGCCAGGGACTACTCCCTATAGGGAGCGTTCACTGGCGGCCATAGCTGTAAGAGTTTACGAGTTTATTCATGTCAGATTCGCTTCTAACATTGTCGTAGAGCAGTGCCAGACATGTACACGTTAACCAAAAAAGTAACTAAGTCCCGTTAGTCGCTCAAAATGTGACTAAATAGTTCCTCGTTACCGATTCTCAAAAAAAAAAAGAGCGCGATACTTTACCTCCAAAGTAACGAGTTACTTTTCTCGTTACTTTGACGAGCAAATACTCAGCCGCTTTTGTTTCATGGATCACTGTTTTCTTTTCAGTGGTTGCCGCACTTAAAGCTGCCTGCCGAAGTTTTGATCGGTTATGTTTCCCCGCTTCCTTGAGATACACCTCCTGCGACGCTGAAGCGTCGTTCTACTGACGCGCTCAAAGGAACAGCAGTGCTGTCCTTGAGGAAGAGCTGGTGAGTCTTCGGGAACTGAACCTTCAATAAAAGGTTTTAGTAGATCGTTTTCATGAGTCCGACAGCGATTCTCGATACTCCGCTGCCGCCCCTGCGCAGGCATCGTATCGTTATCGGGGGTATTGGAGATATCAGAATGATCTACTTAAACTCTCTATTACGGATTATGGTTCCCATGCTGCACAAGTAAAAACCGAAAAGCCAAAAATAACAAGCAGTTGTCTTATTCTGCTGGTTCTACCCCTGAACGTCCCCCGAGGTATGCCCTTGTCTAGGATTCCCCTCTATTTTGTTCCCTCTGCTTCTAGAGTTCGAAGTTGACACTTGGTTCTGTGCCTTCTCGTGCTGGCAGCCTCCGGGTTTACATTCGGTCTGTAGCGATTCTAAAAGGTTTAACCAACGAACCTTTTCGTGTTCGCTGGGTAACGCACATTCTCAGTTGTGGAGTTCAACTGACGTGAATAATAATTGGGGTTGTGTGGATATTTAGACAGCGTGTAGTTGGTCAGCCATTTCAAAGATGCGACGAGTCACTCGCTATGGATGAGCAATTTAGCCAGTGCGGTAACACCGCTAGCCTGGAGTCTTAACGTGCACCACGCAGTAGTGGTACACGACCGCACGCCGGTACGATGCTCATCCAGATCGAAACGGGCAGGGATGGGGATTAAATCTAGGACACCTGGGTTTTCCAGCGCGAGCTTTCGCTCCACGTGCTTCGAGCTGGTGTGCGGTAGTCGACTGACGTGTTAAGCGATAAACGCTGCTACTCTCATACCGTTAAGTCGTTTATCGGGTTGTTCATCTGCCTTTATCGCAATAGACGCATACTCAGGGTAAACTTAAAGAAGTTTGTTTAAACGGTGTTGTTTTATCGGGGAAGAGCTAAATACGAACAGAAGAGCGCGTGGCTCTCGGTACAGGCTGCACAACCTGAAAGTGAGCCTAGGGTCGAGGGTGTGTGGCCTACTCCTGTGTGTATGCCCCTCGCTTGGCGCTTCCCATGCTTCGTCATTGCGCCTCTTGGTGCGCTGAAACATAGCCTCCTCTATATTCACAAAGCCTGGCAGTTCTACCATTCAGCCATAGTGTGTCCGATCGCAGATTGGAGGTAGAGGATCTGGTAGCACAGAGCATCAAAGAGCCATTTGTCGGGGAACCTGGATGTCAGCGCGCAGCTTTTGCAGCGGCGAGGACCCGAAACACACTTGTTCGCTTGGGAGAAGTAAGTTTTTGCGTCTCGCCGCAGCGGGGCCCCAGTCACGTGGCTCTCTTCTCATCCGTTGTCTGCCGCTCCACCTCTTCCATTTCGGTGGTCGCTTCTCTTGGCTATCTGCCAGGCTTTGTCAGGATATAGGAGGCTATGAGTGAAAGCTATCACCGTTATCGTTGCTCCCTATACGCGTGCGGCGTGAGGAAGCTCGCCGCTATACTCCGTTCGATAACTTGGCGAACTGTGGGGGCTGCGGCCTCGCGACCCAGTGAGGACGCCGGAGCAAGACACGTGTTAACACTCCATGGTCGAGGCTACCAGGGCCTCGTTACCACCACAGCAACAGAGCCCTCTGCGACAAAATGTAGTTCTAGGCTTCTTTTTCTCTTTGAAGGAAATCGAACCCGCACGATTCCATATATAACGAGAAGAATAAAAAATAAAGAATTACACATTTATGAATTTCAATGATATATAAACCAATAAAAGTGACGCCACATCCGTATCCGCTCGATTTTTGTCGTCTTGAAGCGCCGTAGCCTTTGGCGATCGCCGGCAATCGCAGTCGTGTAATCATCCGCTTCTGCTCAAAACATCGCACTGTGCCCTAGCATTATCGCCCTTCAAAGATTCGCGGCTAAATTGAGCGTATCGTTGGCTCGTGAAGTGTTCCCGAAGTGCTCGCTATTCTAGCGGACGGAAATGTTGCTTCGGTTGACGTTCATACGAATTCGGCTGGTTTCGGAGCAGACGACACTTGGCTAGCAGACGACAGCCGGTTCCTCCGGGCCTCGTGCCTCGCATTTGAAATTGTGATACAAATGCTCCCTTGGCGTCGGGTCACGTGCCTCGCTCCGACGCTCTTATTGGGTCGCGAGGCCCTAGCCTCCACAGTTAGCCAAGTTATCATTGAACGGAGTATTGGTGACAAGCACGATCAAAAGCGTCGCTGGGGTCGGCCTTCCACAATTGGCCGAATGGTGACTACGACCTCAACAAAGGTTTTCTCATCGACAGAAATAAGAGTAATGTAAGAACTTCAATTTTGACGGTGTTGGCAGTGTTGGTTTCAAAGCGCAATGATCTTAAGCTTCCACCATGCGAATTATAAACACCGCGAACTTGTTGTTCGTAAGGTAATGACGTCAAGAGAGGAACCATAGGAGGGCGCCACCATAACATCTCGCCGCTAATAGCGGCGAGCTTCGTCGCGCCGCACGAGTCGAGCGAGCAACGATAGCGGTGATAGTTTCAACGCACCATGAGGCGCAATGCCGAAGCTTGGCAAGTGCCGAGCGAAGGGCGTATAGACATCGGAGCAGGCCACACACCTGCGACTCTAGGCTCACTTTCGGGCGGCGCAGCCTGTACCGAGAGCCACGCGCTCCTCTGTTCGTATTTACTTTTTCCCGGATATTCTTCAATTTCTCCTCAAAAGTGAATAAGTACGTTACTCGCCCCTTTATCTAAAAACAAGTAACAAAATAAGTTACTCGTTACCGAAAAAGTAACTAAACAGAAGTAACTCGTTAGCAGTAACGCGTCACGTACATGTCGGGCCAGAGCCTTCCAGTGTGAGATGGGCATCGCTACAAATTGTATGAGCATGGCGTTTCTGCTAACTACCATGGCATAGTCACGAAAATTGGGAGATTGACACGATATCTCCTTTAGTTACTCCGGCTATATAATAAGCATTGCAATACTTCTCATTGTGCTCTAGATTCGCTGGTACAGTGAATTGTAATATTCGACTGAAAGCCATCAAATTATTTTTGTCAGCGTAATTTCGGATACTTGGATGGACCCATCAGCTCTACACGGTGTCTTTGTCTTTATTAAATGAATTTTTTTTTGAGGACGAAAGGGACTAGAATATACTGTAAACGACTAAATTTTCGCGAGGACCTAATTTTCGCGAATTTCGCGACTCGCCTACAAGCGCGAAAAATACGTTCCGCGAACAATTTGGGCAATATGTGAACGCTACAGAAGCTACACTCGATTCGCGAAAATTAAAACCCGCGAATAATTTTAAATTTCTAGCTTTGGCCCAATTCGCAAAAATTTGAGCCCGCGAAAATTAAGTCGTTTACAGTATACATTTACTCGATACAACCGTTAGCGGCGTGGTGGACGTTAGGGCACGGTATTAAATGTGATAATTTGCGAGTGAATTAATTCAAATTTGCGAAATTTGTTTTCAATCATTTACCCGTGTTTTCTGATTAGTACCACAGAGAAATTGTTCGCGCAGCCAGTGCCAGATTCCCAAAAATCATCTAAGTTCACACCGTGTCAAGGTCAAATTTAGAGATTTTTACGTGTCAAACTAACGAAGGTTATCTGACACATTCCGGCGGAGGCTGGGGATTCATTTCCGGGACGAGGTGCCCGCAATCTGGCCTCCGCCAGATGGCGGGCACCTCGTCCCGAAAGTGAAGCGTGAAAGACTTTCAAACCTACCGCAGAAGCGGAGTGGCACGTGAAATTGAGTATAAAGAGCTCGCGCTCCCCAGGCATACCAGGCTTTCTTTTTCATTTTTTTTTTTTTATTTATTTATACATACTGCGACCTCTGTGAGGTCATTGCAGGAGTGGAAAATACAGAAACAAATTAACATTCAAACAATACAACATGCCCTTGAACATAACAGAAATGAAAACGATGACGTCATGCGTTACTAAAAAGAATAGGCAGAACCGCGCTAATAAAATCACCATAGGGAAGAGTACGTATTTCCCCATCAAGATTATTCCAAATTTCGATACTATGCGGAAAAAAAACGAATATTTAAAGCAGTTAGTATGAAACTGAAAAGGAACAATATTTATTGAATGAGATCGTCTGGTGCGTGAAGTAGTAGAGAACGAAATATATTTACTTCGCTCTATTCCACAGTCCTCATTAACAATTCTGTGCAACATTTTAATTCTATCAACTGTTCGCCTTCTAGACAAAGGCTCCAGCCCCAGAGATGAAACAGCCAAGGAGGGCGAAAAATCACGGTCATACCTATTCAAAATAAACCTAACAGCCTTGTCCTAGATAGATTCAATGAGATTAATGTCTTTCTTATAATAAGGATACCAAACAACAGATCCACACCCCAAGATGGGCCTAACAAGGGTCTTATAAGCACAGAGTTTAACTTCTTAAGTAGAGCATTTAGGAGTACGTTTAACATAACCTAATTTTTTAAGGGCGCGAGAACAAATAAAGGTGACGTGCTTGTCCTATTTGAGGTTGGACGTAAAGAAAACACCTAAATATTTGAACTCCGTAACTTCATTTAAAATGACATCATCGATGTCATAGCTAAAAACTAAAGGGGTTCTCTTATTCGAAAATCTCATAAAATCAGTCTTATCAAAGTTAAAATTCGTTTGCCATTTCTTGCTCCAATTAAAAAAACGAATAAAGGATTCGTTAAGTAGCAGTTGATCATTAGGAAACGAAATGTCATTGTACAGTATGCAGTCATATGCATAAAGGCGAATTTTAACGGGTATGTTTTCTACGACATCATTTATATATAAAATAAATAAAAGAGGCCCTAACACCGAACCCTGAGGTACAACTGAGCTAACCGAAGCTTCCGAAGAGAAGGCATTCGCAAATGAAACAAACTGCAACCTGCAATTTAAATAATCTGAAATCCAGTCAAGCAGAAGGGAGTTGCAAAGAATGACTTTTAACTTTAAAAGAAGCTTGGGGTGGGAGACTTTATCAAACGCCTTCGAATAGTCAATAAAAATAGCGTCAACTTTTCCTCGTTTATCTAATGATGAAGCAATATCCTGAGTAAATTCCAGAAGCTGCGTAGTGGTTGAAGAAAGACGACGAAAACCATGTTGGTTAGGACAGAGTAAAGAATTATTTTCGAGATAATTGGAGATATGCTTACACACTATGTGTTCGAGGAGTTTGCTGCAAGAGGATGCAAGAGAAATTGGTCTATAATTTAGAAGACTCTGCTTATTACCTGATTTGAAAATGGGAACAATTCTTGCTGAATTCCAAAGTCGAGAAACAATTCCGGATGAAAGAGACTTTTGGAAAATTATAGTTACATATTTCGATGTCCAGGCGGAGTAACGATGCAGAAAAGAATTTGGAATATAATCCGGGCCTGAACTCTTTTTACAGTCTAGGTTCAGGAGCAAATTAAGTACACCAGAGTCATTAACCTGAATGTCTGTTAACGGTGGACATGATATAGTTTGACAAAAACTAGGTTCGCAGCCGTTATCCAGAGTATAAACAGACGTAAAATATTCATTAAAGCTATTCGAAATATCTGAAGGGTCATTAACACATTTATCCTGAATAATGAAACTACGGGGTGTTTCATCTCTGGGTAGGATGAACCTCCAAAACTTCGTTGGATGGTAGAACCTAAACGCTAAACACCACAAAAAAAAAAAAAAAAAAACATTCTTTGGAAATTCCCACGGTCGTTGAGCTTTTTCGGTTGGTGGTCGAAATTAAGCCTCCGACAGGTATTGAATAAAGCTGAGCGGGGATCCAAGGAAAAGGCGTCCCTTACCGACATGCGGGCATAACAAAAAACGTTATGCCCGTGTCCCACTAGAGCGACAGACAGAAACAAAAGACAGCGACAAGCCTCAAACCCATGCAGCATGCTCGCGATGGTACCTTTGGCAGGCGTTTAGTCGTTCGGTGCTCGTCAAGTAAGCACAAGCGATTGCCTGCCATAGATACCCTCGCGTGCATGATGCTCGTGTTTGAGCATAGCCTCCTTTATTCTACAAAGCCTCTCAAATCGAGAAAGACTCTGGTTTGAGGCTTGTCGCTGTCGTTTGTTTCTGTCTGTCGCTCTAGTGGGACACGGGCATTACCATGACAGAAGACAGTAGCTGGATGGCATCGACTGCTGCATGCGGAAATCTGAATGGGCTTCGTATTCTTCAAAGCACCACTGGAATTCTCACTGACGGAGGCATTCGACGAGAAGACGACATGCCGTTGGGTTCCTTTTTAGTGGATAACGCTAAATGCGTCTCGCGAGAAACGCTTTGGTTCACGACACACTTTGAGGCACACGTCTCCAACAAGACGGCGGTACGTTTGCGGCAAAACGTGGCAACGGGGCGCAGAGAAGATATTGTAAGGGTGCAGACGAACTAGTGAATATTAGCCATGTTGAATTACCCTGAGACTGGGGTAGAGGAGAAAAATAAAGCCGTAAAAGGGACAGAAAATAGACAGGACGACGCCATTTTGAGACGTCGTCCTGTTTTCTACGTTTTGATGTTTCTTCTCTACCCCAGTCTCAGGTTAATTGAACATGGTTAAAATATACTACATCATATTAAAATATAAATCACTACGTCATTAACTCCTAGCAAAAGACAAAAAAAACGAAATAAAAATAAGATCCGATTCGGACCTGTTCAACGCATGCCTTATTGAATTTGGGGTTTCGACGCCTCTTCACGCCGGCGGTTCCTGGCATCTAAATGTCTTTTGCTATGAATATTTTACGTGGCGGGTCGGAACGGTTAGTGCATGATCACACGCACACGCAGATGGAAACGCGATGCTTCCGCATTCATTGCCCGTTGGAGCTGAGAATGACGCAGCGTTAAGCGGTGTTCACTACGAAGTAAAGCTGAGTAGGGTTTTGAGTGTCCATCTTTTATTTTAACCACCGACACGAAAGAGAAAACGCGTTAAAAAGGCAAAAAAAAGTAAGTTATTTCTGTTTTATACGTTCAGCGTTGCTCTTTACATTCGTTCTGCGAGTTGTAAATTGGGACGTGGATATAATTTTTTTTATATATTTGAGGATGGTATCGAGTATTATTATGATCTCTACATAAAATCTAAAATAATCAAAAATGTTATGTAGTGACTTGGATCGTGCTGTGGCGACGCCGACCTTTGAAAACGTCAAATACCGTGGATAAAAAAAAAATACTATGCGGAGAGCAAAATTGTTTGCTTTTTACGGAGGAGTTGCGGTGACGTCAGAACGACGCCGAGCTCTGATTGGCTGATACTGAAAGGATAGTGGGTATACCTCAGTGCTAGATGCCTAGACGTTTACCCTCTATATTTGTATTTGATCATTGAATAAGAGCTAGGCGTTCTGACATCATCGCAGCCCCTTCACAGGAAGCAGACGAACTTGCGCTCAGCATTATATAATGAAAAAGCAAATCATGAAAAACAATTACTGAATCTAATAAACGTATCTATAGAAGTGAAAAAAGACATTATTTTTTAACAAAAATAAAGCGGGGTGAAGTGCGTCTCGAGAAATCAGAACAGGCATTCCCGCATGTTTGCATCTTGCTTCAGATTTACCATATAAATTTAGATAGGTATTTTAAACACGTGTACGGAATGTATATCACGGCTATTTGTATTTAAAATACACGTTGTTTTGTGTTAATAAATGAAGTAAGACATAACCGCTCCAGGTTCTGCGTTTGTAGTGCTTTCCTTTCTCATATAAAGCGTTTACGTCGCATTTCTCGCGAAGATTGCGTTCTTTATCAGAAAAACAATTTGCATACCTAACATACTTTTTTTGTGCTTTTACGATCGCTACAGCTTTTTGTTCATCCTAAGTCTAGCCATCTGAGATTTAAGTAATATAATTTTCTTTTGCGATGACCCGACCGGGTTCGTCCGTCTCTTATTATTTATTCCAGCGCTCCCAAAAGGACTCTTCTTCGTCGGATACTTTTTAATCTTTTGAATCAGTGCAGAAACAATGAACAGTTATTGAGAATGTGAACAAGAAACACCCAAACGCTCGAAAAGATGAACCCGGAAAAAAAATAATACCTTTATGTCCCACTTCTTTTTTACGTTTTTCTTTTTCGTTGTGCGTTTACGACGCACCGCCGACTCCTTCCGTGATGGCTCTTTCTTCGGCTAATGATAATAGCGAGTCATTACCGAGTAATGACACGTGGAACTATAAGTGTAACCCGTTCTTTTAGATTCTCGCCCGAGGTAACGAAAGAAAAGTGGGCGGGGCCGCCAGTTTTATGAGCGAAAACGGTGGGCGTCGTTTTATCCCGAGATGGCGGCGGAGCTGCGGTGAATGGTCCAACGACTTACGAGTGCCCGGTGTCTTTAAAACGACAGTCAAATAAAAGAAAATCTTTACACCGCCGCGGTTTCCCAGGGCGCCCGTTTTCATAAAGTCGTCAAAAGGTGTTTTTTTTTTTTTTTTCCTGCGTGTTTCTTCGTAACTTCATTATTGTTTGGTTGGCTTTCACTGGTCATTTGAAATGACCAACAAAAAAAAAGTAGCACAATTATTTTTATAAAAAAAATAATAATGAACTCGGTATGTAACAAAAGACCTGTGCCTCGTGTTTTTGTGCAAAGAAATAAATCACTCGCTTGTCGAAGAAAGGGTAAAAGCGCAGGCGAGCTGGTGAAGAACTTCCATCGTAAACCGGAGACACACGCTGGTGCTGCCGAGGACGGAAGCACATATTCAACTTACAGCAGTGACAGGTCGCAATGAGCGCGCAAATGCTTGATGTTTTGGGCAAGATCGCAGAAGTACACAAAACAAATAGTTAAATGTATGTGAAAAAGAAAACACGCTGGATCAAGGTTTTCTTGCAACCAGTTTCTAAAAAAAAGCAAAGAAACAACAACAAACAAACATATTTTTTGAGCGTGAAACACGTGGCGGCCTACTGCGTTTGTGACGAGGACATGGGGTTTCGTTTGACTTCGAGGGGAATCGAAATTAAGTGAAGACGCTGATGCGGTGCGCGATGTTTACGTATAAGGGTATGCACTTGGGCTAGTTGGTGATTCATAATTCTGGGGTAAAAGCGCTAAAAAAAAAACGGACAATTGAAAGAGACGAACAACACAGAGCACTACTTGTCATTTTATTTCGGTTCCGGGCTAAGATAATGATGTTGTCAAACATCGGGACTCGCCCACATCTGTTACAGTGTACAGCCAGATTTCCCGAAGGTGACGATCTTACTGACAGTGCATGTTCCCTAAGCCTATCATTTATACAACGACCCGTTTGGCCTATGTACGCTCTGCCAGAAGATTCATTTATCAGATGCGATAGTGATATCTTTTACTAGGGCCTCCCCGCTGTTTTCACGAAAATACGCCTCTGACACCGGATTTCAGAAAGGCATCTGCGCACTTCCACTACGCAGTGATTACCACACGTTCTGTCGTTGCGCACGCATCATCATTTACGCGCATTTTAGCGTTGTACCTTCGATACTCCCCCGTGATTGGAAACAAAAACAAGAAGAAAACGTGATTCATCTCTTACCTCCACGCTCTCCTCGCCTGTTTACGTCAGTCTTAGTGTCTCCGATCCTTTTTTACGAGAATATTCACCTTTACGCGTCACCAAATTCTCCCGGCGAGTATTGTTTTCCATACATAATTATTTGTTTTTTTTTTGTTTTTTTTTTTTGTTTGCTTTGGAACCGAAAACTAGAACTCCCTTCCACTTTTCGGTGTGTGTGTGTGTGTGGGGGGGGGGGGGGGAGTAGTTTATGCGCTTCTGATGATCGTTATTTATGACGGAGTGACGCGTATATCGTTATGAACCTGCCAACGCGGCGTCGGCGGTGGCACGCGCGCCCCTAGCGGCAGTCGTAGCGGCGGGGGCAAGCAGACCGGCGGCGACCCAGTGACAGATACAAACGACGGTGCCCGTTCTGAACGCACGTCGTCCCTTTTTCAAATGCGAGGTTTCCGTTTGCGCTGATATTGTTCTATCTCCGCTCCTACGCCGCAACCCTTTTTGCTCATCTTTCGAGGTGTTGTTGTTGTTGCTGCTGTTTTTCGTCTTCTTTCGACTTTGTTTTTTTTTTCTTTTGGTCGAAGCTGAGATGAAAAATCGTCCCCTCTTTTCGAAACGACGGGCCCGAGCGCGAGCTCGGGCCTGCGATAAGAGCAGATAACGCTCTCTCCCTTGGTGTCGGTTGTTTTGTTTGTTGTCTCTATTTTTGGGGTTGGTTCGTTTGCATTAGTCGTAGACACGTCCCTTTCAATTGTTTGTCGGTAATATATTTGTTGTTGGCTCTATCGTGACAGTAGTGTTCTCGGTGTTGTCGTTTTGTACCTGTCATCTTGGGTTAACGTATTTTGAATACAGATGTCCGTAATTTAAACTTCATCGTTCTTTTTGTTTTTTCCCTCCAATATCCTACGACGACCTCGATTTGTATATTTATAATGCTCTGGCAGATGTATAGGTACACACCATGATTTTATTTATTTTTCTCTGGTGTCAGTGGTTAGTAGTCTAAACGAGAACCTTCAGTAAATTCGCCTAACGCCCGGAAATGTTTAAATAAATGGTTTATTTTTTGCATATTAGCTTTTACAGCTCTTGTGCTTTGCTCGAACACCCTTTTACAAAGGATATAGTAGGTATTTCGTGGACTTTGTTTGATGATCTATGTACAACAGAAAATAGTTCTGTCGAAACAAAAAGAAAGTACTGAAACCTTCTCCAGCTCTCAACCGAACGCGATGAACCAATCGAACGCGTGTACTCGCACAGTTACTCTAGCGATTTATGCTCTTGTGTGCTTCCGCCTATGATAACCATTACTCTACTTTGTTTTGTTCAGCACTGTACGGCCACTGCATTCGCTTATCTCTCAATGTTCAGTGCCTGCTTTGGCACGTAGTTTCTGCCGTATCAAAAAAAGGCGAAAACAATACTATATTACAAATAGTACATCTCTTATCTGAATAACGATTCATTTATTCCATGGCGTGGTAGGAGATATGTTTATCCCCTTCGCTTTTTGATTGCTGCGTGGAAGAGTTTGGGTTAGTGGTGCAAGTATACAAGCCGAGACGAAATACAATAGTAAACTGCAGCTGATAAGAGTGACACGTAAGGCTATCATTGTTTTTGGCACGCTCTGAAATTACGGCCAACCAAATTATAAAGTCCACGAAAACGCCGTTATTTTGGGAGCGTCGAATACTCGCGAAGAATATATTTGGACGGCCAATTTGGTAAGGTCCGACAGAAAGTAACACGTTTACTTATGTTTAACGCATCGAGAAATCGCCAACCGTCATTTAGGCATTTAAATATTAAGCCCCAATCCCACTACTCGTGCATGAAATAAAAGACACTACGTTCTCTGCCGACATAATGAGATGATCATCGGCGGACATGCCGCAAGCATGATTGAAGCAGGTTTGCTTCGTACACATTAATAAACGACATTCGTGCCGATGTGACTTCCCACGTTAGATTGTTTGCGGATGATTACATTGTTTACAAATGTATAGAATATACGAGGAGGATATTTAAGACATCTGCAGGCTAATCTAGGTGAAACAAAACCGTGGTGCACTCAGTGGCAGATACAGCGAAACGTAAAAAAGCGCGGTCATGTCAGTTTCACTCGTAAAAAAAAAAAAAAAAATTGTTATTTGGACATGGAGATATTATCGAATGAGGCTTCAATATAATAATAATAATAATAAATAAATATTCTTATTTCCATCGATTGTGAGGGTGGGACCCGTGGAGAAAAGGCTGCAATATGCAGCTTGACTGGTCCTCGGGCCCGTACAATGGTCAGCAGCAATGGAAAGGAAATAAAAATAAAAAAATACACACAAAAAGCAACAATTGAATGATACATTACTACGCACTTGCCTGTTTTTTGAAGCAAATAGACAAACAAAAAGCAGGAAAAATTTACAAAACTACGTACTTTGGCCTATTAATGGAGCAAAATAAAACAAAAAATAGAAATCAGGTACAAATCAGGAGCAAAAATACAAACGCGATTCTTTAGAAGTTTTAGAGTCAAACTCTACATCATCAATATAAAAATTATTTAGCAAGTGTGGTAGAACAAATTTAAGCATTTGGAAACCATAGTTCGTTCGCTGAGTGACCATCTTCCACTTCAGTGAGAAGACAAAATGATACCATATCTATTGGTAACATTTTGTCTTCTCACTGCACGTGAAGTGCACGCGTTAACGACATCGTTATAAGGGCGAATCGAGCATCGTTTAGCGTAAGCTGAAAAAAAAAAGATAATTTTGGGACGGTATTATACGGCGTAATGCGTTTTGATAGCGGAAGCTTTTTTTAAAAAAAATTTCATTGACGCTTTTGTTGTCGGAAAATTTTTCCGCCTAGTTCAGCGATGAAACTGGATTGGTGGATAGGTCGCGTGACGTAAATTGTTCAGCTCAATTTAGAGGAGGAAACTGAATCATTTACTCTCACACCGTCAAAACAAAAGGGGGGGGGGGGGGGGGAGGGGAGACAAGCTTGTAACAACTACCGCAGTAAAATGCTCCACAGAAAATAAAACAAAATTGCCTACCTTGCCTACGTAAGGCCTATTCTAAGCCTGCGCTGTTTGGGATCTTTATAAGAACACTGATGTTTTGGAAGCAAACAAAAATACAGAAGCGTGCCGCTCGCTTTGTCCTGGGCAGGTACGACCAATATAAAAGTGTCACTACTATAAAAAAATATTACTAGTGTTTATTTAAGTTTTCGGCGCAAGAACTTGCAAACTTTCGATACTGTATTTACCATAAAACCAGTTATAACGGCTCATTTTTTTAACAAATAACTTTTTTTTTTCCCTTGTCGAAAAAGATTATACGCACAAGATCCTTTGGATGCAGAACAAGGACGGAGACATGGTTGATTTCTTTTGTTTGTTCATTAAACCTGTCATGGACTGGAATGCGCTCGAAGAATTTACGTTTTGTGCCGCAAATGCTGACAACTTTTTTTTTTCTTTTTTTTTGTCCTTTTGCCTTTGCGATAATATTCTACCCCTCGCTTCAAGACCAAAATAAATGAAGAATAAAGGATATATTCTTCAAACATACCCGCAATAATTTTTGTTTTCTACGGTTAATGGAAGGGGATATTTATACAAAAAAGGAACACGTTTCAGACACTAGAGAGTTTTAAAGAACTGTTTTTTTTTGCGCACCCGATCCAATGCGATGGGCACTCCGGTACGCACTACGCATATGGGAGTTTTCTGCAGTAGCGCATGCGCAGTTCATAGCGGAGGGCCTATCGTACCATATCGGATGTACAAAAACGTTTCCCTTAAACTCTCTATTTCAGAGTTTAGGGAACCGGAACAAAATACGATCGATAAACAAAAGCGATCGATACCTGGGCATGTGGACCGATCTTGTGCCTTGAAACGACTTTGAGAGAACCGTATTTGCAGATGGTGGCAGACGATCCGTACAGGCCGCGTCCCCTGGCAACGGAAGCCTGCATCTGTTTCATTGAGAAAACACAGATTTGCGTTTGTGTGTATGGGGAAGTTTACGAATCGCAGAATTTGAAGTAAATAAAATTCGCATCTCGAAAATATAGAAAATCTAACTTTGCATACCTACTCATGGTTCGTGTCTTTTTTCTTTTTTTTTTTACTGAAATTAATGCGCTTTCGTGAACCAAATCCTGGCGCCCCACGGCGTGTCGCCAGTGGCACTGCGAAGTGTTAAAATGTTCGTCTGCTAAAGGAGCAGGTGAGCTTTTTGACAACACTGGCGCTCGATCTTTTTGACAGCGACTCGGAGTTGGCTGCATCTGGCGAAAACAAGTTAGAAAAAGTAATTTTGAACAAATGTCTGCGCACCAAGAGAAGGCGCTTGTTGGCGGCTAGTCATGGGACGTTCGACCTGGCGTTGATGGACGCAGAGGACGTTGTACGGCAGTTCAAGTTCACGAAGGAGGATCAGCCCCATCCAGAGGTAGACATTGTAGGTCGCCCTCACTCACCCTCACTCTCAGAGCCATACTCACCTCAGCCCCTCACTCACCCTCACAGCTACACTCACCCTCAGCCCCTTATTCACACTCACCTTCACAGTCACTCTCACCTTCAGCCCTTCACTCACCCACACGCACTCATGATCTTCACGCTCCTCACGCACTCACCGCCCTCACAGCCCTCACGCACTCACAGCCCTCATGCCCTCACACACCTCACACCCCTCACGGTCCTCACGGTCCTCACTCACACCCACATTCATGAACTTTCTGACTTCAGAAACTCACTCACCTCACCTGTGAAGATGAGGGCGAGTGAGGGCACTCATGAGTGAGGTTTGCCGAGGTATGCCGCCTGTAACGTATCTTATCTGCATGATAAGCGCGACGGGGCGCATGACCAGTTTTCTGTGCGAACTCAATAAAATGCCACTGCACCGGCCGTGGGAGCGCTTTTTAGGGGCGAAGCTCCTTAGGGTCCAGCCTTGTCCGTCCGTCCGTACGGCGTCCGTGCTCACAAAAAAAAAAAAAAAAAATGTTTGCGCAGTCGACAGGATTCGAACCTGTACGGGGAGACCCCAATGGATTTTTAGTTCATCGCCTTAACCACTCGACCACGACTGCGGGACAAGTAGGGGGCTCTGAGATGTGGTAGTAACTCAAGAGCTGGGGTTGTCTTGGATGAAACGTTGCATGTAGCCGCTCAACGTCTATAGAGGAGAGGGCGCTGCGGTCAAATGCGTATATAATCGCGTTAAACTTTGCATGCATGGCTTTGCAATTCGACCGACCATAAAGCACTATTAATGAAGTCGAAACGCAACCCGGAACTCAGCACTACCTATGAGCAATAAAAAAAAAATCAGCACCATCAGCGCTACCTATGAACAATAAAATAAGTATCATCAGCACCACCAGAGCTTCGCCCCAATCAACATCATTCACCACGTGGAGATGCGGTCATTTTGTGCTTGAGATGGGACCGAAATAAAGTCGTCTGCCACAACGAAGTTGTCCTCACCCCGGCCATCCCGGCCGAAACGTTACACGCCAATTAGCGAAACACCGCCCGTTCACCGGCGCCTTTATGTCTGAAGCGGCGAGCAAATGAGCTCCCGAAAATTCTGACCCAGCCTCTTTTTTTCTTTCAAACGTAACAAAGGAAAGGGTTAACCTAACATTAGTTGCCCAAACCGCGTTATCAAATAGCGCCAAACAGCGAGCCTTAGCTAGCACTAGCTACTTCTTTCTCACCCGTTACCCAATAATCAAACCGCACCAAGCATCCGCGCGGCGAAATTGTTGCGAGGCTAGCGTCGACCCTATTTTCCGGGAGATGCCGAGAGAGGTCACAATACCCGCTGCGACCCCTCACAAATAATCTTCGCCTTTAAGCGAAATCAGGCCTCACAGAGAACTCATCGTCTCGCACGAGCCCCACACGCAAACGCAAGCACTTCTTTTGACCTCAGATCTCTCACATACTGATGCCCCTCACCGCCCTCACGGCCGTTACACCCCTCACGCACTCACGGTCCTCACGCCCCTTACGCACTCACCGCCCTCACGCCTCTCACCGTCCTCACGCCTCTCACGCACTCGTGCCCTTCACGCGCTCACTAGCCTCACACCCCTCATCACCCCCACGCCCCTCACGTACCCATACCCATCGCGCACTCACGGTTCTCACACCCCTCACGGCCTTCACGCACTCATGCCCCTCACGCTCTCACCGCCCTCACGCCCCCTCGCGCACTTATACCCCTCACGCACTCACGGTCCTCATAGCTCTAACAGCCCTCACGCCCTCACGCCCTCACGATCCTCACTCACCCTCACACTCGAGACTTTTCGTGGTTTAGAGACTCACTCACCCTCACCTCACCTGTGCAGATTAAGGGGAGTGAGGGGGAGTGAGAGCTCTCATGAGTGAGGTGTGCCGAGACATGGCCCCATCTCAGATCGGCGCTACTGACTGAGAGTATTGTAGAAGGGAAAACAAACGAGGTGTTTCGTAGCCTTAGTTTGAATGTCAACTTTAATTTATCGGCGCTGCGCATCCCGGAGATGTTGACAACCAACGGCTGGGTCCGGGTCTCATGGGACGAAGCCCTTGCAATCGGGCTGAGGAGGCTGGCCTACCCGAACCGCATCGGCGCTCATGTTGCTCTCGCGATTGCGTACAAATCAGGAAGCGGACGATCACGGTCGTACGCCTGCGAAACGATCGTCGCGCCGTGTACGGTACGACCACGAAGCGAAAAGAAAGAAAAACTTGTTGTGACTTTAGTGCTGTCGACTATTTTAAAAGTTATCATCCATTATTCAGAGGGCTCGTTTTATGAGATAGTATGCAATTAGCATTAGTAAACGAAGTTTTAACTCGTACATTTTTAATGTGAGTATCGAGAATCTCGCTGCAAAAGACTGTCGCTCCCTCTATTGCCACTACAGATAACCTTCATAGCCATAATGGCAGCTGTAGTAACGGACAATATGTGACCAAAATGCACATCTCAATGTTTGCTTAAAAATTAAAAAATAACACAAGTAAAAACGTACTCAATGCGTGAGTCGGATTCTAACCCTCCAACTTCGCTCTCCGTGTGCCGCAAATTCTAAATTGTTGATAACAAAAGGTGTGCTCATTGATATTTTAGGGTCAATGAAAACAAACAAGCGAAGTGCAAAGTCACCACGGCGCCATTCAAAATATATAACAAAAAGACGTCTTGCACTTGGAAAGCTTTTAAGTGAATAAAAAAAAAACCTTTGAACTCTGGCAGCAGGGTGGGAGAGCGCATGCTTTATGCTTAGACAGTTTTTAGATTGAAGCCTGCAAACATTTTCGGGCTTGGGCCAAACTCAAGCTTATATATATATTTTTTTTGACGTGCTCGGGTTTATGTTTAAAAATTCTGTCAAGCCCGGGCCGGGCCCGTGCAGTGCTCTACTTTCGACCCATGACACCAGAGGCGAACGCAACACTTCCGAGCGACACAAATTCGGACGCACAAAACGCGAAGCGCAGCTGCGTAGAACCAACACCACAGGGAGACCTACCCACCAAAAAACCAGGAAAGCGAGACTCGCACTTTGACGCCCCGGCGTACAGAATGAAACAGGATACGGACGCGGAAGTACACGTTCACAGTGCCGATCGCCGAACGGACGATTTCGTGGAGAGCGGGCGCACCCTCACGAGAGAGAGAGACACCTTAAAAACAATGAAAACAAGCACCGACACCTTGGTTCTTTTAATTCGCTGTAGTTACGGAACAGATATATTTACATAAATAATTTTGATATTATTCGATTCCGTAATAAATGTAGAAGACATTCAGTGATATACGGATCTGTTTGCATTTAGATAATTTTGTAAATTCACTCCGAACTCAAGAGTGCCGAATTAGCCGATTTCGACCATTTTCATTTTTTAAGAATATAATTAAATTTATAATAAAACATTGTTCCATTAAATGTCTCGATAATGCCGCAATGTCTTTAAAGGGTCAATGAAGACGATTTTATTTAATTTTTTTTAATGGTGTTTTTATGCTTCTTGGGAACAGCATGCTGCCCAATTTTTCGTTGATATTTGTGACGCGTATTTCTGTGCCTACGAAAGAAGTAAAGAAACCGAAACTGAAAAATCTCCATTCTCGTTTCTGGGCCTCCGAAAACGGAGGTGACGTAGAGAGTGACGTCAAGTGTGAATAGTCGGTATCGGTAGTATATAGGAGATCGAGACTCTGGTTACCGCGGTGGGTTATAGCAGCGCGGTGGCGCGGTCGTTTCGCCGAATCTGTCAACATGGACGGCAATGCCGCTCTCGCGAGCGAGTTCGAACTTTTTTTGACCGAACACCAAGGGAACGGGAGTACGTGTGTGGCGGCATCTGCCATCACCCGACGGAGACCGGCCAGCAGGCAACGAACGGCCCGCGTGCCGAAGGACGGACGTGGGGGAGATGCCGAGGGGAAAGCTGCAGCAATCGGGCCGTTCCGGGATCCGGTTCCTCCGCGGACGTCCTCTTTTCGTCGTCAAAGAACACGAACAGCAACCCACACGTGAAAACTAGCGTCGCCCGAACGAATACTGGTCTTCAGTCGACCGTTAGAACAGCCATCTACAGCTACCATTTTGCAGAATCCTTCGAGTACCGTGTTCTTTTTTTATTTTATTTTGTTTGCCCATAGTTGCGCGTTGCCCGTTTGGCGTCCAGCGTAGCAAAGAAAAAAACAATTATGCTGCTTTATTTACGGTTTACTAATCATTTCCGGTCCGGTTTATACTTTTCATGGTTATTCAATCGGAAATTAGAACAGTATTCCTCAAAATCGCGAACTAAAACGTGACCGAGGGCACGTTTCTCGTTTCGACCAATCGCTGACGCATCTCTTGTGACGTCGCGCTTCTTGGCCCTGCATCGGTCACGTGAGCTCCGCTTCTCCTGTTTTCTCCCGCAACTCTTGGGGCGTCGCCCCAGTCGATCCCGGTACGAATATTACCGCGACTGTTTAATTGATTTGCGCGGCACACAAGCGCCGGTTTCGGCTGAAATTTGGGCAACGTGGCCTGAGACGTGCCTGGAACCCAGTTCAATCGCCAAAAAGATGTCCGAAATTGCCTTCATTGTCCCTTTAAAGCCGGAATTCGCAAGAACATCCGCGCAGCCCTTATCATGTGACAATTTTTCTAAAATGGCGAAAAAACCCTCATGTTTTCCCTATGGGGCTCTGAGGAAGTGAGCTACTGCGCAAGCGTTCCGGACCTTTACGAAACACTAATTAATTCTTAAGTGGAAGTTCTATAGCGTTTCATTGTGAACTTTATTTCTTATTTGCTCATTAAAACTCGATACACTTTATATCACCTCTGGCTCTCCTGCCAGACACTACTTTGAGTTATTTTATTAATCTATGAAGCCTCGGTACGGGCCCCCTCCGACAGCGAAATAGCTGTTTTAGTAACGAAGGGAGACTGTCGATGTTGGCCATCGGTCGTGCCTTAAGATTCGAAAGGCGCATTACGGTAAGACCGCAGAAGACTCGCACATGCTCAGTTTGTACCGTAAAGCTCATCGTACCATATCGGATGTGCAAACACGGTTCCCTAAAACTCGGCAAGAGGGAGGTTTAAAGAATGTGGCGTCACGGCGTACGCCGTCTTTCTGCACGTCCTCAACTGCCGGATCATCGAGGAAGCAAGCGCAGACCGTGTGCCGTGAAGTTAAATGATTTTACTATCGGAGTATAAGTCCGAGCGAGGTCTTTTGGGGCTTCGACTGCACTCGGAGGTGAGAAAAAACAAAGTGCGGATGGACACACACATTCAACACACTGGTTGAGGACATTGCAAATTTACTTCGTGGGTAACTTCAATGACGCCGGTTCGTCATCAACTGGCTCATGTATATGTGTAAATATTTATTCTTTAGACTCTAACGCGACATCGCGTGCCCGAACAAACCAGTCGACGTTCTTATTGAGCAAAGAAATGAATTGCGTTTTTTTTATAGGGGTCGCGGTATAACCCGTTCCTCTCAATCGCATTAAAGATTTCTCTTCATCAAAATAATTGGCTTGGCCTGCTGGTACATTTTTAGATTTAAAACAAAAAACACATAAAAAAAAAGTGAAAGCCGTTTACAACTTCCTGTAACGCCGAATTAGAGCGCAGCTCTTGAGGAGGAGGAGGGAAGGGCACAGGGTAGGTGGGTCAAGTGACCTCGGGGGGAGGGGGGTCACATAACCTTGGGGGGGGGGAGGTCACGTGACCTGGGGAGGTCACGTGACCTTGGGGGGGGGGGGGGTCACGTGACCTGGGGGTCACGTGACGATGACGCTGCCGATGACGTCATCAGTGACGATGACAATGCGGATGCCTATGATGTCATCAGTGACGTCACTGATGACGGCATCTGTGACGTCACGCGTCCCATAATGCACCGCGCGGTTACGCTGACGGCGACGCCGACGCCGACGCCGCTCAAGCCGGAAACGGGCGCCTAAAAGCAGCGCTCTAAAAAGAAAGTCGTGTACAATTTTCGGTAACCGCGAATTAGAGCGCAGCTCTTAAGGAGGAGAAGGAGGAGGGGAGGGTACGGCGGGGAGTGTTTTCTTCTCTTCCTTTACCGCTGAATTTAGCGGTGAAAATTTTCCGTTAAATTTAGTGTGAAAATATTACCCTCGGGACGTCACACGTGACGTCACGTGTGAAGTCCTACATGTCGTCATATGTGACGTCGCGAGGATAAATTCAGCAGGAATATTTTTCCGCCAAATTTAGCGGAAAATGTTCCGTGCTAAATTTAGCGGGAATATTGGCAATGCTAGATCTGTATGCCGTCACGTGACGTCATGTGTTTTCTATATTGACGCCACACGTGACGTCACGAGGGTAACGTCGTGACGTTACCCTTGTGGCCCTCATGAGGGTAACCCTCGTTTCTCTCGTGAGGGTGAGCCTCGTAACTCTTACGAGGGTAACACTCGTGACGTCACACGTGACGTCACACGTGGCGTCATGTGTAACGTCATTATGGGAAACGTCCCATAATGCAACGCGTGGTTTCGCCGACGCCGATGACGTCACTCAAGCCGGAAACGGGCGCCTAAGAGCTTTCCTCTAAAAACGACAAGGATTCAGAAAGACTACATGACAAAAGGCCTTGTGTCGCACAGCCTGTCTCGCTCCCTGTTTTCTTCTCTGACGTTTTCAAACTTCTACTTCCGGTCTGAGCTGCATCTTTATAAAATATTAATGATAATAATAAGAACAATAAAAAAACCAATACATATTTTAGGCTGGTACAGTTTTCCGTGGGGTTCGGATATCCTTTGCCTGTTCGGACCACGGTATGATTTTAATGGACCACGTGGGTCGCTTTCAATCGTAACCCTCGATGCAGCGGAGCGGAGCTACGAAGCCCCTCTTGGGTATCTTCGTGTGCTCTGCTCTTCAAAGGAGCCAGCCGTTTCCAAAATGCTGCGCTCCAATGGGGTACCGTCATTATGAATGGCCCCACTCACAATAGGACCCCGTCGCTGGGTTTAATAGATAATCTGGCAGACTGAATGCCGAGCACTTTTCCGCTCTGCAGTTTTGTGCCACGCGCCGCTGTGTATGTGTGTTCTTTTTTTCTTCTATGTACGTTTTGTTTATTAGCGGAAGCTGATCATATCAAATATTCTTCAAGACGTTCTTTGTTTGGAATCCGTAAAATTACGCGATGTTCGCTCCGGTGCCATATAAAAGTACTTGTTTGTTTTTGTTCTCTTTTTGTGTCATAGCTGAACATTTTCCTCCATTGCTAAATATAAATGCAAGTCTCCACGTTGTGACCCCCGGGTGCATTCGCTTGTTAAAGGAATCCGGCCGACTTTTTGTTTTTCGGTGGATTTGTTTTTCTGTATTGTTATGTGCCAGTCGTTACATTGTGGGTTTAGGTTTTGTGTCGTACCTGAGAACATTGTAATAAGGGGAAATTGATTGCGTTGTATTGCGAAGAAGGAGCCGTGTAACCGAGATTTTGGTTGCACGTCAGAAGATCCCAAGGCTCTAGGAATTTGTCCTCAGTCGTTCGCTTGGGCATGCTGGATGCCCTTCGTTGGTGTGCCACGTAAAACGCCAAACTTTGACTTTTTCTCCTATGTTGGCTATGCCGCCGGATGAAGTCTACGGCAGTAGGTATATAGGTACATTTCATAATGGCGCGACGAGATGGCTGTATGTTCTCCGCCACATCCGCACGAACACCGCAGCAACCCAATCCTAGCAAGCTTAGCTGGCGCCCTAATCTTGACACTTGGCGAAAACATTGGTGAAAAATCTTGCGGCTGTGATTGGCCGGCGCCAAAGTTGAGTGCGGTATTGGCCAATCACTTCCTCCGGATTTCTCGCCGACCTTTTCGCCGTGCGTCCAGATTAGGGGGCCTGGACAGCATCAGGCGGCGACACCGAGACGACCCGGGACCGGTTATCGCCGGTGACTGCATATTCGTTGCAGGATGGGGATTCTAGCCACCTGGGGATGCACCGCCGCAACACGGACACGACGGGCCATCTTAGATGAAAGGGGTGGCCAAACTGCGGCTCGCGAGCCGCAGTTTGGAGTGGCGAATCCGGCGCAAGCGCCGTTGCCATGCTGAGTGTCACCCACCGTTTACAGATATACGCTGCAAGGAGAAGGGCGAGTACAGTAGTGATATCCTCGCCCCTTCGCTGTTGATAGTCGCGGTTGATCGGTTGAGGCGCAGCGCGTTCTGCGAGTCGCGATTGCGCTGGGGATCGTGTTATCGCGCTCCTCGCCACCTGCTCTTTCTCGCCTTCGGCCGCCCGTTCCCTTCGGCGCTTTAACCCTTTGCGCGCTATAATTGGGTGTCGGCAGCATACACCGGAGCAGGCAGCGACCGCTCGACGGCGTAAACGTGTTCGTTAATAAAGAACGTCGTCGACGTGTAGGCGCCGACAGTCACGCCCTGTGTGTTAGGATGGAAGGCATTTGACGTCCGGATCATGTTGTGCGTGAACGTGAAGCGGCACATGGAAGAGAACGTTAGCGAGCGTAAAATGGACACGCTGGTGCGACAAAGTAATTTGTGCAGCGTGTCTGCGAAAACGTGCTTGGTTATAGCTGTTTTGTGTGTGATCGGTTCTGGTTTACGCGAGGCACCGCGGGCTACGCTACATCCCCGGAATTTCCAGTCAATAGGGGGTTTTTGTAGACCGCGTTTCCCCCTCCGTTAAACCCTCCGCAACAAATGAGCTGTTACTGCACCTGCGAGCCGATGGCCTTGACTGTAGAGTTCAGAGTACCGTAGCGGGTCGCGGAGAGCGTTGCGAGACGGCGAAAACCATCTACGAAAGCTCCCTAATCACGACATAATGTCATCGAAATGTCGCACCAGCTGACGATGTCCTTTCGCATCATGTGGCGTGATCGTACGCGCAAATATTTGGTTAAAAAAATTACGCATTAGCTTTCGGAGTTTTTTGTTTTCGCAATTGTACGTATGGAGTTGCTTCCGAGCCTCGTTAACGTTGCCAATAGTCCCCAGATACACCCGAGGTTTGTACACTTATACCCCGCCGAACTCTTAAGACCCCTACGCACATTAACGTTTGAGTGCGTTTGAGTGCGTTTGACTGCGTTGCGGCTGCGAGAAACCAGGACATCCCTGCTTCTTATGTCGCATGCCAAGCTATTCCTCTATTTGGATTCTACGCTTCATATGAAGCACAGGAGTGCCGATGACTCGCTTTCGTTTCGCGACGCAACGCAGTCAAACGCACTCAAACGCTGTCAAACGCGAATGTGCGTAGGGGCCTTTATAATGTCACAACTTAGGCCTATTGCCTGCATTCCAGCGTCCGGTGGCCTCGCCCAAAAATCCCCAGCCCGACGCATGCAACACGAGCGCCGACTCGACGGGTCTCGATCAAAAACCATTCGCCACCGCCAAAGCCTCCGCATTCGAGATGCAGCGGAGTCATCGTATAGAGCCGAGATTGGAGCCATGTGATGGACGAGCCAGCGAACGGACAAATGGACGCGGCCGCTTGTTTGCGGACAGCCCTGTGTTGGCCGCTTTGATGGACGCTCTCGCTGATTGATGACCCGTTGCGAAGGTGGGCGGGAGGCAGCAGACTTTTCGGGGGTTAGTGATACCGAGCCTGAGGCGCGGGTACCCAGCGTACTGAGTAGCGCGGGCCGCCAACCCCATAGCCTTGCGTCCCCTCGCCCGGTTTAGCTGCATCATTTGGCTCGGGAGACCGAAGACGACCAGAAAACGGATGAGGGGAGGCAAGAGGAGACCCATAGACGGGTGGGGGAATCTCCTTAGGCGCCGCTGAAATACGATCTGCGAAAGCTCTAACTTGATTATTAGAAATGAAGGCGCAAGAGCTCGGCGTTCGAAGCATGCGTCGGGAGTGTGATGAACGCCTAAGGACGGGGATGAAGCCGGGCTTGTTAGCTGCGTTGTGGTTTAGTGCGCTCATGCCTCCGGATTTGGTCGGGGGATGAAAGTACGTGTTCCGGTGTGATTGGTCGGAAGTCTCTGGAGTGTGGAACTTGTCTTGTTGTTCGCGCCGGTTCCGAAGTTCTTTGGGGTTTATTGGGAAGGCCGGGGGGGGGGGGGGGGGGGGGGTAATGTGTTTTTTGTTTCTACGTTCGTTAGTTTCCTGCCAGACGTATTTTGAAAAGATTTATCCCCGTGCTTTTGTTTTGTTTGTTTAGGCCGCATTGGGAATATTTTTGTTGGATCTTGGAGGCGCTCGTTTTTAGTGGGTCGAAACTATTCGGATCTACTGGGCCCTTACTTCCTTGCGCAATGTAACTTTCTAGCAAGATAAAAAAAAAAATAGTGACAGTAAATTTACGATTTTGTTTTTCGGGCAAATGTGAAGGCAGACAAAATTAACTCCGGTAACGAGTCGGTGAGTCAGGTCGCGATCTTGGCCTCTAAAGTTGTCATACACAAAGTTGGGTCCGAAGTTCACGGAGCGCAGCGATCGGACTATCATGACGATGACTTCGCGCTTTAGTCGCCGGCGTACAATCGGCGCGCTCAATGAACTTTCGGCTCAACTTTGTGTTTGACGAGTTTAGGACCCCTGGGCCTCTAAACTCGTCGAACACAAAGGTGTGGCTGAAGATGACGGAGCGCACCAATCGGCCCATCATGACGATGACTTCGCGCTTTTGTCGCTGGCGTCCAATCGCCGCGCTCCGCAAACTTTTGGCTACAACTTTGTGTTTGATGAGTTTAGAACCCCCGGACTCTATATACTTTGTTTCACTTCAGGTTTAGACGCTAGCGACGCCACGAGCTGCTGGGATTGATATGACAGCGTCGAAAGGGCACCATCGTGGTGTTCGTCATGTTTCTGTACGTGTTCTATTGTCGCTTAACCAATCATGAACGCAAAAGGCATAGTGACTTGCGCTTTTGATGTTGCTCGGTTGGTCCCTTTAGTTCGTAGAACCAGCTTTATCTGGCCTCAAGCTGAAACGGAATGTAAGTGCGCGCTAAATACGCCGCCAAACCGGGATTGTTTGTGACACCGAACATCCCTTCCTGCCTCCCTCCAGTACCGACCTGACATCACAGCCTCCCCTCGCATAAGAAAAGACTGACGTTTTCGTCAGGTGATGCGCTCTCCGAGAAGTTCCCGGGATTTCACTGTAAGGCGAAAACGGTTTTGGAGTCGCATAATATTTCATACAATTTTCTTCTCAATGTATTTTTTTTTTTTGCTCGACGGCTTACAATATTATTCCTCTAGTACCTATATATAAAATATAATTAGGGTTGTTCGTTTTCTGGTAAAACCCGATTTTACCCGATTTTTACACCCAAACATGTTTAAGGAGAATCGGGTTAAACCCGATTTCTCCCCGAATTCCAAAACCGCATAACCAACCTATTTATTTTTACGCCGCACGGACCTATTGCACACACGCTATCTACCCTACCTCGGGACAACAGTGACCTATAGTTCATTTCGCAAGCTGCGTGGAGCACTGTGGACGCTACATGACTCTCAACCAACCGCCAGCGAGCGCGCCTAACTCCCCGTGACATTCTACGGAGGCCGGCTGAAGAAAAGCGACACTAGGCGTTGGGGTCTCGGAGGGACATTTACGTCCCTCCTGCTGTGCAGGTGGAACCGCCCTCGGCAGGCCACGTAGCTTCGGCCCTGCTGCACGCAGCTTGTGAAATGCACTATCAATCCCCCTTTGACAGTTGTTAGGTGGCGACGCCCAGCAGGGTTTCTCGGGTAGCATGGCCATCTCGCTGGTGTTCTACCTTTCTCACGAACAACGTCCGAGCCAGTCAGTCGCGTAAACAGATCGGGACAACTTAACAGGTTTAATCCATAGCGAAATATCTGATCGAAGACGACCGTCCCTCGAACGGTCGGGGTTCTTGTTGACACCTGAGGGAGGAGAGGATTCTATGGGGAGGTGCTTCCCTTGAAGCGACCGACGGCAATCGGAGCTGGAAAACCCTGTTGTCCCCCCTATTACCAGCTTGAAACAGATCCCTAATTTTAACACGTTAGCATTAAAAAGCTCGAAACACCCTGCGATAAAAAAAAAAAAAACGAATGTATTACTGAGTACATTTGTAAATTTAACCCGAAACAACCCGAATTTTGGATTGTTCCCCCAAAAAAACCCGATTTCTTCCCAATTATCAGCTTGACAAATAGCACCCGATTTTTACTCCCCGAATCTAAAAAAATATGAAACCCGAAAACGAACAACCCTAAATATAATTTACACACGTGGTGAAAAGAAACTCAAGCACTCGGAACCACTGGTGTCGTTTCCTGCCATAGATACCTTCCGATCCAGATTGCTTTCAAGAGGTTCACTTTCCTTCTGGGAATTCCTCGGACAATGGTTGAGCCTACACCTCAATAATCTGCTTGTAAAACATTGTCTTTTGTACTCCAAACAAAATATATGTCCCAAAATATTTGAGACAAGATCTAGAATTGTCAAAAGCCTTTTGAATTGCTGATGGTGTTTCCTGGCATGACTGCTTTTGGAAGGAGAAAATAAATTAATTGTGAGAAAAAAACACCCTATTCAATTCATCAGCCGTACATTTTGGAGACATCTTATAATCCCTCGTTTTGCTAGCGAGAGAGCTAGATAAAGCATTATTTTTTTTTTTTGTAAAATAACTTATATTTGTATGAAGGCGTTTATATAATTTTGTTACAATTATTTGAATAAGTAAACGTCGAATCTTATTTCCCGAGGTGAAACACGGTCTGTGGACACTTTATCACTGCGATTGTAAAATTTGTTTGATGTACGCGTACACTGCAGAGAGCCATTCTCCTTTCCGAGACTACCCGCATGGACCCCTTTATGCTCCAAGATAACCGAGTGAGCCTGTAGAAGCCCTTTTTTTTCACAGCCCCAACATAAACCAGTCTTAGACATTTCCTATACTCTGGTACTACCGTCTTCAACACGTGTCTTTCCCGCATCCCAGAACTGCTTACGCCGAAAGCTCCAAGTAACAAAACCAAAACAAACTCGAAAAGGCGGTGTGTTTAGGTATTGGGTTAACACGATAAAATAGGGCTAACCAATTCTTTGCAACTCGTGCCCGTATGTTCAGGCTACGCGCGATAAAAAGGGTGGACGCAAAACTCTGTGCGTACACGCCTCGACAAACAAAACGAAACAAAAAATAAGAGAAAAAGCTTTCTTGCCTGGGTGTAACGATAGAAGAGTGCTCGTGGGAATAGAGCCGCCAAAGTTATGGGACTTCAATATAGGGGATACGCATTCGTGGGCTTTTGTTAGGATGATGCCCGTTGAAAAGACCCTCCCCGATGCAGCCAGTTTTTATTTTTTTTTTTTGTTTTGCTTTCTCATGTTGCAACTATCGCGCAGTCAGCGGAGGCTTTGGCTTTCGGAAAGACATATGTTGTCAACAACGCCACGCGAAGGGCTCTCTGCATTCTCAGGTATTGGATCGAAAACTGGCCGCAGCACATCGGCAAGCCCCCTGCGCCGCTTTCACGGTATTGAAAGGTTTTAGCTTTGCGGACTGCGTATTTTCGAGCTGGCGGGCGAAACAATTTGTCAGCCTCGGCTCTTGTTTAGACTAAGCGCGCGCAGTGCGGTTCCGTGCTTCGGGTGGCGTAATACGTGAAAGCGCGCTTGGATCTTAAAATAGTTTGTTCTTTGATGGCTCAATTTTTGCTTGTTGTCTTTGTTTTTCTGTCGTTTCGTTATTGGTTCCTCGTGTGCTGCCGTTTTGCAAGCTTTTGCCGCCTGCCGGTGAGTTTAAGCGGACATTTTTCAACGCCGATTCGCTTTTCTAGATTGGATTTTTGATAATATACGTTAGAACGAATCCTGTCATATAGAAGCTTTCAGCGCGAGCCAGTTCACGCCCTATCATAACTGTCCTTTTTTTTTGTTTATAGACATACCAAGACAATGAAACCAGCGAACAGAAGCACAATTCATGGACATTCATATTTGTATAAGATTGTAAATGGTATAATTGATTCGTCTGAACTAGTCAGTAACATCTACTTGCACGTTCCTCGTAGGTCTAGTAGACTTTATACTTTATTTTTGCCCTACCGATTTTTACCATGCTGCACCCACAACTTGCCTACAACTGTCGTATAACCATTTAGAACAGATTTGTGGTAATGTTAGTCTTGATATTTTTGATGAAGAGTCCTAACAATTTATTTTTATCCTGTTTAAAAATTTATGACTAATTGACTTATTGATAAGTGCACCACTAAGCAGGCGTTAAGCTGTTGATGGGTTACTAAAAAAAAAAAAATTAATCCATACAAAATCTGCGTTGGTAATATGAAAACTACGTTGTATCGAAAAGACATAACCTGTAGTGTGGTTTTATCAAGCCAGAGCAACAGAAAGAAAAAAAAACAACTAAACTAATCCGTAAGTGTCGTTTATGGCTGCGCCCATGCACTTCCGCCTAAACGCGCTTATACAGTGACTTTTATTCCTCAAAAATAGTGCAATCAATATTAGTCACGATATGCAGTCACATATAAAGTTGTAGAAAAAAAAGAGAAGCGATGGAATGAAACTAACAGTATATTACTGGTCTTCATATGACTTCGTTAATGTTGTTTCCGTTCCCAAAAATAGGAGCGCCATCAAATAAACGGATTGATAACGGCGATGATGAAGCAGTGGTTCATATTACCAAATGATAAGGTCGTCGTAACGGCCCTAATTTGGTCCACGCGTGGCTTTCGGGGTTCTGCGCTAAAGCATCAGCCTTGAGTCAGCTTGAATTGGGGGGACGGGATGGAAGTGCGATGGGAGGACCAGGGGGGGGGGGGGAGTGCAAGCTAAACAAGCAGCCCTGGCTCGAGGCTCGGGAAGAAATCGAAGAATGTCGTCAGCTTCCGAGGCAGTGAGCGCGAACGTCAAAACACATCGAGGACGGGAAGAGAGGCACCAAATCGCCATCGAAATTGGGAGGCCAAATAACGGTGTTCACGAACCTCATGGTATGTCTCTTAGATTCTTTTTTTTTTTTTCTACCTTCCGGCGCTACCGTCATTTTAAGCACGCTTATCGAACTGACGTAGCCTACGGTGATCCCTGAAATCGAACCCCTTGCCACTACGCTCGCATGATTTTTGTTTTTATAGCATGCGGCTAGATTATTTTTTTTTTGGCATTTCTAACTTTTATGAGTCACTTTTTGTAGATCGCAAAGCGATTTTGGGAGATGTGAGCAGTCAATTTCGTCTATGGAGAATTTTGTTTTAATATGATCTTTCGCGACTTTTGTTTTGTTGTCTGTTTACTGATACACGGCATTTGGCGTTTCCTTATCGCAAAAGTACAGCATTTTTAAAGTATATTTTTTTTAGACATGCATGGTTGATGCAAGCCTTGGGGGCATTCTGAAAGAATTTCCCGTTCTGTTCTCACTCTAGTGATACGACCTGTTTGTTTGACGATTTCGGGGGGCCGTTTTTCTTTGGATCTACGCACCAGAGAATCTTATTTAAGACGTTTTAAACTCGTCAGTATTCGATTTATTTTGGATTGCACACCGGAATACTTGAAGGAGAGGGCTTTTGCAATATCGATTGTTACCTTTCCATAGACAATCGCAAATCGCCAACGTTTTTTTTTTCTTTAAGTTTGATTTTGCATTTAACCTTAGAAAATATTTCTGCTTGTAGAGTGTGGCGTACTTTGTTTCGCGGGTTTTTACTTTTTTTTCATTCTCACATTATATTCTCACATTCTACTCACTATATACGTATCCTGCTTACTTATTGTTGCCAAACCTAAGACCTCATTACAAAAATATACCGCGGAATATTTCATAAAATACACCTAGGCATTTTGTATTGTGCACTTTATTTTTACTTCTTCTCGTTTGGATAATTTTAATGGGTCTAATTTTTTTTCCTATGCTTTATAACCACTTTTTAAAATAACTTCTTAAATTTTTACGCACATTTATATTTTTTTTATTATAATTTTTTAAATATATTTGCTTCATGAATCTTTAGGAATCGGAACATTTAATTGGTTTTGAAATACGTTTTACCATCGTTTTTAACTACTTCGATACTTAATTCCTCAGTGTTTTATTATAGTCGCTTTTCGGTCCCCGCACTTTGTTTCGTTTATTAATATAGCACCTTCCGCGCTATATTATTAGCACGGAAGACCTAAAAAAATAATTTATATTATTTTTGTTTTATTAATATCAGCATCTTCTATGGTTCTTTTTTTTTTGTATCCCGTGGGGCTAATGTATATTTAAGGCTTCTTCCTTATGCTGCAATTTTAATCCGTTCATCAAAATCTGCCTTCCTCTCGCCATCCAGTCCTCTTTCGTAATCACCTAATGTCCATCAATTTCTTTTCTTTTTTTATTGTCATTTTAGACGTACTTGTCATGCCGTCGCAACTTTTTTTTTTGGTTTAATGTTCTTTTCCTTTGAAATTGTGGCACCCATGTTATGCTTTTCTTTTTCTTTTTTTCGTCTACTAGTTGCGTTGGCCTGTTTTCCGAAGTTAGGGCACAAACACTCACTTCCGTGTCTAAGAAAAAAAAAAGTATGTCAAATGAAAGAAATGAAACGTTGAACCGAGAGAGGGAAAAAAAAAGAGACAGGAAGAGAGAGAGGAAGAAAGAAAAAGACAGAGTGAGTGAAAGTGAAAGAGAAAGAGAGATGGGCGAAGAAGCGCTGCAAGGGAAACACCCGCCCCGTCGAGCCTCGAAGATTACTTGAAATCGAAGCCGCGTTTCTCTCCAGCAGTGCCGCTGCCGGCCAAGCCAAGTCGAGCCCAACCAGGCCCCAGAACCGGGCGAAACAATTTTTCTTTGCAAGAACACTGGCGAACACGAGCATCCTCGGAGCGATCCTGAAAGCTGAAACCGAAAATGAGCGGAACGAGGCCCTTTTTTTTTTTTTTTTTGCTCCCATTCATCCAATTTTTTTTCTCGATTTTCTTAACGTCACTGTTTGTGCTGCCGCTGGTAGTCGCTGATTCAAAGGATTATTGATTCAATGGCTCCGGCAAAAGCGCAATCGACTTGTAGGTTTAGGAAACCTCCATGCTTCGAAGCTCTTGTTTTGTGGTTTTTAGTTTCTGTTTTTTTTTCTTTTTGGGCTTTTTTTGTATATTGTATTTGACAAGCTTGGTAGTGCTCTTCGGTAAATGTCACTTCCGGTTTTAAGACGAACTAAACCAAATCCTCAGCAGTGATGATGACTTCGATCGACGCAACACTGATTTCGAAATCACGTTCTTTTAGACTTTTCGTAGCCTATTCTTTCTGATTGCTTTCGAAATGCGGTTATGATTATTATTTTTGCGTGTAACAATATTCAATGCAAGTAATTACGGAAAGTGCGCTTCAAAGGAAACCGTGTTTAAAGTGATTTTTTACTTCAAAATAAAGCATAATGCCTGCGTAAAAGAAGAAACAGTTACTGTGCTGGCGTCGAGCACTGCACATAAAAAGCTCTGTCTTTTGTTAAAAAAAGACACATTTTGTGCGCATTTTATTTTGTCACGTCCTGAGCTACGTTTTTTAATAAACCGGAAATTTTTATTATAATTTTTTTTAACAAAGGTGTCTTTACTACTAAATGAATACCGTCTTCACTATATGTTTCTTGAGAACGGCGGAAATTCGAGGGGCGGACAACCGTCACCTCTGGTGAGTAATTAACTGAAATTTGTTAATAAACATTTTAATTAGTGCTAATAGACAAATTTTTTCAATTTGAAACTTGCTGAGTGTAATTTAAAAAAAAAGAAAAAAAACACTAAATCATGCACTTTTAGAAAGACCTTGAGCGGTTGAGAAGCACAGTAGTACACTAAAATTCCACTCCTGCAGCAGGAGCAAGGCTACCGGTGCGATAAGGCGGCCGCGCGATTTCCCCGTCTCTTATCATATTCCCAGCTTTTTTACATGCCGCCCGAGTGGTAACTTCAGCGCACTACTGCGCTTCTCACGCGCTCAAAGCGTTTCTGAAAATTCATGATTCAGTGGTTTTACATGACGCTCAGGAAGTTTCTAATTGTAACCCTATGTCTATATTAACTAATTTGAAAGTCAATTAACGCATTTATACTCCGTTTCACCTTATGTTGTACCGCAGAGAAGGCTTGAAGCGCGAGCTCATAGCGTTGGGAGCTGCTCTTAACGCACGAGAGCTTGTGCCGCCGAGATGTGCCCTAGAGCAAGGAGCTCGCGCTTGTAGCCTTTCCTGCGGTACATCATAAGGTGAAACAGAGTATAGTACATTACTTACCAGACTGTGGCGGTTGTTCGCCCCTCGAATGTCCGCCGAGCTCAAGAATCATAAAATGATGACAGCATTCAAGTAAGAGTGAAGCCGCCTTTTTTTTTAAATTGTTTCGAATAAGCATTATCCAGGTGTATAACTTTGTAGGCGGTTTTTGTTTATTAAGCCTACTCTTGTTCGGTGCTAAGGTACTGTATCAGAAACCTTAATAAAGTTAACCATGGAGCCTACGAGAATAAACAACCTTTTATTTATTATTAAAATGTATAAGATTTTGGTTTGTTTAATAATAATAAAAAATAATAATGAAAACAGGTATTATGGTTGAGGGTAGATGTAGCGTTAAATAAGAATATTATGCAGCTTTAAGAAAAAAAGGACTATTTCACAATATTTCACATGAGCCGTGAAATACTGGCAGAGCTCTTTAAGGTGAGTCAGACAGCCAATAGAAGGTTTAACTACCGAGTTAAAGTTTTAAGTTTATAACCCTAATAAAAAACATAGAACTGTTTACTTGAATTTTACATTAATTACGTATACGTTTTAGTAGTTCATAAAACCATTATGTATAGTACACAAATAAAGAAAGAATGACCGCATCTCCACGTGGTGAATGATGTTGGTTGGGGCGAAGCTCTGGTGGTGCTAATGATACTGATTTTATTGTCCATACACTCTCAAGAAAAAAGGGTGTAAAAGGGTGTATCGTTACATCCTTTGTCCCATATAATACACCCCCAAACTTCAATTTGACGTACAGCGCCCTGCAGTCGAACAGACGGCCCGAAATTTTACGAGGGGCTTGATAGCCGTGCGGTACAACTCATTAAAATAGCTAATTTACGTTTTACTGACTACAAAAAACATAATCGGGGTTTTCGTGGCCCTACTGTAAAAAACTCGATGTTTTCTTTATGTGGTCTTTGATACGTACTTTAGCTATTTAAAAAAGTTATATCGCACCGTTATCAAGTCCCTCGTAAAAGTTGGGGCCGTCTGTTCGACTATAGGCGCTGCACGTCGAATTGAAGGTTGGGGGTGTATTATATGGGACAAAGGGTGTAACGATACACCCTTTTACACCCTTTTTTCTTGAGAGTGTAGGTATTGCTGATGGTGCTGATTTTTTTTTATTGCTCATAGGTAGTGCTGAGTTCCGGGTTGCGTTTCGACTTCATTATTACTGCTTTATGGTCGGTGAAATGCAGAGCCATGCATGCAAAGTTTAACGCGATTATATACGCATTTGACCGCAGCGCCCTCTCCTGAATAGACGTTGAGCGGCTACACGCAACGTTTAATCCATGACACCCCCAGCTCTTGAGTTACTACCACATCTCAGAGCCCCCTACGCGTCCGGCAGTCATGGCCGAGTGGTTAAGGCGATGGACTAGAAATCCATTGGGGTCTCCCCGCACAGGTTCGAATCCTGTCGACTGCGCAAACATGTGTTTTCTTTTTTTGTGAGCACGGACGCCGGACGAACGGACGGACGGACAAGGCTAGACCCTAAGGAGCTTCGCCCCTAAAATATCAGTACGCCCTTTTGTTTATTTTGTTTTAGTTTTGTAGAGAAAATATAGATTAGGAAATTAAAGTCGGCTTCTGTCTTGTTCAAGCAATATATGAAACAAAAGCAAAACATCAAGGATTGGAGAGAAATGCATAGAACGAGCGCTGTTCTTCGCGCTGTTTCATATATTGCATAAACTTAAATTAACTTTACCATATAGCCACTTTGACTCTGTCTAGTCTGCGAAACTCTCACTTCATTCGATTACATCAGGTTCCGTTAGGAGCATAATATTGTGAAAATATTAACCGTATAATATTTTCTCTTTTCAGATACTCATGTTCATTCTTTGAGGGTTAAAAGTATCCAAAGTATAGTAGATTATTTGAAAAAATTGAAGACGTTTACCACTCTCTGTAACGCCGAATTGGAGCGCAGCTCTTGCGGAGGAGGAGGAGGAGAGGGTATGCCCCTCCTCCTCATTCGTACCCTCTTCTCCTCCCATCCTCCTCCTCTTCTTCTCATGTGCTCCTCCCCTGCTCCTTTCCACTCCTCCTTTCCTAGGTATTTGAGGAGGCACACAATTTACCAACTTCGTCTGACGTGCCACAGAGATCGATAGGTACAGCACAGAACCGTACCCATGTGGATGACCACTTGGATAACGAATACACCACGTTTTCATACGTGCCTCTGTGATTTAAGAATGGTGATATCACATGCCGGCACAACGGGTAGCGTACAACTTCCCTCCTCCTTCTCCTCTCCTCCTCCCTCCTCACCTCCTCATCCTCCCCTCCTCCTCCTTCCTCCTCCTCTCTCCTCCTCCCTCCTCCCTCCTACCCGCGTGTTGCATCATGGGACGTTTCCCATAATGCAGCGCGCGGGACCCTCGTGACGTCATGTATGACGTCATTATGGGACGTTTTCCATAATGCACCACGCGGTTACGCCGACGCCGACGGCGACGCCGCTCAACACGGAAATGGGCGCCTAAGAGCTGTGCTCTAAAAAGATTCAAGCGGATTGGAAGTATCTGTTTATCTACATTTTGGGCACCTCTCCCAAACCTATCTGGTATGTACAGTACTTGACCCGAAGAGGCGCCTGTTTATACAGGTCATTAACCTAGCATGATAAACAGCGGGAGTTACGGTCGCGGAGAGCCAATCATTTTATCTGAGAGAAACACGTAATCATGTACCGTCCGAATTCACTCCTCTCATTAAACCTTGTCACGTAACTTGCTCCGTCAGTCTGATTGACTTGCGAAAAGAATCGCTCGTTGTTTTCTGCCAAGTTGTGGCGAAGCACTGTTGCATACTGTAATTAAAATAACTTATACGGAAAAAAAAATTTCAAAACGTCACTGACATATTTCGTGAATCTGAGGCCAGATTCCCGAAACTTTCTTACGACAAAAAAGTTCGTAAATTTATTTTAAGACAAAGTTACGAATTTTTGAGTATTCCCGAAACAAAACGTTCGTAAGTTTTGCGTAAGTTACAGATTTTGTCGACACTTACGCAAAACTTACGAACATTTTGCTTCGGGAATACTCAAAAGTTCGTAACTTTGTCGTAAAATAAATTCACGAACTTTTTTGTCGTAAGAAAGTTTCGGGTATCTGGCCTCTTTTCTTTAAGCAACGTTTACGATTTCGGAGGAAAACAAATATATAAAGTCGCAGTATATATTCGAAGCGTGGGAGGCACCTTTAGAACCTCAAAAGAAGATAAAGAAGATGTTTATTTTTAAAGTAATTAATAAATTGACGAGTAATCAGTTTAACGCTAGTGTTTCTTGTCTGTTTCGGAAACTTTAACGAAGAAAGAAACGGAGAAAAGACTATCTTGCACGGTAAAAGTACAGGATTATTATATAACCCCAACCTTTTATTTATTTTAATTGAGTTAAATGTAACTGGGCAGGTAAAAACTGTAAAAATAAATGCCGATTTTCCTTTATTTGCTTAGGGCACCAACATTATGTATCTCGTTACAGCGGTGTCTGCGGGCCGCCTTCTGGATGAGATCTTCTCCTCGACTGTCATAACGAGGCTGAAGGCATGGCTCCTGCCCTCAAGGCACATCTACAATTGAACTAAAGCGCTCGCTCATCAGTGGGACGCAACAAACCAGACCGGCAGCCCAGGCAGTTTTCCGAGTTGGGTAGGCACAGTGCTGACGCTGCTTTGGCTGGTTAGAACCCCTAGCTTCTGCTGCGTTCTATCATCAACCCCCCCTCCCTATATTACCTCTCTTTCTCTCTCTCTCTCTCTCTCTCTCACGATGTCGCCTTCGGCGAACTTCTTTTGTTTCTCTTGTGCCCCGTGACGGAGTTTAAGATTCCCAACGCGCGCTCTCTCGTGACATTCCCCATTAACATTCCGCGGGCGAAATTGCGGCTTCGCTCGATGCACCCCTTGCCATGGAACTCACGAACCCGAGACCTAGAGAACCGCGAAAGCTGCTTCCTTCGCCCTCACAACCGAACTTGCTCTTCTCTTTTTTTTTTTTCTTCTGCTAATAAGCTTGGGATTTTTTCCCCGTTATCTTTGTTCTAACCTCACCGGAATTGTTAAAAAAAGTTAGGTATGCATCATTTTTTTTTTCAACTTGACATTCTACAGCGTTTTTTATGTCATCTTGTATTACATAGCTTTTGATCAATTGTCTAAACATTGTCACCTACGTTCTGATGAAATAATAAAAGTTTATTTTTTTACCAGTTCGAAAAATACATTTGAGTTATTGGTATTGCGGTATGAACAAATATTACCTAAATCGTCGAGTTCACACAAAAACATTGAATACTGCTTAAACAAATTTTGAGGTATATTACCAGAAGCATTAAAAAACAACGCTGAATGCTAGAGCCGTTTTATTTAAAAATTGTACATGACTGTACATTTTTTTATTGCGTAACATATAAAAAGGGTTAAATAATATAGATATATAAAATATATCTTTTATCGTAGGTGACAGGGACAGCCAGGATGTTTAATTCATGTCACGAACAGTAAGCACCCGTAAAAAGAAAAGGCAGCGCATCGCACATGGAGTGCACTTTTCCTCAGAACACCACTGTCAAATTAATGAAACGGCTGCGAGCGTGCAGTTGAGCTGTTGATAGTTAATCATGTTGTTTAAAACCCGTGACTGTGTGTAAGTTAAAAAATAGGAAAATTTTAAGTCGAAGAACAAAGCACAGAAGAAGCCGTTTTAAATTTTTACTGTGAATTTTTTTCTATTTTAAATTTCCCTAGTTTTGCCCACACCACAGTCTCGGGTCTTAAACATCATGATTAATTACTGTCAAAACGTGGTGGACGCATTGTAGAGTATCGTAGAGGCCATGCTTGTGCCCGTTTGTAATTTCATACTGATACAGATTACTTCACCGGTTCTCTGCGCGTTTGCGACAGAAGCGTGCCAGGATCATCGTACAAAATATTTTTGTTTGCAAGTTCAGTCGTACATTGAGAAGTCAGTCTTTTCACTTTCGTCAAACGGTCTCAGATGTTATTCCAAAGCAAGGATAGTGAGGTTTTGAAATTTGTACATCATAGTTATTACTACAAAAAAGGACAGCCCCTATATATGCAGCGTTCCAGTTGACCTGTTGTGACCAAATCTGTCTGTATATACATAAATTCATTGAAATTATGTTAAAAAATGCAGCGTCTTGGATGTTTATACGACTTTAAAAAACAGGGTTATAAGATTGAACAACATATAATAAATTAAAATTTCGCTGTTTAGTAAAAACACGCACCTCCCGAAGAAACAAGGCAGAGTCTAGCAGAAAATTGACGTTTACATAGGAAAAAAAAAAAAAAGGTTGGCCGCAATAGCTTACGTGGAGTTATGCATTTTAACCTGGCAGCTTCACGTGTTTTATACTGTGTTCTTTCCACTGCTAATGGTGTTTACATTTGCAGGCGTTGATCACGATAACATGAATCGAGTTTCGACAGCCACTATTTTGACTTTCATTAACGCAGTGTAAAGCTGCAAATGCGGTTTAGAACTCTGAAGGTTTCCTTTTCTTTATAAGTCAGTCTGCGGGGTCATATCAAGTTCTCTGAAGAAAAGGTCATTGACCTTTCTTTAATCAAGAAGGGATTATCATGAATCCTACCGTAGCAATTCCGTGAATATATCTTAAATCGATGTCAGAAATTATTTTTTCTAAAACTATACATGACTTGAAAAGTTAGGTTAGTGTCCGATTGTGTTATGCTACCATAGGTTAAGCAATTGCTCGTTACCAATGAAAATCCCTTTATATTGCAGAACCGACCTCTTACCATTTGCTCAAAATTAATTACGTATCCTTTTTCCTCGCTGTTTTAGGGTCTGAACATTGTAATACACCTTATAAAAATACGAACTTGGTCTGTATAGTCGCTTGGCCTGCTTGCTAAACTAGCTTATCAGACGAAAATATAATTAAGGAGTGGTACATAAACCGTAAATACCGATAGAACTACGCCATTATGTTTCATGCAACCAAGCACGGAAGATAGATTTAATTTTAATTTCAATGTCTTATAAAAAAAAAGGTATATTCACAATAAATGTATCTCAATTTGAGAGCATTTTTCGTTATCTGTCTCAGCTCTCTTTATTAACGAACGTCTGAAATTTGTCCCCAATGTTTGTTTTTACAACTTTAAAAGCCCTTTTTGAGTCTGAAAGTTTTCAGAAGTTTATATTCATTGTATTGTAACTGTCTAGTTCACATTGTGTATAGTAATTTTATGAAACACACGGATATAAGTAGCAACTTACGTGTAACTCAGCATTGTTTACGTGGACCTCCTAAGACAGTTTTTTTAACTAGACATACTGCTTGATTTTATTCAAAGAGAAAGTTGTTCTGCACGTGTACAAGACTTCGCGTACGTTGGATGGCAGGATAACCCTTTCAAATAGTACACTTTTTAACTAAAATGTGTTAATTGTATTTTAATTTATGGTTTCTCGGGTAATTAATAAACTGCAGTATTGATGGAGACCATAATTAAACGCTAATTCTACTGACATAGTTTGAAAAAAGGCGAACAATTTTGAGACATTCATTTGTAACTTTTACGCCTTTAGCCACCTTATTTCGAAGCTCAGGGAAAAAGAGGCTTTGCGAACCCTTTTCGGAATCATGAGTTGGGGAGTGACGTACGTGTTATTGGCAGCTCGTCACTATTTCGGCAATGTGCCACCGGCAAAAGCACCAAGGGCGCGCTGCCGAGATAGTGATAATGTGACAAACGACTATATTGTTCTTCTAAAAGTCATTGTGGGCAGGATTTCTGGCACTGTTTCTGCCTTCAAGGGGCACTGACAACCCAAAGGTCGTATTTTTTTTATTGCCTAAAACGATGCAAGTTGTAGTCACAGACACGCAAAAAAACCGCATCGCGAAAAAAAAATTTCCCGCGCGCGCGTGCGCCTTTTTATTTATGGCGTTTAAATTTCCCGCGCTCACCTCCTCGCTTCTTTTGATCGGTGACGTCAAAAATCAGGAAATTTAGAAGCTTTGTAGGTGACATTTCTATAACATTTAATAACGGCAATCGTAAAACATGTTTTTTAACGCAATTGCGAACGCACTACGGCCCCTCTTTTTGAAATACCAGAAATCAGAGTTCGGTGTGATGTTGCTTCCTAGATTTGTACCCTCCCTCGGAAAACTTGGCGGCGTTCGTCGGCGAGCAACACGGCGAGCCGGGAAAGAAACCGGTTCTTCCCCGCGCCGGCGTGATATCACCTCCTTCTCGCTTGGGGTTGCCGTGGCAACGGCGGAGGTCTGAAAAAAAGTCGAGTCGCAGGAGACCGCAAAATTTGTCTCACTGTACTGGCGCGGACCGCGCGGGAACTTCAAATTCGGCATTTGGAAATTGTTTTTTTAATTCACAAATACTGAATTTTCAAGTTTCGAATTTTGAGGGTAATGTCCCGGCATCGTTTTCAATCGTTCCGGATACTAAAAAAAATATGATTTTGATGTGTCAGTGCCCCTTTCAGTATTGAAATCGGGAAAGAAACATTCCGAAGTTTATTAGTAAATATCTGAGAACCCTTCGGCTTTTGGAAATGGTTTAACATATTTGTATTTCTGATAATACAGTTAAAACTTCAATTGCAATATGATGCATTAAACCAAACATTAAAAACTTAAATAATAAGTTTTGCTTAAATATCCGACTGATTGTGAAGTTCTCCTTTCGTCTAAGGCATACAAAACAACTACACATGCTCTCGAGACGATATTCATGTAGTAGTCACCCCTAATCAGAACAAATACTTAAAGTAAAACCAAGCATTTTGAGTAGCGCAATGCGACAAAAACGGGAGGAGAGATCAAATACGTACTATTTTTTTAGCTTTAGTAAAACGTTTCTCAATCATCCGAAAAAAAATCACAACTTGTAATAATGACATGGAGGTTATTTATTACGGAGAAAGCATTCTATCGTACAAAAAGATAAAATAATTTTATGTGAAAATGATATGACGGGACTTTTGGAAAAAACAAAAATCAATGCGGATTTGTTTTTATATCACTTTGTTTCATAAGCGAGGTAGTCGCTACTTGTATTTTTCGCATTACCTCGACTCCATTACACTTTATTCACGATGATGCTTTGTATTTTTACTTAAGTTGACAACTACGCAAAATTTTTGCTTGAAGCAGTAATTGCATTATTCGTACAATTGCAATTAATCATATGAAAAGAGTAAACCACGAGCCTACTCAGTGGTTCGAATAAATTTCCTTATGATTAGGGTGACCAGATGTCCCGTTTTGGCCGTGACAGTCCCGTTTTTGAGGTCCGCTTCTGCCGTCCCGTCTTTTTGTCCCAATAAAGATCATGTCCCGTTTTTTACGAGCGCATAGTTTCGAAATTGGCACCAAGCGAGTTGAAGCAAACCGAAACCATGCCCACTGGTTAAAGCTACATTTCATAAAAATAACCGTAAGTACTGTAAAATATTTACCCAGAGAGTAATATTTAGAACTGTTCTTGCCCACGAACATTATTTCTCTCGCGAAGACGCGTGTGTAGAATTGTTTTTTTTTTTTTTTAGTTTCCATTATAGCACCTATGCGCGGTTGAACTTCTCATTTAATTGCGCAGACTCTTACAACCGAGTCTTAGCAGGATAAAGTCCTGCTTAGGAAACTTTAGCCGTCGGCAAAATACGCCCACAGCAACGAAGGACCCGAAGCAGGACCTTCCAAATGAGTGCATGCAACTCAACTGTGAGTGCAATATGGCTAACGTTTTGAAATAAGAGCAGTTATTTCATGAAAATTGTTTTTGCAATCTCAATCTTTAGTACCCCCCGTCCCCCCCCCCCTCCCCCTTCCCTGGCTGGGATGTCCCGTTTTCTACCTTGACGAATGTGGTCACCCTACTTATGATTAGTCTACCTGCAGGATGTCGATCAAGTGAATGTGATTTCAGACGCCTTTCGGACACGACTTTAGTCTTTCGGATTTTTACCATTTGCTTGCGGATGATACTGTACGGGTAATATTCTTTCTTATATGAATAACCTTCCTTAATTCTTGAACACAACGTTGTTGCAATCGAGGCTTTTATATTTTTCTGATTGATATTCTACAAGAACATTGATAATCTTTCGATGGGATACTGCTTCACAGCGCACAAGATCAGACACACTAAAAGAAATTCACGCACACAAAGGAAGAACTCTCACACAGCGCTGACTGACAACTCGAAATATATTATGCATCATCTTCTTCCTTCACTCCGATGCAAATGGAGGTGAACCCCAAAAAAACCGAGGAACGTATGAAAAAAGAAAAAAAGGAAAGAAAAGAAAAATGGAATAAAAACAAAAATAGAAGGAAAAAATAATGAATTCTCTGTACTGCGGACGGACGAAGTAATTCGTATTATTAGTACATTGCAATTAATCATATGAAAAGAGTAAACCACGAGCCTACTCAGTGGTTCGAATAAATTTCCTTATGATTAGGGTGACCAGATGTCCCGTTTTGGCCGTGACAGTCCCGTTTTTGAGGTCCGCTTCTGCCGTCCCGTCTTTTTGTCCCATAAAGAATCATGTCCGTTTTTTACGAGAGCATAGTTTCGAAATTGGCACCAAGCGAGTTGAAGCAAACCGAAACCATGCCCACTGGGTTTAAAGCTACATTTCATAAACATAACCGTAAGTACTGTAAAATATTTACCCAGAGAGTAATATTTAGAACTGTTCTTGCCCACGAACATTATTTCTCTCGCGAAGACGCGTGTGTAGAATTGTTTTTTTTTTTTTTTAGTTTCCATGTATAGCACCTATGCGCGGTTGAACTTCTCATTTAATTGCGCAGACTCTTACAACCGAGTCTTACAGGATAAAGTCCTGCTTAGGAAACTTTAGCCGTCGGCAAAATACGCCCACAGCAACGAAGGACCCGAAGCAGGACCTTCCAAATGAGTGCATGCAACTCAACTGTGAGTGCAATATGCTAACGTTTTGAAATAAGAGCAGTTATTTCATGAAATTGTTTTTGCCAATCTCAATCTTTAGTACCCCCCCCCCCCCCCCCCCCCTCCGCCCTTCTCCTGGCTGGGATGTCCCGTTTTCTACCTTGACGAATGTGGTCACCCTACTTATGATTAGTCTACCTGCAGGATGTCGATCAAGTGACTGTGATTTCAGACGCCTTTCGGACACGACTTTAGTCTTTCGGATTTTTACCATTTGCTTGCGGATGATACTGTACGGGTAATGTTCTTTCTTATATGAATAACCTTCCTTAATTCTTGAATACAACGTTGTTGCAATCGAGACTTTTTATTTTTTCTGATTGATATTCTACAAGAACATTGATAATCTTTCGATGGGTTTTACCTTCGATGCGTAACTAGCAAGGCGTATTTCATCATAATTTTGGGTGCTTTCAATTCACACAATTCAAACAATATCACATTTTGTGACTAAAACTAACGTGAGTAAAGTCAAACTCTAGAGCAAAAAAAAAAATTGTTTCATTATTTACTTTAAGGAAAATATGACATTAAATACACCGACGATCTCTTGGTTCAAAACCCAATGATAAACCTTTCAACAATCTTCTAAACTTCTAAACTTTAGTCAATTAAGCTTTGATGATAGACCTACCTACAATTACAAAATAAACATAAGAAAGACAAGATTAAAAAAAAAAATCTCATACTAGGTCACCTTTTTTGCTGTGAGATATCAAACCTTTCATGTGAGTATCTCAATGTTGATGTTGTCTATCATTCTAAAATTCGCATATACATAAGTTTAGTTACTTAGACCTCCTTCTATCACTTTTCTGTTTTGATTGTATGCTATAATAACTCAGAAATAAGCCGAGCAATTCGTTATACCAGGAGATGATGTTTCGCAAGAAGCATTCTTTTCCAGTGGAAGGTTTTTTTTGCGCTACATTTCTTGAACCGGAGCTTATAGTTTTAAAAACTCTTGTAGGAAACTTATAATATCAAAAACGGCATTAATATGCTGACACTCGGCGATACCACACTCTGCATCGAGGTCATATATATATATATATATATATATATATATATATATATATATATATATATATATATATATATGAGTGCTGCCCCGGTGATTGCACTAAGGTCCTTCCGAGTGGCACTTTATCCTCGCTTACGCTTTATCATACCATATCCGTTGTACCTCGTTGTCCTCCAAGTGCGCGTAAACAACGCGAACACGATTCGAGTTTGAGGACCCTTTTAGCGACGCGGACACGATGTATAAATACAAACCGAGAACAAACAAACAAACAAATAAAAGAAAAAAAAAAGCAGCGAGACACCCGAAATGCTTCTTCCTAGTCGAAGCACTTAGCTCTGATCGCATCTGAAAAAGTGCTCTCGTTGCCTGCTTAGCCTTATTGGCTAGAAGCCCTCTCCTTGTAAATATGCTTGTCTCTTCTCTGAAGCGCCGTGTTTTTCAAAACCGGCCGCATGCTTTGATGTTTTTTTTTTTCTATAGGTGCATTTTTTGCCCTTTTTGGAGAAATGGGCTTACCAGCGGAAATGGCACTGTCAAAAAAGAAGGGGGAGGGGGGCAACGGGCGCATGAAATTTGCAAAGAGCAGCGACTGTAACCCCGTTTGTAGCGAAGAGATTGAAAGGGTGTGAGTGGGAGGTGGAGTGGAGAGAGTGCAGTTAACGACTCTTGCATTCTCCGCTCTCGAGAAGAGGTTCCCAAGAAAGCGTGGCTGAATTCTCGTCCTGGTTGTTTATTTACGCTTTGGAACAAAGAAGTGTTTCGGAGCTGTGCGCGCGCAGCGACGCGGCAGAAAAGATACTCCGCTCGCGCGTCTTGTATACCCGCAGTCTCGGAAGGTTGGGACGCGGAACGCCGCGTGCGAGTCACGCGGAAACGTGTTTGTTGGCGCCCTTTTAGGCATACAAGGCCACAACGGTGTTGGTCGAGTTTATAATCTGCCCAACATCTAAAACTGCGTGTAGTGTTCAAACATATAACCCCCCCCCCCCCCCCCCCCCAAACTGAATTAACAACGTTTTCAAGGAAATGTTCCACGTGCTACGGGGGTGTGGCAGATAATTCTAGGGGATATAAAAGAAATATCTTCGTTTATTTTCTGTGCCAATTTTAATGCTTAACCTATGTATTTTGTTGGGAATTTTTTTTTTAAATTTTGCCTATGTTTATTTACCTTTTAGCTTCTCAAAACATGTACTGAAGTTTTATTTTTGAAAAAGTATGATGCTAAAATCGTTGTTGTCGTTGCGTTGGTTATCGACGAGGTGCTTTAGGATTTAGTGCTGGGGTTTCGACTCAGCGAAGGATCGGAATCCCTACCTCTCAACGGTTCGCGTACTGTTGTGTTCGGAGTGCCGGTCTGTTCTCCCGGGCTTCGGCGCTTTAGCATGCAGCCACCACAGCTACCTCCCTCTCCCGCTCCAGGGACGAGGCATTGGAAGCGTGCCAGAAGTCTCTTGATGGAAAGTGGGCGTAACGAGCGAACGAACAAAGGGAAAGTGCACGCCGGGAACCGTGCAGTGCGCCTCGGCTTCACGAAACCGGTCCACTTTAGTCCAGTTCCGTCCAAACCAAACCACGACCGCTCAAACGAAAGACGGTTGCACGAACCAGGGCCATGAATGATAACGCATTTAAAAATGAGCCGAATGCGGCACTTTTGCTACACGCAACGATTGCCAAGTGTTTTTGTTTTATTTGCGACCTTTAATATCGAGGTATTCTAATTTATCTGGAAGTCACATTGAATATGTTTCACGGTTGAAGGCCTATGTATTCAATACCCTTATTCTATGGCAAGTGGCAGCGGCTGGAGTCCCTGAAAGCTTGAAATAATTCTTAACGTATATTATTGAACCAAACCTCACGTTTAGTTTTCAAATTGCAGCTTTCGAGTGGCCAGAAAATTTACGACTATTGTAGAACTTCATTAAAGGATGGGGACGCTCAAATGCTCAATTGGCCCCATTCAAACTCTATCGTGATCCTTTTCGTCGCTTTTCGTGGTATGGGTGTTTTCATCCCATAAGCCACAATCAAAAGTAACTGTGCAATACAAGCCGCAATGAGAGAAATTCTGCCGACGAGCGGTGAGGCAGATCTGCGTCGAGAAGCCGGAAGAAAATGAAAGCGAAGCGTCCCTCTGCTCAGAGTGTGATGAGGCGGCGGGAAGCTTGGCTCGTGGCTTCTCAGGGGACTGGCGTTCGAGTGAGTGCCGATTTCTTCCGAAATGGGCTGAGAGAGGAGAGTAGTGAAAATGGCAACTTGTAAGAGAAAAAGGGCAAGAAAAAAGAAGAAAGTGACCATAGGTTGACCTGCGACACGTCCTCTTGGTTCCAAGGGAGGGACATTCATTTTGATCTTGGAGCCCTTGGGGAAAAAAAAAAAGGAACGTTCCCCGGTTGTGGTGTGATTGCGCCGATGCTATTAAGAGACGGAGGAGTTTGGGTAGCGATCACAAAACGACAAACAGCACGCAGAAAACAAGCATGAAATAGACGAAGTGCACGCAGGAAAAGCGTCGACTCTCAACTGAACTTTAGTAAAAACAAAATCAGCGTCACAGAACACATCACGGGTTGATAAATCAACACGTATCTAAAAAGGCAATTTATTTGCTGTGTAAATGCAACGACGTCTGACTGACGTACGAAATACGTCAGCCAGACGTCGCTGCATTACTCAGCACGAATTGTATTTTGAGATACGTGTTGACAGACCACCCCGTGATGAGTACGGTGTTGCATATTTTGTTTATATTAAAATTTGGTTGAGAGTCAGCGCTTGTCCTGTGTGCACTTTTTGTACTTTGTTCCTGTGTTTTTTTGAGCTGTTTGCCCCTTTGTCAGGCAAGGGAGCACGGGGCGATGCTATTTTATAAAATGTTTCTTGTGTTTGCCTGTGTTTGCCTCTTTCTCTCTAGATGTTTAGTTTCTGATCGATGAGCACGCTTGGCTAATTTAGATAATGAATCTTTATTGCCACTGTGTTGCTCTCCATCCAAGTTTGATTAAAATTAGACCACTCATTCCCTAACACATCTGGGAAAATTGAAACAAAGAAAAGAAATCTGGAAGTTTCATTTGTATTAGAAGTTAGAGTCAATGTGCTGGGCTGAGGTTTAGGCTAGTTTTAATTTGCTTTGTTTTTGGTTGTACGACACCCACTGCATTATAAATGGTGCTGCAAAGTATTCCGGTACATAGGTATTGTTGGTTCTTACAGCTCATCATATTTTAATAGTGCGTTCTCTTTGATTAGCTGAACAGGTTCATTGGTGAATTAAAATGATTGGTGTAGCGTGTTGTCATTTTTTAATTTTAATTAATTTTTCACTTAATAATACTCTCAGCCCTTTAAGAGCTATTTCAGGGTGGAAAAAACCCATAATGAAGATAATACCAATCACTGGTAAAACTAACAAGTTGCTCATAAAAACAAACAAAAACACGTTTACAAGAACTAGTCTCTAAATGCATGTGACGTAAAGATCAGCGAAAAAAACAAGGAACACATGAGTAGAAGTTATATATTAGAAATTGAAGTTAAATGTGGCAAATTTATTAAGTGCCACATGCAACAATCTTTTCAATATTTTCACTAAATGAGCACTGTGACACTGATGAAACAGGGGCTTCGGTAGCATTTTCCATTCATTTATGGCTCGAGGAAAAAAAAGTATAGCGTACGCTAAAGACACTTAAGACTACTTACAAGTAGGAATGCGAAACCATTCCTACACGAAGCGCATTCCTACAGGTAGCGGGTCACGTCTTAATATCACGCTCCCGCTCCCCCCCCCCCCCCCGCGCCCCCCGCAGGCGCGGCGGACCCCACCGGCTCCACGGCTTCCGTGCGATGCATCTGCGTTGCTCTGCTTTTCTTGTGTTTTATTTCTGAGACGCGCCCGCTTTGATCTTGAGCGCCTCGCTGGCTGCCGTGACGAAACATCTGCGTTCCTGTGCTTTTGGGCCAATGGCAACTTAACTGCCGTGTTCGCAGCTACAGACGGTTACAGGCAACGCTGGCTTCGCTTACTGGGGCAGTTAGTGGGTTTTGCATTAAAACGGAATTCAAAACAACCATTTCGTGCAGACGGACGTTGGAATGTACATGCAGTGGCGATGCCTTTGCGATTCATTGTCTAAATATTCCAGTACCTTTCAGTTGTATCACATAATAAACACAATTTCACAATAACGATGCATACATAAGAGGAAGTTAGTCATAAAAAGGAACAATAGAACCTTGCAACTAGACAGATAGTTATTATATTAATTCAGTCTGAAGTATCTAATAATAATTTGAAGAATGCAGTATAAGTTAAGTCACATTTTTCCGTCGGTAGCAAGTAGGCAACTCTTCAGACTAAAGTCAAGACTATCTTGTTCGTCTCGCACTTTCATCGGAATGTTTTATAATGCCTGTATGTAACTGAAAAAAAATTTTCCATGTAATCACCAATTAAAAAAGATGAGAGAATATTCATACTTGTCAGTGCAAAGGTGTTAGCGAAAAAATCGCTCGTAACCCTTGCAGTTTTACACCATTTCTTGATGTTTCTGGACACAAAAGATCGTTTCAGAGTTCACGTACTACCTCTTGGCGACAGGCACCTTGCGCCATGCGTTCAAGCCACAATTCTTCCTAGCAACCTTCGAACCCATTGAACGAAAGCCATTTCCACTCTAAAAGAAACCTATATTTCGAAACACCATCACAATACGAACCAAACAAGTCAAGACGCACCACCCCACCCACTGTTCGTCCCACGAATGTCTCCACCAATAGATACCATTTCACTTTTAACTGCGGGACCGTTTCAAGTGGCTTTAACATGTCATGGCACGAGCTTCCGGGCAGTTCAAGCCGCCCAATCCTACTCTGTCTTGGCGCCTTAGGGCTGCCTAAAAAAAAAAGGCAGCACATGGGCACCCCAGAACTGCCGTAAAAGATTAACCGTGAAAAATGAAAACGGGAAGAATTTAGCACCGGGCGGGCAAGCCTCAATAGGGATGCGATCAAAAGAGGGAATTTATCTGGCAGCCGCCCTCCGTTTATAGTTCGTGGCTAACCGGCGCCCCTTCGACTGGGAGTCGGACAACACCGCCTTTGTAGTGGGGCCCGTGCCAGGTGTAAATCTCCCGCCGCTGCTGGCGTCAAATAAAGGCTGGGCGATGCGTTCGCTTTACGAGCCGTCTGACACGCTCGCCCAAACAACAAGCCGACAAGGGCAATACGAGAACGGGGAGGCGACACGTACCCGCCCGGCCGGCCATCGCAGTCCTTTGGCCGTACGGACGACTCGACCTTAGGGCTAATTTTCTTTCGACGTCGAGGTAGTAAATTGTGGCTTTTACGGCGTCGACGACGCGGAGTTCCACCACGGTTCTTGCCTCCGGTGGCTTCGAGTTGGGGCATTGGGTGCCTTGCGCGCGGGTTTCATCGGTAAAAAGGTTAGTGCCACCGCCCATTCAGTTTAGTGTGTTCTGGTTCGCACTCGAATGGGTAATGTCGGTTGGGGTATGTCGAGATTAAGAACGCAGATGGGGAGGGTATCGTTTTCGGGGGAAATTCGGGATTCCCGTTAGAACACGAGGCGGCAAAAAACTAAACGGTAGGAACAATATGTGAGTTCAATATGCATGGGGGAAAATTGAATTTTGAATTAGAGTTGCTTAAAAATGTCCTTAGTTAAAAGTGGTTAAGAGTACCTCTTCGTGTGAACATCAGTGGGTGAAACGCTAGGTGGATTAGGTATTTACGATATTTTTTGTTTAATGGTAAGATGGCGCGTTCCAGTTCGCACTTGAGTGGGTAACGTCTCAATTGGTCTTGCCTCTAAACGTTACTGGCGTCGAGAGTGCAATAATAACATAAAACAAAGAAGCTAATAATTATTAAGTAAATCTTATATTATGCTCGTTGAACACGATTCATATGCAATAACGCGCATCAGAAAACAGACACGCCCTGTGACTGATAAACCTTTTCCCACAATTCTAGATTCGCACCCAATAGATCGATGTTACCAAGCGAACTGCGCAGGCGCGCGCATTCTGGGAAGTGGTGCCGGCGCCATGCTACTTGTAGTCATCCCTTTCTGGGCTTCCCGCTACATAGAACTGCGTGTACATCGTAGATTATCGTTTGGAACGCCCCGGTATCAGCTTGGATTCCCCTGCATGTCTGTACTTTATAATAAGTTGTTTGTGGTGCCTTAGTTTGTCAGCAAGCGCAGAAAAGCAGTTACAGTCTTCTTGTCGCTTTCGAATCGCTTTCTCGTCTGCTTCGACGTCGTCTGCTACTTCGTCTTCGTAAACGCGTGAGCACCCTGCCGTTCACGCAGTGGTCCCACTGCTGCCGCAGGAGAAAAACAACGATGCCGTTACTCAAAATTTCCAGCTGCTCGGACGTCTCAGTTAACTTAGAATCAGAACATCTAGTTAAATGGCGAAGAAAAAGAAAATTTGAGGGACCATCGGCTTTGTTTAGCACCGCGGAACAGCATCAAATGTCTAGGTGAACAACTGAGCTTGATAGTTCTCAGTCTGGTGTATAACGTTTAATCAACAATAAAGTAAGAGGAGCTAATTAGACTTTCTCGGTGAGCGATTGTTTTCTAAATGTTGTTTCATTTGGGTTGACAGCCTGTGCGACAGGGTTCAGATGAACTGCGGGACGAAGCCTGCACACAGAGAATAAATGATTTACAGAAAGGCCATGCCTGATGCGCCGTAACAATCGTCATCTTTCAAAAAGAAGCAACCATGCAAGATACCTGAAAACTTGGGTTGGAGATGATTTTTTGTGTAAAGTTTCTGTTCAGTTTTTTTTTTTTGTTTCGCAAGCTCCGAACGCAAAGACTCGCCCCTCGGTGGAAGCTTTTTTTTTTTTTTGCGGTCTCTATTGGTGTTAATGCAAAATGAATCAGCAACGCCAGCCTAAAAGACCACCAGGTGAGGTTTGTTGTTACATTTTTTAGCGATACGCGTTGAACTTCTAAATTGCATTATATAGTGTTTTCACGTTTTGTATGAAAAAAAAAAAGAAATGAAGGCTGCTTCCGAAAAAAGTTGTTTTATTTCAAATGATGCAAATGAGGATTCGCTGCTCTTTCTTTAGTGATTGTCTTAATCCTTTGATGCAAAGTTGTGCTTGAAACACGTCGTGGCATTAACAGTCATAACCACCAAAATACATCGAGCAAAAGTGTACTAAAAACGGCCTCAGCAAAGAAGTGGAGATTGACCAACGGATAGACCGCTATGGAGCAAATGCTCAGAGAGATTCCAACGTACGGAACACTTCGGCACGCTCTGTGTCTCGTGCCCTATAATCTTATTCGCAACTCCAACGCCCTATAGGTGGCGGGGCTATAGTTCCATTATGGCGGAAAAGACAGGGATAGATTCTCCAGGCTTTCACGTGCGCCTGCGCGCTGACGCTGGTCAGTGCGGTAAAATGATTTATTCGTCTACAAATGCGAAGCGGTTAGTGCAGGATCAGGCTACAGGTGACGGAGATGTTGATGCACGGTAGGAAAACGAGCATGTTGATATTTAAAAGTTGCCAAAACCTCAACTTGCAAAGTGCGCGTCTTCTCTCTTTTGAAAGTGCTTGGAATAAATGGTCATGTTCCTTGTAAGGGCCTTTGAACGCGAACCCGTTCCCGATGTGTATTGCTCGACAAACCGTCGCGCCATCAGATTTCTCCTACTTAGGGCAAAAGATAGACATTTCGTAGACCGTACGCTAGAGCTCTACATTACTACAGGAGCGTTTGCCATCACGTTCAACACAGATTGAACGTGATTGAACTCCGTTCGTCCGCGAGAGGGCGAGCGGCGGGCTGGAGTTGCGAATACGTTTTAGCTGAAGTGCAATATGTGGACATAAATTATGAAGCAAATCGCAAAACAAATTGAAAAACGCTATTTTTCCTGCCGCTCTGTCCGGCTCTGTTTACCTTCCTTTGCAATGCTGCTTTCTTTCGGGAAGACATAATATCCGGGGCCTTTTTGCCTGGTTTTGTTATTGTAGCACCGTGGCATACAACAGGTGAAGCCACCCAATAAAAGAAAAACAGAGTAAACACGCGGCTAAAAGTCTCGTGCTACCCCGAAAATTTCAAAACGCCAGGTGGGCATACAATGCGCATTGATGCGGCCGGAAAACTGGGGAGAACTACAGGTACCAGCATTAACCGCAGCAGTGGTGGCGTCGCGCAACTCCTGGTGAGATCGGTCTATTGAAGTCGGTGTAAATATGCTGACAGAATACTTCATTTTTTTTTCTTAGCCCAGAATATGTCTTATCAACCAAAGTTTATGACAAAACCCGTCAGGAAAATTCATTGTGAAGAACCGGCATTCCGAGTCGTCATGTGGCTCAGTGACTTCTTAAGGTGAATGTGACTGCATGATTTCACGTGGCACTGTGACGCCATTGTATCACGTTATCGAGTTTTATGACGTCATGCATAAGGTCATGTGATGGTATAACGTCACGTGACATCGTGGCGCTATGATATCACGCGAAATCATGACGTCATTGACCTTGGTCGTGTGGCATCAGTCATCAATGCTATTTTTTGACTCACCAATGAGGTTGTTCACCACGTTCTAGGTTTGGTGTTAGAGCTTCAACATAGAGAACGGGAATCGGTTAAGGTTTAAAAGGGGTGTTTAACATACGTCTGGCGGGTACGCCTCTCCAGCAAAAAGAACGGTGCGCCACGCGAGCGATGACTCGTGCTTGGAGTAGTCTTCCTTTCTTTCTTTCTTTCTTTCTTTCTTTCTTTCTTTCTTTCTTTCTTTCTTCTTTCTTTCTTTCTTTCTTTATTAATACTGTTAACCTCTGTCGAGGTTGTTACCGGAGTGGATGAAACATAATATAGCACAGATTGCACCTGCTGCAATAACTTAGAGCAAAAATCTAAAATGTTAGTAGTATTTACAGCATCAGGTGGCAAACTATTCCAATCAATAATTGTTCGAGGAAAGAAGGAGTATTTAATGCGTAATTTTTATAAATATATTGTTTTTTGTTCTGCTGTGAAAATGCCTAGCAGACCTGGGGGGAAAAATGTAAGGTAATCTCTTTTGTCTATTCCAAGCTCGTCGTTAACGATAAGGTAGAGAATTTTAGACGATTCATTCTCCTTTTTTGTCTGTAGGGTTTCCAGGCCCGCCTCAGTACAAAGGTTTGTGGGGGACACATAAAAGGGATCACATATTGTACACAAATTGCACCGCTAATCTCGGAATTCTCTCGAGTTCTGAAATACAACATGATGCGTGGGTCCCAGATGATACTAGCATATTCTAACATTGGCCTAACCAGAGTTTTATATAATAATAACTTTGTCTCGTGGGAGCCATGCTACATATTAGCGGCGAGATGTTTTAGTGGCGCCTCCTATGGTACCTTCGTGACGTCATTACCTTGCGAACCACAAGTTCGATGGTGTTTGTAAGGAGCATGGTGGAAGCTTGAATCATTGCGCTCTTAAAGCACACTACCAACACCGGTCAAAATTGAAGTTCTTCCATTCCTCTTAATTCCGTCGATGAGAAATCCTTTGCTGACGTCATAGTCAGCATTTGGCCAATCGCGGAAGGCCGACACAGCGACGCTTTCGATCGCGCAACGTCGCCAATACCTGCGAAGAAAACCCATCTTACTCATTGCTCTACTGCATATGTTTACTAACATGTGTGTTCCACCTTAAGTCGGATGTTATAGTCAAACCCAGATACTTATATGAGCAAACTCTAAGAAGGCTATAGTTACCAATAGAATAATTAAAATGTAAAGGACTTTCTTGCCAGTAATAGACTGTAAACTGTCTTTGATAAATTTAATGACATTTGCCAATCGGCGCACCATTTAGACAACTTTCTAGCGAGGAATTCAATACTTCACAGTCTCCAAGACTTTTGATTTCTTTAAAAACAACACAACCATCTGCAAACAAACTTATCTTGACTGGAATTTCCCAAGCAATATCATTAACAAATACTAAGAACAATAGAGGCCCGAGAACTGATCCTTGTGGGACACCACACGTAACGAGTGTAGTACCGGAACACGCGCTATCAAATTGTACAAATTGTTGTCTCATAGTCAAATAACTTTCTAGCCACCTCAAAATATTAGTATTATTTAAGACAACCGCCAATTTTGTTCGTAGCTTTTCATGCGGAACGCAGTCGAATGCTTTTGAAAAGTCCAAGTATACAACGTCAGTTTGCCCTCAAGTATAAATTACCGACGCGAACTCGTGCACTGTATAGGTCAGTTGGGTGATGGTAGACACGTTTTGTCGGAAACCATGTTGAGCCTTAGTAAAAAAAAAAAAAAAAAGCTATTTGCTCCAGATATGCCGATATGTGTTTAAATACAATATGTTCCAAACTTTTACTACAAATACTGAGCAAGAAAATAGGTGCATAATTGGAAACAACCAGTGAGTCACCGGATTTTAAGATGGAAATCACTTTTTGTATTTTCCATTTTGAAGTTATAGTGTAATTTTCTAGCGACTTTTTGCATATTCCCGTCAAGTACTTAGTGCTCCATTCCGTATAACTTTTCAGGAAAGCATTAAAAATTCTGCCCGGCCCAACTGCCTTTTTAACGTTAATATTCAAGATATAATTAGAATACCTTCCTCCAAAATTGTTATATCTGGCAAACAGTTCCTAGCGCAATCGCTGTCTTCTCGAATAGCATCAAATACCGCACTGTGACCATTCTCTAAACTGAAAACGGACGTGAAATATTATTGAAAGCATCAGCAATATAATAGGGGTCATCCACATCTTCATTATTTATATTCAACTCGTTTACGTTTGGTTTAGAGGGCGATATAAAGCGCCAAAACTTCTCAGGCGAGGACTTGAGAAAGGAGGGCATTGTTACATTAAAAAATCGATGCTTGGCTTCGATAATTGTATCTTTAAGCTTGTGGTTTAATCGGTCAACGAGGTTCGCGTCTTTTGATCTTTTGAAAAGTTTAAAGAGTCTACGGCGCATTTGAATAATTTTCTTATTTATCCACGGATTTATTTTATTCCTAAACCTCACTTTATTTGGCACAAATCTGAAAATGCGGTCAGAACAATATTTTCAAAAAACTGCCAAAAGAAATTGACATCGATCTCATGTGTATTGGAAGCACTGAAGAAGTCACTGAAGGAGAACGAGAGCGTCAATAATAGCGACATCATCGGCCTTTGAGAAGTCGAGATATTCTTTGCGACTTCGTGCGTCGCAGGGCGTATTATTAGTGGAAAAAGTAAGTAACACCATTTGATGATCTGAAAGGCCCTCAAGCACCTCAATACTTTGTACCCTTTCACATAAATTCTGCGAAAGGAAATTTAAATCGAGTATAGAGTCTTTTTCTTCTGATAATCTTGTGGGAGCGCGTACGATTTGATTCAGATCATAAAAGAAGGCCAGCTCTAGTAAAGCCTGCGAGATATGACACGCTGACCATGTGCTTTCCGAATCTATATTAGGCAGATTAAAATCCTCAGCAAAAATAATTCTAGAATTTGCATGTACATTTTCGGAGAGATAGTCGTTTATTTTTACAAAATCATTGCCACTGCTAGGTGGTCTATAAAACGCACCAATGATAAGAGATATGGAAACAATGCTGACACGAATCCAATAAATCTCAACGGTTATAGCGCACGTTTTCTTTCAAGACTATGGCCACGCCCCCACCTTGGGTGTCTCTATCCTTCCATATTATTTTATAATCTGGGGGAATAATTTCAGAGTCAGTAACTTTAGTATGTGGCCACGTTTCCGCGACGACTCTGATATGTGGGTCACGTGACAGCAAAACATGTTCAAAATCAGTAAACTTATTCATAAGACTTCTTGCGTTCAAGTTCAAAAATGTAATAGAATCCGTGGGCTCCCGCCTGGATTGTCATGTCTGTTGCGACGGTCTGGGATGAGTTAGTGCTACACGTGCCTGTTTATCACTGTCCCAGACAAAGAGTGCGTTATTTATTTTTAACTTGTTATGAATTAGACTGCTACGGAACACAAGTCTGGCTGCTCTCCGCTATTCTTCTATATCCCCCTCCCCTTTTCTGGGTTGCGTCGACTGTCTTTGAGTTGCAAAAAAGAACAGGGATTCTATTAGGCGAAACGTAGGAGTCGTTCACAGAAAGCGAACGTAGATGGCGCACACAAAACCGGGAATGGCGCTATCGCTTACGACGCTCGAGCGGTTTGCTTTACTCACAGAGTCTGATACGACTCGACTGGTTATACTTCAATCGCCCACGCGTCGGGGCAATGTGTTTCCAGGACGGATGTGGGTGCTGGACGTCGGAGACTGACTTCCGTTTCCGGTTTGATCGGTAGGCCCGACTCGTGTCTGGTCAGCCAAGGCGCCTCGGCCGAAACTACTCCCGGAATTCTCGGAAGTCAGCCTCGGTGCAGCGATCGGGTCAGACTTCCACGAAGTTGTTTATTGTACTTCATTTCACCAGAAGTCAGATTTCAGTCGTAGGCCGGGGGAGGGCCCACGGAAACAACTGCACGCGGACTAAGAACCCAGGGTCACGGCGCACTTAATGCGCTGACCGGGCTGGCCGGTGGCATTGCACGCTTATAAAGACGCCGATCGGTGCGACGCTGCGGGTTTGGCTCTTTTTGATAGCTCCCATTATCTCTTTAACTGCATGTGCGCTCTTAGATTCGGTGACAAGGAGCTTAGTAGGTAGGATAAAAACCGATTTTGTGGGTTTTACGTGCCAACACAAAAGAAAGTCAGGTTGCACACCGTCCCAGCGGAAGACTGCGGATTAGTTCCGACAAACTCGGGATCTTTTGACGCACCAGCAAGATATCCGTCACGCGGCGAATTCTCCGCAATAAGCCTACGTCAGACTGCGGACATCTCGACCGGCATGCCAAACCGCCACCTGGGGATCCGTAGACCAATGCTAGTTAGTAGGCTGTCCGATTATTCATGCTCATTCAACTCTGAAGTATGCCTAATGACTTGAACCACATCTCGCAAAGAAAACGGAAGTATTTATTTGTATATATACTACACATGACGAATGCGGGAATCATAACTTTGAGACACAAATAGCGGCACTGAAACACGTACATCTACCCTGTTTTTCCGGGCTTCTTAAGACTTACTAATAACGCATGCTTAGAAAGTCAGCAGTAACATGACCACAATACACCTATAGGGACCGTCGTGGTGTGTGGATGCAAAATATCTGGAATAAAAGTTTAATATTTATCAAATGTGTGGTGACAAAGCAGCAAAGAAATATACGTCCATCGGATGCGGGAGCGCGGGGCTAAAAGGCGACAAGCGCGTGACGGATATAAAACAAATAGTCTTGGCCCGAGCTTCGCGGTGTTCGATTCCTTCTCTTGCTTCGCCACCAGACTGGTGACCTGTGAACTATGGCCCTGAACACGCAAGAAACGGATCGTACGGGTGAGCCTCCCCATACCATCAACCACTACGCTGGACGGCTCCGCTCTTCTGGCCACAGCACCAGGAATTATGGTTTCTGCAGCTTGAAGCCCGATTCGGCGTCTCGAACGTCACGTCACAAACGACGTGTTTCAGCTACCTGGTAGCTGCTCTTCCCAACGAAGTAGCCTTGGAAGTCTTTGACCTTCTCTGAAATCCGCCAACAACTGTACCGTACGACGCGTTGAAAGCGGCAATCCTAGAACAAACGACGGTTTCGCAACGCAAGCGCCTACAGCAGCTGTTGGCAGCTGAAGAGCTCGGAGATCGGCGACTCTCACAGTTACTCCGTCACATGCAGGCCGTTCTTGGCAAGCGCGCAGCGAAGTTTGATACAGCATTACTAAAATAACCTTTTCTACAACGACTTCCTTCGACTGTTCAGATGCTACGTACCACGGTAGCAGATTTGACCCTGCCAGCTCTGGCACTGCACTCCGACAAAATCACGGAGGTCGCACCCCCCCCAGGCTTCTGTACATAACTCGAACGTACATGAGGTCTCTCAACTTAAACAGCACAGATTCGCCTCCGCTGAAGAAATGACGGCCCTTAGGGATTAAGTTAAGAGCTTGACCACACTCGTAGCAACCTCGCTTGTTCATAATTCAGAGTAATCCCGTAACTCGTCCCGTTCTGCGCGATCTCCTAGCCGATCATCACCTAACCTATTGGTTGTCCTAGGGCACGAATCAAATAAAGCAATAATATTAGTATTATTAGTATTATTATCACAATCGCGACGTTTTTTCCCTTCGAGAAGCCAGTCTCCAGACGTTTAACCTGGCTGGTACTATCGCAAATTTGGTTCCAGAGCAGAACGCTGCACGCTGCTTTGTGGATGGTCGGGAAACAAAACCAGAGAACACTAGCGGTGGCGAGTGCTCCGCCAAAACCTTCTTACAGTCGCCTGTTTTTCCTCAAAGACGGACTTTAAAATGTTCAGTTTCTCATCGACTCAGGGGCTGAGGTAAGCATTCTTTCTTTGCAAACCGCCAGCAAAGGCTCCCTCCCCACTGTTATCTACGAGCATTAAACGGCAGCAGCATCCCTGTGTACACGAGAAGCTGCTTTGCTGTCGAACTAGGAGTTCGGCGAATATTTCGTTGTGTATTTTTCGCTGGCGCGGTGCGGAAATCTTATCCCATTTCACACTTTTGGCTGACATGGCACACAAGAACCTCATTGATTGTACCACCGGACTCTTCGTAATGGTCGAGCCCACAATCATCTCATCTTACGCCTTCACGATCAAATGCTGCGTACCCGAAGCGTAAAGAAGTCTCACCGAAGAAGTCCCGATTATGGCTACCTCCTCTACCGGGACCCAGAGCCGTATATATAGAGAGTTTGGCCATTCGTTGGGAAGTATAGGAGACAAATGAGGAGGCGCCATTGGCCGAAAGCGGGCTGGGCGTGTTCCAGGGCGTCTTCAGAAATTTGAATGTGACCAACCAGAAACCGGAAATAATACCCCGGCGGTGGTCACGAGAAACAAACCTGATAACTGCATTGGAGTAACTCTCGGTGACTGAAAACATGATACACGTGATGTTTCCATCACGCTCATCCAAAACGATGGTGGAAGAGTGCGAATAGCGGAACGATCGATATAATCCGTACGCCAAGCGCCGAGGGCCGGGAATTTGCCGTCCGAGCGGTAACACTCTGCCCGAGCAAAACAGAGTTGAGCGGCGCATTCGTTTCTTACATCTTTCTTCATGATCATGATCAAAACAACACGTGCACCCTATTTTCAATCACAAAGAGTTACTGCACTTCACTCTTACGCGCTTATTAAAACCATATACGAACATATACCTTCGATCAGAACTGTTTCTCGCTACCACCGCTAGGGGATTATTTTCGGCTTCTGGTTGGTCAAGAGAGCATGCCAAGCCCTCTTTCCGAGTCTGGCGCACGCCCTGGCTCTGCCCGCGCCTCCCATTGACCAAACTCTCTACATATACGGCTCTGCCGGGACCAAGCCTGCCACGCATGACGTTGTACATCGTATCATTACCCGCGGTCAACTTACTCACTCAGTTCCCTGAATATTATCCCCTGAGAAACTTCAAATCGCCAGCAAGAATTCGAACATATCTTGGAAATGGGAATTGTTAGGTCATCCTCGAGCTGTTGGTCCTCACCCCTCCACATGGTTCACAAAGAAAACTGGCGACTGAAGGCCTTGTGGGGATTACCATGTTTTAAACTTGGCCACGCTCCCTGACCGCTTCCTATTGCCCAACATTCAAGGCTTTACTGTCAACCTCAGAGGATCTCGCATTTTTTTTTCGAAAATAGACCTCGCGAAAGCATACTGTTCCATTCCTGCAGCCACAGAAGTCGTTCCCAAGACCGCCATCACGACACTGTTTTGCCTGTTTGAGTTCACTCGCATTCCATTTGGGCTAAGAAATGCCGCACAAGCGTTTCAGAGATTTGTCGAAGTCGTGGCATGGGGACTTAACGTTTGTTTTCGCGTACGTCAAAAATATTCTTGTCGCAAGTACATCACCAGAGGAGCATCGCATCTCCGGCTCCTGTTCGAACGCGTTCGAGACTACAACCTCATCATAAACGTGAACATGTGCGAGTTCGGAGTTCTTTCGTTGGAACTTTTAGGATATATGGTGGACAAACAATTAAGACATTCGATCACTGACGACGAAAGTCAAGTCTGTCTCTGACTTTCCTCGCCCTGAATCCCTCCAACAACTGCGTCGTTTTCTGGGGTTGGTAAACTTTTACCGCCTTTTTATACCACATTGCGGGACCATCCTTCCGACCTCTTAAAATAATGCTCAAGCACTTCAAGTTTCCAGCAGCTATACTCCCTTGGAATCAAGAGGCCGACAACGCTTTTTCCGCTGCCAAGAATAGTTTAGCCCTGGCGTCACTGTTAGAGCATCCCCAAGACGATGCCCTTAGAAGCATCATAATAGACGCTTCCGGAGTCGCCGTCGGCGCTGCAGTACAGCAGTACCTTGGTGGAGCATGGAAACTGCTGGTTTGTTTCTCAAATAAATAGACCAGCACCGAGCAAAGGTAAAGCGCTTTTGGACGAAAGCTATTAGCTGCCCACCTGGATGTGAAACATTTCCTGTATTTTCTAGAAGGGCGCCAATTCCTCATCTTCACGGACCACAAGCCGTTGACTCATGCGTTCCAAGCTGCCAGAACCAGTTACTCTCCAAGAGAGTTCAAGCACCTCGCTTTCTTGGCAGAATAATCCACAGACATATGATACGTCAAAGGCACGCAAAATATCCCTGCAGGCAGGTTTTGTCGCATTGCTTCAGTCAACGCCTCCAATATGTCGTGGGAAACGTTCGCTAGACTGCAGTGACAGGACAAAGGGCTCAGGGACCTAGGCCACTCCTCAACTTCCCTTCAGCTTACGGACGTCCCTCAGTTTTCGTCAGACATCACCATTGTTTTTGACACTTCCACAAAGAGGCAACGCCGTTCGTTCCTGCAGAGTTACGCTGACGATTTTTCGACTCTCTTTATCCTCTCACTCACCCTGGAATTCGAGCATCTCAAGATTTGGTCGCGGAACGCTATGTGTGGCCGGGCATGAACAGGGACGTCCGACAATGGGCAAGAGTATGTTCGCCGTGCCAGCGAAAAAAACGCATCGGCTCAATGTAACTCCACTTGCCAAGTTTCTTCCTCCCGACGTCCGTTTTGGAAAAGTTCATAGTGATCTCGTCGGACCTCTACCACCCTGCAAAGGCTACCGATACCACCTCACGATGGTTGACCGGTTCACTCGTTGGCTGGAAGCAACACAAACTCAAGACATCCCAGCCGAGACAGTTGCATCTGCTTTCGTCAACACCTGGGTTGCACACTTCGAAACACCTATCGAGGTCGTCACAGACAGGGGACGGCAGTTTGAATCAACCTTTTTCAGACGCCTCTTCGAGCTACTAGGAACCACAAACATACTGACAACAGCCTATCATCCGCATGCCGATGGACTTGTTGAGAGATTCCACCGTCAACTGAAAGCTTCCATTATGGCTCACAAAGTTTCAACTCGCTGGTTAGAACTAATTCGCATCATTCTTCTTGGTGTTCGTGAGGCTGTGAATGAAGACCTAGCTTGTTGCCCAGCCCAACTCATCTATGGCACATTATTTCGTATGCCGGCGGATTTGGCAACCCCCTTGCCCCTACAGCAGCACCTCCCAAGATTGAGACATACGTCGAGGGACTGCAGAATATCTTCAGAGAGACATGTCCAATACCATCCCGGGCAAAAGCAACAACCAAATCATTCATCAACAAAGACCTTCGTGAAACAACACATTTCCACGACAGACGCGGTACGATATTTTCTTCAGTCACCCTTCACCGGACCACATCTTGTCCTTGCGAGAAAGGAAAAAAAAATTCACCATCAAGATAACGGAAGAGAGGAAGTGGTTGCCACGGACGGCCTTAAACCGGCCTACCTCGAGGCAATCTCAACATTGTGTTTAGACGCCGAAATACAGTGCTCATCGAGGCAGGCAGTTTCCGGCTGCCCATCGACTTTTCCTCCATAACTGCAACACAAAACTGTTCGTGGGAGCGGCTCCGTCTCTGGAGAGGGGAGTAGTGTGGTGACAGAGCAGCAAATAAAGATACGTCCATCGGATGCGGGAGCGCGGGGCTGAGCCGCGGCAAGCGCGTGACAGATATAAAAAAAATAGTCTTGGCCCGAGCTTCGCCGTGTTTTGTTCCTTTCCTTGCTTCGCCACCACAAATGTTTTAAAGCGCAGCTCTTAGGCGCCTCTTTCCGGGTTGAGCGGCGTCGGCGTCGGCTTAACCGCGTGATGTCACACCTGACGTTACGTTTGACGTCACGAGGGCCACGAGTGACGTCACAAGTGTGACACGTGATGTCACGAGGGTCACCAGTAACGTCACAAAAGTCACCAGTGACATCCCGAGTGCCACGATTGACGTCACGACGGTCACCACCGTCGTGAAACCACGACGTCACGACGGCCACGACGACGGCCGCGTCGACGGTCACGACGTCACGAGGGTCACGGGTGACGTCACGAGGGTCACCAGTGACGTCACAAATGTGGTGACTTGTAGATTGGAAGCCAAACGATGAATAATCTTTATTCAATAGAAACACGGATTTATACGGTAGCTGTTATCAGGTCTCTGCAGACCACGTGGCATGACATCGCAGATTCGAGGCCACGTTATCCACATTCCTCCCCTAAAATTTCCAACCCATCACTTCCGGAAACTTTCGGACACAAAACGCTCAGGTGGCCGACTTGAACGTTCGCTTCTTCGCACAACACTGTCCGTTGGTGCGTCTGGCTGGATGCTCGGCGTTGGCGAATGCGACGCGACTTCTGCAGTCGGCGGGGTTCCGGTTAGGGTGTTGCCCTCATTATCACTTGGCTTGTGTTGGGGTGGAACCGCCACCTGAGAAGTCTTCATTGCATTGTTCTCGGCCGGTATTGCACAGTCTGGCACTGCACTTTCAGGGTTCGGGATACCATCAGAACGAGCGCGAATGTGGTCGGCATGCGTAGACCTGACCTGATCAGCAACCCTCACTAAGTACGTCACTGGGCTAACATTTTGAACAACTCCGTCATTAAAAGACACTTTTTCCCCCCTCACCGTTTTGGCAAAAACCAAATCAACAACCTCGAAAAAGCGGTCTGCCGCTCGTGAAAGATATCGTTGTTATTTTACCGTGACCTGTTTCTCTCGCACGTCAGCAACAAAGTTAGGTTTTAGTAGGGTTAGTTTTACACGCGGCTGCCGCTCTAAAAACAACTCAGCCGGTGTTTTTCCCGTGACGCTGTTAGGTGTGTTTCGGTAACTTAGCAAGTAGCTATCGAGGCCTTCTTGGAACGAAATCATCACTCCTGTTAGTTTCTGTTCTAACACTTCTTTAAGAAGTGCCTTCTTGGTTGTCTGTACCAGCCGTTCGGCAGCTCCATTCGAGGCCGAGTGATATGGTGGCGTCCTGGTATTTTTAACCTTGTTAACAGCCATGAACTCAGCCAACTCTTGTGAAACAAATCGTGGCCCATTATCGCTTACGAGTTCCTCTGGCAACCCGTACTGAGCAAATGCGCTCCTTAGGTTTTCGATTGTCTTGGCCGCCGTGGTAGTACTCATTGCTCACACCTCAACCCATGCTCATACCTCAACCCACGAAAGAGTTCGATACCTTTGATGCGAAATCGACATGAACCCTTTGCCAACACCCCGCTTGGTACATCCAAGGATGCAGCACTATAGGTTGTAATGCGGGTCGTACTAACTGGCAAATAGCACACTGTTGTACATACTCTTCTACGTTTTTATCCATTCCTGGCCACCAGACGTAGCTCCTTGAAAGCATTTTCATCCGGCTGGCGCCAGGGTGGTCCTCGTGGAGCTGTGCCAAGACAGATTTCTGTAGCCTTTTTGGCACAGCGACTCTGGTTCCCCAGGTTAAACAGCCCTGTTCTAAGGAAAGCTCATTTCGACGGACCAAATGAGGCTATAGCTCAGGATCAGAAACCTGGCCTGGCCACCCATTTAGCGTAAACTCCACCACTTTAGTCAATGTTAGATCTGATTTTGTTACTTTCGCTACGTCTGCGGCCGTAAGGGGTGTATAGAAAAACACTGAAAGACACTCGGCCGACTCTTCGGCCCCGGAGACAGCTCTTGGAAGCCTTGACAGCGCATGAACCACTTCCACGTTTCGCCCCTTACAGTATTTCAGCTTTAACGATACGCTGCAAGAATTAACGCCCACCTCTGCATTCTAGCCGCCGCCAGTGGTAGGATGGGTTTGTCATGACCCACGATTCCCAGAAGTGGCTGGTGATCTGTGTAGAGGACAAACTTGCGTCCACACAAAAGTTGGTGGAACTTCTTCAGCCCAAAAATGAGAGCTAACGCTTCCCTCTCGCACTGGGCGTAGTTCTTTTCAGCGCACGTAAGCATTCGCGATGCGAATGCGACAGGTCGTTCTTCACCCTCAGGTGTCACGTGAAAAACGACTGCCCCCAACCCGTACGCTGACGCGCCGCACATGAGGCCTATCGGTTTACGCATATCGTAGTATTTCAATACACTGCTGCTCATGAACAGATTTTTTGTCGCCAGAAACGCTTTACTGCGCTCTGGTGTCCAGGACCACTTTTGACCCTTCTTTAATAGGTAAATACAGTGGCTCTGCCACAGTGGACGCCTTTTTTAAAAATTTAGAATAGACATTTAACATTCCTAAATAGGCCTTCAGTTCGGTGACACAAGTGGGTGCGGGGGCTTCCTTTGCTACCTTTACCTTAGACTCTGTGTGGTAAATCCCGTAACCACAAACTTTGTGACCTAGATACGTCATGGTGTCTTTGAAGAATTTGCATTTTTTCTTCTTTTAGCGTTACGTTAGCCTCACTCAATCGCTTTAAAACTAACTCCAGCTTCCGGTGGCAATCGTCGATGCAATAATGACGTCGTCTATGTAACACCCGGTGTCTGGTATGGCCTTGAGTAATCCATCCATAAAAGATTGGAAATTGGCTGGGGCACTAGCCACAACAAACGGAAGCCTCTGGAACTCGTAAACCCCCATGTGAGTGTTTACTGTCAAGAGTGACCTGGACTCTGGGCTCAGTGACACCTGTTGGTACGCTGATGGCAAGTCTAGTACACAAAAGATATTTCCGCCACTAATGGCTGGAAACAGTCATCGGGGCGCGGCAAAGGATAGTGATCTGTTTTTAAGACCGGATTGATTGTGACCTTATAGTCGCCACACAATCTCAAACCGCCACTGTCCTTTTTGTGAACAATCACCAACGGCGTAGCCCAGTCGCTCTGTGACACCCTGTGACATTGCGTTTCGACAGCACTTCGCAGAGCAAACGGTACAGAACGCGCTTTAGAAAAAACGGGCGTGCTGCAATTTTTTAACAATATTTTGGCTTCGTCTTGATTGATAACACCATGATCTGCTGAAAACACGCCCGGAAACTTCTTACCCAGTCCTTCCACCCGATCTTCCGCCGTGACACAATTGACCACTTTCCAATCTAGGTGAAGCATTTCCAACAGTTCTGCCCCTGTAAAACTGGTAATTTCTTTCCTTGATCTTTAACGACGATTCGTGGTAGAATCATGGCTTGACCTTGGTAGACCACAGAAAGATGACACTTCCCTCTTACAGGCAACCGGTCCCCGTGTACGTTTTTAAAACTGCGTGGCAGGGCTTGCAAGGCACGGTATCTACCTGCATGGTTACATCGCTTCCTTCTATCTTCATTGTTACATTGTAACCCCGATCTAGGGAATCTGACACCTTACTGCAATAGTATACATGAAGTTCGCTGTCATAATCGGATGACTTAACAAAGTTTGTTTCTTACTGCTTTCATAGTTTTGCCACACATTTTCTGTAAATGTCCCACGTTAGAACACTTCCTGCACTTGTAGTTTTTGAACCAGCAGTCACTCGACGAGTGCCTTTTCCCACATCGGTTGCATATTTCTTCACCTTTGCTGGTGCCCCAGTTAGCGTAGTTTTGCTCTTTGGTCTTCTTACGCATTCCGTCGGCGTTCAACGACAAGTTTTTGTTTTCGGCGTGCAACAAGGCGGTCTCTGTCGCGGCTAATTTCCTGTCCATGGCAATATTGCACGCCCATTCAAATGTGAGAATTTCCACCGCAAACAACGCGCGCTGGCTGTCTTCACTTTGGAGCCCCGCAACTAGCCTGTCACGTAGAGCTTCCTGTAAAAACTGACCGAAGTTACACTTGCGGGCGATGTGCTTCAACTCCACTCTGAATTCTCCCCCGCCTTCTTGGTCTTGCTGTACTCTTCGATTAAACTTGCATCGCTCGGCGATCACCGAGCCCTTAGGACAGTAGGGATTTTGCAGCAGGCAGGCACGTATCCAGGGGGGAGGCCCATGGGGCTCGGCCCCCCCCCCCCCCCGAAATCTTCCATTTTGCTGGGACCTCCTCTCCCCCCTCCCCCACATACAACATTTTGTCATGGGCGCCCCCCCCCCCCCCCCCCCCGAAACAAAATTCTGGCTACGTGCCTGGCAGCAGGGTTGTAACTTCAGGAAACGTCTTTTCCCCTGGCACTGACGGAACAACCAAGTTCTTGAGCACTTCATAAGCGCGACCTCCAATGACCGTCAGAAATACTGGTAACTTCTCAGTTTCAGTAATGTCGTTTGCAGTTACAAAATGCTGGAATCTTTCAAGGTAGGAGTCAAAGTTTTGCGTTTTCTCGTCGAACTCGTCTATTTTCTCTAGCCTTGACATGTCCGATTCAATAGGGGTAGTTCGATGCACTTATCGTTTGGAAGTCTTCCCCACTGCGATGATCCTTGACTGCAGCATTGTCGGCGCTCCCATGCTTTATCCTTGACTGCTCCCGAGCTTGCGTAGCTGTCAGTCCGGTTCGCCGCTCCGCTACAGCCTTCGTAATCCCATCTTCGTCGCCAATGTGGTGACTCGTAGATTGGAAGCCAAACGATGAATAATCTTTATTGAAGGGAAACACGCATTTATATAGTAGCTGTTATCATGTCTCTGCAGACCACGTGGCATGACATCGCAAATTGGAGGCCACGTTATCACAACAAAAGTCACGAGTGACCTCACGAGCATCACAAGTGACTTCACGAGGGTCACGAGTGACGTCACCAGCGTCACGTATGACGTCACGAGGGTCACAAGTGACGTCACTAGGGTCACCAGTGACGTCATCCTTGTGAAATCACTCGGGCATACCCTCTCCTCCCCTCCACCTCCTCAAGAGCTGCGCTCTAATTCGGCATTACAGATAATTGTAAATGTCCTTTATTTTTTTCGAATTGGGCATCCACGAATTGATTAAAATAATTTGCACTGATATATATTATATACTCTCCATTAAACAGTAAACGCAGGTGATCTCAGTCTTAATCAAGAATACGGTTTATATCGAGTTAACACTACCTTCGTCTTCAGTGTGTTAAGAAAATCTGCTTTGTTATATTTGAAGCCTACTCGATCTGTTTGTTCTTGCAAGTGCATCCGGGCAACACTTTCCTGCTGCGCATCCGGGTTCACTTCACTTAGGAAGCGACACCGAAAATATTTTTTTTTTTTCCGTAGCGAGTTTCCTTGACGTAAAAGAGTTCTCCACTCGCTTGCCTTATACGCTGGTTAGGGCTAACTCAGCGAATCCAGGATGTGTCTCTGTCCCCGAAAACAAACTCCCGTCTCCGGAAGCTTTGTCGCAAGCTCGCTTACTGCATCCCTTGTGAATCTCTTTAGGTGTTGTTTTTTTACGATTTTGTTTCGTAGAGAACAGGAGAAAGGGTTCTTTGCAACGGGAGACGACGTAAAGCTTTGTTTCTCAAATTGATTGGCCTTGCCCCGTTGAGACGGGCTTTGAGGGAGGTGCGGTTTTTCTCGCCGCAAACCAACTTGAGACAGATGGGGACAGTTTCTCTCCTACGCTCTTGTCGTACTTTCGTTTCTATTCTCTATTTTTTTTTTTTTGTGGGTAGTTTCAACGTTTTTACTTGCTGAAAGAATAGGCTGCGTTCTATGAGGATAGAATGCGGGAGACTGGTGGATGTAATTTGTACAGCAATCCCTTAAGCGCGACATGTTGGTTCGGCGCAGAGGTGCGGGTACTGTGGTTACAGTTGGACAGTTTTATGTTGCACAATTTTTTTTGTTTTTTTTTGGTCGATATTTTTTTTTTTTTTTGCCACCGAGAATGAAATTTGTGATTAAGGTTATGTTGTCCCTAGATCTGTCTTCTCGAGTGTTGTCTCTTTAGACCACGGTGATCCATTACATTTGAAGAAATCGTCCTTTTTTTCTGCGCGTCATTACTTACTAGGTTGCTTTCTGGTAGTTTTTGTAACAGCATTTTTTGTTTACATTGATATAAAGAAATTATAAAGCATTCAGTGCTTTACCGTTATATCTACGTTAGTGCTAAGTTTACCTTGGTGCGTAAAAAAGGTAACAGTGGAGAGAGAAAAAATAAAATAAATGCAATGCTTGTAACAAGCACATAGAAACATTTGCTGCACAAGAACGTAATCATTTATCGTTAATTTCACAGCGATAGCTGTTCTCGGGTCTTCCCAGAACGGAAAAGAACGCCCGTTGCTGATGTAGTTGTTGATTTTGTAGTTGGCGCACTAGGGCGTCTCGTCGTTCATGTTGCCAAATGCTCGAAAAGATCGTCCGCCGCCCGCGAGAGTTGAAACTGCGTCTATCGCGTGCCAAGCGGGAGGCTTTACCACTGATATACACCACAGCGTTCACAACCGGAGTTATTGGCGACGTGCGCGACCGAAAGCGTCGCTGTGGTCGGCCTTCCACGATTGGCCGAAAGCTGACTATGACGTCAGAAAAGGATTTATCATCGACGGAAATAAGAGGAATGAAAGAACTTTAATTTTGAGGGTGTTGGCCGTGTTCCTTTGAGAGCGCAATGATTTCAAGCTTCCACCATGCTATTTACAAACACCATTGAACTTGTTGTTTGCAAGGTAATGACGTCACAAGGGGGAACCATAGGAGGGCGCCACCAAAACATCTCGCCGCTAATACATAGGGTTTTTGTAGTACCCGCGATGCCAACTGCACGCACTTTGTGGAGGAAAAAAATAGCCGATAACAAAATGCAGTCGTTGCAGTCTCAATGCCAAGAGCTCGTGCCTCGAGACCCGCTTTCATGCGGTATTGAACAACAAAAAAGCAAACAAACGCGTTTGAAACACGATTGTCGAATGCTTTTTAGAGAGTTTAAGGTAAGCGTTTTTGCACACACCGATACGGTACGATGGGTCCTCAGGTACGAACTGCATATGCGCTGCCACAGACGTCTCCCATATGCGCCGTGTGTACCGTATCGGTGTGTTGGCGCATCGTATCCTATCGGATGTGCAGAAATTCCGAGGACGCCTAAGCACTAAGCGCCGCCAGCAGTTCGTCTGACTCCTTAGCCGAGAATGCGAAAGCATTCTCGTCCCCAAGAGTAGAAGCGGGCGCAGCGCCGGCAGGGTGTGCGGCGGTGCGCCGCGCAGATCCCCCTGGCTCGCTGGTGACTGGTGCGCCGCTGGGTGAGACAGCGGCGGGAGTGCGAAGCTCGGCGCGGCGCGTGTTGAGATCACGTCTCCTCTCATCATCATCATCGCCCTAGCTGCGGTACCGGTTGACGACGTTACACCTCAAAGCGTAACTTTATGCCTTATTTTATGCCTAACGTCAGGCCCGCGCATACACGCGTCCCCCCCCCCCCCCCTTCGCGTCAAACAGCAGCGCGCACCGGTTGACGACGTTAGACCTCAAGGCCTAGTGATAGGCCTAAGGTTAGGCCTAACGGGAGGCCAGCGCATACCCCCCCCCCCCCCCCCCCCCTTTCCTCTGTGCCACCAGCAGTTCGGCAGGCTCCTTAGCAACGATGATGTCGTTGGTATAGAGCCACATGATGCGTCGCAACCAATAGAAATTTAGGGGCCGTTTTTCTGCTACAGTTGGCTTCAGACAACGCCGGCTACGCTTCATTGGACAGTTAACGTTTTCACAATAAAACCGATCCCTAAAACTCTCTATTTGGTTTCGAACGCTTTGGTTCACGCAGCCAACGGTGCGTGAACGCGACGCCGAAGCCCGACGACTTCGCCGTGATGTGTAGCCGCTATCGCTGTGACTGTTTTTTTGTTTTTTTTTATTAACACAGGACTGCCAAATTTTTAATATTGAAGACACGGCTCCAATAATTTGCGAGCGAACGTCACCAGAGATTATAAAGGTACATTATCGAGGCGTAATTTCACGCAGTATATTCGGGATACAAAAACTCATGTCGTATCCTTTTTGGTATTCAAACTGAGCAAGACTGCCTCACAAATCCGATTTGCTCAGGTAGGATTACCATTCCTAAACGTACGAAGAATCGGAATCAATACACGCAGACGTTGCATCATATATTCTACCATTTGTCAGCCGATAAATGCCGCAGCAACAATGAATTGAAAAGCTGAGCGAAGTGGCCGTTGGAATGTTGATTTAGTTACCGCCGGCTTGAACCCCGATCGGACTTCAAAATTCAGAACGCGACACGTCGGAAAAGATATCGAGCAAATATTTTGTCTGTGGGTTTGGAGGATCTAAACCAAAAGGCAGGAGAAAAAAAAAGGTAAATTTCGAGGATTCAGAATTGATGGCGCAAGATATATTTCCCGACGGTGGTGAAAAAACACCGGAAATAGATTGGTCTACAGGGAGGTAACACTTCTCCTTTCTTTACGACTAGGGAACTACGCTATTTCCGCTATGTTGTGAAGTTTTCTTGGAGGCTGCCGAGCGTGCAAACAAGGGTCAAAATATTTTCTAGGAAACGGAAGAAGCACCCTATTTTAAAACCGCGGCGCTGCTCATCTTGAGCTTTTTTTTTTTTTTTTTTTGTGGGGGGGGGGGTTTAAAAAAGGGGGAGGGGGAGAAATTTGCGGATACTCGAAGGATGATTTTCTACGGGGTGGTTTTAAAACGAATGCAAATAGACTCCTTGCCAAGATTCCGGAGACAAAATCAGAATTGCTTTTTTCCACATAGCTTTTTTTTTTAATTTATTTTACAACATATATTAAAATTTATTACCTGTTCCTACGCCAGAGGGTCACCGACATTTTCAAGTTGATAGTGTGATGCATCCTCGAATAAGAAAATATTAATTTTGAGAAAACCGTATTTAATTCCACTATGCGAGTATATGCATGCCTCGTTTTATTCTTGGTAAGCAAGGATGTAAAAGAAAGTCGTGCCAGCCCATGGCTTCATTAAGCGTCGTACTTGCACCATAGCGCGCAGCGACCGAGGGCTAAATGAAGACCGACGTTTGCGACACAGCTTTGACTGCGTTGTGCACTGAGCGAGTTTTTTTAGAAACTGTGTAACACTTCGAGGTTGGTTAACTCAATGTAGCTCTACATGTGCCACTTAATAGACGATATTCATGCATGCGCGCTGTAGTAAAAGAGAAATGTCTTGGTTTTTTGGTTTTGGGCTGGGTAAGAAGAAAAGCAAACTCGAGTAAGAAAACAGGCAAGCTTGCAGGGTACTGAATCTAGAAACGAGACTAGCGTTTATAGTGTGGTTTGGCTTCTTTACCTTAAAAAAAAAACACAAAAAAACAGAACACGACTAGCGAAGCAAACCCCAAACACTGAAGAATAATAGACAACCGAGAAAAAAAAAAAGCTTTACACTGCAAACGTATCTTGTTTTCAGCCGCCAAGTTAGCTTACTATCAAATTAAACAATAGGGCTGGTAACCTACCCTGTTTTAGTATTGTTTCTAGTCTCGATCTGGCATTAGAAAACACTTTAACTCCTTCCTTTTTTCTACTCAATTCGTACCTTCTGCGATACCTCACTAAATGAAACCGGGAACGAGCATAAAACCCCTTCAAGTTTAAACACACTTGCCTTCTTTTCGCTCTTTTTAAGCCTCAAGATTTTCGCGTAAATGTATAAACATCTAAAACGTCTTAGGCGGAGAACCGACCTGCTCCATTCAAGACCACGTACCCTACGGCCTTAACTCCCTCCATGGAGCTCTACGAGATCACTGGTATTTATTGTTTTTTTTTGTTGCCTTAACTTTACGGACCCCAACATTTAGAAGCTAAATGTTCCACCAGACGCCCAGAGAACTCATTCAAATTGCTCCAAGTATTAGCGGTGCAAAGCGCGGTTTCGCTCAGCCTTTCGTTTCCGTCTTCTGGCAGCCGCGGAAACTCGGAAATTTCAAGAGTTTGAGCAGTGGCGAAGACAAAAAAGTATAATGTAAGAATACTTTTGTTTCTACCTTATGTATAAAAAGGCAACATAATACACTATTTTTAGCACAATCCCAACGCTGTAATAATAGGTTCTAGTTTAACTCAACGGCCAGCGTGCGGGCCTGCTTTGTGTGGCATGTGTGAGATGGTTTTGAGCGGAACCGTCCACGGTTCAGAGCGGTTAGACCGGCAAGGCTGCCTAATGGAGCGAGAAATGTTCAAAGCTATGGAGAAGTTCCTGCGGTTAAATTGTGCGCGAGTTTTTTTTTTTCCTCTGTCATCTGCTGAATCGGGAACACAGACGGTGGTGAGCTGAAGGGGTTCCGGGGAAACCGGCGGCGGATACAGCTGACAAGAAAATCCACTCCGAGTAAATTTTGGCCGGCAAACCTTTGCCGGAATTCTTGTTTAGTTTGTGTATGTGTGCTACTGTACGCCATCATCAGCTTCGCAGTGCCACCAACTTGTGTTTCGGTGGGGGTGGTCGGGTTCGTCGTGCCCGCTGTGATCACATCTGCTACGGAGTAGACACTCTTTCGCTTTATTTGGACTTCCTGCTAATGGCGTCTTCTTTTTTCATGTGCATTTTTTTTTTTTTTTTAAATGCTGCGTGGTTCGAGATGACGGAAAAAGTGCCCCGGGGGTTAAATCCACTTCGTGATTGAGAGTTTCAAAAAGAGGGTTCTTTCTCTTGGCCGTGAAAGGAAGTTGAGTTTAAATTACACGGGATTCGAGACGCGGAAAAGACGATGAGAAGGAACCAAATTGAAAGTGTTGTGTATTTTGGGCTTCGAGACGAGAGGGAAGTATAAGATTGGAAGAGAAGTAAGTTACAAACGGAGTGCCCACATTTTCCGGACGTTGAAGAGTATACCTTTAAACTATTTGATCAAAGTTTCGAATTTGTTCAACAACAGGCGATGGAGGTTTTTTTCGAGTTCCATTTTTGCCCACTTTTAAACAGTATATTTTTCCCTTTAAAATTTCAGAATAATATAATCACCTTTGTCGGATGGAGAAACAAAAATACGAGACATGCGGGCGAAATCTAGCGTCCGCTTTAATTTAAAACATCTGGTGGGCTAGTTGGCTACACATCTTGGTAAAATGAGCGCAAAGACAAGGGGAAAAGAAAGAAAGGAATAAAAAAAGAACAAGGAAGGAAAAAATAGAAAAATAAAAACATTCATTTTTAAATGTGGTAGCCATTTTTTAAACTCTCCCTGAAACACATTTGGTAGTAAAATGAAAAGGTTTTGGGACGCGCGGGAAAACTTAGGTACGCGTGCCGACTTTGTCTTCTTGTGTGCGCATGCGTGTGATACCGGAATGCCACGTATTATCGTGGAACGGGTGAGCTGAAACAATTGTTGGCGTACCTGCCAGAGTTCGACAGAGCTCTGGGTCCGAGTGTATCGCGAAGTTTAGATATCGTTCCTGGAGCGCGTCTCCGACCGGCGTGTTTAGCGCTTTATCCCGCTCTTACATCAAAAGTGGCCCCAAAGTTTCAACAAATGACGTCACAGAAGCCCGAGTGTCCTGCTGTCGGAAGACGCGATCCTGGCGGTTGGTGGCAGAAACGCTGGCAAAAAGTACGAGCGAACGCGAGTGTCGCTGTCGTCGCGGCGTCCCAACCTCTGGCTGCAGAAGCTTCCGAGGACTGCCACGCTGGAGAGCGACATGCAGCGGAAGAGCTAGCTATACTTTGTTTCACCTTCGGTCCGAGCGTGGCCGACGTTGTGAGCCGAAGGTCCAATCTAATGGCGAAAAAGTCGCACCGTCATGGCGTGCTCTCCACAGTTGTGAGGACCAGCGGTGTTTGCCGTCTTTCTGTGCGTGCTCCTCCGCCGGCTCGTCCTATCATGAGCGAAGAACGACATGACGTTGCCCTTTTTGCGCTGTTTGATTGGACCTTCAGCTCACAACCACGGCCACGCTCGGATCTAAGCTGAAACCAAGTATAGGCGTCTGCCACATCCGCCGCCGCTGCTCTGAGACACCGCCAGGATCACGACCGGCGACAGCAGGATACTTTTACGACGTTATGAGGCGAAAATCGATGCACCACTCTTTTGGACGCGGTAGACACACCGGTCGGCCATGCTTTCACGGTAACATAGTCGAGATAATTTACTTCTGACGGTTCTTGTCCAATAGGAAGATAGAGGATTGTGAGTGTACCGCAGACGCAGATGAAGACCGCATCAGGTTTTTGAGCTCATACCGCCCGTGGAGGGGGCTAGTTGTGCTCTCCTTCCATTCTCATCGGGCGCATGCGCGGGTCACAGAATGGGGCACTCACTGAATGCGCCAGTCTTATTAATGAATCGCAAGAGGATGGAGCGAACTAAAGCGGAGATGTCCGAACAGAAGCAGCGACCTGCTGATCGAATGACCTGCTGAGCGTACGACCATGCTGAGTGAACGACCATGCCTTGTTCACCCTGACATGGCAAGCCAGTCCTGCCAGAGAGGTTCCGGAGGGCCGCAAAAAGCCGGATCATAAAATATGCGGGCATCTGATGCTTAGTAGCTTGCCGTCGAAAAATAAGTATCAGTTCACCGTCATTAGACTTATCACATAAACAAAAGCCCTGAAGTATAGTTTTGTTCTCTTATGCTCCAAACTCCCAAAGCGTTGAACATTCCAAGCATTGTCTTCTGTTTGATGCGCTCTTTCCTACTGGGCTTGAAATTGTACTCCAGGAATGCCCAGTAGATTTTTTCTATGGAATATTGTATGTCGCAAATGCACCCTGATAACTATGGCTTATTATGCTTTGACGTCGGAGATAGACATCACAAAGTTTTATACGAAGCTGTCAATTTATCGCTGCTAGATCAATTGTGTTTCAAGCATTAACTCATGTGCGACTGCAGCTGCCCTTATTTATGGCCATTTTTAGTTTACACGAAAACAGTAAACACTGTCGTGTTTCGTCGCTCTCAGTATATTTGTTTTTTTATGCACTACACGGGTGAAAGCAGTTTTATAAACCTGAAACCGTTTGTTAATCCTCAAGAACGCATTGCTCAGCCAATGAGAACCTAAGGAGAGAGAAAAAAAAAATCGCAAGCTTCAGCAGCTCTCCCTATAAACAAATATAGTCAGCCTACACTAGTTCGTAGCTTCTACAAAACGCCGTTCTAACAATACAAAAGCATTTCGCATTATTTTACCAATGGCATTCACTCGAAGTAATTTTCAATTGGCCTAACTTGTTGGAAATCAAACACTCGGATATCGTTAAATGGTGTTGCATTAATGTTATGTAGAATGCACACTTCTGCAAGTTGCCTTCTTTCCTAATGAGTCAGCACTGTTCGCTGTCATCCATATATAAACATGGTGCTTTTGTAATTTTTTGCGTGTATAACCCTCCCTTTTATGTAATGCCCTTTAAGGGTAGTATAAATAAATAAATACAAAAATAAATATATAGGGAATGATTGATTGAATTATTTATTGGATGAATAAATGAATGAATCAATGAATGAACGGATGAATTGTGGTGTGTTTATCGGAGAAAAAAAGGAATCGAAGGTTTTGATGTAAATATGAAGCTACCTTATGCTTTTCGAACACTGTTGGTGGCGGCTAACGAAGAGCCAATCGCAATCGGTGGACCCGACCTTTAAAAAGAAGATGCCTTCCGACAAAAAGAAAAAAAGAACCCACAAAATAATAAGTCTCGAGTTCTGTCACCCTGACTTCAGATGCCGACAGTGAGAGCTGTCACCCGCACACTGTCGCAACTCCGCAGTCGTCAGGGGCACGTTTCAACGTGGCTGTCCGTCTGCCACGCCACGTGACACCAAGTCCGCGATACAAATGCCACGGACGAGATAGCCAACCAAGCCCACGCTACCAACACAACGAGCCAAAAAAACAACTAACAACCTAGCGAAAAAAGCGCGATAAAAGGAGGACATAGATGGCGACTCCCGTCGGCTCGCAAACAAAGGCTGCAAGCTCGAGCGCGGAGTGCCGGCCGCGGGCGCTTTATCGGCCGTTCACGCCAGCGTTTTTCGTTAGGCCCAAACCAGAGTCACGTCTGCGAACGGGGCAATGGCGGAGGACCCAACGCGTCGCTGCGAATGACACGTCTACCAGCCGCCGAGTTAAAGCCTCGTCAGAGACGCCCTTCCACCTCTACCCCCCCTCACCCTCTCTCATCCTTTCTCACCTCGTCCGGCGGCACGCGACACCCGCTACACCCAGAGTGGATGTTTGCTTCGGCGGCGCACCGCTCTCGTCGCTTGCCCCTGCTGCATCTCGCCGTTATTGGTTGTTTAGAGCTTCGCGTCGGTTCCATGGCGAAGATGAGTAGAATGGGAGACGTGGCGCGGAAAAGGCAGGAGAGCGCGGGAGTACGTGCGGGAAATTTTGGAAAGCGTTCGGCGGTTTTTGTCCGGTTAAAGCTCAAGGCTCTTTTTCCTTTATTCGTTCTTCCCTCTCTCTCTCTTTCCCGTGTTTTTATGGCGGGTTTGTTTGCCTTGGGGTCTTTTAATGGCGTGCATGGCTGCAGATATCACATTGAAAGCATCGGCGCCAGCCTTTCTCTTTAATGAGACGTTGTGGTGTAGAAAGCGTAAACTTCATGCTCCGAATAGGGTTTTGCCTACGTCAAATTTTGTCGATGTTTTTGTCTAGGTAAATGAGTCCTCTTCCTCCGGGTCAAGCCACTGAATCAGACAGTGAGGGTTCGCTTTTTTTAAGTAATAACATTCACGGCTCGTGGGTATTTCCGCCCACCGTGTGATAAAGTAAAAAGCTTTGAGAGTGAACTTTTTTTTTTTTTTTTCAGAATTCAAAGACCTCCAATCATAGCGAAGGATAAAAGTATCTGAGCCAAAAATGAAACTCAGGATACGACTAGATCTGAACATAGTAGGGGTCGGAAAATAGACTTTCGTATCGAATGCGCCAGTCATTGACCTCACAGGGTTGAGGAAGCCGACGATATACAGTGTTGAAGCTAAGAATGAGAAGTGGTAGTGTATAATGCATAATATTTATGCTCCAAATGATGCTGTGCTATTAGATTCGAATGGCGCGCACCCCTGGAAAATAGTGATGTGCGTGGTAACAATAAAAAGTTGAATGTCATGCCTATTTCTCCTGGGCATATCGCATTGTAGTGTCATAATCTTGTTTCTAGATTCGTCAATTGCTGGGAGCAATTTGTTCGCCGTAAATTCCTTTTTCCGTGTTCTTCGAGAAAGTGAACTCGTAGACATTTCTTGGGTGCAAGTTTTAAAAAAATGCCCGCAGTGCCTGGCGTCCAGCGGTGCCTGGCTCGTAGGAACTGGCTTTCTCTGCCTGGTTGGCAGCAAATGGTTGAGATTTACGGAACAACCCCAACAAAATAGGGGACTCGAGAACTATTTGAAAGACTACTAGGTTCTGCGCTGAAATATTCGGCATATTTGATATAGCCTTTGATGTCCTAGTGCAAATAAAAGTTTACGGATCTTCATTTCTTTACTCGTCATTGATTGCAAAACTAAAGCAATATATAAATTTCCGTTCATGAATATGTGATTGACAGCTCGAAGTTGCAAATACGAGTTATATTTTAACCATACACTGGTGAAATCGGTGTTAATTGTAAAGGAAAAAATTACAAGAACGCGTACTGCTCAAGTAAAATATGCAAATAAACCAAATGTGTACTAGATCACAGAAAGTATAAAACATAGAGAGGACGAAACACAGACGACTACATTCCTATCAGTCCTATCAGTTCGTATGGCACCAAAATGGAAAGATGCTTGTCAGGCGTGGGGTGGGCGAGCGGGCAGCTGTTGTCAGATGTGAGGATGACCTGCGAAAGCTGCAGTAATCTCTTTCCTTTCTTTGAAAGTTCATTTGGTCATTTACCGTTTTAATGCTTGGTCATGATTGTTTACTTCCATGTGACTTGAAGCATATCTTGGTACTGAACGCCATGCTTTCACGAATTATTTTCATGTAAATGCCCAATCTGCTAGAAATAAAAATATAGATTTCGAAGTGTTTTTTAATCAGGTTCCTTTTTTGTTCGATGTAGTAATGTTATCAGAAACGTGGTATCGTAATGATAGTGATGTTTTGAAACTTCCTGGATACGTTAGCTTTTCCTTAAATCGTACTACTCGCCGAGGTGGCGGAGTATGTCTACTAATTAAAGACACAATTAACAGTGAACTATAGGGTCTATTCATATGACGTCAGAATTCTTTTTAATGTCGAGTCACTACACACAAGCATGGCCGCCAAAAGCAAATGCGGTTACCTAATTGGCGAGTTTGTTTTGCCTTATCTTGTTTTCCGGAGAGCTCACGAATAAACGTTTTGTTAGCGGCCATGTTTGTGGGCGATGACTCAGCATCTGAATAGACTCTATTGTCAGATTATTCATGTATTACACGGGACTTTGAAGTATTAACAGTGCGCGCGAAATGTGTGATAATAAGTGTGTTTTATCGGCCTCCAGATGGCAATAGTGAGAACTTTTTGGAATTTTTCAACACCTACCTTCGTTTTGTCAATGATAATGGTTATACCGTAATTTGTGGTGGGTATTTTAATATTGACATGCTGAAAGATACTGCATTGAAGAGGGAAATGAATAGGATCACAGAAACCAATGGGTGTATGAACACAATAAATATTCCAACTAGAGTTACTGTAAGCTCTGAAACATTAATTGATCTATTTATTAGTAACGCCGATAGTGAAAATATAAAATCCGGAGTTATAAGCTACCATTTAAGTGATCACCTTCCAGTATTCATGTGTTTCAAAACTAGGAACCCTAAACAATATAGAAATAATGTATCGTACCCCTTTCAACATATAACCACCGGAAGGTTGAATGCATTCAGACAAGAGATTGCAGATACTAATTGGTGTGATATGTTTGATTCAGAAGATGTAGATGAAGTCTATGGACATTTCCTAAAACTATTTAAAAACATTTATAGTCGTCATTTTCCATACAAAATGTTTAAGGCGAGTAAAAAAATCAGAAAACCGTAAATAACACCTGATTTACTTGAACAAATTAAGACAAAAAACACGGTGTACCAATCATTCGTTAAATCTAGAGACCCGAAAAGTCTACGGTCCTTTAAATTATATCGCAACCAACTAACAAAATTATTACGTACAGCTAAAGCTGAGTATCATGATAAGGTATTTAGGGATACAAATGGTCGTACGGACTTGGTTTGGAAAAAATTAAATTCAGTGTTAAATCTTGGTTCAGGCCATCAGCCAGTTGATAATATTAACCGGGACGGTGTGCATCTAAGTGGCCTTTCCTTAGCTAATGCTTTCAGCGAATACTTTGCGAATTTATCGGCAACAAACGTTAATACTGATCCTTGCAGATACATAAAAGTCAAATAGTAATTCCGTGTTTCTTCAACCTGTCACAGATGCTGAGGTATTTTTTACATTTATGCAATTAAAAAACAGCTCTAGCTGCGATTGCGATGGTCTTCAAATACGCCCACTAAGGTCGTTATGATATAATGGTGCCGTACGTAACCCTATTTTTATCTTTGTTTTTCTTCTGAGTATTTCCTACGGCGATGCAGGTGGCGAAGGTATCTGTCCTTCACAAGAAAGGAGATAAAAATAATTTCAGCAATTATCGACCATTTTAATTCTTTACTTATTTTCTAAAGGCCTCGAAAAAGTAATACATTCCCGTCTCGTACAATTTGTGAATAAGCACGACTTACTCACATCTTCACAGTTTGGTTTCAGAAAAAATCGTTCCACGGAATCAGCCCTCTTGTCCCAAAAAGAATATATATTACAAAATTTTGAAGAAAAAGAAGGTTGTTGGCGGTGTTCGTAGATTTTACTAAAGCCTTTGATTTCGTGGATCATAATATTTTGCTTTGCAAACTAATTACTATGGTATTCGAGGGTTGCCGTTAGCACTCCTGAATTCATACTTGAGTCACCGCTTCCAATATATTAACATTAGTGGTCATTCCTCCGATAGAAAACGTATTATTTCAGGGGTTCCACAGGGAAGTATTTTAGGGCCCCTTCTTTTTAACCTGATATAAACGATATTGTGAATATAGACCCTGTAGCTAAATTTGTAATTTATGCAGACGACACTAGTATATTTATTTCCTCTTTAAAATAGGCGATGAATTGCGGATGACTGTTAATTTTACTTTGTCAAGGTTGGCGACGTGGGCAAAGTAAAATGGACTAAGTATTAACACTGCAAAGACAAAGGCTATTTTCTTTCGTCCGAAAAATAAACAATTTTTATGCCAAGGCCTATAGTATTAGCTCAAGTCCGATAGAGATCGTGGAAATTTTAAAACACTAGGTGTCTTTTTTTCTGAAAATATGTCGTGGGATAGCCATTAAATTATTTGGTTTCCAAATTGTCACGTGTTGTTGGTTTACGTATCGCCACAGCCGATTTATACCAGCTCGCGTGAAATTAATTATTTACAATGCACTGTTTTACTCACTCCTCAGTTATTGTAACCTTGTCTGGGGCACAACAACGGCATCCAACCTGAACAAAATTTATCTGCTTCAAAAAAAAATGTTAAGAGCCATCTTCAACGGCCTTATGACTCTCACACTGAGAATATGTTTAGTAATCTGCAAATATTAAAAATTCATAAGCTATCTGAATATAGACTTCTACTACCATTAAGAATGAAATTAAAAAAGAAAGTGTTCTTATAAACGAGATAGTTAGATTAGAAAAAAATAATACGGTTTACTTGACCCGCCATAATGAATATTGGAAGGTTCCCACATGCAGGTCAAATTATGGGCAACAAATGCTTCGGTATTTAATTCCAAAACTTCTAAACAACTTTGAAGAAGAAAATAGAAAGATAGAAACGATATCTCCTAAAGAGTTGCGTATATCCGTTTGAACATAAATTAAGTGGTTCTGTGTCATTTTTTCCTGTTACTCCCATGTTAGAATGTATAATTTCTGTATGATTTTCTTTTTTGGTTTTGTTCTACATTGGCACGAACTGTTTCACTGCGGTAGTCGATTGGGCTGAGGGCTAGTCAAGCTTCTTGTTGAAGCTTTTTCCCGTTTCGCTCGCACCTTTTCTTGAAATGAACATAAAGAATTATTATTATGATTACTTAAGTTGACTGTGGGCTTATTTGCATGGGCAACCACAATTGCCGTAGTGGAAGCCGCGGTGTATTTCCGCGCGCGCAGCCTGCGACAAAGTAGCAGCGCGGTCATGGCCTAATGTTTATCGTGCTTGCCTCCCACGCGAAGAGCCAGGGTTTGAATCCAGGGAGTTATTCGTCTTTTATTTATTATTTCACTTTAAAGTTCTGGTGAATTCAAGAACGCTGTTTATTTTAGGTCCGAATGTAATACGCGTCGAACTTTCTATGCCGATTATTCCAGAAGTCCACGGGTGTACATAAGGGGCTGCGCGTGGCGAGCTAAAGTCAGTCTCACTCCAGCGCTCGATTCTACTGTTTTGTCGACATCAACGCCTGCAACGCTAACGTTCTTCTATTTTATTTTGGGCACAAGTTCGCCCCATTAAACGCTTAGTTTCTGCGGCTAACTCAGCGCCTGATTCTTTATCATTCGTGACAATATGTAAACGCTGCCCCCGATGTCGCGAGGTTGTAGGTGTAGACGCGGTAGCCTCACAGTTCATCGCACAAAGCGCTCAACGAGCACAGATGAAGTACGAAGCGCACTTTTTGCACACGGCGCTCCGGTTGTGACATCACGCTGATGACGTGTAATGACGCTTGATGACATCACGCTGATGACACTTGATGACGTATTTGTTACGTTCCTATTGGGCTCGCGTGCGTGACGGGTAATAACCCAGGCAGGCAGGAACGTTACTGTAAAATTTACTTAAACCAAACCCATCTAAATGAACAGAAAACTTGGACGTCGGTCGGTCAGAAGGGGTTCCCGGTGATGTCTCGCGCTTGTCTGCTTGTTGTTCCTTCGATTATCGCGAATCCACCAAGCTCGAATCCCTTCTTTTTCTCGTGTTCACCTTGTTGATCCCCGATGCCTACAGGGGCTTCGGTGAATGTTGTTCTGGCAAAGGGAACTCGCCGCCTTATATTCTTATGAATGAGTTCGTCCTAGTGGTCTGGAACAACTTCTAGGACGACCGCAAGGACGAGGGCTGTCCTTAAGCATATCATTGAGCGGCGCGTGCCTCTCAATCGCATTTTATAGACATTTACTCCGATTTGTCGCTCTGTGATGGAGGGGGAGGGTAACCATTCCTACCCAGCTCCCCACGTCCTTCCAACACGCTTCTTCGAAGCAATCGACTCTTATCCCCGCCAGTCATGCCAGACGGTGAGCAAGCGCTTCTTCTTTCATCCGCCCATGCTCTCTTCCCTACCCTCAGCGCGATCCTCCCACATTCGCCGAGCTCAGAAGTGACGACGTTGACGACTGGCTTCGACAAAGTGAGTGTGCGTAACGCCTGGGACGACACCCTGACGCTCGCCAATGTCATCTTCTACCTTCGCGACACGGCTAAAGTGTGGTTTGGCAATCACAAGGAGATGATTGCGCGGTGGGACTCTTTTAAGAAACATCTTTCAGATGTCTTGGTTGTCCCATCAGTCGAACGGAGGACGCCTCTCAACGCCTGGCGACAAGAGCGCAATCCGCTGGTGAACCAATCACTCTCTGCATCGAGGACATTCTGGCTCTCTGCAAACGCGCCAACCCTGCCATGCCCCACAAGAAAAAAAGTAGAAGGAGCAGACAGATCCTTCCCCCGACGCCATACGATCTCTTGTGCGGAACAAGTTGTCACAATCCGCGCCCTCACCACAAGAGACTGTGTGCGCAGCATCAGCGCATACTCCAATGGCGTACCCTCACACTTCTAATCCCACCTCCGATTCAGACTCTTCCGAACTGCCGAGACACCGGGGCCCCGCCAAAATCCTAAGGATACCCCACAAGACCCACCTGCTATTACTAAGATATACCGGGTCAGGTTACCCGAGTTTGCCGCCGTCGCATCGCGGAAACCACCCGAGCGTATGGTGCTCGGCTCTTCAGTGTACAGACCTTATCGACAAACCACAACCAAATATGGCAATGAATGCGCCCACGACGCTCACCATCGCCTTCCGTCCGAGGTCACAACCGAAGCCCTTCACCAGCAAGATAACCGGCGGCCTTCCCCCATGCGAGTTGAACAGACCCTGCCAAAATAATTTATAGACGGGGAAAACTAAAAGGCACAGCTAAAGAGGATCCGGCTGCTTCTTCGTTTTCTCAACATTTCCCCACCAACTACGTACTCTTCAATATTACTAGACATAACCACCAAGAAGGTACAGCTCACAAGACTTGTCGACATAGGAGCCTCCATGTCTATAATTCATAAAATATCCGGAAGAAACTGCGGCTTCTTTGCACACCCTGGGAACGTGGTTGTCTTTGATGTGCGAACGCGTTATATCTTCATCTCTTGAATTAGTGTTTGTCGAGGTTACTGTTCAAAACGAACCTCATCATCGTTTCGCATTTTTATCTAGTTTTACGCATGACAATATTTAGGCTGCCACTTTTTAGAGACCCGAAATGCACATATTGATTGAAAAAACGAAATTGCTTTATCCCCACGTTGAACCTGCTTCCGAGAACCGCTTTGTCTCCACGTTGAACCTGCTTCCGAGAACCGCTTCTCTTCCCCTGCATCAGCTCGCACTCGAATTTCACCTCTTACGGTCGCACTGATTCAGTTTAACGGCAGATCTTCTATATTCCGTTCCTTCACAAAACCGAATTTTGAATTTTTTTTGGAAAAGGGCCTTGCGCTACCCTCGGCCATCATTCAATCCGGGCTGGAACATCTACACTTCTGATAGAAAATACTTCTAACATCTGCCAAATGCTACCGGCTATTTCGCGCATTGCTACAAAAACACTTAACGACAGCGCATGCCTTAATGCTGTCACTAAGGGAGGCTCGAACGCCGCAAACCTCCGCTTTCGAACCACATGGAGTCCCAAAACGTGCTTCGCAGAATTGTTAACGCTGATTTCTCCCACTCAGAGTGGAATGGCTTATGCAATCTGCTGTTTTCTTTGATCGATGTCTTCAACTTCTAATCTAATTCAATAACTGAGACGTCCGTTGTGAACATACAATTAAAACCGGGGGCAACAGGCCCTTGCGCAGACATTCGTATTTTGTTTCATTCTCAGAACGCAAAATTAAGCAAAAATAATGTCGGCAAAATGTTGCGCCAAAACATCATCCAAGAACCACTCAGTCCCTAGTCATTGCCGGTACTGGTAAGAAAAAATTATATGAAGATTTTGCGTTGATTACAGGCTTCTCAACAAAATAACCTAAAAAGTCGTTTACGCGCTTCCCTGCATAGATGACACCCTCGACAGCCCACATGACGCCAACTATTTTTCTTCAATTTATATGCGTTCCGGATATTGGCAAATCAGCGTAGACGAAAGATATCGTAAAAGTACAGCTTTAGCTATCCGGACGGCATTTATTAATTCCGCGTAATGCATTTTGGGTTATGTAATGTCCCTGCTACGTTTGAGAGGATGATGATGAACTCTGTTGCGATGGCTGCGGAAGTTAATTTGTTTATCCTATTTAGACGCCCACTTTTGATCAACACTTGTCTCACCTCGCGGCTGTGTTGGAATTTCTTCGTGACGCAGGACCTCAACTATTTTCCAAAAAGTGCGCATTAGTAAACACCCAAATTAAGATCCTCAGTCACGTAGTCAGTTGTCACGGAATATCGCCCGATCCAGAAAAACTAATCAGTCTCCCAGTTTCTGCCTCTGACCAATCAAATGCTTTGCGTTCTTCCCTCAAGCTTTTGCTCCTAACTTCTAGACATTTCATTCGTGGATTCGCTGAAATATCGGCTTCTTTGCACCGCCTTCTCAAGAAAAACGTTTTTTTTCTACTGGTTCTCAACTCAGGAATATAACTCTTCTACTCTCAAGTCAGCTCTTACAACAAAACCTGTTTTGGCTCACTTAAATCCCAAACTTGGAGTCTAAATACACACCGATGCCAGTGACTACGGTCTTGGTACTCTCCTGATAGAGAAACATGCAGGCAAAGAACATGTCGTTGCCTACGGAAGTCGTGCTTTGTCTAAACCTCAACAAAATTTGGGCAATTAGTAAATTTAGAACGTAGATCTTTAGACGTCCATTCAATGTTATTACAAATCACCACACATTATGCTGATTGTTCAGCCTAAAATATCCTTCGGGAAGGCTAGGAGGCTGGGCTCTGAAACTTCAGGAAATACAACGTATAATTATTTTATAAGTAACACGAAAAAAAACAAAAAAACGCGCATGGTTGTCCCGTGTATCCCAATCTCCCGATTTCTTCTTTTAATTCCCGTGAATACAATTTCTTTCACATCAACGTAGTATTTTGAAGCAGAACAACGAAAAGACAAATACATATTTCAAATCCTTCAATGTCACGAAAAAACCTTACAATATACGTAAAAACAAAAACGCCTCGCCACTGCCTACACAGTACAAAACGGGATATTATATCGTCGTAACTATGACACCAACCGGTCCAGCCTTTCAGATGGCCGTTCTTAAACGCCTCCGCACCAATATATTGCGTTCCTTTCATAATGATCCCAAAGCTGGAGACATGAAATACTTCAAAACATACGTGCGTGTCTGAAAGAATTTTTACTGGAAGGTATGTACCGCAATATTTTCAAATATATCATATAATGTCGTCATTGTCAACGCCGAAAACGACCCACAACCACACCCGCCGGACTCTTGCACCCCTTGAACCTTCTCATTAAATTTTTGAATGTGTGGAAATTCATCTTTTTGATCCCCTTCGTGTCACCCACTCAGACAACCGCTGAATCGTTGTCGTAATAGTCCACTTACCCCGCTATTTCGAGACTTCACCTCTGTGTCTCCGTGTTTTGTAACTCCACATTGTTATTAAAGTCATATGTCGAAGGTTTATATCTATGAGTTGCAGTATACCCTATTTCCTATTTTTTTTGCTTCCTATCCTACTCTTATCAGTGCTTACAGGTTTAACTGGGATAATAAAATATCTTTGCTTTGCCTGCGGCAATTGTCGATACCCCAATGGGGACTTTTATACGGGAATAATGAGCTTTATGTTACCGGTAGGGCAGAAACATAAATATCGCGATAAAAGTTTACGAGGTGAGCAACATGATACCTCATTCAGCCGAAGTTTTCTCTATATAACGTGCTTTTATAGCCATCTTTTGTCAACTGAATGTACTGAACTTGCGTAACTGAGTTACTTATTGTAGGTTTTACTATCCTCTTACCCTCGCTTCTGCGCGTAATGCAAAATTTTTCGTACATTGCAGAGCTCTCAAGGAGGCAGTGATGATCGGCCAAACGGCTTCACTACTCAAATAATTGAACCTTCTTACAGTCTTATTTAAGTATATCACCTAAAGGAATTGCTTTATTTGACTTCTCACATCTTTGTCACGGCAATGATGTGGTAGGGACGGTAGGAAGTATATCTATCTAAAACACTTACAAAATTATAACACATAAATGTGATTGCAACAGTACACTGCACTACAGGGATGTGAGGTATTTTTACATGTCCTTTAGATCTAAAACCGACATAGTCATAAAGTACATTATAAACTCTATGCCCGGTATAATAAGGAAAAGTGCATATAAAATATAAAGTATAGAGAAAGTAAGGTACAATAAAGTACAGTAATGGATGAAACAAAGTACATAAAGCAATCATAATGTACGATATTATCCTTTACAACAAAATAAAACCAAATTTAAGTGTATTTTATGCGCATGTTCTGAATACAAATATTGTTGAAAAGCCAACCTTTGTGATGAATGCAATGTTCACTTCAACGGAAGTGCAAGGCACCATAAAACTGGTAAAAAAAGTATTCCGGAAGTACTGAAACCTTTCATCTTTTCCAAATGCATTGCAGATAACAGGATTGCGACGAAATATTCCCTTTTTGCCGACACACACATATTGCCTGATATTTATGCAACAAACTATACCCTCAAGGACTGTGTTATAGAGAGGTGAATCGAACTAATAAATAAATAATTTTGAAATCTTCACAAAAACAGCTTAAAAGCACATCTCACATGGCAGAATTAGAATAAAAATGTTTGCGACATAGCATAACAAAAGTTTAGCAACGAGAAGTAGTTTGCATAAAATAACGTAATATTTACATGCGCTAAAGAAGCCAGCAGAACAAGCCTCTTCCTGGCAAAGTTGATTTCAGCGAATGCAAGCAAGCCAAAATAAAGATCCCGCTTAAGAGTCTAGTTTAGAGTAATTTATGCAATAGCTATTGAGTTTAAAATGTTTATAACGAACTGATTTTATATTTGTGTTTAATATTTGTTTTGTAATGGTTTAGTAATGGTTTAGTTACGTAGAATGTTTAATGTTGGAATATAAATAGGAAACTCGGGTCATACCACGAAAGCGTACACATGTAAAAAGCATGTCATAAAGACGAATGACGTGTTTCCTGGATTTGCATATTGAATAATATAAAGGTGGAAGATAAGATTCTTGCCAAACTGGAATATTATTCAAGTTTGAACTTTTCAGCGATCACCGACCTTCTAAAATACATTTGATGAATACTGGGTGACTCTTGGTCACTACACTATTTCATAAAATTTTCAATGCGTTTTTTTATCGACAAGCTGGAAAATAAAAAAAAAAAAGCAAAACAACCTTGTTGTCTCGGTTCGAATCATTAGCCATCGTGAGTCGTCTCCAACCCCCACCACTCAAGTTTTACGAGCGAAACCATCCATTTGAGACGCCTCCGTGAGCAGCCAAATTTGCTTGCCTCATTTTGTTCCTCCCAAACTTCTTTTTTCCCAAAAAATGGCATTGCTATACATGACGCAAACACATATGCAAGACAGCCTACCAGACTACCGTGATCATAAAGAGGGAACAAAAAAAAAACATTTAACGTACAGTTCTAACATATCTCGCTTACTCTAAAATCGCTACCGTTCAGACAGGACTCAGAACTTTATTGCGCGTGGAAGTCTATATATTGTCTTCAGGGCGCCAGCTTAGTGCTCAATAAAAAAAGCGAGACTTGTAATACGAAAACAAAACAAAAAAAAATATATATATACACTGCGATGAGTCCTCTAGCGCCATTTGAGCTCCCAGCTGAGGCCGAACCGGAACCGGAAACGCGATCATCTTGTCGGTGGGAGGTTCCTCTTTAGAATAAAGACAAACTGCATCGAACAACGCGCGTGCGCAGAAGTAACGCGAGTCGCCTTTATTGCTGATATAGATCACGAGGCGCTCTCTCGGCGATTTTATTTTCTCGTCAATGGGGATCCTAGCTTCAACCGAATAAGCACGGAAGTATCACCAGAGTACACCGCATTAGTTAGTCAAGGCGAATTGCCTCTTGCTCGCTTTTAGCGAGGCCGTTTCATGTCAGGCACAGTGTTGCTAAAATAACTACTTCGTGTCGCGCTTTTTTTTCGTGTCTTTTTTTTTTTCACGTTACCTTCGTTCGAGTTGCGTCTTATGCATATTGAAGTGTAGGCAATTCAGGACTGTGTTGAGTGTGCGCGGCATTCGTCTTGGCCCCATAAACCAGCCCGCGCCTCTTACCTCGGAGACGCATTAGTGGCGAGCCAGTCCGCTGTAATCTAATAAGAACGACACGACACAAAAAAAGCAAAAAGGAAAAACATAGAAAACAGTTTTCACGTGGTAACACTCTTGGGAACCCTCGCCGACGCCACCGCGCAAGGAAAATAATTGCAAACGCGGATGTAAAACCAGTAATAATAAAAATAAAGAGCAGGTCTATTTACGGGAGACGCTTTCTTAATCAGGATAACGGTGTTTGGCCTTCGCAAATATTTATGTTATGGACATTCAACACGGGCGACTCGAGATTAGATCGGCCTGCGCTCATACGCCCAGCGCACTTATTTTGCTCTCAGGATGAGTGCATAAACCAGAACATGTTAATTGCTTCCCTGTAGTCTGGCGATCGATTTACATCACATCAGCGCGGATCAATCAATCGATCATAATGTCTTTGTTTATCTTGCAAGTACTGGGACGTGGAAATACCATAACCATCAGACGAATCAGGGATGCCTCAGAACTAATATACAACTGTGTTAGGACCTCAGAATTTGTCTCCCTGAATAGAATGAAGAGGATTGTGCCCCCACGAACTGAGATGGAAAAGGGTTAAACACAAAGGAGAAAAAAAAGGATAAAGAGAGCGTCGCAGACTGAGCTATAGTGTTTTGCAACACAAGATGGTAGGGCGAGGGAAAGGAAGGCAGCGAAGAATGAAGCAGACGGAACGCTGAATAGGAGAGAAGGAAACCTCCTCCTCTCTCCAGCGTTCCGCCTCCTTCCTCCTCCCCGGCCTTCCTTTGCCTCGCCCTACGTTCTTGAGTTGCAACGAACTATCGAGCATTAGTTTTGTAACCATTGCAGTTACAGCATTTTGTGTAGCAGTCTCAACGTTTACAATAACGGTTAATATCTACCGGCTCTCCCACGCATTAAATATTGTTTTTATTTATTACCATTGCTGTTCTCACTGCAAGTGTAGAAGGTGTCATGTCGCAGTTCAATGTAACCACCGTTCATAAATATTAGGAACTTGCGATTAATTCCTTTGGATTACTGGAGCTTTTCTAACCTTTCTTTGATGGCTTCTTTAGCAAAACGAGCAACTTCTCTGTAGTCATGGTTTCTATTGTCTTTAGCACGATATCGGATTTGGGAACAAAACAGATCCGGTGTCCACACTAGTCCTATAGCGTAGAATATACGGGGTGTTTAATTTTAATTCAAAGAGATAAAAAAAGGCGGTGAAGGTTAGACGATTGCCGCCTTCATCATGTATTTACTATGTTTGACGAACATTAAATTTGAGAATATTCGTCAGGCTAAGTTGACTAATTACCTCAACATTTAATATTTAACTTTTTTAAAAATAATTGAGTTATGATTGATGTTGGAACTGCAGTCTTGACGGAATTCAAAAGTAGAGGTCAAACCAATTTGACAAAAAAAAAACAAAGAAAAAAAAAACATGAAAGGTAAGGTTTTCTTTTTAAATATCTATTAAATAAATTTTCGAGTTATTTCGCCTGATCTAAAAGTTGCGCGCAAAAAGAACACACGAAGTTCTACCCCCAATGACGATGGTAGAGGGACTTAGTCATTTAGGTCACGTTGTTGCTTGTATCGTCGGCGCACCCACCACTGGCTAAAGTCCCTTGATGCTTCTTTCAGAAGTAACGACGACCAATAAAAATGACAAACCGCATTCCGCTGAAAAAAAATGGCGTCAGTCAGTTCAAACCTCTGCTCTGCGCCGCGATTCGCTTCCTAAAACCTGCACCGTCACGTAGTCGGCGCTTCAAAGTATGTCACTGCTTGTAAGAGTCTCTGATCTAGGGACTGTACCACTGACATGCTGCCGATATAGTGGCGAAATTATGGAAAAACGACGAGGACTTCTCTTTCAAGCTTCATTCTGGGCAGGGATGGTGACGCACGTTTTGAATTCTATTTCTATATCCTTGGAAAAATAAAAAAAAAGATCAATTAATATGTAAAAAAAGAAACTTTCCGCTATTTTTTTTTAAATTGGTCCCACCTTTAGTAATAATTGCCGTCACTACTGAAATTCCAACATATAGCACCTAAAATCAATGATTGAAAAGTTCATTCAGAGATTTCAGTCAATTATTCAACTTACCTTGATGTTATCCCCTCAGGTAATGTCCGTCCAGCCTGGTAAACACATGGTGAATAAACAAAAAACTCGTATAACTCTCACCCTTATCTTTTTTTTTACTCTGTTCTAATTGAAATTAAACTATCTGAATACATACATTTCGTTGATACGCCTGCATTAAAATATGATGTAAAATAAAATACAAAAAAATATAAAATCAGTTTTACAACGTCAAACTAACAACAGTCATGAATTCTTCATCTACTTCCTTAATCGCAATTTGTTTTACCAAATCGGAAGCGGAGGTTTGGAGCGCGTCGTCACCTTTGATCTGGTTGGAGAATGCGGGTGATTAACAATGACAAGAAAAGCGGGGTGCATATCAACAACAGTTTCGTAATTTTATTTTTGCACTTAAAAACATGCCAAATGCAAACGAGCAATATCGGCCTTAGAAAAGGCTTCGTACGCTCACCCCAGTTGCCACCTGAAATCAATGAATATTGCTATTCTCTGCTTCAGTTAAACGTTGTTCATTTACACACACCTTACGGGTGAGCGCAGCCTACGGTACGGGCAGGCGGCACCAATTTGAGAGCGTCAAACGCCCAAAGTGATGGGTTTCGTCTAGGCTCTGTAAATCTTCTATTATAGCTGAACCAATCATGCACAAGAACGGCCCAGTGACTTGCGCTTTTAGTATGTGTATTTGGGGTTGTGCTTGTGTCTTCAACTGGGCTAACACACATGGTGAAGCGACGTTTGGTCTCCCTTTCCTCGAAACTAACCTCGTTGCATGAGTCCAGATGTGTTTCATCTAAGCCTTACGACACCAGTCGGTTACGCTTTCAGCAAAGCACGGTATTTTGTCTCATTTTCTTTACTTGCTTGCCACGATTAAGCAACTGAATTCCGTAACAACGGCTGCAATCTTCAATGAAGAAGCAAAGCTGGTACACATCGAAGCATTAAGCAAGTGGGCGAAATTATTTATAAAAAACTTCTTTGTTCTTGTATTTTACTTATCCGGACATAGACGAAACTCGACTGTTTCTTCGTTTTATTGTTTCGAGACTTTTTTTTTTTTTTCAATCTCCCGAGCAAGATTCAATTAGACCCACCAGTCGCTTCTACTCGAATACGGACATTTCGGGCACATTCGTCAGCGGGCTTTGTCCGGCCCGCAGCAACTTGTGCCGACCCAAAACTTCCCCTAAAACCCTAATCCCGTTACCGTCGGCCAACCGGGAATTCCAAGCTCGGACAAAATTCAGCTCAGGTCGGTGGCTCACCGTACGGAGTGCAATCGAAAGGCCTTTTGTTCGAAGTTTCCAGGAGTTCACCCTAACCCCGCTGCTACTCTTCTTCTTAACTTCAATTCTATCTTTTGTAACGTGAGACTTTTTTAGAACCTAACCCGTGCAATTGTGCGCATGCGTAGTTTTTTTAATCTGGACCCAGTGCGGTTGACCTATCTTTGCAATTTTGTGAAACTTATGAGCGCCATGTGCGAAACGTTTTTGCGTTACATCGTTTTATTTTAAATTATTTCTAACAACCTTGTAACGTTAAATTCTTTTTTTTTGTATATAATGCGCAAATAAATAGTACATTCGTTTTTTTTTAACCTGTTCGTTTCTCATGTTTGTGGGCTTGCTTATCCAAGAGTCTACCTTGCGGGAAATCTGGTAATAAGTAATGAACCGCTCTTGTAAGGCCCCAACTAAATGGGCATTCATTGAGTAAAGGCGCGTTGCACTCTACTATTGCCTTGTTTACGTAGACGATTTAGAGGCAGGCAACCACAAAGAATATTTTTTTTTTGTTTTATTAGACGTTAGCGTCTCTTACATTCTGCCTTCAAACCGCGTATCGCAGCAAAAACAAAATACTTGGCCAAGAAAAGTACAATTGAGTATGTTTTCTTTTAATATAAACCGCGGTTTAAAACATGCACACAGTCGACAGGTTAATTTCAGGTAAAGTAAATATTTTAGGCACTGAGTTATTAGGGAATCTACAGTCCGCTTTTGCGAACATTGAATATATATATATATATATATAAACTAGCAATTACAAACGAACTTTAGAAGACAACAACTTCGTCAAGCCCCTTCACCCATAGCCAGAAGAAGCAGCTGCGTCCGGTTCACACCACGCAAGTGCGGTATGAGAACTGTATATTTCTAAAATGGGCGATCTTCATGAATGTAGTAATTGGAAACGAACTTCATTATTAACAATCATTAAGCAAATTTAGACCTTACCAGGCCCCGTCGTTGTTCTTTGCCTACATTCAATTAGTTTCACACGACGTCGTCACACTGCCCTATTTTAATATATATATATATATATATATATATAGGTGTGTCTAATGAACGTACAATGCCCTACAAAAGGTTTATAAACTTAACTACGAATTGCATGATGTTTTGCAAGTTCCGTTGCATTTATCAGGCACATTTTTTTTTTTTCAACAACAACGTGGGTGCCTCATATCCGACGAAATTGATGTCCTAACTACCATGACCCGACCAGCGAGATTCAACAGGAATGAAATTGCTTAATAATTTACTTTTTTTATTTATACAATGGCATGGTATTATCTGCTGGTATAGCGCCATGACTTGCGATATTAAACACGACTGCAAAGGGGATAACGTTTCAATTAAATTTCATTTCATGGTAAGAAAAATATTGGTTTATTCAAGTAAATTTCAATTATGCAATTGTAGGGTTTAATGCTCCGAATCAACTAGTACCTTACTGATGAAATGATATCAAGTTCACAACATAATTTATTTTATTTAGTACTCTAGTTCAAAAATTTACGAGATACGTGCCAGCTGAACAGTACACGAAAATCGAATATTCAGTGCCCGTATCCGTTCGACTTTCAACGTCATAGCGACTACATTTGCTGAAACATGACTACCAGCATGAGCCACATCGAATCATATCTTCTAAATAGTGCGTTATTTGTAGTTATGTGATAGTTCGCGTCCAACTCAAACATACCGTGCTTGTTGTTTAATGGCAACAACCATCTGGTGTCCTATATCTTTAATTTAGGAGCCAATACCTCTATCTTAAAAACATCGTTTAAAAATAAGCAGGTATATGCAAGGGCAGCAAATAACAAGATATCTGGCGCTCTGAAACTTGAATGAAGGAGTCAGAACATTCTAATCACCTCTAATTTTTTTTTTGTAAGCCCAGAAAGAAGCAGTGTCTTGCCGATCTCAGGAAGCAAAGTCCGTAAAATAAAGCTCATCTTGAATTCATTTTGGGAGCGTTGAACATTTTCCGGGCAAATTTGTACGACAGCTTTGAAACTGAAAAAAAAAGAAAGTGTCTTTAGGAATTCCCAAACCAACGTAACCACGCAACCAAAAGTCTCTTCGGCCGTGACGATGAAAAATTTCGCCTCTCCGCGTTTCTTCGGCCTTCTTACTCTTTTGGTGTGGAGTCATGTTCAGAGGAATGCTTGTTTCTATTCGCAACTATTTTGCTCGCGAGCCCAAGAACATCTTTTTTTATGGTCGTCTGCCACGCGGCTTGGTCACAAAACCCGATCGTTAAGCGCTCTAGCTTCATGTTATGTTTTTTTGATGACGCCGTAAACTGTGTAGACGTATGTGTACAAATAAGTGCACTTTTTAGACCAAATAGTAAAGTAGCTGTGCCTATGGGTGGACGTTTTTTTGCAGGTGACATCAGTGAATTGAACTATCTACAAAATGGCACATATTTAGCTGTCCTTTCCACAATTTACACCATCACATGATGTATGAGAGCATGTATATATATATATATATATATATATATATATATATATGTATCCATGAAACATTTTTTCATTCTTGGTTTTATAGTAGTGGCACTACATTTCTTTGTGGTATTATACTGTTCCACTTTAATACCTCATTCCAACTTAATTGGGGAATCTCATGCATGTGGTACAGTGTATCTGCTGATAATATGCCATGATCACTTTAAAACTACTTTGGGACGTCACCAAACGTTCTAGACTGTCGCATAAAGTGGGTAAAACTGTTCTCAAACTACCAACAACTAAAAGACAACCTCCGAAAGCGTGGTGTTCATCCACCTTTACCCACTTTCGTTAGAGTGGGACGGAATATAAAAAATATGTATTCATGTGCCGGAAGGCCTGAGCGGTTAAAGGGATGATGCTGTAATATAATCAAAACCGCAAGTGGCCTTGCCTCAACAGTGTCAACACCAATGAACCATCGATATTTTTTTTTTCCGACCTGCCCTTCATCAGTGATGAGAAATAAAAACTAATATTATTATTATTATTATTATTATTATATTATTATTATTATTAATATTCTTTGTTCTATGTTTTATTTTGTGTGTGTGTGTGTGTGGAGATTTATGTTTGTCCTTTGTCCCCCTTGTTCCCCTTCTCCAGGGATTATTTTCATCATTCTTGTCCAGCTCGCTTGCACCTTTGCATTTAATTGCATTATAATTATAACCTTAAATTGCAAGCTTCACCCTTGTTGGTGTTAGACTGGTGGCGGCTGACAAAACCCGTTTGCTCTACCGACATCTAACCCCTGGTTAGCTCAGTTGGTAGAGCGCTCCACCTGTCATGGAGAGGTCCCGGTTCGATACCCGGACCAGGCGGATTTTTTCGGTCGCTCTCCAGTCGCCTAGCTGTGTTTGGAGATTTATGTTTGTCCTTTGTCCCCCTTGTTCCCCTTCTCCAGGGATTATTTTCATCATTCTTGTCCAGCTCGCTTGCACCTTTGCATTTAATTGCATTATAATTATAACCTTAAATTGCAAGCTTCACCCTTGTTGTGTTAGACTGGTGGCGGCCGACAAAACCCGTTTGCTCTACCGACATCTAACCCCTGGTTAGCTCAGTTGGTAGAGCGCTCCACCTGTCATGGAGAGGTCCCGGTTCGATACCCGGACCAGGCGGATTTTTTCGGTCGCTCTCCAGTCGCCTAGCTGTGTTTGGAGATTTAGTTTGTCCTTTGTCCCCCTTGTTCCCCTTCTCCAGGATTATTTTCATCATTCTTGTCCAGCTCGCTTGCACCTTTGCATTTAATTGCATTATAATTATAACCTTAAATTGCAAGCTTCACCCTTGTTGTGTTAGACTGGTGGCGGCTGACAAAACCCGTTTGCTCTACCGACATCTAACCCCTGGTTAGCTCAGTTGGTAGAGCGCTCCACCTGTCATGGAGAGGTCCCGGGTTCGATACCCGGACCAGGCGGATTTTTTCGGTCGCTCTCCAGTCGCCTAGCTGTGTTTGGAGATTTATGTTTGTCCTTTGTCCCCCTTGTTCCCCTTCTCCAGGGATTATTTTCATCATTCTTGTCCAGCTCGCTTGCACCTTTGCATTTAATTGCATTATAATTATAACCATCTGGGTCCTATATCTTTAATTTAGGAGCCAATACCTCTATCTTAAAAAAATCGTTTAAAAATAAGCAGGTATATGCAAGGGCAGCAAATAACAAGATATCTGGCGCTCTGAAACTTGAATGAAGGAGTCAGAACATTCTAATCACCTCTAATTTTTTTTTTGTAAGCCCAGAAAGAAGCAGTGTCTTGTCGATCTCAGGAAGCAAAGTCCGTAAAATAAAACTCATCTTGAATTCATTTTGGGAGCGTTGAACATTTTCAGGGCAAATTTGTACGACAGCTTTGAAACTGAAAAAAAAAAAGAAACTGTCTTTAGGAATTCCCAAACCAACGTAACCACGCAACCAAAAGTCTCTTCGGCCGTGACGATGAAATATTTCGCCTCTCCGCGTTTCTTCGGCCTTCTTACTCTTTTGGTGTGGAGTCGTGTTCAGAGGAATGCTTGTTTCTATTCGCAACTATTTTGCTCGCGAGCCCAAGAACATCTTTTTTATGGTCGTCTGCCACGCGGCTTGGTCACAAAACCCGATCGTTAAGCGCTATAGCTTCATGTTATGTTTTTTTGATGACGCCGTAAACTGTGTAGACGTATGTGTACAAATAAGTGCACTTTTTAGACCAATAGTAAAGTAGCTGTGTCTATGGGTGGACGTTTTTTTGCAGGTGACATCAGTGAATTGAACTTTCTACAAAATGGCACATATTTAGCTGTCCTTTCCACAATTTACACCATCACATGATGTATGAGAGCATGTATATATATATATATAACTGTATATATATATATATATATATATATATATATATTATATATATATATATATATATATATATATAATATATATATATATATCGATGAACCATTTTTACATTCTTTGTTATATAGCAGTGGCACTACATTTCTTTGTGGTATTATACTGTTCCACTTTAATAACTCATTCCCACTTAATTGGGGAATCTCAAGCATGTGGTACAGTGTATCTGCTGGTAATATGCCATGATCACTTTAAAACTACTTTGGGGCGTCACCAAAACGTTCTAGACTGTCGCATAAAGTGGGTAAAAACTGTTCTCAAACTACCAACAACTAAAAGACAACCTCCGAAAGCGTGGTGTTCATCCACCTTTACCTACTTTCGTTACAGTGGGACGGAATATAAAAATATGTATTCATGGGCCGGAAGGCCTGAGCGGTTAAAGGGATGATGCTGTTATATAAGCAAAACCGCAAGTGGCCTTGCCTCAACAGTGTCAACACCAATGAACCATCGATATTTTTTTTCCGACCTGCCCTTCATCATTGATGAGAAATAAAAACTAATATTATTATTATTATATTATTATATTATTATTATTATTATTATTATTATTATTAATATTCTTTGTTCTATGTTTTATTTTTTGTGTGTGTGTGTGTGTGTTTATTGTTATGTGTGCTTTTGTCGATAATTTGTTGGGATCAGTCCTACAAGTCTTTAGGACTTTGACGGTCCCGAAATGATACTTTGAGGACGTTTAAGCACATGCAATAAAATTATTATTATTATTATTACTATTATTATTATTTTTATTATTATTATTATCATTAATATTATTATTATTATTATTATTATCATTATTATTATTATTATTATTGTTATTGTTATTGTTATTGTTATTATTATTGTTATTATTATTTTTATTATTATCATTATCATTATCATTATTATTATTATTTGGCTCTAATTCCCTGCTTTCGCTTCCGCTTCAGTAGCGCAGCTCCAGCTCATCTAGCGCAACATATTATTTCGCGGTGAGCTGAAAGAGGTTCCTCATCTGCGCGAAACCTCAGACCTGTACAAGAGGGCTGCAGTGAGCACCTCTAGAAACATCATCAAAGTGGCAGGCGACTGGTGACCACCGAAGCTCAATCTTCGTTTGATCAAGCCCACGCTAGAGCCGGCTAATATTTGGGTCCCGTGCACCACAGTAATAGTACTCTGATTTTGCGGGTGAGCCTGGAAGTGTCTCTCTTGCTTGCCCTCAGTTTGGTTATTTTTTTCCGCTTCTATGTTCAACTTCTTCGCCTTAAAGTAAATACCATGGCGGGACCTGAGTTTTGCGCTCGATGCTCCGATTCGGTGCCAAAAGACGGTCGCTTCATGAAATGTGCGGACTGCGCGCTTGCTTACCATTTAGGAAAAAAATGTTCCGGTGTCTCGGTAGGCACGTTCAAAGGGATGTGTGCCGCAAAACATGAGAAATGGCGTTGTCCCGGATGCCGGGGAGGACTGTCAAAATCGAATCTTGACGGCGATCTTACTCCGTCATCTCAAGTGGATCCCATTGCCTTTTTGACAAAGCTATCGATAGTGAACAAAAAGCTTGACCTTCTGCTTGCGTGGAAGGACACCGTTGATGCCCTTCACGAACTACACCCGAAGGTCGACGCCTTATTATCGATGAAAGAGGCGGTCGACACAATGCGCGACTCGGTCAATACGATGCAGGAATCAATTAGCTTTGTCTCGTCACACTATGACTCCCTTGTGACCTCAGTTAAATCTCAGGCCACAATAATCAAAGGGCTGCAAGCTGAAACATGTTCCTTGCAATCCACCGTGTCTGAGCAGGCACGTGAAATCCAACAGCTAAAAACCAATCAGAATGACATGGATAATTTAATCTCTCTCCAACTTAGAGGTGCATGGCATCTCCTTTTCACCCCAGGAGAACATTATAGATCACCTGACACGGCTTACACAACAAATTAACTTTGAGGGTTTTTGATCCTGCACATATCATTGCTGCACATCGCGTGCCGATGAAGTCTGGTGCAACACCCCCTGTCCTAATCCGATACTTGTCTGTCTCTATTAAGGAGCACTGGATGGGCTACCGAGGACGCCTCGGTTTCTTACCTCGTGATGATTCCCATCCCCGAGTATATTTTAACGAAAATCTCACGGATTCAAATAGGAAGCTATTTTGGATGGCGCGGACCAGAAGGAAGGAAAATAATTTTAAATTTGTATGGGTCCGACTTGGCAAAAGCTACGCTAAACAGAGCCGGAACTCACCCCTGCTCCGCATCGCTGACACTGGTGCACTGGATCAAATCACTTAAAGGGGCGGTGCAACAATTTTATGATTAAAAGAATTTGCATCTTGTCATTTTTACGTTGTTTATCGTGTCCTGGAGGATAGAGAAAACACCTCCTTCATTAAAAATGTCGCGATTCCGCCGATTCCGCTGCACAATCGCAAAGCAAAAGTCGAGCTTTTTCGCCCACCTGCAGCCCCAAGTGGTAGCCGAAGGAACTACGGCGAAAAGATTATGTGATATCGCTCGGCTCTAAGCTGCAGCATAACGCCCGCTAATGTCAGCAAAGAGAGGGAGAGGAAGCGTCCTCCGAGATAGCACAGGGGAACCTACACGGCACTCCGAATGACGTCACTGGGAGTGCGACCAGGTGTGACCCTGAAGACTGGGAGTGAGATGAGGGGTGCCTGAAATGCCAATAATTATCTTTTTTTTTACGCAACAACTAGGACACGCAGGCGAAATCGGTTTCTGTTCTTTACTTCAGAAGTGTCAGAGGGCAACTTCCACAAATCTTTTACCGAAGTCCGGAAATCGTTGCACCCCCCCTTTAAACACCGATGAGTAGCTCTTTTAGAACTTGTTACTCCATTCCAGGTTGTAATTCATTTAATCATATTTTAGGTCCAATTTTTAATAATTCATTAACAATTATTCATGTAAATATTAGAAGCTTAAGAAAGCATTGGGAGGAGTTCCGGGTGGGCGGGCGTCTTCCGGCCTGTCTTCAAGCTGCAATCACTCCCGAGGCAAAGAGTGCGGAAAACGCATGCACAAGAAGTGTGTCATGCTTCCGGACAGCGAGGTTGGACGAATGCTGACTTAGGTAAGCCCGCTTGTATGCAACGACTGCATCTCCGTCGAGCGCACGCATAGTCCTAGCTCGGACGAATCTAGGACTGACGACGAGCAGGACTCACCCTGCACGGGCCGGCTCGGCGTGGACTTTGCGACTTCGGTGGCTCTTCTCCGAGACCTGCTGGCCGACACCTTGAACGGTATCTCTTTCCTGACGGACCAGATGACGGCTGTGAGGGAGGAGAATGCTCGTCTTCGCAGCGAGCTGACGAGGAGCTCCGAGATTCAGTCGGTCATGTTGCGCAACATCCAGACGGAGCTACGGGACCTCCGGCATCGCCCGAGGTACGTCGGGGGACCCTCGGCTTCCCACACTGCCGTGGCGGACCGCCATGATCTGAGTGCTTCCGCGCCGGGAGGAGGAGGAGCCGCCCCATTCCCCATGGGGAAAACGACCTCGACGCTGTCTGAAGAACCTGCTTCCGTCACCGAGGCGTGCGCCGTGACTCCCCGTTCGCCCCCCCCCCCCCCCCCCCGACCATCAACGTGACCAGAGCCGGTTAACCTTGAGCGGCAGAGCCTTCCGCGAGACGACGCCGGAGTTTCTGGCGGGCATTCCCTCCGTTGCCGCTTCAGCGACGCAGGCAGGGGGGGGGGGGGGGCGGTGGCTCAGCTGCTTACAGCAATCGAAACGAGGGAGGAGATAGGGGAGAGACCGGTCCACTGGCCCGTGGCGGCTCAGCGGCTCAGCCTGGCTTGACAGAATACAGTGCGAGAAGGGTCCCTGGAATTACCGCCGCATCGCTGTCTGTGCGATATTCCAGAGCGGCCTTCGTGACACGTTTGGACACCAACTGTTCTTTGGCGGACGTCAGAGAACATCTCGGACAATTCTTTGGCCCAAGGGAGCTTCGATGCACAGAGCTGAAGACACGCTATGGTGGGTACTCTTCATTTCACTTCGCTGCTGTGGACGACGACATTGAGGCATTGTTCGACCTTTACATCTGGCCGGAGGGCTGCCTCTTCAGGGAATTTCAGGGCCGGCTGACGGAAAGCCGCGTGCATTTTGAGAAGGAATGTATAGAGTGATTCCCAACCATCTTGCCTGCAAATGACTAGCACGAACATCTACTATCAGAAAGTTCCCGGCCTTCGAACTAAGGCCAGTGAATTATTTTCAAATGCTATATGTACTGATTTTTCTATATTTTGTATCACGGAAACCTCGTTATGCCCAAAAATACTGTATGGGGAGTATTTTTCGTCGGATTTTCTTGTGCATCGCAGTGATCGTGATTTATCTCGCGGAAAGAAAACGGGAGGCGGTGTCTTGATTGCAATCGAGAGGTCTTTGAAGTGCAGCAGGCGCGCCGATTTTGAGACTTATTCGGAATCTGTGTGGGTAGAGCTGGAGTCTGATAATAGAGAACGCGTTCTGATAGGTACTTTTTATTTTCCTCCATACATTGAACCTGAGGAGTTTAATGATTGTCTCCTTGGAATTGAGGATATAGCAGACAAACTGGGTGAATGCAAACTATTAGTAATTGGCGATTTTAATGTACCAGGTGTATGCTGGGAAACTCACAGTGTTGTTTCAAGTAATTATTACGGCGCAAAGAAGGCCGATCATCTTGTTTACTTTGCCTCTTTCATGTCCCTGAATCAGTTTAGCAGGGTTAAAAATAGTAAAGGCGCTATGCTTGAGCTTTGTTTCTCAGACACTGATAACATTTCTGTTACTAAGAGTGGATTCCCTTTAGTACGGACAGACAAATATCATCCTGCACTTGAGGTGGCTATAACCTTGAATGTACCTGTCAGCCGTATACCGGCTGCTAGTCTCACTTATCTAGGCAAACTGCATAACTTCGCTGCAGGTGACTATGATAGATTATATAACCACTTTTCTACGTTCGACTGGTCCCCTATCCTGCAATCGTCTGATGTCAATTATCAGGTTCTTCAATTCACCACGGCGGTGCAGGAGGGAATGAATCATTACATTCCTCTAAAGAAGCATACCAATTCAAAATGTTCCTCCTGGTTTTCTTCGTATTTAAAAAAGTTGCTGAAGAAAAAAAGCTTCTCTCAACGAAAATTTAAAAATACTGGTGGTCTCAGGTGGGAGGGTGAGTTCATTCATTATAAAAGTCTCTGTAAGCAACATCAGAGGATTGATCATAAGATATATGTGGAGTCAGTGGAGTCCGAATTGAGGATAAATCCAAAAAAACTCGACCAAAAAGTTCGTTCTCGAGGTGGAAAATTGATAAATCCTGATATTATTCTTAATGAGGAGAATGTGACCACGTCCAGTGTATGCGATATATTCGCGCGTCATTTCAGTTCTGTGTATAAACACAATTGGGGGGGGGGGGGGGGTACCAACAGCCGCCATCCCCTGGTGTAAACGGATTCATTTCCTCCCTGCCTGTGGATGGGGGAATGATTCAATGCATAAAAAAAACTGAGGCCTACCATGTCCTCAGGTCACGACGGTATTCCAGCAACACTTGTAAAAGCATTTCACGAAATTTTCACACCCATCTTTTATGATATTTTTAAGAACTCCTTAAGAGCACGAGTGTTTCCTGACATGTGGAGGAAGTCAGTTGTAGTCCCAGTCTACGAGTCTAGAAGTCGTACCACTGCGTCAAACCACAGGCCAGTGTCTCTGCTGTGTAAATTTTCGAAGCTTTTCGAAATGGTAGTCCACAAAACATTGTCATTTCATCTAAAAAATGTATTAAGTTCCAACCAACTCGGATTTGTATCAGGACGCTCGACAGCAACAAATTTGATTTCATTTATGTCCATTGCATCCAAAGTTGTGTGCCTCAGATGCCAGCTTGACGTGGTCTAGTTTGATCTGAGTAAGGCCTTTGATGTGGTTGACCATAGCATTCTTTTATCAAAACTTTGTGGTATTGGTGTCTGTGGAGGGCTACACTACTGGGTTCAGAATTATTTGACTAATAGAACATGTGTTACTCGTGCGAACGGCGCGTATTCTTTTACGTACAGGGCCACGTCTGGGGTACCTCAGGGATCAGTTCTGGGCCCCCTTCTTTTTTCTATTTTTTTGAACGATGTGTGTAAGCAGATTGTAAACTCGTCTTTTTCGCAATATGCTGATGATATTGGGATATTCAGGGAGAGTGAAACTATCTCAGATTGCAAGTTTGTACAAGAGGACATAAACCCAATTAGCAAATTGTGTTTACTGAGCGGTTTCCTACTAGACAGCTCGAAAACCAAGGTCATGTCCTATAGTCGCAAAACGCAAACTTTCCCTTACAGTGTTCGCTCAGACGTATTGTGCCGTTCTAGTGAAGTGCGGGACTTGGTAGTGCTTTTTGACTCCTCCTTGAGATCTGATAGCCACGTGGCTCGTATAAGTACCTGCGCCTTGCGCGCGCTAGGTGTTGTTTGTCAAACCACTAGAGTATTTAAAAACCCCGCAACGTTTGCAACACTGTACCGCTCTTTGACAAGGTCTCAACTCGAACACGCATCTCCTGTATTGAATGGTAGTCATAAAACTACCCTCCTAAGGCTGGAGCGAGTGCAAAACAAATTTTTTGTCTATTTATCGATATCGATATCTGCGCGATGAAACAAGTCTATCAAAGAGTAACAATGTATTGGACGTCCTACAAATGAACAGCTGATATCACCATCGAGAAAAAGGCAGATCTGGTTTTCCTTTTCAAAGTCCTTCATGGCATAGCTGACTGTTCAGAACTGCTCTCACGGATATGTTTACGAGTTCCTCAGACATCGACCCATTTGAAAACGTCTTTTTACTCTCCTCAGACGTTAAATATCCTGGACCCCATGGTTGGCACGTTTCGGGCATAAAATGGCATTGCAAGTGATCTTGATATTTTTTGTGTGACTGAATTTGTCAGATCTCTCAGAGTCTTGTATGAGTCTCCTGAACCCGTCGTGATTGTGATGTTATTATATATTATTTTAATAAGGTATATTCGTTTTTGTGGTAGTCTTCTACTCTGCGTTCGGACCCTGTGTTCCGTTCTTTCCTTGTTGTGTATATCGTATCTTTGTGTCAGCATGCGTTATATGAATCATATCTTTTACTCAATGTTTTGAGTTTTTTATGTTTTTTTTTTCTTTTTTTCCCTACTTTTCAGTAGTGTGTATGTTTCGGTGTGCCAGTACCAAGACCGCATGGTCGTTCCTGGACACCTAATAAAAATTATTATTCATGCTTGATTCTTGATTATTGTTACTATTATTATTATTATTATATTCTGGTTTTTCTTACTTTTTAATTCAGTCTTGTGATTTATGACTATTGAAAACCGAGTAGATCTTGGCTTCTTCTGTTATGCATTGTGAACGCACTGCACCCTATCCGTAAATTCGAGGTAAAGCCACCAGTTCACAAGATGGGCCATAACGGCATGACCATCAGTTTTCCAATTAAATCAGTAGATGAGGTAAATTATTATAAGATTAAACCATTCTGCGTCAACATCAAGGCTTTTTTTTAATCGCCTTCTTTAAAAGCTAAACATATTTGATTATACTCATATTTTGTAGTAACGTAGTTTGACACCTTGCGGATTCGGATTGAACCAGTTTAAGCATCGTTATGGCAAGCATTGCAGGGCAACGGATCATTGGTTCATTTATTTCGTGCCGGGACGGTGTAGCGGCTCTGTGGAAAATATTCAAATATAACTTAAATGTATGAATGCTCAATCAGAGATGTCACCTGGCGGTTGATCTGGCGCTTAGCGGTGGCAGCGAGAACATTTTCCCGCGCTAAAGCAGCGGTTTTACGTTTGTAGCATTCCAAGTGTCGTGTTGTTCCTGGCCACCACCAACAAGTACGAGTTCACAGCGTCACGGCCACAAATCCAGCCGTCAAGGTCATCACTCTCCCTGGTCCGTCAGAAGTCACTACCACCACTACGCCCTTATAAAAGCCATCGACAAATCAACGGCAGCACATGACAGCGGCGGCAGCAGCAACATCTTCCCGTGTTAACTCGGCGGTTTTACGTTTGCAGGTTGGCGCACTTTTAGGCTTGGTTCAGCCAGAAAGCGTTTTCAGTGGTTGGAGAATGTTTGTTCAAAAGCATTGATCGAAGAACGGCGTCCGGTTGAATCTTAGAGATATCCCAGGTAGCACGCCAGAGGAATGCCCAACTTGGGCAAAGGTCTGGCAAACATAAGGGCCCAACTTTGGCGCAGTTAGGTTTTTGCACCATGGCATTCATCAGTGCCAAAGTACGGTGCCTAAATATAGCCTTAGTTGGGCGATCCTAGGGCATGCCAAAGTTTGGCTCTTCTCTGGTAGGCCAGAGGAGTGCCAAAGTTGGTGCCAGACTTGAACCATAACTGCCATAGTAAATCCTAATCTGGGAATTCGGGGCATGCCAAGGTTTGGCGTTTCTCTGGTCCGCCAGAGGAGCGCCAAAGTTGGTGCGATACTTGAGCCATAACTGCCATAGTAAATCCTAATCTGGGAATTCGGGGCATGCCAATGTTTGGCGTTTCTCTGGTCCGCCAGAGGAGCGCCAAAGTTGGTGTCATACTTGAACCATAACTGTTAAAGAAACGCCGAATTTGGGTATTTCGGACATGCCAAGTTTGGCCTTTCTCTAGTCCGCCACAGTTGTGCCAAAGTAAGTGCCAGACTTGAGCCATAACTGCCAAAGCAGCGCCTGATTTGGGTGTTTCGGACATGCCAAATTTGGCCTTTCTCTGCTCCGCCCCAGTTCTGCCAAAGTAAGTGCCAGACTTGAACCCTAACTGCCAAAGCAACGCCTAATTCGGATATTTCGGCCACGCCGAATTTGGCTTTTCTTTGGTCCGCCACAGTTGTGCAAAAGTAAGTGCCAGACTTGAGCCATAACTGCCAAAGCAACGCCTAATTTGTGTATTTCGGACATGCCAAGTTTGGCTTTTCTCAGGTCCGCCTCAGTTCTGCCAAAGTAAGTGCCAGACTTGAATCCTAACTGCGAAAGCAACGCCTAATTCGGATATTTCGGCCACGCCGAGTTTGGCTTTTCTTTGGTCCGCAACAGTTGTGCAAAGGTAAGTGCCAGACTTGAGCCATAACTGCCAAAGCAACGCCTAATTTGGGTATTTCGGACATGCCAAGTTTGGCTTTTCTCTGGTCCGCCACAGTTCTGCCAAAGTAAGTGCCAGACTGGAACCCTAACTGCCAAAGCAACGCCTAATTTGTGTATTTCGGCCACGCCGAGTTTGGCTTTTCTCTGGTCCGCCACAGTTGTGCCAAAGTAAGTGCCAGACTTGAGCCATAACTGCATAGCAACGCCTAATTTGTGTATTTCGAACATGCCATGTTTGACTTTTCTCTGGTGCCCCACAGTTCTGCCAAAGCAAGTGCCAGACTTGAGTCATAACTGCCGCAGTAAATCTTAATTTGGCGATTCGGGGCATGCCGAAGTTTTGCTCTTCTCTGGCTACCCACTGAAGTTCCAAATAAGTGCCAAAAGTGGCAAAGAAAGCCGGGAGGCCTGCCCAAGTTTGGAATATCTCTGGTGTGTCACAGAAGTGCTCTTTCACGTGCCCCAGAAGATAATTAAATTAAACAAGCGTCTCAAACACGATGGTCAGATGTCATCACCTCCGTTCCCAAGCAGCACGGGAATACTTTGCAGTATCGTGCTAGCACCGGCCGAAAGTCGGTTCCAATATCGCTCAAATGTCCAGTTTTGCACCACCGTTTGATATCCGGCAGGTATTGCCGTACAGCCGTTTTGCCCCGGCCTAGCGTTCGCGCAATATTGTGCAAATACTCTACGATGCGTCTGCTTCGTATTGGCCGAACGTCGTGCGAGTATGTGTACGTTGCATATCATTTGTTCCATATCCAATCACATATACGGACAAACAAAAATTTTTTCGATCGCTCCCAGAAGTTTATTAAACAACTATCATTACACACAGTGTATACTCGACATATTTACAAAGGTCACACTTTTCTGTAAAACGAAAAGCAAATTATAAAATAGAATTAACACTGTCCTCATGCCAAGCAAAACGCATCACACAAAAAACCGCGGAGATTGAGAGGAAAGCAGGACTACTATCAGAAGCATGCTTGAAGTGTACTTACTAATAAAAGAGCGATATCATGTAATCCTTGATAGATGCATAATCCAACTCAGGCACCCCACAAACACACTCGAGAAAGAAGGTTGCGCACATTCAACTGACGTCTCGTCGTCGGCGAAGAGCAGTTTTTGTCGAAGCGTGTCCAACAAACACATCAGAAGAATTCCACGAACTCCGGTGAAAAAAATGGCTGTTACCGAAAAATTGGCATGGACGTATTCCGGCCGTTTACGACGAAAAAACACGGCCGCGTCTGCAACGCACGAAAGCAACAGAACACTGAAGAGCGCATTTCGAAAACCGGACCTTCGTGGCCCGCCTATTTCTATAACTAGGCAAACGGCGAAAACAGCCCCAGAGATCCCATCAGCGTGACAGAGAGAGTCACGTGAAAAAATTTTCGTCCCAACGTTTTTGGCCTACGCGTCCTACAGAGAGGTCACGCTCTTGGCTACACCCTTTTGATTTGCTTAAAGCGGCTGTCGCGTTCGCTGACAGCCACACGAAGACACAAAAGCAGGTGGGGCGGATTTGCAAAGGGCGAGGTCGAAGGGGCATCAACAACGCATCCAAGCTCTCTCTGCATTTTCAATGCTTTAAAGTAAAAAAAACAAAAAAAAAAAACGAACACAATTTAAAAAAAAAATAAAAAAATACCTGCTGTACAGCCAAAGCTACAGGGGAGAGAGTGTATCCCGACCTGTTCAACAGTAGGGAAATAAGGGACGGGGGAATCCCAGCCCTTCTCTGGAATGAAATGGAACGGAATGAAAGGAAAGGCCGCTTCTGCCGGTGACCTTGTCGCCTTGCCCAGTCTGTCAGCGTTCGGCTTCAATTGTGGGCCTCAGAAAGATAATCTCCTTTCTTGAAAGCGAAATGGAAGAGGCGCTTATGTTTTCCGGGCTTGTCGCCACCCGACGGGCCTCAATTATTTCTCTCCCGACTCGCTCGCAGTGGCCTCCCATGGCTGTCGTGCCGGCGAAATCAGGAGCGCAGCCGGGACATTTTCTCCCGTGAATGACGATCGGGTGCTGAGAATCCGAAGCAGCTCTTTCGGCGTCCATTTGATGTTCTCGGAGTCGGTCGTTGAGGCATCGCCCCGTTTGCCCGATGTCCCTGGCCCCGCAGGACAGGGGGATCGCGTACACTTCCCCCGCTTCTTCTCCTTCCCCCAAGATTTCCCTTTCCCGTAGTACCACGGAGCGGGCGGGCTTTGAGCTTGAAGCCGAAAATAAATGTTGTTGAAGTTGAAAGATTGTCCTGTATGTATTGTCCCTTATGTGTCTCCACTTTCTAAATGTTTAAAAAGTACCAACACGCTAAAATAGTACAAGTTCCGGGATTTCATTTTAATTCCCCAAGTGTGATGCGGGAGCTGCGCCACGAAGCCCCGGTCGTTTCCGCTTTTTGCTATCGCTAGCATTTGACAGTGCTCAATCACAATGCAAGACGCGCACAGAGCCACGCTCGCTTTTGCAATTCGCCGGTAATAATGATATCTGTTGGGGAGACGTGCGCACATCGGTATCGCACAGCGCTGGCTCGATGGCAGCACTTTCTGTAAAGGCGCATTCACACCGGGGATGTAAGCAGTCGCGTGATTCGACTAAATCGCATCGCAAAAAAAAAAATAATAATAATAATTAGATGGTCACTCTGGCATGCGCGATGAGCGAGTCCAACGCCTTCGTTGGCGGGTCGCTTCTCGAAAACGCTCGCTCCGAACGCCGTTCATTGGCTCAGCCTCTCCGCGACTAGATCGCATTGCAAAAAGGCCGGTCAGCAAGCGACTGCTCAAATCGCGTCGCTTTTTTCCCGCGATGGTCGCTTTTGCAATGAAAGTTATCGCGCGACTAGATCGCATCGCCGGTGTGAATGCGCCTTAATGTCGAACCAGTCTCACGGCGCGTCCCGATATTGGCGTTTTTACCTACGCGCGAGTACAACATCCGGCACAATTTGCGTTTGCAAAGCCTGGTTCAGCCGCGTCAAAAAGTTCAGCCAACCTTTGGACTAGAGAAATCAAGGGACACTCAAAATAAGATAAAGTGTCCAGCCGAATAAAACTTGATTTCTATTTAATTAAGACGAAGACCACCCGCATACATCAAACACCTCATCAGCCGAACTCCAAGGCAGTAAGCCTAGTTCTGGCACTTGTTTGGCAACTTTGGCCCGTAGCTGCCAGATGACAGCCGAACTATCGGGAAGCGAAGCCTAACTTTGGCACTTGTTTGGCGACTTTGGCCCGTAGCTGCCAGATGACAGCCGAACTATCGCGAAGCAAAGCCTAACTTTGGCACTTGTTTGGCGACTTTGGCCCGTAGCTGCCAGACGACAGCCGAACTATCGAGGAGCGAAGCCTAACTTTGGCTCTTGTTTGGCGACTTGGGCCCAAAGATGCCAGTTGTCAATCGAACTACAAGGTAGTAAGCCTAACTCTGGCACATCTGTGGCGATTTTGGCCCGAAGGTGCCAGATGACAGCCGAACTATCAAAAAGTGAAGCCTAACTTTGGCATTAGTTTAGTGATTTTGGCCCAAAAATGCCAAATATCTGCCGAACTACGGGGCAGTAAGCCTAACTCTGGCATTTGTTAGGCGATTTAGGCCCAAAGATGCCAGATGATGGCCGAACTACCAGGCAGTGAAGCCTAAGTTTGGCACTTGTTTGGCGCATTAGGGCCAAAATACCCAGACTGTTGCCAAGGGAGGTCAGGTTTGGCTCTACTTTGGCTTCTTCGGGCTTTTCAATGCCCTAAACTCCCAGACAAAAGCCAAGTTTCGGCCCTGAACTCGGTGCTACCTGGGATGGCATTTCTAAATAACTGGATGTAGGTGGACACGTTTCATTAAGGTCAGCAGGACGCCTGACAGTTTCGTATTCTTTTTCTTTCTTCTCACTCCATGAATTACGCGATAAATAAGGAGTGTTCTGGAAAAAAGGTTTTTACAATATCCTTTGTCAGATGAATATTCCGCTATACTGGTTATTTCTTCATTAATCTTTAAGAAAACCTATCTTAACGCAATAGCGTTAAAGAGCTCGTGAATCAGAAAAGCTGGCGTCGGTGCCGTGACACGAAAAGCTTGTTGGTCCATAGGGTCATGACGTCACAGCGACATGACTTCGTGCGGGAATTTCGAACAATGAACAACGCTCAACTGAAACGTGACGTCACGCTGGAATGAAAGTTTTTTAATCATGACATATGATGCGAAGTACAGGTCACCACATGTCTCAAGCGGTTTCATTTTCTAAAGTAGTTTTTGAACCTTAACGAACGATTTAAATAATTTTAGGCGTGATTCGGACCCACGACCCTTCGGGTGCGAGCCAAACACGCTACTGACTAGGCCACGCTAGGCCCGCTTGTCCCGTTCCACTCCTTAAAGGCGAAGCTTAAGCGTCCTCCAAGTTTTTCTCTATCCTTAAGAAGGCATACATTTTCCTAGCTTAGCCTTAAAAATAAACTGCACTATGCCACTCAATGTATTAATGAAGGAAGCATAAGACAGTCCTTAATTAACGTTTTTTAATTAAGGAAAAACCCTTACTTTATTTAAATGAGTACGATGTGATATGGCTTGCCGTAAAGCGTGCTTGTCTTGTAGTCGGTTTGTTGCCGTAAAGCATGCTTTGCCGCACACCGATGAATACTGAGGGGAAGCCATATTGAGCACTCCTGACTCCTGAGATTTTCACAGTGGCTTCGACGTCTGCTAGGGTATCCGTGAGGTTGAAAAGGGCGACATTAAGGCATTGGGATATCTGTCTCTTTAATGTGTTTTTCTAGCAACATAGCAAGAAACAATGGTGTAATTTCTGAATGACAGTAAGAAACGAGCGCCTTACCATTCGTCTTTGTTTTGATCATCACCCCGCCCAATAAATTATTATCGGAACCCTAACTCACTCCACCCGCCTCTCCCACAAAAAGTGTTTGAATATGACACACATGTTGCAAAACTAGTTCACCCCACAGGAAAAGAAAGCAAAACACTTTCGTATTATTTTAGTTGTTGGGCTCATTTTGAGTTGGGAGCAGTTTCATAATCCTTCCTATATCTAAATTTGTCTCGCGACGTAAATTTCGCGCTAAATTTGTTTTCGGGAGACGTTCTCTTTTCAAAATGCATGCCCTTTAATCGCACCTAATTCTTTTTTTAGACCTTTAAGAAACATATTACAATCGTATATGTATCTGCAGAATGTATTTCCGAAAAGAAGATCATCTACTTCGGCCACCCTTCTGAAAAGCTGCCGTTTCAAAGCTGCACGATAAGCCAAATGAAATATATAAATTATATACACAGGATTACAATTGTGTGCAAATGACATGTATTTACAAAAAAAAAACAACGCCCCACCATTTTCTTTTTACTGTAGTCTTGGCGCTGTTTTTTTTTATAAGTATAATCCCTCGCCAGTTTACGTGCCGCTAACAAGAGTTTCACTAATGAGCTTTCGTTTGCCTCATAACTTTTACAAGGGCAGTAATATTTGCAGATTTGTAACTTCTTCTAATAAAAGCTCGTTTTCTATGGAAGTTTTCAAACACGTCGCTCGTGCTGAACTTTCGTCCAGACAGACAAATTCATACATTTGCATTGAAAGCGAGTGTTCGATTTTATTAATATTATATATAATCCCCCATCAATTTCCACCAGCAAATATTTGCGCTTGAGTCGGACTACTATGACTGCTGTTGCTACGTTCATTTATTTATTTGTTTTATAAACGTGTATGTAAATGCTTTTTGGCTCTGTCATGTTCGCTTGTGTACTTTAACTTTTTTTGTGGGTGTTATAATTGAGAGAGAAGCCTCTGCAATTATACCTTTATTCATTACCATTTGGATTCCTTTTGATACTGAGACAATGATGTATTTTCGATGTAATCCTTTTTAATATGCATTCCAACATTTTTAAATACGATTCTTACAATGCGAACTAGATATTCATCAGCACAGAAAATAAACGTATGATAATAATCATGATAATGATTCTAGGAATATTGGCACATTACCATGGCGTTTCGGGTTTGATGAACTTATTGAACAAAATGTGGAACCGCCTATTTATGCAACACATGTTCAGCCAGCATACCGCGACGAATTTAATCAGGCCATAATCTTACTCAGATTCGCAGTTTCCCTCAAGGCTGTCAATTTACATTCCTCCGAAAAAATAGTGTAGAGGCAGAACCTCGTCGGTTAAAATCAATACGATGAGTCGTCCATTCATGCAAATGAGTAACGAAACTCAAAATATAAAGCAAAACGAATGAACCTTTGTTCAAGAAGATGTACACCTCCCATAATATATTGTGATCTTTTTGTTAGAAAGCGTGCGGGTCAGAATGAAAATAACCTCGCGGGAGAAAAAAAAAAAAAACGTAAAAATACGGGCCGAGATTTAATGGGGAAATTATTCGACGACCTCAAAATTTGCGTCTCCACTTGACGTAAACATAAACGAACAATAAACTATCGGGCCAGTTTGCTGTCACTTTGAGTGTCGAAGGTGTTTCTTCATGCAAATAATTGCTAAACAAGTTCACAAATCTATCAAAGTTTTTTTTTTTTAGTTTTATTCTTTATTTTTTTTCGTGCTTAGAAAACACTAAAGCTTTGACGCATGATATACAAAGAATTGCACCTCACTTTCTTTAAGAGTTAAAATAAACTCGGGAACACCCTAGCTGTCAAACAAGTGCAGCATTGCTTCAAAGCTATGGAGCGAGTCGAAATATTTGTTGCTAAGTTCCGGACAATTTCAGTAACAAAAATTAATGAGCGAGCTATATTACAAATAATTTGTATGCCATCCCACAAATTCAATTGCTGCAAAGCGTGTCGCAGGCGTCCGCCGAAAGTGGGAAATTCACGCTTTTAGTCTTATTTGCTCTTTACTCGGGTAGAATCCTTCTTTGAAAATTTGATACGCAAACTGCATTAGCATTTGCCTCATCCATACAAAATATTAGTTCGACACGTTACGAAACCGATTTAAGTCGTCCGTTTGACTCGCACTGTGATAAAGCTTAAAGTCTAAGATCACAGTTTAATCAACACTTACGAAAGACCACCCGTCTATATAGTTATCGCCTAATAATTTAAAAGTTGCAGCAACCACAAATTACACATTATCGTTCAATAACGTGTTTCGTTCTTTTTCGTTTTTTCCCTCGCTTTTAGAATAAATCAAGTGCGAGTCGCCTTCTATCCCAGACAACTCAGGCACAAGTTTGCGTTTAAAAAGGCACTTTGACTCGTTCCCCTTTTTTATACGAAACAAGTGCAGCGGACCCTTCGAACTAGTGGTGATCAAGCGAGCCGCAAATTAGGAAAGAAAGCAACGTAGGCTCTACGGGGACCGCGGTAAAAGCAACAATGATTAGGAAGAAGGCTGCCAACCGGAAGTCGTCTCGCCTTACAACTACAGCCTGCCATTGTGAGGGCGATCACGAACTGCAGCAGTCGGCCACACCGTCTGCTCTTTCGTTTTTGTGGTTTTCTTCTTTATGCTGCTGTTTCACTCGCGTGCGCTATTTGGCGATCGTTAATCCAAACATGTCGGGTATGCCGAGAAGCGCCACTTCCAGGGACGCTTATTCCAACCTCCTAAACACAGGCCTACAATCTTGGCCGAAGCTCACATAAGATCAACAACTGGACGACTTCCTTTTTTTTCTTTCCCAACTTGGAAAAAGCCCTGACATCCACATCCGTCTTTGTGCCGAATCAAGAGTTTTCTCGTATATCTAACTTTGTCTGTTTTCTTGCACAAACTGAAAAACGACTATTGTACGCGTAACACCTTTGTTTACGATATCGTCCAACAACCTTTAACATCCGAGCATGCAAGGAAAATAAAAACAAAAAACAAACAAGTTCGCACACATAGGTGGAGAGATAGAAGATGCAATGCTTATTATTTTTTCATAGGTTGTGAAATTGAAAGGACAATATTTGCAAAAACAAAGGGCAGGGCGGCATCAGCGTTTCAGAAAGAAGAACGTTATCATACGTTTTGATTTAGTCTCCGCGTAAAAAAGTCAAAGGATAAAGGCTTCGCTAAAGTTTCACGACATTTGGATCGACCGATAATATAAACGCAAAACAAACAACAAACAAAAAAACAAACAAATGACGTTTTCTTTCAAAAAAAAAAAACAAAACAACAAAGACCCAAATAACAAGTACGCGAATCCTGTGACCAGATTGCTTTGCCCAACGGATATCACAACAGAAAATAACAAAAAAAACATGCAATGTCGTAAACGCAGGAAGAACATGCAACCAGAGCGTCATTCAGAGGACGAATCTAGCAGTCGGATATTTCGATAGGGTTGTCATCTTTCCGTCGCGTTGACTCCGGACCATTTTTGTCCGACGTCCTGAATCGACTCGAGGTCGCCTTGTAACACAGATGCGCGTTGGCGCCGACGTCGAGACAAGCGCATTGACTGCATCAAGTTGCCGTGTTTTCGGGAGCTCCCGCACGTAATGTTCTGAAAAGAAAATGATCGTTCCTTTCATTTTCTTTTCTTTTTTAAAGTGGATCATATATCTACCATACTTGAGCGAGCTCTACCCAAAGTCTTAAAACGCGCTGGCTCTCGCTTATTTGTTTGTGAATTATCTCTGTCTTACACGTCGCGTTTTCGCTTCTATTCTGCATCAGTTTTTTTTAATCGAGGTTCTTTCAATGTTTTTGCATTGCTTGGCGGCTGCGTACGGCAGATTTTATTACATCCCCCCCCCCTCCTTTTCTCGTTCCTTTTATTTTAGTATTGCTTGGCCTTGCCTCAATTTTTTTTTTCGCGTGAATAATGTTTAAAATGAGAAAGAGTTGATTTTAGTTCGGCGCTGACATTGCTGACAGTGTTCTCTTGAAGCAGAACGAATGGCAGTGTAGGTTGTTTTATAGCATTGATGTACAGAAGGGACGATTTTGAGTGAAGCATGTCAGAAGACAGCAGGAACACGGCCTGTTTTATGCGCCTGTCTTCTACGACTTGTGTTTTTTTGGCTCACGTGTTATTCTACGTTTGCTGCAAAACTGATCGAATGTATCGCTAAAACGCTTGTCGTCTTTTTACAAACTGTAGCTAGGGCAAATTATCTCGATCAGTTACGTTGAAAATATATGAGCTAGCGATTCATTATTCGCAAGAAAATTAATGGGTGTGGTCACTTAGAAGCCATTTCAAACGGTCAGAAAAGTGATAGACGTCTCTACTGTTTATTTCTACATTGCTCGTCGCCAGACAGTCCTTATTGCTATCGATACATGTTTTTTTACTCAATATTTGTTTAAATGAACAAGAGTAAAATGTTGTTGTACCATAACTTTAAGATTAGCCTGTCGTGTGTTATGTACTAACGTAAACAAACCGTGCAACACTCTTGGGTTAGGATTAGTTGTAGTTTTACGCAAGCTTACTAGCACTAGTGGCACCCAAATATACTCGCACCCAAAGTCACTGAAAAAGAAGCTTCTTTGTCGACGCGAAATTTCCTGAATAAAAGCGAGCGCTTACTTTCAGTCTCCCCTTCGTGAAACTCCAAGATGAACTTATGGAGCCTCATTGTTGGCATTGTAAACAGTGCAGTCCCCGCGACTTTGGCATAAAGCTTCGCGATCCCCGCGGTGACAATATTTAAATGAGGCTCGTACGGTGGACACGGGCACTGGGTGAGCATTTGAATCGGTCTCGTGACAGTCAATACCTTTACATGCTTTCGGACAGTGGCTCGTGCGTATTCGCTGTGATGACGGGAATAAACCGAAACTTAGCAATGTATTGAACTCAACGCGTGCCTTGTGCTTTGAAACCTCATCACATGGCTATGTGAAATATTAGCGTCATATAATCAGCCACGTCACATGGCCTTTTTTTTTCTGGCTGCGAGTTAGGAATGAACGAGGCTAGTATTTCTCTATTTTTTTCCTGAGAATGCCATTGCAGAAAAACAAAAAAAAAAACTAACTCGTGTTACATAAGTTACGAATATCAATAAATATTTTTAATCGGTAATTAGTTAAAGTACAAATATTGTTTTCATCGGTTCTTTAACAACGCCAATCTGATCAAAACGAGTGTCAAACATTACAATCCTTTGTATTCGACGTTACCTTTTGCCTGTGCAGCTCGGTCAAGATTTCAGCTTGCTTAGTGCAAGCTGCATTTTGTTTTTAATTTCCGCACGGAACTAAAGCAATAAAGAACATGCTTTAGATTACATTTCGTTTCATTTTACTTTATTTATTATACCCTCAAGACCGGAGGGCATTATAAAAAAGTAGAGAAACAAGAAAGGATTAAACCAACAACCAAAATACAAATTAGGCACGCTCAATAACAAGACGGTTATATTAATAGAAAAAATATTGGGTACTCTAGTCAACGAAGTGATTGGGAATGGAACATTTGAAAACCTCAGCGTCCGTGATGGCAGATATCGACCTGGGAAGGTGGTTTTATTTTTGGGATGTACGTCGAACAAAGGATGAATAAAACGTATACTCGTTTGAGAACTTTGGTCGCCCACTTTATGCTGATAATCAAGACTAGAAAAAAATATGAAAAAGTTCCAGCCTAGAAAAACTACATGCCCAGAGCAAACATTCGCCAATGGGGTTGAAATAATAGATAGTTTTTTTAGCTCCTCTTCCCACGATGCCGCATTTATTCAACCAAGATCTGTTCTTAGAGTCCAAAATATCGGCCTCACTCATACAAAGTAACCTGCCGTTTCTCATTCTTACTTCGTTTTTTTTTTACTTCTTTTTACTCATTTTTTAGACTTCCCCGCATCCATAATTTCAAAATTCTCCTCCCTCTTTACTTTTCGCTCACCGACCGGGTTCCTTCGTTTTGTTTTATTCTGACTGCCATTGCGGTTTTACAGGTATGATGAGTGCTTTGTTTCCGTTCCCTGCGCTCTCTATTGTATATAGTTGTCCGTCAAACACTCCTACAAATAGTTTTTTTTAGGCTTTAGAGGTTTCTATTAAAAAAAGCAGTAAACGCTACACTAAGCCCGTTCGTGCAGGTAAATTCTATGGTCAGAATGACATACCATACAGGGCCAATCGCCACCATAATTCGGTTAATTTAATAAATTCTGTTAATTAACCTTTTGTTTGGTGAAAATAAGTCTGGTTTTAGTTCGAAACTTGCTAAGCGTCATTCAAAAACCCCTGAATCAGTCAATTTCGGAAAGACTTCTAGCACATGGGAAGCACGGGCAAAGGGGCTAAAGTTACCCTTCGCGCAACAGGAGCAAGGCTACGGTGCTGTAACACGCACGCGCGATTTTTCCGTTTCTGATCATTCGCGTGTTCTCACCGCGGGCCTTGTGCCTGCTTCACAAGTGGATAATTTAGCGCACTACGGCGGTACTTATGCGATCAAAGTATTTTCAAAAATGACTGCTTTCGTGTTTTTTTTCTTACACGCTCAGCATGTTTGTAATTTAAAGATATGTGTATTTTTACTAATTAAAACGTTATTACCAATTTTTATTAATTATTCGACTTATCTTTACAATTCGACCCCTATAAGATGTCCCCCTGGCCGTATAACTAACCTGAATAGACCGCATTTGTGTAGCTTGTAGGGTTTTTCTTAACAAATCTCTGAAGCCTAAAAAAAACAAAAAAAAAACAGTGTATGTTCATGTTATTTTTCCGCGGTGAACGCTATAATATAAAAATGGGATTAAGATGTTTTCCATGTCAATTATAAAGCTTTCTATGTGACCTCCAACATCGCGTTTTAGATCTTAGATATGGCTCAGCGTCGCATTGCAGCATTCGCTGTTTTGTAAAAAGTGATTACTGGCCTTTGTATTGTCGTTCTTTCTTCGTCAATTCCTGCAAGCATATCTCTCAGTACCTTATCAGAAAATAGGCCGTCTGTAATTTTTTTAGGTTCAATTGCTCCACCTTTACATAACTGTATATTAAATGGAGCGCAACTTGCGCCCTCTGGGCGACTGGTTGTGGTTTATTCCCGGACCAGGAGTATTTTCTCAACGGTTACTGGTAACGTAAAGGGCTCGAGTTGATCTCCATCTTAGGTAGAAATTGCTTTATTTTTGCATAAAACTAATCCACCTTGTATACTTTCCTTATATTTATTTGGTTCAGATCTTTGTTTTCTCAACCTTCGCCTTCTTGCGTTCTATCATTTCGAGAAACGGAAAGAACAAGCAGACAAAGTAGCGAGAAACAGTTCACATCTCAAATGTAAATGTCCTTGCATTCAAACCCCGACTTGTATTGTTTTTTCTCCTTTCCAAATATGCACTGCGTTTTGACTAAAACCATATATATGAATGTCTACGCTCTAGACACTCCTTTCTCAATTCAAACGTTTTATTTTGTATCTATCCGTCTAAAAAAGAAAACAAACACACGACTGTTATTTCTAAAATACAAAAAAAAAACAATAAATCAACACTTCGCAACTAATTTATGCAAGAATGTGCACAAAAAAATACAGGAACTACACACGTGCGTCTTGTTCGTCATCGTTTAAGCTCTAGGGCGGTTCTCTCCAACCTTTCTTTTATTCTTTCCTCCTCCCACTTCTATAAAATCCTTTTCTTACTCTGCAGCTTTTTAATCGCGGCGTGGAAAATTTTTAAAGTGTACCACCGGTCGAGTATTTTTGTTACTCACTCATGATAACACTAGCATTGCATTCCGCGTCTAAAATCCTAGGTCTTTCCAAATTATTATTTTTTATATATTTCGCATTCTAACTTTTTTTTTAGAATTCTATTTCTGTTTAGATTCTCGCATAGTCCTTTCGTACTTTTAAATTCCCTGCATTCACTTCAAGTTTTCCTAGATTCGTGGTTAGCTCTCCCTTGTTTTAATCTTTCGAAACATCAATTTATTTTTTTTCCGAGCCATTTTTCTTTAGTTGCTTCGTTTCCTTCTACGTTATTCATTGTTTCTCACATACTGAACTATCGCCCTTTCTTTACCCCATTATCTTTTGTTTTACTGTATTTGTGGTACCGTCCAGAGAACACACCATTTGCCATCTTTTCACTCTTCCTTATTTCGTGTGTCTTTTATTTAAGCCAGGTTTTTTCCCATCTATCTTTCTACATAATCTTTCCCTTGTCTCGCGTCGACTCATTTCTTTGCATCTTACCTCGAATGCTTATTTCTTTCAAAATTTGTTTTCTACATAATTCACGTTTCGCCGAATATCCAGTTTCAAATATTATCGAACATAATTTACATTCGCATCTTTCCGTCTGTTCGTTTAACATTTTTTAAGCTTCTTCACCATTTTGGTTACTATCCTTGTCCTCTCTCTTTCTCTCACTTTCACCCTTTCCCTCTTTCTGTATATATTCATTTTTTTGCGACTTCTACTCTTTCTATTTTCTTCTCCCCCCATTTTCCATCAGTTTTGCAATTTGTTCACCCTCTGTGCTTTCTCCTCGAAGTCTTTGCGCCTTCTTCCTTTCAGATGTCCCGCGCCATTCTGCTCTCCGTCTCCGCATCATCCGGCCTTTTCGTATCAGTTTTTCCTCGTTCGGATCCCGCCCTTTTTTCACCGCCTTTTTTCCCCCTCACATTTCGCCTTCCCCCCCCCCCCCCCTCCCGCCCCCCCCCCCTTCCCTTCCTACCGTGAGAAGGCATTCCGCGTCAGGGAACCTTTCACCTTGGATTAAGACTCACCGCGGTGTGTGTGTATTTCTACCGGTGCCGGCTTATTCATGAGGAGCACCCAGATACACCGTGGAGAAGCCGCCCTGGCGTCTGGGCTTTCGTCTCAACCCGCGGGCGGGAGCCTTCTACTCCTCGTCGCGATGGCCTCTCCTGCTCAAGTCCCGGGCCCACCCACGTTAAGAATTCAGTAGAGACTTCGTATTAAGCGGTCCGCGCAGGCCCCCGCACCGAAACTACACTTCGTTTCCAACGTAGCTTGAAAAAGAGCGAAATCTACGGTCACTGCCAGCCAATCGCAGCGACGGAGGCAAACCACGTGACACCCCTAACCCACCGTAGACGGAGAGGTTCTTAATCCAAGGAGTTGGAGAAGAGGGGAAACAGCGATACTCTCGTTCGTTCTATTCATTGGTTTTTTCCGCCTCGGAGATCACCCAGTCACTCAATATTCGTAGAAAACCGGCTTTCCTTTCCAGCCCGTGGCTTTGAAAGAGAGTAGAGTCACGTGTCTCTCTATCCAGCGCACTGCTTGGCTCGCTGGGAGCGTAGCCTTCGCCATTTGCCAAGTTGCGATCAGACGGAGTATGGTGCTACACTGCTCTTGTACGGACGTGGTGGGATAATTAAACTTGTTTCTTTGCGCGCTCGGTCTGGCCTCGAGTCGCTGACTCAAAGGCGTTGACGTTTAATGATGGGCCTATATTTATTCGCATTGTCGTCGTGGTGCTGCACTCGCTGGAGTAGGCTGGTTTTGGGGAAGATTCGAAGGCAGTGGTCTTCGACGTTTTTGTTTTGGTATTTTGGGTAGTCTCTATAGTGTCGAATCGAGTTGGCACTAAAATGGGCGTGATAAGGAAGTGTTGAGATCCGTCGTTTTATCGAAGCCACCTGTAATTATTGAAGTTGGGTGTCTCTATGAGTCGAGTTTCTTCGAGTTTTGTGGGTATCCCGAAGGAAAGTGGAAACGTATTTATGGTTGCATTGTCCACACACTACTGGCGGTTATATTTTGCGTGGTAATTAGTTTCTCGGTGAACGGAGCTAATTGAGTAACGATTTTTTTTTTCGGTTACTGCACCGCATGAGAATACCGTAGCATCGTTTTTGTGTATAAAATAATTTTCTCCTCGGGCTATATACGATACTTAGCCTCTATATGCGTTGTCATTTTCGCTATTGTGACATGGTGCCTATTGCGAAATAACGTCTTCAATGCGCATAAAAACTGAATTCTTTGTGCAATGAAATACGGATACGCTACAACAAATCAGCTGAAAGTTTAAACCAGGAGGAACGACTGATTGCCCTTGAGTACACTATAAAAAATGCCTGCGCGTCTACCTACCCGCTATGCACCCGAAGAGCCAATCTCTGCGATCTGCGAAACCAGCTCAGCGCATGGCGACGAGGAACATCCGTTCAGACTTAAAAATAAAGTCTGTGCTGAGGAATAGTGCAGCGCAAAGCGTCTCGCTTGCATTGCGTAATGCCACAGCGCAGACTTAATTTTGAGGTCTAAACGGATGTTCCGCCTGGTAATTTTCTGAGTTAATTTCGTACATTGCAGAGATTGGCTCCTTGAGTGTTTTCCGGTTAAGTAGACGCGCAGGCATTTCTTGGAGTGTAGCACGAACTACGGTCCCAATCAAAGTATTAAGAAGTAACTTTTTTGACATCAAAGAAGTGCTGGTATGAAAACTGCTATTATCAGTGCCTACGTGCGCCGCTGAGAGGTTGGGTGCTTGCTGCTGTAGTAACCAGGAAACAATTGTTTTTGGCTTGCGGCTTGTCTCTTTCAACGTACGTCAAAATGGACGACCGGGCGAACTTTTTGGAAACACGCATGCATACAAATTAAGAAACCTGTGAATTGTGACAGGCTTGGAACAGAGGAGTATAGATCCGCAGCCTCGAGCGTGACTTTTTTTTTTTTTTTGCTTTGCTATGCTTCGTCGCTCACGAGGCAACCCGGCCAAAGGCGAGGATAGAGTGCTGGAGTCGGAGCCGACTGTAGTTACTGGCTGCCTATAGAAATAGTTTATTTTTAAGCAAAAGCGTCGCTTTTTTTAAAGCTACACGTTATCGGGAGTGTGATCGTCGCTCAGCACCCTGAAATTAATTTTTGCTGTAAATTACCAAAATTATGTTGACTGACTGAAGAATTTTAAACTCTTTAAACTTTAACCAAGTTTGAAAAAAAAAAAAATACCCTACGTATCGGGACCAGCTTGGTCCCTTGGTCACGGGTGATTATGGGTTGGGCGAATCTTCTTCGTCGTCTTCATCTATATCATCTTAGTAATCTTCAACTTTATCTTCATCAAGAATATCCAGTGCTGGAACCTGGTTCGGAAGGTTGCGCCCGTGTTTTCCCGTTAATCGACGAAGCCCTGAGACGTATACGCTCGGGAGAGTGCCCGATGATCTCCCAAGCGCATACGTCTCAGGGCTTTGTCGATTCACAAAGAAACACGGGCGCAACCTTCCGAACCGAGTTTCACCACTGGATATTCTTGATGAAGATGAAGTTGAAGATTATTAAGATGATATAGATGAAGACGACGAAGAAGATTCGCCTAACCCATTATCATTTGTGACCAAGGGACCGAGCTGGTCCCGAAACGTAGGGTATTTTGTTTTAATTCAAACTTGGATAGAGTGTAAATTTTTTTCAGTCAGTCTATTTATTTCGTGACCAGACAGATCTCTGTCGAATATGATTACATTCAAACCATATGTTGCAGAGAGTTTGACGAGCGTGACAAGATGGTTCATGATAACATAAAAGACAAAAAGGAGGGAGAAGGACGGACACGTACAGGTATGTCTTTTGTGTTCAGTGTTCATAATTTAGTAACAAATGTTACGACTTTCGATATCCGAAAAACTATACGTAATATCGGATTTGTTTCTTTATTTATTCTTTAAATGCAGATATACATAGACGCATTACAAGCAGAAAGGCATTCAAGAAAACTGAATTTTGAATACCTGTTCGACAGCACAAAAAATGAAAGCCGTTTACAACTCCCTGTAACGCCGAATTGGAGCGCAGCTCTTGAGGAGGAGGAAGGGAAGGGTACTCAGGGGAGGGTATACACCTCCTCCCTCATTCTTCAATGTCCTCCGGGGGGGGGGGGGGTCACGCCGAATTAGAGCGCAGCTCTTGAGGAGGAGGAGGGAGGGTACTCAGGGGAGGGTATACCCCTCCTCCTCCTCCCCCCCTCATTCTTCAATGTCCTCCGGGGGGGGGGGGGGGTGGCTCGCGCGGTGCATTATGGGAAATTTCTCATAATGCACCGCGCGGTTACGCCGACGGCGACGCCGCTCAAGCCGGAAACGGGCGCCTAAGAGCTGCGCTCTAAAATGAATCAACAGGTCACAGATATCAAGTCGAAAAGTAAACAATTCAAAGTCTTAAGCACATATGTTAGCATACACACCATCCATTTACGGAAGAAAACAGTGAAAGCCAGGATTAAAATCAAAGTAATAAATTTAAATAAAAGGTATATCAGATTCCCTAGTGTAATACGGAATTGATATATCAAAGAATGCTAAAATATAACGGGTGTGCTTGATTTTTGTTTCTTTTAAGACCGAAAATAATAGAAAAAAAAAGATTGATATAAATAAACGATTCCTACAAAATAACCTAATCAACCGCGTCGGACGTCGCGGTAAAAGTGTAAAATAACAAAAAAACAACAACCTACAATTGATCTATAATTTTGTAAAATACTTTTCTAATTTGCACATTTCAATTGCAATTCTGTTGCCCGTCGTCAAAATAACCCCGTAGCACTTATTAAAAACTTCCAGAACGAGAACCTGCTCCAAGGTTTTCGCGGGGGAAGTTAGGTTGTTTAGATTGAACCATACCGAAACTTATAAAAAAAACAAAGTCTGCAAAAAGCTGAGCGCCCGTGGAGACGGCGGCAGAGTGTGGCGCATCTTTTTCTGCGGTCACGTGACTCATCTGGACTCGTGGAAACTCGCCTCGCGCGCGAGTCGATACTCGGAAAACATCCAAGTTAAGGCAGACTGTATATCATAGCATCTTGAAAAAATAACAAAGATAAAATTTTCTCGTAACTTCTGGAGCGCAGCTCTTAGGCGCCCGTTTGCGTGTTTCGCGCCGTTGGCGTGGGCGTAACCGAACTAAATTCGGCGGAAAAAGTGACGTTACGTGACCTGAGCACCAATTATATTTCCCGATAAATTTAGTGGGAAATTTAATTAGCGTGAGGTCACGTAACATAAATTTTCCCGATAAATCTAGCGGAGAAACTGAATTTGATCTTAGGTGACGTGACACCAAGTTATGTGACATTATTTTCCCCGCTAAATTTAGCGGGGAAAACTGAGTTGGAGGAAGAAGGGAGAGGAGATGATGGAAAGGAGAAGGAGGAGGAGGGTCATACCCTCCACTCCATACCCTCCCCTCCTACCCCTACTGAAAAAAACCATTTGAAATTCAAACGGGTGGGAAACTGGTCGCCCGTTCGAATCAAATGGCTGGCAAACCTGTCGCTCCGTTTGATCAAACGTGACTATGGGATTCGGGTACCCGTTTGAAATGGTACCCGTTTGATACGGGTGCCCGTTCGACCAGGCACGTGACCACACATTTGAACGCGCCATTCGGATAGGCAATTTATTCGCTAGCCCTAAATGGGTATCGTCTGGAAGGTTGGATATCTTAAACTTATTTAAAACGCCCTGAAACTCATAGACCTATTTCTAACATGGAGGAAACACGTGGAAAAAATCGTGCTCGCGCAGGTCCTTGCAAATGGGCAGGAAAAAAGACACAAAAGATCGTTTTCAATTCGCCTAGAAGGTTATTACAGCTTATTCCGTAGACAAGTACAAACGTGCAAGCGTTCTGTGAAATGTGAAGAGGCACTCTTATACTGCCGAGGTAATTTCAGACTATGTGGCAAACTTTGGGAAAAATTATTCTCCCGGCTGCCGCGACATTAGACGCTACATAATTCTATAGATAATCTGGAAGAGTACGCGTAAAAGAACGGTCAATCGTTGCCAACGAGCAGGTTGCAGTGCACTTACCATAACAATAGCTGTCTTGAAAGATGTAATCCAAAATATAATTCGACACGGTCAAAGCAGGACAACCACACAAACACAAAAACGAGAAAGAAGGCTCCTTGAAGTTTCAACACGATGCGGCGCACAAGCTGTCATTTGCGGAACACAACCAAACCGCAAGAATTCCTGACTTCTTTGAAGAGTCGCTTGTTGCCGATATACGCGTATGACTTTTCGAACACTGATAGTTTTGGTGCACATCCAATACGTTGTCGCGAGACATCCTAATAAGACCGCAGGGCTAGACGACAGATCGAAGCAGGTAGGACGAGCGAAGTTCAAACTGCAACTGAGAGCAAGCAGACAAAGAAAAAAGCGGCTGCTGGGCGCTCCCTTCCGGATCTCGACGCTTACCAGCGTGTAGCTCGCGCGCTGCTGTGGGTCACGTGACAGAGCTGACCAGAGAGGAGGAAGGGGGCAAGGTGAAGGCGAAGGACAGCGGGGTGCACCCCATCCTTCTAAAAAAACAAAACAAAAAAAGACTCGCGGTTAGTTTTTTTTTGTTTTTTTTTTTTTGCAGTGAATGCTAGGGGAGAGGGTGCACCAACTGCTGTACCGCTGTACACGCGCTTTCCTCCTCTCTTCGAATTGCAACAGAACGTTGACTATGCCGCGTTTGCAGACTCGGAAAGCAAGCGAATTTTTTTAGCAGCTTGAAACCTGGAAATGGCGCGCGCCGGCCTGAAGCTCGGCTTGCGCCCGAGCGAATAAAAGCACCCAGCGCGAGCTTGTAATTTGACTGCTGCAACAGCTTGCCTGCTCTCGCAATGCTCGATGTTCGGACAGCCACGTGTTCGCTCGTTACCTTCGCTGAGTCTTGAATTGAGGCGAAACGGAATCAATAAGTATATTCTTTCACGCGGTCGCGTCCTCTGCGAGAGAGATTCGAGCTGAATAAGTAAATTGAGGCAACAAAGAACGCCAAAGTTTTAAAATCCTGTCAAAAATATCGGCTCGGCAACGTCGCACGTTTACGGGAAAAAAATGTTTATTGTTGTTGCAGTATAAGCGAACATCAGCTCAATCAAAATATAAATATAATTACTTGCATTACGCTGACGATTGTAAATCAATGAACCGGCGCTCCCGGCTTTTTCCCAAAACAGGCTGCCACTGCTGAAACTGGCGTTTCCATGCCCCCGACCTGTACGTTCAGTATTAAACGGGCTCCGGAGAGCCGTTTGATTAAACCTGTACAGCTTGCCGGTCACCGGTCACCCGTTTGTGCAACATGGTCACCGGTTTGAGCAAACGTGCGACAACTTTGCCCAAACGAGTGACCCATTTGCCCAGACAACTGACCCGTTTGCCAAAGAAGTGACCTGTTTGCCCAAATAGGTGACCGTTATGGCTCATGCGGGGGACCCCTTTGAGTCATACGGGCGACCCCTTTGACAAACTGGTGGCCGGTATGGCTAAACTGTTAACGGTATGAACCCGTTTACTTTCATATAGGCACCAAATGTTTTTTTTTTTTTTTTCAGTAGGGCCTCCTCGATAGCTGCGCTTTAGTTTCGCATTGCAGAGATTTGTAAACGTCTTTCATTTTTTTACTGTTGTATGTACTTTGTTTGGACCACACCTATACTACCCATAGAAACTTTTAAAGCAGTTAGACTAATTATTATATTATTTATCAGTTGCTAACAAAGCTGTCAAAGTGTTGCGATGCGTGGACGTGAACACAGAAATCACAATAGAGTAGCTTTCAAAATATATCAGATGCAGGTAATGTCCGCCGCTGGGAGCCCTCGTAGCAGAAAAAAAGAACAGATTATTAATTATTACGTAGTATCAACGACAATATGTTGCGCTGGGTAAATATGAATGGCAATATTACCCAAGAGAAAATGTAGAAAAACAAGTTTTTCGAAATATGTTGAGACAATTGAACTGTCGGAGCTAAATCACTGAATTAATAAGATTTTTGAGACAGTTGAAGACTCGCTTAGATAAATTACTGTATCAAGAAACAAGTCAATTGTTCACGAGAATTTTACTCTTCCATCAAGGCTGCAATTATGAACGAAACAAACAACGCAGAAAACAAGCAGCTTTACAAATCATCGCGGACAACACGCGCCAAAAGATTCAAACGCCGCCGCCGGAACCGGAAACCAAAGCAGCCGCCGGCAAAAAATACGAGAAGCAAACAAAAGGGATCAAAAAGGGGGTGGAGCTTTGGTCACGTGGTGCGTCCGCGCTCTCGCGGCTCCCGGTCCGTGTCCGCAGTTCAAACCCCGGAGGCTCGGAGCCAGACCGACGCCCTCGCGTGTCTCCAACCGTGTGGCCCACCGACGCAAACGTCGCCCGAGTGAACGACGAGACGCGACAGTTGGTTCCAGACTCCCAACATGGAAACGCGGGAATTACGACCAGATGCTGCTTTGCCGATCGGATTAAGGAAGCTTCTGCGACGGATGGATTAAGCAGCTGCCTCGCAGCAAGGCTGGTGGACCCTCTTTGTTTTTTGAGCGCTGCGTGTGTGTGAGTGTGTGTCTGTTCCCAAGGATCAGGACGAGTGGTTTCTTCTTCTTTTTTTTCTTTTACCTTGCTGCAGCTCTCCGTTGAGTGCGTGATGGGTAGAAGGGCAGGCGACGTTGTGGTGAAGTGAACCTTGGAATACCTGCTTCTTCTACTTCTTCGAGTGGAGTAGTGCTCGAGAGAGTGCGCGCAACCATGTCGTTTCCGACTCTGTTTCTGGGATCGAGTGGGACTAGGAGTGCCGATCCCATTCTGAGGGTGGGTTTCTGGACAACCCTGAGCACTCTAGCCGTGCTGGCACTTATGGTGCTCACGCTCGGGGCTGTGGAGGATGACGGTGAGTGAGAGCACATGGTAGTCTCTCTTTTTGCCTGATCCCGTCGATGCCGGTTCAAAGAGTCGTTATTGTTTATATATTTTGGCACCTTTAGTAGTTCTGCTTGCATATGTCAAAGGCAAACTACTCGCATTCGAATGTTGTTGCAAACTACTTGCAACAACATTCCCAACCGTCTTTATGTTTATTATTTTCATGTTTTTGCGTCACAGTAGGTGTGGTGTTCAAACTGGATTATGTTTTTTTTTAATTTATTTATCACATCTCAAGTCGCCTGGTTAGTGCATTATAGGAGAAGTGATGCAAACGTCTGGGCCCAATATGAAACATGCAATAACGCACTTCTTACACACACAAAAAAGAACGATCACAACAAAAAAAGAATATGGAAAACAGTAGCAACGTCAATTATTACATACACAGAAATTCACAGGCACACAAGCATCGTTCATGAGTATCTCAAAGTAATAATTCACATGATGTTTTGAATTTTGTTCTATCTGTAATTTCTACAATTTCCACAAGAAGATTCTTCTGGGCTGTGAAAGGGTTTGTCAATTGGTATCGTAAACCTTCGGAATGGGCCGTACTCCGATACCACATTAGGTAGATATCAGCCAGCAACTTAAAATCAAAGTTTCGTATATATTCATTTTAAGATTCTCGCGTATGTTTTACGGATTTTATGAATATTAAAAGGTGACAAGAAAGCACTTTAAGGCGTCTCAAGCAGCTATAGAAAAAAAAATACAGGCGAGAATATAAAATGCATGAAAACGCCGCACTGCCGAGGTAAGCACAAAACGCCGAGGTATCGACGCTACGGTCACTTACTGAGTTACAGTGGCATAAGTTTGTTCGCGACTGTAAACCCAAAATGAGAGTACACAACTGAACTACACAATCCAATCAAACTATTTTGAGAATAATTACTAGAAATAGTGGTAGGTGGCTTTAAGCAGCATTACTAAATTTTAAACACCAAGAAGTAGAACTTGCTTTTCCAATTTACTCCCAGTGTCGAGCAGCGTTAAATTAATTAAATTTGATATTTAGTTACGTAGTTGATGATACCAATGGTGGATTAACTTTTTTACGAAAAAGTTAAGTCAAATTCGTGCTGAATGTAGTTGAATTTCTTAGTCGTTCTTAAAATAAACAGACTAATTGTGTTTCAGCAATTTTCAAAGGCTGACGGGCTCCTTCAAGTTTAAAATTGTTTTGAGCCTCTGGAGCCATAAAATATAGGAACCAAATTTAAAGTCGCACCTTCGTAAATGGTTTAATTTTCTCTGCGACTTAAAGTTCCGTTTTCGTTTTCTTTCTTTTTAACATCGAGAAACCGCAATTTTATTTTACAGAACGCCCAATTGCTTTAGCTGAGATTTGCGTCAATCATGCCAAGTTGTGGGCGTATCAATTCCTTTTAGAAGATGCAAAACTTATTAACTCTGTATCATTTGTTGCTAAATGCCCTTCGGCGTATATATCCATATTCTAAACATTCTACTCATTTTATACTAATCATACTAATAACGAGGCATAATTGTGTTCAGAACCTATATCGAGGAGCGACACACTTCGTTTCGTTTTGGAGCCGGCTTCGACCGATAGATGGCATCACCGCCCCGTTGAACCGCCACTCGACTTGACCAAGGTGTTATTATTTGCTTTTTGTTTCCCTGGTATTTCTTTTTTTTCTTTATTATTCCTTTGTTATTCGATTTCTATTCTATTCTAAAAACTACACGGCTTATGATGTGCGAGCTTATTTTCATAATAGTTTTTTTTTTTTGCATTTTTTAGTTTTAAACAAAAACCCACATCCCAGTGATTTATTCCACATTTATGTTCGGCTTTAACTTACGCAAATTAAACTATTTGCTCAGTAGCTTTGAGTGCGCGAAGCAACATTCGGACTATGAATTGCAGCGAAATAAGTTAACATAATTTTGCTTCTCGAATATTTTTACGCTAACCCCGACGTCACGGCAGCCGCGATAGAAAAAAACTCTTCCGCAAACAAATTATTTTTTTTTCGCTTGATTGATTTTGTTCTTCGAGGTACAACCCAGTTTTCAGGTGAGGCAGATGAGAAACCAATCTTCTGCAAAAATTATCACAATACAATATGGAGAATTGCTAAACATGAGCGCATCATAATAACTGATAACAATATCAATAATAAGTTTAAAGACGGTAGCTTGTTTAACACGTAAACCATTTTTGTGTTTTTTACCTTTGTTTTTTATATGTCGCCAATATCATCCATCTTTCTTTTGTTTTTTTCTGGTTATGTAAAGGAATCTGACAAAATAATTTGATAATTTTTTGTGTGTTTTTTTCTTTACGTGATCTCCTCAACTTTCTTTAAATTACCGTTTTCATTAAAGCAGTGACGTGTTCGCGTTCATGAGGTGTTTCATCTTTGTGTTGATTAAGGCGCTCATCTAATGAGGAAGCACACTGTGCGACACCGTTAGCCCGAACGCAAGATTACCGCATCTTTCTAACTCTGATCAAGGAAAATACTGGTGGCTACCAGAATTTACCGCGTCGGGTCGTACTCGAAATGTGCACTTCCCACCACACTATATCGCGGTCTGCTTTCTGTGAAAATCCGAAGAGACGAGGAAAGCCCGTGTACAGCGGTTGGTGCACCCTCTCCCCTTGCATTGACTGGATTGCCAATGAAAGCTGACTGCGAGTATAGTACCGTATTTTCCGGGCTAGTATCCACGGACTATACATCTTGAAAAATTGAATTTGCAGGCTGTGCGGACTATCTACGCGGTCGGACTATGCAGGAATTTTGTTTTCCAGGATCGTTCTTTATGACGAGGCGTGACGGATTTAATGAAAGAAAGCATGTTATTGATTATTTATGCATAATGCGAACCTTTTTGTGGGCTAAAAAAAACAGACAATTTCAAGGTGTGCCGTGTATGCGAAGATTTTCGTGTCGACTAAGCACCAGGGGTGGACAATGCACGGCGCGCGGACTATGCACTGGGTCCGGACTATCTAAGCAAAAACGTATGCTTTCGGCCTAAATTGGCTTTTGCGGATTATACACCGGGTGCGGAATATAGCCCGAAATATACGGTAGTTTAAAGCTTCGTTTAGACTCTGAAAACAGTCAATTATTATTTTCGCTAACTAGTTATTCTGAGTTAAACAAAAAAACAAGGTAACTTGCTCGAGAGGCGCCTTTTCTATTTACCGTGACTGCTCTCTTGGCCACTGGTGAGGCCCTTCGAGTCGTCAGCGAAATAAATACTCTCATTTTGAGTTTTGTCACCTTGTTAGAAAAGGCATTTTGATAATCATACGGCGCTGGCTTCAAAAACCTTGCAGTATTTCAAGAGAAGTTACGCAGCCGCCTTTACCACAGCAGCAGATGTTATACTTTTCTTTACATAAAATCCATAAATTTTGATAGTGTTCTCGCCGTATTCAAGGTGTTGTTTCTACTTTGTCCTTCATTACAAAATCCAATGTGTGAGACCTCACACCCACAGAATTCTGTCCTTTTCCCCTCTTTGTGTTTCGCTTTAATCATATTGAGTATTGTATATTGTATGTTCGTTAATATAGGAGCGTAATGAAACCCCTTTCGAAATTCAGTATGGCAAATTTAATCAATATATTAGTCTCAGTGTTTGGCATCTATGCCAAACTAATTATGGCCCTTTCTATGCCGGCGAAGAAAGAAGCTGGAGATGTTACCAAGCCGAGGATATTCAAGGCTTGTACTTTTGAGACGTCAGTAAAACGCGACGAAGGTCTTGGTATTCCAATGAATCTTTTGGCACGAGCTTGGCTCTAAAACATTTTGATGGCGGAACTTTAATCAAAGGGCTTATGAGTCGCTACACAATACTGGTCAGGTTGTACGCTCAAACATCCGAATTCGAAACAAATCAACATAACCTTATGGGTGATCGAAGAACAAATTCCTATCCGTCCCTGACCTGCGAAAGTGACGCCGCCCCTCAAGTATTATTTTAAGACCAACTTTAGTTTGTCGAATGCGAAACTGGTTTTTGAGACTATAGATTATAGCTAATTTTGCAAAATCGCATCTTTCACTGAAAACTTCAAAAAATTAAATAATCGATATTTATCTTGCTACGTACACTACGGTCTTAATAAGCCAACACTGTGTTGTCTTCGCCAACTCAGCTATGGTCAAAGCCACCGCGTCGTGGAGAATTTTCTCCATCCAGACTCAAGCTCCGATGCACGTAAAAGGCAAACTTGTAGGTAATGCGTCACAAGTGAAGTGCTAATTGTACAGAGTGTTTTTATCGCTAACAAAGTATCTCCCTAGTTATTTATTTATGAGAAGCAGTTAGTAACGTATTTTAGTTACTTTTGGTGAGGTAACGAGCAAATGTATTTAGTTCTGGAAGGAACGCCAACAACACAAGTGCCCTGCCTAGTTGCCCTCCCAACTCGCGCCTGACATTAGCACCACGATGAACACCTAGATATGACATAAACAGACGTGCACAAGGCATGTTAGTAAAGAAAGAGTTAACACTAAATAAAATCATCAAATGACTATGCCAGATTTGGAAGCCGATACCACTCCTCGAAAGCGGCACATTTAGAGTAATGAATATCTAACGATTTAAATTCAAGATGGGCTAACGCGTTCCATTTTAATCGCGCTTACTATTAACGTATACACTTTGGTACCGTTTGCGTGAGTAACGTGAAGCTGTATTTGTAGTTACTTTACTTCAGTACCGTGTACGTCTGGTACAAGGTAGCTCTTGATAAATAAATTCAAAATCGTATTTGAAAATTCCTCTTGATGGATGGCCAATCTAAACTCGACTAAAATTGTACGCCACTTATTAATCAGAACACTTAAAAGCGCATGCGGTGCTCCAAGTTGGTAGCGTTGGCTTTTTCTGTATATTTCGCGATTGTAATCTTTTGTAGCGTCCACTATAAGTACGCCGCCCAGTTCAAATTATTCATGAAAGTAGGAAGCTCCGTGAAGCGGAACAGCACCATGTGGTCACCACGATTGCTTTTTTTTTTTTTTTCACATCGCGAAACGCAATTTTCTTTTACAGAACGCCAAATTGCTTCAGCTGAGATTTACGTCGATCATGCGAAGTTGTGGGCATATAATTTCCTTTGAGAATTAAATAAAACTTTTTAACTCAATATTATTTGTTGGTAAATGCCCTTCGACATATATTTCAAAATTTCAAACATACTACTCATTTTAAACTAAGCATACTAATCACGAGGAATCGTGTTCAGAACCTATATCGAGGAGCGACAAACTTCGATCGTTTCGTTTTGGAGCCCACTTCGAACGACAGATGGCAGCACCGCCCCGCTGAACCGCCACTCGACTTAGCGAAGGCGTTATTATTTGCTTTTAATGTTTGCTGAGATACAAACTGGAGAAATAACAATCCGTCGGGCATATTTTGCATAAAATTGTTTTCCACATATGATACTTCAGAAGTTGCAATCTTTTGTGAAAAGAAATAAAAATTGCGTCTGAGTAAACAATTGCACATTTATGTTCGGTTTTATTTTACGCAAAGGAAACTAACTATTTGCTTTGCAGCTTTGAGTGCGCGAAGCAACATTTGGACTATAAATTTCAGCAAAACCTTTTAATTTTCGTTTGCTCGGATACATTTGTTTACACCCACACTGTAATATAACTTTGTTTTCTTCCCTTGTTTGTGTTTTGCTTTATTCGTATTCAGTGGTGTAAATTGTATGTTCGTTAATATAGGGGCGTACTAAAACCCCTTCCGAAATTCAGTATGGCAAATTTAATCAATACCTTCATCTCAGTGCATGGCATCTAAGCCTAACTAACGGCGTCCCTCTTGATGCCGGTGAAGAAAGAGGCTGGAGATGTTACCACGTCCAGGATATTCGAGGCCAGTACTTTTGAGACGTCTGTACAGCACGACGCAGGACTTGGTATTCCAATCAATCTTTTGGCACAAGTTTGGATGGAAAGCATTTTGATCGCGGAACTTTAGTCGCTTATGGGTCGCCAGATTGTACTGGTTAGTTCATATGTTTGCACGGTCGAAATTCATACAAATCAAGACAAACATAAGAGGTGACCAGAGAACCGATTCCTATCCGTCCCTGACGTGCAAAAGTGACGCTGCCTTTAAAATATAATTTTATGTCCGCCATTATTTTGCCGAATGCGAAACTGGTTTTTGAGCCACCATGCAGAGTGTACTGAATTTTGCAAATGGCGTATTGGACTGAAAACGTGACAAACGTAAAGAGTTGATATTTATCTGACGACGAACACTGCGCCGTTAATTTCTAAAATTTCTATTTATTGTAATTTCTAGAAGTATATTCTTCAGGGCTGTGAACGGTTTTTTTTTTTTTCAATGGGTATCGTAAACCTTAGGAATGCTCCTTGCTCCGATAAAATATTAGGTTGATATCAGACAAAAACTTAAATTCAAAATTGTGTATGTACTCATTTTTAGATTCTAGCGTACGTTTTACGTGTTTTATGAATGTTACAAGCTGACGTTAGTACAACACAACGCAGGGCTTGGTATTCCAATCAATCTTTTGGCACCAGGTTGGCTCTAAAACATTTTGATGGCAGAACTTCAATCGGAGGGCGAACGGGTCGCCACATTGTACTGGTCAGTTTAAACGTTCACACAACCGAAATTGAAACAAATCAAGATAAGCTTAAGAGGTGTTCCAAAAACCAGTTCTTATCTGTCCTTGAATTGCGAAAGCGACGCTCCCCATAAAATATATTTTCAAGACCGACATTAGTTTGTGGAATGCGAAACTGGTTTTTGAGCTATCTGATTTTACCATAATTCGAAAAATGGCAATTCTACTGAACATTTGACAAAATTATATAATAGATATTTCCTTTGTTACGTACACCACGGCCTTAATGAGCCGACACGGTGTTTCCCTCACCAACTGGGCTATGGTCAAAGCCACCACTGCGTGGAGAATTTTCTCCATTCAGACGCAAGCTTCGATGCCCGTAAAGGGCAAACTCTTAGGTAACGCGTCTTAAGTAAACCTCCAATTGTCTACGGTTATTTGTTTCGGTAACAAAGTATCTACCTAGTTGCTTCTTTAGAGAAGGAATTAGTAACCTACTTTAGTTACTTGTGGTGCAGTAACGAGTCAGGGTATTTAGTTAGTTCTGGAGGGAACGTGAACGACACAAGTGCCCTGCCTAGTTCCTATTCCAACTCGAGCTTGAAATTATCACCACGATGAAACCCTATATACGACTTAAACAGATGTTAGTAGGCATGTTAGTAAAGAAAGAGTTAACATTAAATAAAATCATTAAATGACAATAACCGTTTTGGACGCCGCTACCACTCCTCAAAAATACACGTTTAAATAAATGAATATATTACGAGTTGCTTTCAAGATGGAATAACGCGTTCCATTTGTATCGCACTTACTACTAACGTTTGCTCTTAGCTACCTTTTGCGTGAGTAACGAGAAGCGGCATTTATAGTTACTCTATTTCAGTAACGTGTACGTCTGGTACAAGGTATCTCTTGGTAAATACAATTAAGAGTCGTATTTCACTACTCCTTGTGACGGAAGGGCCAATCTAAAGTCGACTAAGATTGTTTGTCACGTACTCATCGAACAGTTAAAAGCGAATGCGTGCTCCAAGTTTACACTGGTCGCTTTTTGTATATATTTCGCAATTGGGAGCTTTTGTCGCGTTCACTACAAGCACGCCGCCCAGTTCAAATTATTTGTGAAAGTAGGACGCTCCGTCAAGCGGAACAGCATTGCGTGGTCACCACGTTTGGTGTTTTTTTTGTTTTTTTTTCATATCGCCAACCGTATTTTTGTTTTACAGAACGCCAAATGGCTTCACTAAGATTTACATCGATCATGCGAAATTGTGAAAATTGCATTTCCTTTTAAAGTATGTAAAAGCTATTAACTCTGTATCATTTGTTGGTAAATGCCTTTCATCATATATTTCAATATTCTAAACATTCCACTCATTTTACACTAATCATACTAATCACGTGGCATCGTGTTCAGAACATATATCGAGAAGAAATACACTTCGGTTTGTTTTGGAGCCCGCTTCGAACGATAGATGGCAGCACCACCCCGTTGAACCGCCACTTCACTTTGCCAGGGTGTAATTTGCTTTTAAAGTTTGCAGGGATTAAAACTGCACGGATAACAATGCGAAAGCTTATTTTGCACTTTGCTTGTACTTTTGAGACGTCACTACAACCCGACGCGCTGTGAACGGGCTGTGAACGGTTCTTTTAATGGGTATCGTAATCCTTAGGAATGCCCTTAGTCCGATATAATATTAGGTACATATCAGTCAGAAACTTAAAATCAAAATTTTGTATGTATTCATTTTTAGATTCTAGTGTACCTTTTACGTATTTTCTGAATATTAAAAGCTGACGAGAAAGCACAATGAAGCATCTTAAACAGATTTTCGTAATATGGGCGAGAATTTGAAACGTACAAAAACGCCGCAGTTTCTAAGGTAAGCACGAAACGCCGAAGTAACGACACTACGGTCACTAACGAGGTGGGAAAGGCAGGATATGTCGTTTCCAATCCCTTCCTTCAGCAAGAGCTCTATTCCTTTCGTCGCGGTCTAACTGCGCGCGCTCGAGGCGCACGAGACACCCAAGCGTTGTAGACCATAAGAACCACCTCGCTCCGGAGGCAGGACAACTAAAGCTCATCGCTGCTGTCATCATCACTTGGCTCATTCATCACTTGGTCAGTTACTATGGCATAAGTTAGTTCGCGACTGGAATCCCAAAACAGGAGGAGTAGAAAACTCAACCACACATTCTAGTCAAACAATTTGGCGAATATTTAAAAACCATATTATTAGGAGCCGTTAAGTAGAATGAATAATTTATAAACACCAAGGAGTAGTACTTGATTTGTCAATTTACTCACACATCGAGCAAGGAATACAATAGTTAAATTTAATATTATAGTTACGTGGTTGATGCAACCTATGGTAGATTTACGCTTTTACGAGAAAGTTAAGGCTAATACATGCGTATCGCATAGTTTAACCTCTCAGTCGTTCTTAAGATAGACTATTTGTTTTGCAGCGATTTTCAAAAACTGACCGGCTCCTTCACGGTGCAATTTGTTTTGAGACCCTGGAGCCTAAACCAGATGATCCAAATTTGGAACGGAATTTTCCTCAAAGGTTTAGTTTGCTTTGCGACTTAAAGTTTGTTATTCATTTTTGAGATCGTGAAGCGCAATATTTTTTTTACAGAACGCCAAATTGTTTTAGCTGAGATTTACTTTGGTCATAGGAAGTTGTGGGCATATTATTTCCTTTTAGATGATGTAAAACTTTGTATCATTTGTATCGTTTGTATCATTTGTTCATTTGTATCATTTGTTCTTTGTATCATTTGTTGATAAATTCCCTTCGGCATATATTTCAATATTCAAAACATTTTACTCATTTTACATGAATCATACTAATCACGAGACATCGTGTTCAGAACCTAAATCGTGGAGCGACACACTTCGCTTCGTTTTGGAGGCCGCTTCGAACGATAGATGGTGGCACCGCCCCGTTGAAGGTGTGATTATTTGTTTTTTTTGTACGCCCAGATAAAAACTGCACGGCTAAGAATGCGGGAGCTTATTTTGCATAATATTTCTTTTTACATATGATAGTTTAAATTTTGCATTTTTTTAGTTGTAAACAAACGCGCGTCTCAGTGATAGATTGCACATTTATGTACGGCTTTATCTTACTCAAATTAAACTGACTATTTGTTTGGAGCTTTGGGTGCGACAAGCAACATTCTGACTATAAATTCCAGCGAATTAATTTAATTTATTTTGTTTCTCATATTTTTTACGCTAAACACGGTGTAACTGCAGCCGCCTTAATAATAAAACTTTTCCTTAAAGATTAATTTTTTCTTTGCACTTGATTGACTGTGTTTTTGTAGGTGCAACCCAGTTTTAAAGTAAGGCAGCTGAGAAACCTATCCTTCTCGGAAATATACGTAATACATTGTGAAACATGAGCGCGCCATGATAACGGATAACAAAATCAGTAGCGCGTTTAAAACCGGTAGCTTTTATGAAGCGTAAAGCTTTTTTCAAACGTTTTTACCTTTTTTTATATTTCGCCAATATTATCCACATTTCTTGTGCTTTATTCTGGTTATGCAAAAGTATATGACAAAATACTCTCATAACATTCTTTGCACTTGTATTTCTTCTTTACGTTATCACGTCAATTTTTTTTAATTATATCGCTTTCATTAAAGCAGCGACGTACTATCAGAAACAATATGAGCGTGAACGCGCCTCCGCGTGTCGCCAATACCTGAGGCGCCGCCCTGCGGCGCCGTTGTGAAGTTTTGCGCATGCGTGTAGAATTCTTGTCGCTGTTCTCGCTTTGACTGTTAACCCCCGTCTGTCGTCTGCTGTGCGCGCGCTGGCGGTAGCTCGCGCTGTCGTCTGCTATGCGACTCATGTATTTCCGTCGCAACTCAGACAAACGACTTAACATGATGCAGGAGTTTCCTGCGTGATAACGCAATGCCCACAATTGATACGTGATAATTAGCTGGCTTCTTTCATCGGGTCGAGATAGAGAGATAACATGCAAATAGATTCAAGGCAATATCTGCAAAGCTTAGCGTTCAACTACGGTGAGCCCGGAAAAGATTCAGTTGAGTGAAAATGGCCTAGAGTTCCTTACGACGAACTGGTCAACATAGTTCAGCCCCCCCCCCCCCCTCCCCACCCGATAATTGAAGGGAAGGTCTTCCCCAAGGTGGCAGACCTCAACATTATAGAGAATTTCTGGGGGCGCATGAAGGCAGCCATGGCGCGGCGTCCTGGCCTCGAGCCGTCGTCATGCCGTCGATGCTCGAGGCGAGATGACATCGTACTAATGCTCTGTTCTTTTCTTTTTTTTTTTAGTTTGATTGCCGAGAGAAGTAGAAATGCTACCTCCTAGTGACATTTTTGTGAAAGCCAGCGTTGATTCTGCCCAGAAAGGACAGTGTGAGTCTTCAATAGTTTTCTCTTTTTTTCTTTTTTTTTTAAATCAGATTTGGTTGTGTTTAGAAAGGACACAGTATGAGCACTCTACTAATAAGCCTGTCGAGCCCATGGCCCACAGCATAACAGATGTTTTCACGTGTTAGGGCCACGTGTTCAAAGAATAAAAGCATTGTGTTTCAGTGAAGACTTTCGTGCAAATCAACACCAATAAAGGGGCTATGCAACAATTATTGTACTTTGCGCAAATACCGCTTAGAACGGATCCCTGACGTTAATGACCTATGAAACACGCGTTCGTTTTTCACCCCACGCAATAGAAGTCCCAGTAAAAAATTAAAGAAAATAGAGCAGCGTTCACCCCCTCACCTCGCAGCCAGAACAAGCGGCCACGTGATCTGGAGCCGATTATATGCCGCCAATGTTGATCATAGCCACGCGCTGGGGTTGGCAAAGCACAGGACACGCGCTGAGTTCCAGACATTGTTATGGCTCGGCTATTGTCGTCGTTGGAGCGATTGGACACGGGCCACTACCCGAATGCTTCTCGAGCTGGTAATTATCACGAGCCCAAATCGAGTGCCCACGCAATGCCCGGGTCTAATCTATGAACAACATTCAATATCGTCATATGGGTGTACTGCAATCCCCACGTTACGTCATCAAATTTCGCAAAGGAGAGTTTGAATGAAAATGATCGCTTTTGTCCTTGAAATTCCACCGCAACAAAGGAGTTTCTTGGCCAGTGGCGTTGCGTGCGACGATCCTTGAGTCCCACTAGACCCAGTAAGGTCGTGTGAAGTGAAAAACATTCCAATTGAGTATCGTTGCACCGCTCCTTTAAAGCTGTCCAGGGCAAACACAATTCGCTTAGGAAGCGCGGGTGGTCCGCCGGAGCACGCAATGTTGTGCGGCAGACGACAGCACGAGCGGCCGCCAACGCAAACACGAGTAGGATAGGAGACGACAGAGTGAGGCGGCCGCCAGCGCACGCACGAGTCGCATAGAAGGCGACAGAGTGAGCGGCCGCCAGCGCACACGGGAGTCGTATAGCGGACGAGAGAACGAGCGGCCGCCAGCGCTTACAGGAGTCGCATAGAAGACGACAGCACGAGCAGCCGCCAGAGCGCATAGCAGACGACAAACGGGGGTTAACAGTCGAAGCGAGAACAGCGACAGGATTTTTGCACGCATGCGCAAAACGTCACAACGGCGCCGCAGGGCGGCGCCTCAGGTAGCAACGACACGCGGAAGCGCGTTCACGCTCATATTGTTTCCGATAGTGCGTGTTGGCGTTCATGAAGTGTGTGCTCTTTAAGTTGATTAAGTCGCTCGTCTAAGAAGGGAGTACACAGGTGTGACAACGTTGGGGCGAACACAGTATTAGCATTCCTTTCGTACTCTGCATAAGTATAGTATGGTGGCTACCAGAATTTTACGCTTTGGCTAGTACTTGAAATGTGCGCTTCCAACCACACTAGTATTTTTATTAGCGGCGTTTAAATTGTGAAAACTATCAATTAATTGTTGTCGCTAGCAGAGTTGTTTCAACTAAGAAAAAAACGTACATTGCACAAGAGCCGTTTTTCTAGGTACCATGGCTGCTCTCTGGACCACTGGTAAGACCTTTCGACTCGTCAACGAAAGAAATACGTACGCTTATTTCGATTCTCTCAGCTTGTGGTAAAAGTCATTTTCATATTTCTGCGGTGCTAGATTCAAAAAGCTTGCAGTATTTCAAGATAAGTTATGTAGCCGCCTTCAGCACAGCAGCAGGTGGCAGACTTTTCTTTTTTATAAAATCAGGTAATTTTGCTGGCGTTATTGCCGCATTCGAGGAGGGGTTTTCTACTTTGTCTTACATTTCTGAATGCCATGTGTGAAACCGGAAAACTACAGAACTCTGTTTTGTCCCCTTATTGTGTTTTGCTTTATGTCTATTGAGTAACATATTGTATGTTAACCAATATAGGCGGGTAATAAAACCCATTTAGAAATTCAGTATGGCTATTGTAATCAAGAGCTTCATCTCAGTGTATAACATCTATGAAGCATTAATGGCGGCCCTGCTGGTCACGGTAAAGAAAGAATCTGGAGTTGTTACCAAGTCGGGAATATACAAGGCCAGTAACTTTTGAGACGTCAGTACAACACGACGCAGTGTTGGTATTCTAATCAATCTTTTGGTACAAGTTTGGCATTAAAGCAGTTTCATGCCGTATCATTAATTAAGGCGCTAATGGGTCACGACTTTGTGGTGGTCAGTTCATACATTCACACAACCGAAATTGAAACGAGTTCAAGATAAACTTATGAGGTAATCGAAGAACCACTCTTGTTGTCCCTGACGAGCGAAAGTGACGCTGCCGATAAAATGTATTTTCATGACCTTCACTAGTTTGTCGAATGCGAAACTGGTTTTTGAACCACCAGAGAGCATTGAATTTGAAATGCCTATTGCACTGAAAACCTGACAAAATTAAATACTCGATATTTATGTTGCTACCTACACTGCCGTCTTAATGAGCCGGCACTGTGTTGCCCTTGCCAACTTGGCTATGCTCGAAGCCACCACTGCCTGGAAAATTTTCTGCATTCAGACACAAGCTTCGATGCACTTCAAGGCAAACTTCTAGGTAACGCGTCAGGAGTAAACCTCTAATTGTACCTAGTTTTTGTTTTTTGGTAACAAAGTATCTACCTATTTACTTCGTTAAGAGAAGGAATTTGTAACGTACTTTACTTACTTTTGGTAAAGTAGGGAGTAAGATTATTTAGTTATTTATGGAAAAGACGTGAATGACCAAAGTGCCCTGCCTATTTCCCATCCCTACTCGCGAACGAAATTAGCACCGCAATGAAAACCTAGATACGCCTTAAACAAATGTGTACAAGTTATGTTAGTAAATGAACAATTAACACGAAATAAGATCACTAAATGACAATCCCAGTTTTGGAAGCCGTTACCAATCCTCAAGGACGACACATTTACAGTAAGGAATATATAACGCTTTACTTTCAAAATGAAATAAATCTTTCACTTGAATCGTTGTTACTACTAACGTATACATTTGATTACTTTTTTCGTGAGTGACGGGAAGCGGTATTTATAGTTACTTTATTTCAGTAATGTGTACGTCTGGCACAAGGTAGCTCTTGGTAAATAAAATTGAAAATCGTATTTCAATACTCCTTGTGACGGATGGGCCCATTTAAACTCGACTAAAATTGTATGCCACGTACTCATCGCACACTTAAAAGCGTATGCGATGCTCCAAGTTTGCTCTGGTCGCTTTTTCTGAATATTTCGCGATTGGGAACTTTTCCCACGCCCACTACAAGTACGTCACCCGGTTCAAATTTTTCATGAAAGTAGGACGCTCTCTGAACCGGAACCGCACCTTGAGGTCACCGCGCTTGCAGTATTTTTTTTTTTTTTCACATCGCGAACCGTAATTTTGTTTTACAGAACGCCAGACTGCTTCAGCTGAGATTTACGTCGATCATGCGAAGTTGTAGGCATATCATTTCCTTTGAGAATATGTAAAATTTATTAACTCTGTATCATTTGTCGGTAAATGCCCTTCGCCATATATTTAAAAATTACAAACATACTACTCATTTTGTACTAATCATACTAATCACGAGGCATCGAGTTAAGAACCTAAATGGAGCGACACACTTCGTTTGGTTTTGGAGCCCGCTTCGAACGATAGATGGCAGCACCGCCCCGTTGAAACGCCACTCGACTTGGCCATGGTGTCATTATTTGTTTTAATGTTCGCCGAGATAAAAAATGCACAGCTAAGAATGCGCGAGCTTATTTTGCATAAAATGTTTTTTCCCATATATAATAATTCAGATTTGGCATTTTTTCGTAAAAAACAACAACGCGAGTCTCAGTGATAGATTGCGCATTTCTGGTGCGCTTAAACTTACGCAAAGTAAGCGGACTATTTGCTTTGCAGCTTTGAGTGTGCGAAGCAACATTCTGACTATAAATTCAAACAAAAAAATTTAATTTAATTTTTGCTCTGGTATATTTATATATTTACGCTAACAGAGTTTGTCAAGTAACACAAAAGCGTATAGTATTGCACGAGAGGCCTCTCTTATATTTATCATGACTGCTGTCTTGACCACTGGTGAGGACTTTCGATTCGTCAGCGAACGGAATACGCATATTTCAAATTTTCTCAGTTTGTGAGAAAAGTCATTTTGATATTTCTACGGCGCTGGCTTCAAAAAGCTTGCTGTAAATTCAAGAGACGTTACGCAGCCGCCTTCTGCACAGCAGCAGATGGCATAGTTTTCCTTTTATGAACTCATGTAAGTTTTTTAGTGTTACCGGAGCATTCGAGGAGTTGTTTCTTCTTTGCCCTACATTACCGACTCCAGCAAGTAAGACGGGAAACCTGCAGAACTCTGTCTTCTTCCCTTGTTTGTGTTTTCATTTATTCCTATTGACTGTCGTATATTGTATGTTCATTAATATAGGGACGTAATAAATTCCTTTGTGAATTTTAGTATGGCAAATTTAATCAATGTATTCATCTTAGTGTATGACATCCATGCCAAACTAATCGCGGCCCTATTGATGCCTGTGAAGAATGAAGTTAGAGATGTTACCAATTCGAGGATGTACGAGGCTTGTACTTTTGAGATGTCAGCACAACACGACGCAGGACTTAGTATTCCAATCAATCTTTTGGCACAATTTTTTCTCTAAAGCATTTGGATGGCGGAACTTTAATCGGTGGGGCTTAGGGGTCGCCTCATTGTACTGGTCAGTTCATACGTTTACATAACCGAAATTTAAACAAATCAAGATAACCTATTGAGGTGATCGAATAACCAATTCTTATCCGTCCATGAAGTGCGAAAAGGAAGCTGCATCTAAAACATGATTTCATGACCGCCGTTAGTTTGTAAAATGCGAAACTACTTTTTGAGCCACCAGATTGTAATGAATTTCGAAAATGGCCTCCTGCACGAAAAAATTAACAAACTTAAATAGTCGGTGTTTTTCTCGCTACGTACACTGTCGTCTTAATAAGCCGACACAGTGTTGCCCTGGCCAACTGGGCTATGGTCGAAGCCACCACTGCATGGAGAATTTTATTCATTCAGGCGCAAGCTTCAATGCACGTAAAGGGCAAACTTGTAGGTAACGCGTCTCAAGTAAAGCGCTAATTTTGCATATTTATCTGTTTCGGTAACAAAGTATCTACCTAGTTACTTCTTTAAGAGAATGAAATAGCGTACTTTAGTCACTTTTGGCAAATTAGCGAGTAAGGGTATTTCGTTAGTTCTGGAGGGAACGTGAAAGACACAAGTGCCCTGCCTAGTTCCCGTCCTCCCAACTCCTGCCTGAAATTAGCACCACGATGAAACACTAGGTACGACATAAAGAGAGGTGCCTAAGGCATGTTAGTAATGAAAGAGTTAACACTAAATAAAAGCATTGAATTATAATAACCGTTTTGGAAGTCGATACCACTCATTACAAACGACACATTTAGAGTAATGAATATATAACGCGTTAATTTCAAGATGGACTAACACGTTCCTTTTTAATTTCTCTTACTACTAACATATGCACGTAGTTACTTTTTGCGTGAGTAACGGAAATCGGTATTTATAGTTATTTTATTTCAGTAGCTTGTGCTTTTGGTAAATACAATTCAAAATCGTATTTCAACATTCCTTGTGACGGCAGGGCCAATCTAACCTCGACTCAAACTGTATGTCACGTACTTATCGAACACATAAAAGCGCATGCGCTGCTCGAAATTTGAAACTGTTAGCTTTTTCTGTATATTTCGCGATTGGGATCTTTTGCCTCGTCTACTATAAATACGCTGCCCAGTTCAAATTGTTGATGAAAGTAGGGCGCTTCATGAAGCGTCAGAGCACCACGTGTTCACCGCGTTTGCTTATTTATTTATTTTATTAGACCTACTGCAGGCCTTGAACAGGCCCCTGCAGGTGTGGGGTAACTACAAACAACAAAACTATACATATGAGAATCATGAAACACATGGCAACCATATATATTGCTTATACAGCGACATGTATACATAATGAACGCCATCAGCATAATAAACATTCCATAATCAACGCCTAATATACAGTAACAATGCATGTACAAACACCATGGAAAAGAGAACAATCAAAAGGTGTGACTCTAAAGAGCACCATTGAAGTCGGGGGCAAAAAAAAAAATGTCACGAGTGAGGGCGTTTCAAATTACGTAATAGTGCGTGGGAAGAAGGAATACTTAAAAATGTTAGTTCGAGCGAATATTGGTACCAGGGAATACTGATGATGGTGCCTAGTTTCCCTAGATGACGATGGGGATATATATAGACTTGATTCAATGTGGAGTCTGTTATGATAAAGCAAAGACAAAAATTTTAGTCTCGAAATTTTTCGACGATGCTGGAGTGATGATATATTGTTTGCTATCATTAATGAAGATGGGGAATTTAACCGATTATACTTTCCATAGATAAAGCGAATAGCTCTCCTCTGAACCATCTCAAGCTTTGACGCATCCTTTTTGGTATTCGGGTCTCATACTATGCCAGCATATTCTAACTTCGGTCGGACCAAGAAGTTATATGGTTGTAATTAATGGAAGGGGCAGCGCTTCCAAGTTTTTCACATCGCGAACCATAATTTGGTTTTACAGAACGCCAAATTGCTTCAACTGAGATTTAAGTCCATCATGCGAAGTTGTGGGCATATCATTTCTTTCTACAATATGTACAAGTTATTAAGTCTGTATCATTTGTTGGTAGATGCCCTTCAGCATATGTTTGAAAATGTTAAATATTCTACTCATTTTATACAAATCATACTAATCACGAATCACCGTCTTCCGAACCTATATCGAGGAGCGACATACTTCCTTTCGTTTTAGAGCCCGCTTCGAACAATAGATGGCAGCACCACCCCGTTGAACCGCCACTCCACTGGCCAAGGGGTCAACATTAGCTTTTGAAGTTGGCAAAGATAAAAACTACACAGATACAAAGCGCGTGCTTATTTTACATAAAATTGTTTTATTTTCATATGTGATAATTCAGATTTTGCATTTTTGTAAAAAAAAAAAACCTAAAAACACCGCGCGTCTTAGTGATAGATTTGACATTCTGTTCGTCTTAAAACTTACGCAAATTAGACTGACTATTTGCTTTGCACGCTTGGAGTGCGCGAAGCAACATTCTGAGTATGAATTCTAGCAAAAACATTTAATTTAATTTTTGCTCTGATACATTTTTAAGCTAACCTCGATGTCACGGAAGCCGCCATATAAACAGAAATCTTACGTAAACATATAAGTTTTTTTTTTCTTTTTGGCGCTCCTCAAAAACAACACAGTAAGAGTAATCAATTAACAACGGGTTACTTTTAAGCTGGGGTTACGCGTTCCATCTGCATAGCACTTACAACTACGTATACACTTAGTTACTTTTTGCGTGAGTAACGGGAAGCGGTAGTTATAGTTACTGTATCTCAGTAACGTGTTAGTCTGGTACAAGGTAGCTCTTGGCAAGTGAAATTAAGAATCCTATCTTAATATTTATTGCGACGAATAGGCCAATCTAAAATCGACTAAAATTATATGCCACGTACTCATCGACCACTCAAAAGCGCATGCGCTGGTCCAGGTTTTGACTGGTCGTTTTTTCTCCCGATATGTCATTATTCATGTTTTTCAGCGTCCACTATAAGCAGGCCCCAAAGTTCTAATTATACATGAAAGAAGGACGCTCTGTGAAGTAGAACAGCACCGCGTGGTCACCCGCTTGCTAGTTTGCCGCGTCGCAATTCACAGGAACGTCCTTTGATGTTGGCGGCCTTCAAACGCGGCCCGCCGAAGGTCCTCGTTTGACTTCTAATTGACTACGCGTTTGCGGAATCAAGACTGAATAGAGATTCTAGATGTAACGGAGCCGCCGCCTTTTTTTCTCGTATCTGTTGTAGTTATTCGTGGCCAAGTTGTCCTTTTTCATTTATACTTTAGTGAATATGCAAAATATATATGCAATTTGCGGGTGCTCAAATTGGGATCGTGCGGCTTCCGATTTGATTTACCCAAACTTGCCATTTAAATTTTTTTTTGTTTTTTTCATTTTACACTCGGGAGCGATTTCCACGTATTTGGATTGCTGTGCTAGTATGCAGGCAATGCAGATGTAGTTTTTCATATACTGTAAACGACTCAATTTCCGCGAAGACCTAATTTTCGCGAATTTCGGGAATCGCTACAATTCGCGAAAAATAGATCCCGCGAACAATTCTGGTAAAATGGGAAAACATTGGAATCTATATTGAGATCCCCTGCGTCGCTAAAACTAGAACCCGGAATTATTCTAAAATTTCAGCTTTGACCTAAATCGCGAAATATTGAGCCTGCGAAAAATAAGTCGTTTAAAGTATCTTAATTGTCTTCTTCTTACGTTGAAGCGCATGTGACATCAAAAGAAACACTTTGCGTTTCGATGTAAATATACGCTTCGCCTTAAAAAAATGAACGTTATATGGTTCAAATTGCAAGTTTTAGAAGGGAGTCGCCATGCCATGTTTCAAGGAAATCAAATATTGAACTAGTGTGCCAAGGAATAGTGGTTTTAAACGATACTTATCGTCGGTACGCTAATATTTTATAAACGTGCCCAGACTGTAAACAAATGTAGGCTTTTGGTTTTCTACTAAGACACTGCTAATTTATTCTGACATCCTTGGTTGAAACAACGTGGAAGCATACTTTATACCCGTGATGCCACTTTCGAAATACGTGAAAAAAGCTGGCCTGTTATTGTAGGATCGATCGTGTTATACTTATATTTTTGATAATTTCACGTGGGACATTTTGACATCTCCAGCCAAAACTACAAGTAGGCGTTAATTAGTGCTCCAGTCAAAACATTGGATGTTTTTGCATAACTTACATGACATGAGAACGAGACCAAACTTTCTCGCGCCTGCCCAAAGTTTAGCTGTGCACTCAGTGTAATTTGCATTAATTACAATACAATACTTTCCCAGAACGACCGAAACCAGTCCGGAAGTAAACCTGTATTTACACGAACAAGGAACAATCAATGACACGTGAGCTTCTCTGTTGTACGCCACGCTTCCGACGAGAATACTTCACAGTCAAACACGCCGCTCGTGCATTTGTTTGCACAGTGTCTGGAAGATACTTTCAACGTCCTTTCATTCATGTTCAATGCAGATAGGTCTATAGCGGTTGACGTATGGGGCTTCCGCAGTGAGTTCAGTACAAGACGACTCTGTAGGTACGCTAACGTATAAAAAATACAGCTGGTGACTTCTTGCCTGTATAGCCTGGAGTCACGTTAAAAGAACTGATGCTTAATGTCTAGATGATAGGCGGCAAATGTTTTTTTTTTCTCATTGCTATTCATTTTGAACATACCAGCATCACTGGTGAGGGGGTGAAACTGAAAACACGGGGATGGCTAAGGCGAGCTGGTGTAAGTTTACCATTTGCTTGAAATACCTGAGACAGGCTGAGAAAAAAAAAAACTTGAAGCAGAAAAAAACACAAGAATCAAGACAAAAATTACAGATACGTGCGTCTCAAGATTTGTGAGAAAAATTCAAATTTTAACTATTCTACTTATCTTCATAATCAAGTTAAGAATGATGAATAAAAGCAACTCAAATGTTACTTGACGAGCCTCAATTTTCATTAGCAGCGAAAATAAAAGCAACCACAAGCCCCGTATATATTTTTAACGGAAGGTGAAAAACAAAATAACTCAAAACACACAAGAAAAAACTAAAATCCTACAACTATTTTAGTAATTACACATTTAAAGCATAGATGGCGTGACGCGATGAGAGACAGTGAGAAATCTCCGTCAATCGTCGCCGACTTCGTCGCTGTCGCTTGTCTCGTCGCTCGCTGAATCGTTTATATGCACAATCATTCTAGTACATTAATTTGCTTAAAATTTGTTGAAGTTGAACTTTCTCAGACTAAAAGGCCGTAGTTATATTGTGCGTAAAAACGAGAATGGTAGATTAAACTCCTTATTTATGTGAGAAAGATACCTCGACATATATGTCAAATATTGTGTACAAACTACTTGCACAATCTTATACATTGTATAACATTTTATTCCGTTGGTGGTGACAAAGACGGGTTTAGTCAAGTCACACTCGTCTGCTTATTTTATAGCTCGCCCTTACCAGTGAATGAAAATAGTTAACTGCAAATTTAAAATAACCTCAAGCCTCCCTTAGCGAAAACTGAGACGTTTGAAATATACCACATTCTAATTTTAGTGTATTTTAAGTACGGCTGATAATTGTAAGTACACAAAAAATAGACCGAAAATACACACTTCTTTTTTTTTTATTTAGTTCTAAAATATATTTCTAAAAATAGTTTTAAAATGCCTGTATTTGAACTACATTTGAACTTCTCTTCATGCGTTCTGAAATATGCAAATACTAAATTTGTAGGCACGAAATACCTTTCAATTATATTTATTAAAATATTAGTTTATTTCATGCAAAATATACTCCAACCCCCAAAAAAGGCAGCGATCAAAAATATGTGCAGAATGCTCTTAAAATACCTGGAAATCGTAAATACTGTTGTGTTATACCCTAAGCACCTTTTGACTGCAATAATTTGGTAGTTTGAATTAAACTACCAAAGTATTGAAAAGCTCGCCTATCAGAAATTAACTTCAAGCAGATGTGGAGTACATTGAACTGCCTAAATACAATATTTGATTAGTTTGTCAATTGAGTTGTGCAGCATCGCACTGATGAGTCAGAGACGTTTATGTTATTGTTTCCTTTTTTTCTATCAAGAACACACCTGACGAGTTTCTTGCACCCCAATCACAAACGGGGTTCGGGAACTACAACCACAACACTTGCTGATGTTGGAAAGCTTCAGCAAGAGCTGTGAGCAGATATGTTTGGTGTGGTATTGTGTTAGCGCAATGTTAGTTCACTGAATGTGTATACTCGCCATTGTATGTGATGTGAGTATACTCTGTTTCACCTTATGATGTACCGCAGGAAAGGCTATAAGCGCGAGCTCCTTGCTCTGGGGCAAATCCCGGCGGCACAAGCTCTCGTGACTAACATGAGCAGCTGCCAACGCTATGAGCTCGCGCTTCTAGCCTTCGCTGCGGTACAACATAAGGTGAAACGAAGTATAGTGACTTTAATATAGTGACGTTAATGACCATATTAATAGCCAACTAGTAAAGAAAAGCAAAATTACTATTTTAAAGTGAAGAAACTAGCTTGACTCGCTTCATCCTGAGTGGTGCTATGCAGAGAAGCAATAACATTTCTTCTAGAAGCCGTTTTTGTGAATATTGTTGTAGCGACTGCGCCAAATTATTATTATTTGTACCAATGCTTTTTAGTAAGAGATATCGTCCACGAACTTCAAAACACTGTTTCCCGTTTGATAGACTCCCTAGGAGAAGATAGAATACTTAGAACCTTAATAAGTGCAGAGCTGGCCACCGGTCAAATGATTACTTTGAATATGTAGGCTATATAAGGCTCTAGAGCAGTCAACAGGACTGTGATTCAGGTGTTCAGTGCGTCATGGTGTTTGTGTTTGTGTTCGTTTCTGATGTGTAGTTGTGGGATGTATTAGTAGAGCCTTCAAATACCACAGAAATTCATTTACTAACAAAATCCAAAAAAATTAAAAAAAAATTGTATAGCCGCTTTTCAGACAAATGACATCCCGTTTGGGCTCGGAAAACTATGAAATTAAAACGTTCTTGTTAATTTTAAAAGAAAGGTCATTGTAATGAAGAACTTAGTAATTAGAACGGGAAAGGATACATGGGTGATCTATATTATAATCCTGTGTAATGACAAAAATAACGAGTGTGTCTATGGCCTCGCAAATCAGAGCTCTATAACAAATGTTTTAGCTAATCTGGATAACAACCCTGACATATTTCATAACGAAAACAGATCTACCACTTTTCTTTAAATAAAATGTAAGGAAAGACAACGATCCGCTTATAATGTTTTAGACATCCCTCAAAGAATCGACGTTTGTCAGCGAATGTCTAAACTACCTTTCATTTTTCACTACATGGAAAGCCTGCCTTAGAAACGCTCTTCTATTTACGGCTATAAAAAAACTAGAAATGGTCAACTTACTTCATCCTAAATATGAGCAGAGTGAAAAACACATAAAATCGCTCAAAACGGTCGTTCATGCTCCCTTTTACGCCGTCCCAAGCGGTTCTTTCATGCACGTAAACTTTAAAGGCGGAGGAAATTCCAAGAATATTCGTGGCAAAAAAAAGGAATTGTCTTTGTGTGCGTGTGAAGGACGTTCAACATACGCTTGATCTTCCTACATATCTAACTACTTTTTATGCTTTGTTGGATTTTTGGAGGACGAGAGCTGAGCAAGCTTGAGGCGCGAAAAGTACCTGCGCACCCCGAGGCAGCGCGTTCTTCGCTTATTCGCTAATTAAGGCTTTCGAGCGTTGCCGCATTAGCGACACCGCCATAATGCGTTGGGACAATTCCCTCGTCTCGCGACGCCCGGCAACGCGTTATGCTATTACACTAGTCGCTCTTTCTTTTTTCGGCTCTGTTTATTTTCCTTTTTTTGTTTCATTGCAACGAATACTTATATTTTATTGCATTTTTAATTCCCTTAGTTCCTCCATACCTTTAATAAGAACCTGAATAGTTAGACGTTTTTGGTGGAATCTTGTTTCCTTTGACAGCATGCATTCCAAACTTAAAAGTCCACTTAAGGCATTACAAAACAAAATTGTAGTTATTCACATGGTGAGAACTGCATAACATCTTTTTTGAAAGCCCGGGCCCCAATACGCGATCGATGGCTCTCGAAATGCGGTGGCAGCGCGTGCGTGCTGAAGGCTCAGGAGGTGCCGAAGATTTATCGAAGCTAGGAAGCTCGCGCCGGCGGAGGGACAATCGAAACTCCTCTTTGCCATTTTCATCTTGTCATGAGTTGAAAACACAATATACAGCATCGAACGCAAGAAGGAGAGCCTGAATACCTAATGAAAAAATTAAACCCAACGAAACTTGTGCGCACGAATAAAACAGATTAAACACCACTCAAAAAAAAAATGGACTCGTAAATCATTTCTGTAATATCCCGAGAGATGGCCAACCTAAAATCAATAGCAAATCGGTTAAAATTAAGGAGTAGGCTAATTTTCAAAGTGATATTCAGAAAATGTTGAAAGCAACACTTGCTAGTCTTAAATTTTGTGACCCTCAAAACTTGTGATCGCTAGAAGGAGCGATGAACTAGAAACGACTGTCCTTTCAAGTCAGCTATGTTCACTTTTCTCCCGCCGTGGTTAATTAAGTAATACCGTTTTTGCCGAGGTCAAACATCGGCCAAGGTCCTGCAATTGCTGGAAGTAAGCTATCTTTCGGTGTCTCTGAAAAACAAAATGCAAATCATGTCATAACTAGGGGTGGCCTATCTTTCTGGGGTGGGCATCTCTCGGAATATTACGGTAAGAACATTGTGACATCATTATTGATCCTAATAAAAGGCAGTAGCCTTATTTAAACTACAATTACGTTTATGTTTGTTATTAACCCCACCTACACGAACCTGTCCTTCCTGGTGGTGCACCGTAACATAGACAAAGATATACAGGGCACACACATCAAACGCACTAACATTATACACGCAAAATTCCAAATTTACATAAAGAATCAGAAAACAAATTTACATCAGCTATAGCTCTGGACGTTTCTATTTTTTAAATAACTTATAGGTATGAGTATGTCAATTGAAGTTAACGAAATCCACTATACAAAACTTCGTTAGGTGACAGACGAAAGCTAGGAACGCACATTAACATAAAACAATTTCATTTGATTTCAAAGGCCAAGAAACAACAAAAGCTTACGGAAGATAATAAGTTTGAGCATGACATTTTGCCGTTTGAAAGCTTGTGCAAAGGTAACAATTCATGAAGATATCTTTTTTCGGAAAGTGTGTAGCCAGTTGCAGTCATGATGATATTTTTGCCCTCGAGGTATCGGTCATAAATTAAACAATAAAGCGTCTTTAGACGCTTCAGGACGCTTAGATTTTGAATATTAGGCGAATTCAAGGCATTTGAAACAAACAAAACTTTAAGCGAAGAAAGAAATTATACAGCACAAGCGCAGATGACAGTATTTTAAGCTCTCGCGCAATTCCTTGAAACTATGCCGAGCATCCTCAATGAAGAAGCCACCACGGCCTTAACGTGAGAGTACATCCGAAGCACGGAGTTTCATAGACTCCAAACTCGTGTATGACAATGCTCTTTTTATTTTCGACATGTTGAGCATGTAGGATTTATACATGCGCTATATAGTTTCGACTAAATGTAATACCTTTTTTTTAAGCTTAAGAGTGCACTACATATTGACTACGTTGATATCAATATGAGTTTCCTTGCAGTCACAGTGAGCTTCAATTGCGTACAATCCGTTTACCGTCATCCGCATACAGCAACAATTGGGAAACAAAACACACATCAAAGTGTTCATTAGCAAATATGTTGTACAGTAGGGACTAAGGTTAGAAACCTGAGAGACGACAGAAGTGGAGGTGTACGGGACCGACAAGGCCCCGTATGCGGACATAGATTGAGCGCCCCGGAAAATAATTCTAGGACCATTGGATGTACCCTTCAGTTACACCATATTCAGACATTTAGCCAGAAGTAATTCATACTTGATCTAATCGAATGCCTCCGTCATGTCTAAATACACTACATCAAACTTGGCCTCGGTTTTAAATGATGGGAGCACAAAACTGCATAAAATGACAAACATAAGACTGTACCAAGCGGCCCTTCAGTAAGCCATGTTGCGCCGAATTATATTTGTGCTCAAAGAAGCGATCGAAGCGCGTTAAAACCATCATTCAAAAATATTGGTATATAAAACACCGGCCTTTACTTGTTTTCATTAGTAGGGTCTCAGATATGAAAGCCGGTTACAATAACTACACGTTTCCACGCAGTCGAAACGTGCAGTAAAAACAACCTGGCTCAGCTCCAGGCTTTCACAAGAAAACAGTAATGGTAGGAAACGGAACAGTAGAGAGTTTTAGCGAATCGTTTTTGCACATCTTATACGCTAAGATAGGCCCTCTGGTACGAACGGCGCATGTGCTATCGCAGAAGACTCGCACATGGGCAGTTCGTACCGCATCGTACCGTATCCTACCGTATCGAATGTGCAAAACGGTTCACTAAACATCTCTAGTAACCTCACGTCTCCATCCTGAAAACGGATTATACGATAGAGACGTTCAATATTGTTCAGTCAAAAGGTATAGAAAAAATTGTTTACCAAATTTAAATGTTTATTTTACACAAACGAAAATGTAGCACACTGTCTACCAAATAGCGTACACATCTAGGAGTCGGCTTGCGTCAAAAGTGAACTTTGGAAGGCGCCGTCCACACTGTCCGAGCAACGTAAAATTACAGCTTCATGTCACGCCCCGTCCAAGGAGAATTGTGTCCCGTTGTTCTCGTGCAAACAGCGGTAGTTTGGCCGCCCGGAAGTTTCGGTGTGTCATGTTCGGTTCGTATTTTTTGCTCTTGTTCTGTTGGATGTTTTTTCTTCTCCCTTTTAGTGTACAAGACGGAAGGGGATCCGCTCGGTCGATAATTGCGGCACCGTCTGACTTCTTTTATTTTTTTGTGTACGTCATGTGCAGTTGTAATTTCAGAAAAAGCAGAACAAGAAAATACAAACGTAAGAAGGCCAAATTGTAGATGGACGTGATGCGCTGGGTAACTTTGTTTGGCCTTCGCGAACTTATATTAATGACAATGTTAGCTTGACAGAAACGGCACCAAAGGCAACTTGAGTGACAAGATATTTGCAATAAAAAAGAGAAAACCTTTTAAAACGACATCTGAATATTTATCAACGTAAAATAATATTCAAACCAGATGATTTTTTTCTTAATGGTTGAGAGTGAGCTTGTAAATTAAAGTGTAGTGTAGTGTCTGACAGTTTAAGAACCATGGGGCGTGGTGCACCCCAGTCATTTTAGTATCGCTCTGTGGACGATGACATTGCGAGTTTAGCCAATCAAAACGCTGAAAAACGAATGACGCAGCAACGAGCGTGAGCATTATTTAAGCTACGGCCTGCCTTCTTTAGCAATCAGTGAAATAAAAATTGGCATTTGATTTTGTAAAGCATCTAAACTGTTTGTTTTTGGCCGGGTTCCAATAAGACAATCAAACAATCTTGGGTTCTAGGCTATTACATACAAGTTCGTGCCTGTGTACAAAAGATTGTTTTGTTTTCAGTTACACCGATAGAAAATAAGAAAATCTCAATGAAAGAGTATATTTTCTATTATTTCATTATTCATGCATCCGTGGAAATATTTGCCCATTATTTTCGAACAAAGCAATGTGCTTTTTTATGGCATGCGAATTTCATGTAATGTACCCTTTTCATTCATTCAATGCGGAAGATGAATATAAAAGTCGCGCTCCAAGGAACGTGTTTTATATACATTATTTTGTGCGCTATACTCGCAACTAGACAATTTTAGTGTTTGAAGGCAACGTAAAAATAAATCATTTGAGAATCTAGAAATATAGCCACCATAAACATATGTAACTATTTAACTCATTATTTAAGTCGCCTGCCCTTTCAAATTCAATTTTACTTATGCCATAAAACAAAACTCAGAAACTGGTAAACTATATCATTCAGATATATTTCCAAGATAGTATTGAGGGCGACTACGTATGCGATAGCTTTCATGCTGTAAATGATACTACCAGCTTTCTATTCGCACTATATTAATATCCACGATTCAACCGATATAGAAAACAAAAGACCATTCGTTTATATGGCTTCTACCTAATGTTTACGAAGGAATAATTAAAAACAAATCTGGAGATAAAATGAAGTCCCGGGAACACGCAACTTCTATGGACGTAGACCTTGTGTTCGAATACAAGTGAGTATTTCCAAAGTTCATATATTTATTGTCATTCTAAAGACTGTACTATCGACTACGAATGAAATGCGTACAACGCAGTGCGTGGACTTCGATACATGCTGCGCAACCCTGACGCAACTAAGAAATGATAAAACTGTGTAGTGGAGAGAGGAGTTTCGAGAGTGTGCACATCGGAGTAGGCACGCACCCTCGTAGCCCCCTTTCCACCCCGTACTTTAATCAGTTACTAGCTGCCTCTAAATGGCGCAGTATGGTAGGCCTAGCGCTCCACTCTTCGTATTTCCTTTGTACGCGAGACTAGATATGTAGCCCCGTGAAAGGATCTGTGTGCGTTTTAGGGTTCAAGTAGAAGAAATAACGCACATAAAAATAACATATGCAGCAGTCGTACAGCGGCGTGACCCAGTTAGCACCAACACACATCCGATTTATTTGTAGGTTTTTTTTATTCTCGCAGATAAAAGGATTGCACCCCCCTTATTCCCCGTTTTTTTTTTTGTATTGTTGCCTACGTTTGACATGGTTTGTCCAAATTTCACCACGTCGTGCTTACGTCGTGATAGAAGTGCCTTAGTAATCGAAATCTTAACTGAACTCTAAATAATCAAACCTAGTCAAACACTGCTGTGCGAAAGGCCTACAATCCGATAGAATATTGTTTGTTTTTAATTACGCTGTAAGAGCCATTTTCAAAATTTGGAAGCAAAACAAAAAACACATTTTAGTCGTTATACAAGATCAGCCCTGCAGCAAGCAAACACTCGATAATTTTCACTCGCTGGTTTAAGGAATTTCGCAAACTTTGCCTCTGCCCGGTTCATCTCAGTTGAGCCTTTCGGTGGGAATGAGGGGCGGGAGGTGGAATTTTGTGTGCGTGGGTGGCGTTCGCCCAGGAAACAATTTTCGCCAGTATCGCGTTTCCAGACTGTTCATTAACCGTGGCTCAGATTTTTGTTTTATTTCGTTAGACTGCATTTATTTTTGGTTGGATCGCCTCTGATGTTTCGAACGTGTCCCGAAAATTAGTTTCTTTCGGGCAGAGTGATGTGCGGCTCCGTTCGGTATTGTTCGCCCGCGGCGTGCAAACATGCCGGCTTCGGAAATCGCGAGAGCTTAAGGGACTTAAAAGAGAACGAACCGGATTTCCGCCTTTTTGCTCAACATTTATGCTTTAAGACGGGTTTGGTTACTTAGTGTCCTCCAACTGCGGCGCGTCGTTCTGTATTATGCTGTTGTGTCGAGTACAATCTCCTGATAATTGAAGATTTGAGGAAAGAAGCGCTTTATCTGTCAATAGCAAAAACAAGCCAACTGCAGCTGACACTTTGATTAACTAACGTTGCAGGCGTTTCGTCCTAAAAATAAGATGTGAAACGCGTACCGATAACTTCGAGAGAAAAATGGAGTTGAAAAACCTGTGAGATCACTTACCTGCAGAAGACATAGACAGCCAATGTCGTCACTGCGCACATCAGTGCGAACGACACAATCTTCTGACGCCACGAAAAATAAAAAACGAAGTTCGTTAGATTTGTCTGAAAAAAAAAACTTCGCCTAAAGCTGACTTTCTTTTATGGTAAACTTAGAATTGACGCTGAACTCAAGCATTTGTGATCTTAAATGCATGTCTCGTCATCTTGGCGACAGATTTTATTATAACACAATTGAATGCGTTGGAACGAAATCTGTTAGGCTGTATACTAAAGACAACACATGGGAAAATACCACTGTCACAAAGTAATACGTAATACGAAATTTTTGATACATTTTCACTTCAAATCTTTCGTTTGATATCACAGTCCGGGACACCAGGCAAGAGTTCCCAGAATAAACAACGCGATGGCAGACTTCCCGAAATCATCCAAGCCATTTTTATAGCCGTAACATGGTCGGCAGGCCTTGCTCTGTCCACAAAGTTTCCCAGCGACGATTGTAAACACACTCTTCTCCCTGTCCTGCCTGAGCACACAAAGTCTTTCCAAACTCGACATACTTACGACTCAAAAATACACACAACAACAAAAAAACGAGAAACCCTCCCCCGCCCCCCCCCCCCCCCTTCCCGACCACTTCGATCGACGGGTCCCTATAAAGCCTCCAGGTGAATCCGCGGACCAAGACTTCATCGTCAACATCTGTGATGTTCCTCGCTCTTCCCAAGAGGGACCTAAAAGCATTTTCGTTTTAGTTTCTGTTCCCCTCCCCCTTGCTTTTACTACAGCGTCGCCATTTTTGTGGCAGCCATTACAAGATACCTTTTAGTCCCCGAGGTGTTGTCTGCCCTCCGCACTTTTACGTATATTTCTTATGTGTCTTTCGTTTTTCGGCATTGCTGCACCCTTGAGGCGTTTTTGGTGGATCGCTCTGCGCGACGTTCGAGCAAGCTTATTGCTGGAACTCCGAGAGAAGCACATTTTTTCCACTGTTATAGCCATTAGTGTCGACGGTTTGATAAGGAACTTGGAACAAGAAGAGTACAAGTAAGCCTTTTAAAAACTTATCTGGAAACATTTTTTTTTCTTTATGCAGGCACTGCTCATTAAGAGGAGCGGCAATGGCTCGAGGGGGGAGGGGGAGGGGGAGGGGGGGGGGCGGCTCAAAATGAGAAGAGAAAGTTTACAGGCAATCAGGTTCAAAAAGTTTATAATTTAAAGAATAATAACAGTAGAATAAGATGAAAAATCGCAATCTTAACAACGAGCGTACCCACGTTTGTTATACGAAATTGAAGCCTCTAAAAACTGCCGATATGATACATTAATAGTAGTCGTTTGTAATTTATGTATAATATCCCAACGTTGCTCGAAACAAATTTATTTGAAAGAGCTCTCGTGTCAGACCATCGCCAGCTTGTTTTATTAAATAGTACGTGAGGAAACCCACTGAAATGTTGTTTCAACTTTCTCGTGGTGGATGGTTATCATAATCTCGCATGTGGAAACTCTCGAAACATATTTTTTCGTTGTTATTTTTTGCAGAAACTGGAACATACGACCGCAGAACTAAAAGAAACAATAAACACATCTTGTTTTTAGTTATATTGTACGAATAGTGGCTCCAAGTATGGACTCAAATATTTACGCCATTCACCGTGAATAAAGCGTTACGTTAAAATTTCTAAGGGCTGGCACTATATTTTGCGGTTGCTATTTGTTTATTTTTTTGTTTAATCATTCTGATCTAACGCATTTACAATCAGTGCGAAAATGAAGGCGCTTAATTTTATATAAATCACAGCAGCTAGTATGCGCTCAGATTTTTACCTGCGTCTTAAGAACGATAATACAGTTTCTCCTATTGCTTAAGCACTTTTAGTTTATTCAAGCCCAGGACATTCAAAATTCCGCACATTGCTGTCCCATTAGTTAAGTTTAGACCGTATGATAAATTATTGGCGTGTTGTATTACCTTCCTAACGCTAAATATAAAAATAGAGTACTGTCTCAGATCTGTCTCTACATGTTTAAGGCCCACAACCGAAAGCACAAAGAGGAACAAAGAATGACCTTCGGGGTTTTGGACTCAATCGTTAAACTTTTAGCAGCAATGCAAGAAAATCGCCATATTAATTTACATGGTTTCAAACACTTCTTTTCACAGCAAAATACCTTCCTAGTAGTTTCGAACAAGAAGAATTGAGAACTTCGTATTTATTTGGGTCGAGTAAAGTTTATTGTTCGCCGAATTAATATTCTTGTCTTTCTCCCTCTCTTTGTCTCTCACTCTTTTTCGGTCACTTTCTGTATAAGTTCCCGAAGGAATTTTGTTATCAATATTTCTGTGAAAATAAAGAAAATAAAAAAATTGCACAGCTGACGAAGCCTAGCTTCGTAACAGGAAGGTAGAAAGTTTGTGAAAAGTCAGCCTTCAGTCTTCAGTGAACATTCTATATTGCTGATAGGAATATGTAAGGTCACTCTGTCTTCTAAACAAAACAAACAAACAAGCAAACCCCGAGTTCCGCTTCTTAGTCTAATAATATACTCCAAATATTCTACAGTCGGAGACTCTGCTAGCGTGAATAGGTACGGAAGGTTCCAAACATCCTTTGTTCTCAACTGAGGTGTTTTCCCTCTCGCCCCGGAAATCCACCACTCAGGCCTTTTTTTATTGCTTAAGGTGACGGATCATTGCAGACGACAGAAACAGAAATAAAATTGAGCATTGCGAGCGCGCTAAGAATGCGGAATACAAAACCGCAGCGAATGGACGTTTGACTAAATTGAAACTGTCTTTCGTTGGAATGGATTGAGCCCAACTGGCACGGCAGATATTTTATGTTTGTTTGCTTGTGAAATGGTATCCGCTACCAAAAGAATACAAAATAATTCACAAAGTCAACATTATATTTTTGTTTAACAATGATTTACCCACGGGTCCCATTAAACCGTTTGAGCATGTGATTTCTGTCAAAAAATCGGTTTTTGGTTGAAGAATGTGTTAGTAGTAGAGTCCTCTTGGCAAGGTATCCATTCGGCCTGTTGTACTTGCAGTTAATCGCAGGGCTCTAATGCGTTGCCGGGGTACATCAATCATTCAGTTTTATTCGCGGTTTTATTATTCTCATGGTCGTTAAAAATTAAGTGGAGATGATGTTTGTTTAAAAAATAAATCGTAGCGTGGTTGTCAATTAACGGAGTGTTTTCAGAGTTCCGGACGCGTCTAGCTATAAAAACAAAATTCAAAGGATATATTTTAGGTTCAGTGTGCCTGCTGGGCAAGTTACTAAGTATATACTTGTTTCAGGTTACAGCCAAATCGCTAAAATGTTTATAACATATTTTACAGACATTGCTCATCTGAAATACCCCTCTCAGATGTAATGAGTTAAATTGAATGCCTATGTTAACTCTGAGATAGCTTCAGAGTATTTAGTACGCCCCTGCGTATAAATTGATATCAGTAACTTTATTCATTTTTAAATACGGACATATATACTTATTTATGCATTAATCTGATTTCATATAAATTTTAACCTCTATTGAATTTCGTTTTCCACAGGACACACATTAGATGCTTGTTTCCTGGTGTGCTCGCCGTATACACAAATGTTTCCCATGCCAAGAACAAAACCTCTTACACTAAATTACAACATATAAACTAGAAAGCTGATTGCCAGAGCACTTTTTCTGAGTTTTTGCATTCACTTCAGCGTGTTCCTACATTGCTTTTTGTGGTAGGTGGATGCCCTTACCGCTTCCTCGAATTGCTGGAATTGCTACGCGCATTCGCCAGAAATACGGCTAGAATAAAAAGCTGGCTTCGGAAATTTTATTTGAGCCAGTTTTTTTTTTGTTTTAGAGAATGCTCATAAATATAAGTTTTTGACTCAATAAAACCTTACGTTGGAGGTCTCAGGTGGTTACTGCAGTGATAGCAAAAGGCAAGCCACGTTCAATAAACAAGCGTTACATATATGCTACTTTCCCAGTTATTCACTAATGCCAGAGTAGTCGAAGCCTCGAGAAAATTATATGTAAGGTGTCTACGGTATTTCAAATATTTTGAATTCGTAAAACGTGTCGCAACGAAGTGTTCTACGGATTTCTAATTGGCGTATATTTCATAATCGCGAAATTAGTAAGTTTGATCGGTGCGCAAAAGAGGAGCGGTAAGAAGTGGGATTTGGTGAACTTGACAAATTCATTTGAAACGTTTATGATATTATCCCTTCAGTGCGACTTTAAGAAAGATGTTGCTAATTTGACGATGTATATAAGCTCAATGTTTGCAATTTGACCTACTCCTGAAGCACGTTAAGTAGGCGCCTTAAATAGAACAAGCATAAAAACACGCGTTTTAGAAAAACCGAAGCTTAGCTGATGAATTCAAAAGAAGCGATGGGCCCTGGGATTGCATACGGCACACCAGCCTTCCGAAAAGCGTCTTTGGTGCATTGGCACTCAAGGAAGAACACGCCAATCAAAGTGCCAAACATATAACACGCAGGAAACGTGCGATGACGAAACGGCCAAGCGTGCGCCGTGTTTGGTTGAGGTAGGGAGTAAGCAAAAAGCACGTGGGCGCGTTTGGGGAGTAAGGCAAACGCACGGGGCGTGCATGGAGGAGACAAACTTGCACGCTGTACAGGTTGCGCGAGCAGCGTCTTATACCAATTTGCCTCCGTGCGCATTTAGAAAAAAAACGATGTCACCTCATCAAACACTATGATATCGATTAGCAAGGACGTATAATATCTATTATATTATTAACATACGCCGCATTAACAGCGACTCATCTCAATAATTACTCATTTCAACGTTCAAAAGCATTACATCACGGAAATGTTTTTTTCGAGGTACACTTTAAAATAAGCCAGTGCGTCTACTGCCCGCACAACACTCGGAGAGCCAATCACTTCAACTTGCGGAGGCAGCTCAGCAAATGACGATGCCGAAATATACGTTTAGACCAAAAAAACGCTGTCTGAGTTGTGACATTAAGCAATGCAAGCGTGACGTTTTGCAATGCTTAATGTCACAACTCAGACTACGTTTTTTCTATCTAAACATATGTTTCGGCATCGTCATTTGCCGAGCTGCCTCCGCAAGTTGCGGTGATTGGCTTTCCAAGTGTTGTGAGGGAAAATAGACGCACGGGCTTTTTATAGAGAGTATATGGTTTGAGAATAGCAGGATCTAATCTGCTAAAGAATATATTAAGAATAAATTTTAAAAAAAAACTTCGGGCAAACCCATTGGACCACTGCTAAGTCGACATAATAACTTCTAAATTATTACTTTTAAGTTACGTAGGAACAAAAACACACAAAAAAGAAACCCCCGCAAACATGACAAAAAAAGTTTGTGCGTAGAATCAAAGTTTATTAACGAGTTTGTAACCTGAAGTTGATATTTAGCCTGCCTTTCGCATCTAGGGGTTCTGATGGGATTTCAAGTTGTAAGTACTACCTGCGCCGTGGGAAAGCGCTGGACCCGTTGGCGACTGTGGGAATTAACGCCGTATTTTGAAGCCAGCATTGCGTTAAAATTCAAACAGTGCAGAGTTCGAACTCAACACTGTTTGGATGGAGAATTGAAACCTTGCAACATATGTCTCGGACACGTTGTTTAATTAAAACCTTTCAGTGTATCTGTCGTTTTTTTTCTTTACCCGCAGACCCGGGGTTTATGTCATGACGCACTGTAAAATTATATATAACTAGCGTTGTTTGCGTACAAAACAGCCGTAACTCGGGATACTGTGTTTATGACACTTCTGAATACATATATAAATGCGGAACACGTGCGCAATATGAAAATAATTGGCTACGTTCATAAGGTGAATCGTTTTCCATTAACTGGAGAGGGCGACAACTTCAAAACCGGTGCTGTAATTGAAAGCTCGAAAACACCCGCAGGGCTTGTTTTAAAATGTCGGCACTTTTTTCGTAACGAAAAAAGCACCAACAGTCCCCAGTTCGGCATCGCACATAACTCAACCATTCATACAGCGCGTCTACTTACTCCTTTCGGTTAATGCATCGTCAAAAGCATCGCCCCAAGGTCGAAAAACCAGCGTCCTTTCGACAAATGTTCGAGGAAATGGCGGCGGATGGGTTCCCGCACTCAGGAAATGGCGCTTTTCCAGCGAGATTCCACCCCGCAGAGCGGAAGCGGAAGTGACGACGATATCGGCAGAGAGTGGCGCTACCTTGTAGCACGATGGGTGCCGGTACGTCACTTCCGGCTAGCACCACGCAGCCGGCGGGGAGGGGCAGGCTATGGATTGCCAGATTTCCTCAGGGTATAGGTTCGCCGCTTGACAAATGGCCACTCCAAATGGTCGGCCAGTAAGTGCGCGTCCTCGGAGCCTACGGGCAATTTCGGATCCGAGAGAAGCTTGCCATGAGCTTCCACAAAGCGGGTTCGTAGATCGGTGAAGCTGAGTAGGTTCAGTCATCAAACACGTTCTTCAAAACATGAACAAAATCTTTTGGCGAGGTTCATTGCGGGAAAAATCAAAACTTTCAATAAAAGGTTTGATTTTTCAGTTTTTCTAAAAGCAGCCAAGATGCCGAGTTTCACCGTAAAGCATTGGCTGCAATTCCCAGAGAAAGTAGAAATGTTATATGTATCTTTTTCGGCATTAATCTCGTAATTTGTTTAATAAAATTTTAGAATTTGTTGGGTTTTCTTTTTTAATTTTTCGCATAAAAAAGCGTTAAAGGGAAGCTGAAGTACTTTTCAAGAAATCTGAGTTAGGAGCGAACTTCTATAGCTTTTTATCCTGCAAATTCCGTTATGGCACTTATCTTGGTCAGAAGTGGTAAGGTGCGTCAAAATGAGACAAAAAGTTACTTTCAATGTTAACTTTTATGTTTGTTTTAATATTGAAAAAACACGACTCAAACAACGTCTTGGCTCTAAACTCATTAAATATTTCTTAAACGAAGCAAGCGGAACATTAAAAGAACTAAACTATGTGAGAATCTTACAATGTCTAAATTTGCTCCGCCCTTTGGGGCAACATTAGACAACATAGTGTCTAATTTAAGTGTGTCAACAATGACACACTTAAAAAAAAAACACCTGATATGCGTTCAGTCTTTGAAATAAAAACGCTTAAAACGCATTGTGCGAGCTCCAACGCAGTCTTCATGAGCACACACTTTGCGTTCGGTGCACTCGATCCATACTTAATGCGGGGTTTCTTGGCTCCAAAGTTTTTTGCATACCAGGCCCCCCGCCAGTCTCCTGCGCTGTGCATCACACGGTCTGCATAAACCTTGAACCTTGCGTGTGTTTTCGGTTGATCACTAATGATCTTTCACTCCGATTTCACGGTATTTTGTGCTTGGAGGTGGGTGGGTGGAAGGAGGGGGAGAGGGGGGAGTGGGACGGTGGCATTTAGTTGCTTTCGCCAACAACAGCTTTGCCTTGTGGGACGGTGACGTTAGAACAGTGGTGCTCTCCAATTTGCTTGTTATGTCTTTCTATCCTACTAACGTAGGAGAGAAAAAGATAACAAGCAGGTACAAAATTTTTTTTGAAATTTGAATTTTTGAAAAGGACGCTTCTTTTATATCTCAGTCGTTTTTTTTTTTTTTGTAGAGCCGCTGCTCTTCATATTCACTTAGCCGTTTGGCTCACCTTTGAAGCGAATCCATTGGTACGCCAAAAAGTGGGGCAACAGTGCGAAGGGAGTGACGCTGTTACTTGACACTTCAAGAGCTTTGTTGATGCCACATTCGCGCTATAAAGCCCTTGTTACTTTTTTTATATACGTTCGTGCCATTATGAACACCACGCAAAAAAGAGTGGAGTTGAAGAGCAACAAAAATGACGTATGCGCTATTGACATACCCGTCATAAAATGCCAGGTTGTCGCGTTTTGCCCGGCGCGTATTCCGTTGCGTAAATAACTTTTTATTTAAAACCGCAACCACATATTGCTCAAAGTTGGTCCGCATGGAACTAATAAAGCGTACCAGTTAAACTAAAGCTTAGATTCACAGCCTAGTTTGTGTCAACCGGGGTCCGCGCCTCGAAGCGAAAGCTCGCACTGACGTTTGCGCCTTTTCGGTGGGGGGTAAGCAGGTCAACCTCAACTCAGCATTTATTTTCTCCGGAACACACTTGCCGATAGCTTTCACTTTTTACACATGCACAGTGTGCAGGGTACGGAAGTTTTTGGTGAAGTTTGAACGAATTCCAAGTTATGGACTGGAAGATAGATGGCGCTAAACAGTAAATGTCGCAATTTGCCCCACGTCTCATTTTACCCCACCTTACCCTAAACGTAAACCACATTCGCTTTTAAAAGTGCGTGCAGCTATTGCCACCAGGCATGCGGTGATCCTCTCCGCCTCCTGTTATTTATCCGGGGCGTCGTGACGTCATTGACGGTATCCCCAAGCCAGCTGAGTGGCGAGCAAGGGTCATCTGACCCTGTTGATGACATCGCTTTTGCTAGTTTTTCTCCCCGCTCTCTCGCATTTCTATCGTCGGCGCGCAGTAGCCGATGAGTCTACATCGAAATTTGAGCTGGCTATTACGACAATTAGAACGAAATAAAACTTGAGACATATTTTGTAAGGTGTCTTCTTACAACTTTTACAGTTAGATCGAATTTAAGGCCTCTTAGCTTCCCTTTAAGGGATCAGTGCGAGGTTCAACTTCATGACGCCTTTGTTTAACTAATGTAGATTTACACTAAGACCTGCCTTCTAGCTCCTGGTTCAAATAAAGGTGCAAAATAAATATATTGATGTTCTGTACGTAGCTTAGTTCCTTGCCATATTCGTCTCCGATTAATAGGACTCCAAAAAGTACGGTTAAGGTTTCGGGCTCAATTTATAAATAGTTATTTCAGAAAGCTAACATATATCACGTGAAAGACATCATCTTTGCAGGCCATAAACAGAACTCACATCCACTTCAGTTCCAGCACATACTGGATGCTTCATTGTCGCTTTCTGTAGCTACATGGTTAATATCCATACAGTTTACCGGAAATGCACCCAGTTACTTTCCCCGATCGTATAGACTAGACAATATTTATCTTGCTTGAAACGCGATTCGCGTGTAGCCGTCGTCCTGTGGAATGACATTTCTAATTTCATTCCCACAAAATCTAACCCCGAACGTTTTAGGAAACTTATTTTTAGCCCTTAAGTAATTATATTATTTATCTACAATACATTCTTGTTTATAATTCTGACCAAAGTTTAAAAACAAAAATCAAGATTTTCTTTAAAAAAGTATTGTCAGCCTTTTTTTAAATATATATCAAATTTGTTTGATTAAAAATATATTATTTTGATTTCAAAAACTGTAGCTAAAAAGTATCGATTCTTGACCGCTATGTTCAGTAAAAAATTAGGAGTTCAGGGGAAGCACCTCCCACTCCTCTCCCCTTTAGCAGAGGGAATGCTGGAGAGGAGGCGTCCTGCACTTCAGCGTTCGCTCTGTTAAAGTGGGGAGAGTTGGGAAGAGCTTCCACTTTGCTCTGCACCTTTCAACCGACTTTAGACGTATTTCTGAGTATTTATTTGTTTTATTTTTGGTCGAAAATATTTATGCATTTAGTTTTCGCTTTATGACTTATTGCAATAACTAATTACTTTCCTAACATTAGTTGTTTTTTTTTGCGTTTTTTTGTCTCATTAAGTAGCTGACAATCCTAGTGGGTGCTAGAAATCAAGCTTAACGTTAAGATCTGCTCCTAAATATTGCGCGTGTTCAGTCTTATCCAATTTTTTCTTGACTAATGATTCTTTGATTTAAATACAAAAGGAATGCACACAGAAATCATAAAATGAGAAACGAGAAGTAAATAAAGTATATTTAGGGATTATTTTTGCGGGAACGTTTTGACTCAAAATTTTCATAATAAAACTGGTCTGAATTAAATCACGAATTAAAACGCTATTTAAATCGCAGTTAAAATTTTATAAATTTTTATTCTTTATACTGGTTCTGAGAGATGCGATTAATTATTGACTCATTCTTGCTTTTGTTTGACTGTTTTTGACTGACAATTGATTATTTTATTGATTAATTTTAGAGTTTCCCTGTTGTATTAGATATTTTCCCCTCAAAATGGCTGTTTTCATCCCCCTAATGTAATATCCTTCTTAAAAATACTTTTAAGTTTTTTTAGTAAACAAATGTTAAAATGATGTCGTGAGGCAAATGACGAATTTTCCAAGAATGCATCCAAATGAATGGGCAATAATCTTTCTGATTAACAAGCATACTTTTCTCACTCCTCTGGCTATGGCTGATGCATAAAAAAATGGGGTTCTCTAACTAGAGCATGCCTCCAAACAACACATATCCCGCCTTCATTCAATTTTTTTCTGTCTCTCGCCATACTGCAAAGAGCACGCAACTTTGACAGAGATCAAAGGATTCCACGATGAGCTTCCTCCTGATTTCATGCCGCATAATGACGACAAATGGCTCACTTTGTACACAAAGAACGCGGAAGCGTTTGCTTTTCTCGCGTACTGAATCAATCGAACACCCGCACGAAGAGGATAAAAAATGGGGATACATAGTTTAGAAACAGCACGGAGTCGGCATTATTCATCCCGAATTGAGAGGCATATTTGAATTCATTCATGCTTTTATAGTATTCTCAGTACAAAGCTTTTCTTTTGTGTATGCCTGGAAGGCACGTCGCAGAACGTATTGTAAACACGAGACAATTTTGTTTTATTTTGGTTGGTGCTCCGGCCCACATACCAAATTCTCGCTGGAGGTTCGGCTGCAACGACAGTAAAATCATGAGTTGTGAGCAGACAAAAGCGGCTTGATTTATGAGACCTGCTACTTTATTTGAAAACAATTATCTTAATGTTTTCTTTTGGTTCAAGTAGAGAGTCTTGTGACTGTACTGTTTTATTATATGTCAAAGCAACATCGATTTTTAAATAAAAATACATGAGCCCAATATATTTCGGGGATATAGTTGTGATAGAAGTTCGTAGAAGCAACTCAAGATCCTCAATAACAGAGACACTTAGTGCTTCCTACGAGTATCGCAAATTTTTGACGCGCTGAATGCGTGACAATGCAGGTTTCAAAAGGCGAATCTTGGCGCACAGCAGTAGAATGAAGTGGAATACTTCATTTGTTTTCCTAAGGAATCAGCTTCGTGATGCATGTAATTTGTGATTACTTGTAAAGTACCAAGAGACTTTAGAAGCAACTGTTTAACACAAATAATTCCTCTAAGCAATCAGTTTAATATTTTAATCAGAGATTATGAATGACATAATCTCGAACGCTAAATATTAGTAATCGGCTTTTACATTTTGTTACCTTATTTATTTAATCTAAAATCATAAGTCTTAATTCATACAGAAGTCATCACTACAAGTTATGGAATAACAGCCTCGAAATTCCTAGCGCCAACGAACACTCTACCAAACTCGGTTAAAACGAAGCACGAAGTATATTCGAAGCTGGTAGAAAAAACAAATATCGTGACAGCCGACATTTCGAGCTATCGACCGTTAGACTCTTTCACAGTTAATTCTAGCTGCGTATGCCTTGAACACGTGTAACATTTTCTTAGGCCGCGTGTTTCACATGATGTTACAGTGTAACGTAGCATTGACTTTATTCCTGAACTATTTTTAATTTTATGTATATTGCTCACCAAACTTATCCGCAACATACGAAGAGTGTCTTACCTTGAGGAATTGCTATCCTGGCGGCAGCCGAAAAACAAATTTATGCCGCAGCGCTCAATGGAATAGCCCGAGCAAGGAAGTTCGCGCGTTGAACCGCGTACGATGCATCTATGAACGATGCATCTGTACTTATCAGGCACCTGTTCTCCCGTGGATGCGTAGGTGACTTTCAATACATTCCGTAATTAGATTATTGAGTCAGTAAGTGTGAAATGTTTCAACTAAAAGAAGCAAGCCTGTGGAAATAAGTGCTACGTCATTGCTAAGTTCATCGGCTGCTACAAGGATAACGCTCCCATTAGATACGACGCCAGTTGCGTGTTCTGGAGAGGTTAGGTGAGCACTCTACAGCATGCTTATTTATTTTTTTTTTCTCTCAGGTAAATTGAAATCACTCTTCTATGAAATAAATACCTAGAAATAATCTCGGGAAGTCAAAAACAAAAATGAAAACTGTGCAAGTTTTAATGGAGGCAACTTAAAATGACGTGTCTTAAGTTTTTTTTTGATCATAAAAGTTGGAGTGTCGTGATCGCCAATTAAAATTTCGACGTAGCACTGCCCGCAAAAGAGCGCGAGTGCGGACGAAAAACTAGCGAAAGTGATGTCATCGGCGGGGTCAGATGACCCAACCGATGACGTCGCTGGCTCGGGGATTCCGCCGAGGACGTCACGACGCTTTGAACAGATAATAGGGGGCAGAGAGGTCCGCTGCATGCCCTGCGGCAATCGCTGCACATAGTTTTCCAAATATATGCGGTTTACGTTTATTTTTAACCGAGTTAAGTGCGATAACTGTATTCACGAGACGAACAAGCTATAGAAATCAGCTCCTAAGAAATATTTCTTGAAAAATGTCTCATCCTCCCTTAAAGCGCATGTCATTAAACAAAATTACAATATGGCACGTTTGGGTCTCATAATTAAGCAGAGTCAATGAGTAGACAAAATCGAAAATGTTAATACCTTGTGAAACATAGTTATGAGCATTTCCCAGGTAGTTGATACCTTTTACACTACAGGTATTCTTCCACTGTGTATTGTTGTTTTAGCACTTCTATATTTGCGCACAGTAAAGTATTGTAGAAAATGGCATGAATCAATAGACACCTGGCCATAGCGAAACAAATAAGGAGTAAATTCAAAGATGGAAAAATACAACTTTCTTTATTTCTTTTTTTCAGGAAAAAAATGAGAGGTTTACAACTCCCTGTAATGCCGGATTAGAGCGTAGCTCTTGAGGAGGTGGAGTTGGTACGGAGAGGAGGGTATCTCCCTACTCCTCCGTGTCCACTCCTTCTACCCTCCTCCTCCTCCCCTACTCCTCCTCTCCTCCTCCTCTCTCCTCCTCTCCTTCCCCTTCTCCCCTCCTCCCTCTTCCCTCCTCCGTCCTCCTCTTCCTCCTCTTATTCTCCTCCCCTCCTCCTCCTCCCCCTCCCCCTCCCTTCCTCTTCCCTCGTGACGTCACTCGTGACACTCGTGACCCTAGGGACCCTCAAGACGTAACTCGTGAAGTCCTCATGAAAATCGTAACCTTCACGTGACCTTCACTGTGAAGGTCGTGACCTTCGTCGTGATGTTCACGAGTGACCTTCGTAACGTCACGCGTGACGTCACGTGGGAGTTTATTATGAAAAACGTCCCATGATGCAACGCGTGGGTCACGAGTGATCCGCGCGTTGCATCATTGGGCGTTTCCCAAAGTGCAACGCGCGGGACCCTTGTCACGTCACACGTGACGCCATGTGTGATGTCATTGTGGCAAATATCCCATAATGCAACGCGCGGTTACGCCGACGCTGACGGCGACGGCGACAACGACGGCGACAACGCTCAAGCCGGAAACGGGCGCCGAAGAGCTGCGCTTTAAAAAGTCAACTTCTGTGCAAATTTATGCAGGGATGACATACATTTGCGTCCGGTTTCGCGTAAATAGTTGCTGGTCACCACGGAGAACGCGTGCACTGTCCATGAGCTATAGACGCTGGCAAGTACAGCCTCTGGGCGCCGCCATTTTGTTTGCAGGTGCGGGTAGATCGTCTGATAGTCAAGCATTGCCGAGGCCGTGGGTACGCATCAGCAATGCCTGACTACGAGACAAACTTCCCACACCAGCCGCAAGAAGGTGGCACCCTGGGGCCGTACAAGCATTGCTAAGGCCAAAGGTACTCCTAAGCCATGCTTGACTTTCCCACAATCTACCCACACCTGGAGCAAGATGGTGGCGCCCAGAGGCCGTACAAGCATCGCTGAGGCCGTGTGTACGCCTCAGCAGTGCTTGAACATCAGAAGACCTACCCACACCAGCAGCAAGATGCCGACGCCCAGAGGCCGTACTTGCATACGTCTACAGACACTGGCACTTAAGAAACGCAGGGCATGGTCAATTATCTTCAGGTTTCTTCCTCGAGTTTCGTTCTTCCGCGTTACCATTGGCTGGCATCGCATTCTCATTGTCTGAATGGGGATAATAATACTTTCGGGATTGGCCACGTTTTGCACTTCTTCATCGTTCATGGTTTCTAGTTTTTTGAAGGAGCTCGACGAAAACTACCTTTGTTGGAACACGTATCCCTGCATATTTCACGGGGTCCGTGTTTCACCAGTCCATCCGTTACGAAGACCTAAACCTCCAAATGGCTTGTTTGTGTCCTTGCCGCAGAAACGGCTGAGCTTCAACGGTGCATAGACTATGACTCCAGCCCTGAATAGTCGTTTCTCTGGTCGAGGCAACTACCCTGATTCCGTGTTTTTTTGTTTTCTTTGTTCCCGCAAGAGCTCGTAGCGAATAGCAGTCTGTACTGTAAGCGGGAACGATCATTACCGACGAATTGAGGCTGAACGTACTACCCTCGGCGGCCGTCCGACTTTTATTGCAAAACTGCTCTTTTAACGGTCTCGCCGCCGGAAACGGCCGGCAATTAGTAATGACCAGTCGTACAAGCTTTCTCACTTAGCTTCCTTTATTTTTGCGGAACGTCGCTATTTCGTAAGGAGTACGTATATCTGCTGGTCTTTTCTACTTTGTAGTTATCTCGCAAAATGTGTCCTTTTTTTCCTGTTCATTTCTTTGTCGTCTTCTAAATGGAATTAAGAGATGTGTCTTCTTTTCTTGCGTGTTTTATTTGCGTGTCCATTTGGTGAATGCAAAGATTTAAGTTTAAATTTCTGCGAGATTAAATCACATACGAAAATATGAAAATGCTGAACAAATAGCGGCTTCAACGTATAGTGAACGTCTGACAATTTTTGAACGTTGCTATTTTTTATATCTTATTTTACATTTATTCAGATATTTTGAACGATTATTTTAGTAGTGTGATGCCAACTATTTATAAAAGTAATTGCCGATTGAGTCATTTGACAGGAACGTTTGCCAGCCAAGTTATCAGGAAGTCTCCAACGAACAATCCCTGGCACAATGAATTTCGAGTTGGTGAAATTTACTCGAGATAAATCTGTTATCTCTAAATTTTTTCTACTCTAACTTTCGCCAAACTTAAAAGAAGCTGAAGCATGCCCTTCGTCCGAAAGGTCGCCGCCCTTTTGAGCCGTGCCAGTTATTACCATCAAAAGTTTCTTTTCGGGAATGTACTGAACCACGCCCAAATTACGACACCCACCATTGGCAGCCCTCTTCGAAAAGCTAAAGCGCTTTTCCCCACCACCGACCCAACACTGCTCCCATCAAAAGTGAGGCTTATGAAAACTCTCAATACTCCCATTTTTCACCAAAAACCTAGGGTACAACGTATCCATAATTGCACATGTGCCTTTAGAAGATGTCCCGAACGCACGAGAAAGTCCCCGGAGACTATCTCCTACCGCGCTTCTCCACTTAGAGGCAGAATGCCACATCTAGTCATTACTCGACCTCCGAAATGAAAATATATTCCTTTCCTTTTTTTTAACACGGAGTACGCCCCAACATCATAAGCAGGCAGGTTCCTCTAAAGACCGCACGGTGGAGGGACACACGACAGGCGCTGGCAAGTGGGCCGCCATGCAAACCGGTGTTCATCTACCTTCTCTAATGACCGGGTGGCCGAAGTCAAGAAGGGTGTGTTCCTTCACGTTCCGGCCTCTAGGGGGTGATAAATGGAGTCGGCGTCGCTCACCTATTCATCACTCCCGTGCGAAGCGTAGTAGCGGGACGATAGCGTGTTCCAAGCCGCCCCCGCGCCATGCCGGAGACGTTGACGCCACCGTGGCTGCTCCCTGAACGCATCTCGGGTCGGCGATATTCAGTAGACGCAGAAACGATCGACGATGCATTGATGAGCGCTGGGATGAGCAGCCTGGCGAGAGACCTACACGCAAGATGGGTTTGATGCAGTATGTCTCTTGCTGCTCTTTCGCCATAAAATGTTCAACTAACAACAAAAGTATACGTGATTTATTCACACGTGTATTTATGTCTTCCCAGGCAACCGTTCCACCAATTTTGCAGCGTAAACGTTTTTACGGAAAAAAATGAAGGTTTTGTGGCTGCGTCCAGTAGATCTAAACCTGAATTAGAATGCCGATGCGCCTGGTTGCTAATACTTTGTAAAATCGACACAGCACACACGAAACGAAGACGAGGTAGAAATGTGCATAAAGGCAAACGCTGACTGCCAACTGAAGTTTCCATTAAAAAATAAACATTGAAATAAATAGCAGCAACCAACAAAAAAGAATACCATCATGGCCGATCAGCACGTGTCCAGATAATCAATCTCCCTGCTACGCAGACGGACCGAAGTCACTCCATTCTTTTTTGATAGTGTACGCCCCTAAACTTTTCTGATCATCTGGTCCCCGCCCCTTCCGACTATCGTTACGTCATAGAAATAAAGATGGCACCCACAATCTGTAAAATAAAAACTAATGTGCTCCCCCTCCCCATTGTCAAAGGCAAAGACTGAGCATTATTTTTGGACAGAGTTGCACATGCATGCGCAACTCTGTTCAAGTGTAGTCAACAAAGTTGAGACGAAGTGCATTTGTTCAGTAGTAGAGTTTACAATAAGCGTCGTGTACAGTATTCCGCTGATTCACGGTAAGATGTACGTTGGCTAAACTGGCAGATATATCAATGAGAGATAGCGTGAACATGTTTAGTCTGTGCCTTCGACAGCAGGGAGTTGTGGGAGGGACAAGCCTCTTTATTCTGCAGATAGTGATGCCACCTCGACTTCTTTCACGTCGCAATACCAGGAAGGGGCGGCGACCAGATGACCAAAGAAACTTTAGAGGCGTACAAAAGCAAAAAAAAGGAAGTAAAAAGGAGACAGAGCTTTGCGTAAGCCAAACTTCGAATTTTCTGCATAGTTGAGAGTCAGCGCTTGTTTTGTTTACACCCTTGAACTTCGGCTTCTTTTTTTGGGCGCTGTGTCGATTTTTCGAAGGTTTACAAAGTTTTCCTTAAAGTTTAAAATTTTGAAAAGCACACATTTGCTTTTGCAAATGGCTTTTATCAAAGTTCGTTTACCTTAATTCGTTTACCAGGCGCTTCATAAAAATTTAAACAAGACCGAAAGCTGTTCAAAGACGTTTGCGGCAAAAGAGCCCTGTGCGGCAAAACAAGGAGGCAGGCTTATGTGCGAAGACGTTATTACACATGATGTTTGGGAGAACAGGCATTGCTTTTCTCAATCGAAATATAACAACGCATCACCTAGCACTCAGTTTATGCACAAGTGTAACAATGGGGAGCAGCTAAAAAGTTACAATATTTCACCTGATCTGATACCAAACTCCCATCCTATCTTTAAACATTTTGAACGAAAAAAAAAACTACGCGCATGTAATTATGTGGAGCAGAGTGAAACCTAGTAAAGAAGTTAAAAGATGAACTGCCGGCCTTCAAAAATAAAACACAAAGCTGAAAACAGCAAGCTTTTCTCCTTATAGCGTGTGCGTTGAAGGTGAGGCTCTGCTTCCAAAGCAGAGATCTTCTGCCCGGTTCGCTTTCAGTATGGCACGGTGAATGGTAATTTAAAAATGTCCACAGAAGGTATGAGAATTCTCAGTGGTGAACATAAATGTCATCCTGAACGTAAAATTTAGATACAAGTGAGAACCGATAGAAATTACAGAGAAGATGCAAGTGAGCTAGTGAAGGTTCAACATTGTAAAACCCGAGAAGTTGGACAAATAAAAAAAGAAAAGAAAAAAGGGGACAACACTGTACTGTTTCCTGTTTTTATTTTTCTTTCCTACGTCTCGGGTTTTACAATGTTGAAAGTTCAAACCATTCGACAATAACATCTAGTGTTTTTTCTGGTGTTTTGAAGTGTTTACACTTTGATTTCGAAATTCTTACATGAACCCGCTTAACAGAATTAAATATTTTGATAAACATCAATTTAATATAAGAGAGAGACTGAGTGGTCAACTTTCTACTAAATATTTTGCCAGATTCCCTGTAACCGCACTCGTGATGCCAAAGACTCGAATTCGCGTTCACTTTGATTGTCTTCTGTATCTTACAAGCACAGAAACGTTGTTTTAAACCTTTTTTTTCGATAAATTATTTTGGCAGGTTTATTAACTAGAAGATATTCTGTGTCATCTTATCCTCACTAAAATCATTAATGAGAAAGAAAACTTTCTTCGAGTTAGTTAGAGATACATGTCATCCACAAAAAACGTTAAAAATCAGTGTTGTACTTGTTACCAAAAAAGTAACGAAATACGTTACGCGTTACTTGCAAAAAAAGGAGCGCGTTTCCGACCTACGTTACATCAGAGTAAAAGAAACGCGTTACCGTTACTGTTACCGCTAAAAAGTAACCCATGTTACATTTACGTTACTGTTGTTTTTATGCATTAACACGTCTCACTGTTTACACTGTACAGGTGTGCATAAGCGCCATATTTCAGAAAACATTATGTTGATGCAGAAACTGAACAAGATTACTTTATAGTTTGTACGATTTCCCCTAAGTACAAGAAAAAACGGCAACAAAATCGCAAAAACACTTCACAATTCACATTCCTTGGCGCCTAAAAACACAAAAAATTGAAGTGTAAGTGGTTTAAGTCTTAGAAAAATGTAACGATTAACTTAACTACGTTACCCGATACTAGAAAAATGTAACCTAACTACGTTACCCGTTACTGTTTTGAAGAAGTAATGAGTACGTTACTGCGTTAGCGAAAAAATCAACGCACTACAGGTAGCGCCATTACTTGTTACGCGTTACCACCAACACTGTTAAAAATGCAGCGAGCGTACCACCTACAGAGCGAGCTCCCTGCCTTCAATTACGCTTTGGTGTCTCGTGAACACGCTCAGTCAAAGCACGACGGAAGTCAAAGATCACGTGTTAAATTAAAGAAAGGAGTAGAACTCTTCAGTGACCAGGCTAGTAGAACCTGAGATGTTTCATTTTAGGAAACTATAACAAAGAAAGATTTGATTGAGAGTGCTTGATACACAGCTACCTTGACTTTGAAATCATATTTCCCCTTTTTACGAAACCTTTAGTTAACGGCAAGCGACAACTACCGTAAGTGCTTCACCACGCATCTAGTTAGAGCGGCTACCGCAGAGGCACAGTGCTGAAAATGCACTGGCAAGTATATCTTCGATAGTAAAAATTTGTTAAACTATAAAACTAAAACGCAAAAAAGAAAGGGCCCAGGAAAGTTCTGACATGAAGACGCAGAAAACGTGCAAGTAAGGAACAACATAAAGAAGAAAAAAATGTGAAATTAAAACTAATAGAGGCTGCCTGGAAAGGACATGCCAAGATATGACAAGCCTCGTTTTGGGGTTCCTTCTAATGGTTACATTTCTTCAGAAACGGAAACAAGACATATTCAATTTTGATGAGATTCCGGATATTACCCTCCACATCTCCTCTACCCAATTTTCAATCAGTCAGTCTGGTAGTGTGCTGGGACAAATGTAGGCAGAAGAAAACGAAGAGAAAAAATATAATTGTGTTAACTCGTACGCACTAGTGATGTCGTCACTATGCCGTTTTGCGCAATAAATAAGCAAAATTTTAACTTAAAAAATCTCTCCCTTCCCCGCCTTCCTTTTTAACGGTGAGAGAGTGGCATGGGAACACGTCAGCGGCCAGCGCCTTAGGTTTAGTTGAAGAGGGAATCAAGTTTTACAACACAAGTTATTTTATGTTTTTATTTTGTTTACCCCTGTTTACAGGATATATTGCAAAAGTTTAACCATATAAAGTGGGGATAATTGCTACTTATTTTTATGCGGAATGCCATCGGTTGCCCAACTAGCAAGCAGACGCCGCTAGGCAGCTTTTAGGTCAAAAAGTTTGCAATTTTTGTGTAAGCAAAAGCTTTATTCTTATTAGCACATCCTTTGGAAATTGTGGAGTATTTTACCGAAATATTTATTACAATTTGTCATCGGTATCACGAGTCCAACATGTTTAAACATACAATTTTGTAACGTTTAAATTTCTATTTTAAAAAAGTTGCTTGTTTAAAGCATATGTATGGTTGCTTGTGTGTGAGAGTTAAGTATGTATTTTTTTAAGATCTAACTCATGCTTTATGTTTTACCACAAAGGCCTTGGGGCTGCCGGTTTGTACTTGCAAGAGAAACATTGAACTACATTGAATTAAGTTTATCAAATGCTTGCTGCTTTTTCGAAGACACGGGGATGGTTTATATTATTACCGGGGTCAAATTAATTAGTTATTACTTTCATTTACATCTTTATTAGTAAATTGAGTGGGGAGAAATAATGTTACAAGAGGCACAATAAAAATCGTAGTTGAAAACACTAAACATTTATAGGTGGTTCAAATAAATCTCAATTGGACTGAAAGCTTGCATCTTTATATACCTTAGTCTAAAGAAAACATATTGTATTGACTCCCTCTTCGTTTTACTTGAAATCGTATAATTGTTTTTGTGCCTGGTTCAATGATGTTGTATATAATTTTGTAACTACCCATTCGTAGAACCTGTAGGAAAGCAGTTTAAAGGGTAACCCTTGAGCCTTGGTATTGTGAACACTTATGGCTTACCACTCTCTTGGCAGCACCGAAAAAAATAACATTCGCTTACATATTTCCAAGAACATCAGTGAATCGCACTCGCTTTTATTTAATTTTTGTATGTTGTTTGAGCATAATATTGTACTAAAACTGGCCACTGACTCAAAGAGAGTGTTTGCGCTCTTCACTATTTTGAATTTTTTGAAAACGAACTTAATTACAAGTGAACTGGAAAGGCGATGACAGCAAAACATTCCGCTAAGACTTGTGAATAGTACACATGACCTTAATTTTATTCGCTCTAAACCGCTTATGTACTGTGTCACACGTACAACAAATTCTAACAAGAGGTGCTTTATACTATAGATGCGACCAAGTATATTTGTGTGGTTACTATTAGTTCGAGGCAAAGCGCACTCAACCAGTTAGGTCCAGTTTCATGCCCAATCGACATCACTGATTAAATTATTCATTAGTCGAGGATACATACTCAACCCTAATTTACACTTTGAGCACCTCCTTACGATCAATTAATAACCGAATTCTTATGTCACGAATCGCGTCCTTGGAGAACCACCTTCACCGCTCTCGTCGAAGGGAAGATAGCGTCGGAAAAACCACGGGTACCTCTCAGTCTCAAAATCAATAAAATATGGCGCCGGTATTCTACGGCCTCGTTTCCTCGTTGTTTCTTTCCGCCATATTCTGTCGGTCGTAGCCGGTCTGGTCTGCCAAAAAAGCTGTCAGCGGGTGTCGGATGCTGGCGCCTAATGCGTCATCCGATTCTGTCCCGGTTTTTCTTTTCTGCGCATCAACGCGGATTTGTCTTTCGAAATAAAGGTACCTTATTGGTCCGAAGACGTTCCCTGACGCTCGATCCTGCCTTCAGGTTTTGGTCTTTCGGTTGCGGCTTTTTTTTTTCTTTTTCATCTCCCAGTCCTGTCTTCGCAGTCTTTTTTGCTTTTGAGAACGATAGATCTCCCTGCGGTGGTGTTCAACGTGTCTTGCTCATTCTTCACCAGCATTTAGAGGCTATGAAGCTTTGACAATTCTGAGCCCTGGATTTCTTTGTGTTTAGTTTGCAACACGTGGTGTCTGTCAAATTCTGTTGAATTTAATATTATTGTGGACAATTCATTTAAATACTATATATACAACATTTTTGGGAGCGATCTGGGCGAATACGTATACTCGCATTATGGAGGATTTTTGGAGGAACGGAGATATCTACCTTTGCAAAACTTCACTATAATGGATAAGGAAGCAAAATCGCGAACCAATAGGACGCATAAATCCTCTTCCGTCGTATGAAGTCTGATCTGTTAATTGACTAAAAGACTTTTAGTTGTAGAAAGCAAAGGTGTCCTAGTTGGTGCATTGCTACGAAAATAAAAGCGTCAGAGAAGGGGATAAGAAAGGCGAGCCAAACAAAGCGCTGCTAAACACTAAACATTAACTCTTTCCTGACCACGGGAAAAGTGGCATTTTGAAACGATCTGTGCAAACGCCTTTATTTTCCTAACTAATTTGGTTATGGAGCATTATGACACATCAAAATGTGGCGAATTAGTTGTTCTTTCAAAAGAAACGGAGGTTAGTATGATGTGAAAAAAAACGTTCTTAAAAAGTTTTAGTTGGAAAGTACAAGGTACTTGCGGAAGGGCGAATAAACGCAGCCACTTCTACAGCCATCCAAATTAAACGACAAATGAAAAAAAACTGAATATCCAAAATGTGCGCTACGCCCAAAGCTATCACTTCTGAAAGTTGGACTGCTCTAATTTACGTTGTATATTTTTAGTTCGTCGGAAAGTTAGCCTCCATAACAACTCAGATTTTCAACGAAGGGATGCTAATATGAATTAAACACAGATTGTATACCTCACATCCCCAGCATATTGCTTTTTTTGTATTCTACCTTCGTTCGGTTTTAGCCTTGATTGCAGTTCCGTCATATTTAGCATTTTTGTCTGCCTTGTGGGGCATAAAAGATGCACGCAGGCTCAAGACACGATTGGAAGCAATAGTGATGCTTACCGACAACGATCTGTTAAGCAACGCGCCTACAACATCATTTAAAGTGTCTCTAAAGCTCTTGTGGTCTAAAAAAAATGCCACAATATAGTTGAATTATGTAAACAATGCAATCTTTGTTACTAATACTTATAAGACTAATAATCTTGATTGGCTCAGCAGAGCCGTTGCACCGCGGAAAGACGACAGCCCGTACCATAGGGGCCCGCGGTGCCACGTCTAGAGATGGTGATTATGAGATTATATGTACAAGGGTAGGACGACGCTTCAAAAACATCCATCACTGGAGGTCGATGAAATATGGCCGCCTACAGGAAAACATTAGTGCGGAAAAAATAGAGGAATATGTGTATGGTTTACACAGAATGATGACGCAACGTAATCAACATTTATTTGTGCGTGTTAAATGTAATGACGGTGCATTCCTGCATTTTTCTTCGCCGGTAAGCCGGATGCCAAATGCCTAAACAATCTTTTTCCTTTTTTTCTTACTGAGAATCTTTAGTTTTTCCAGCTCAGGCTAGAAGCAACATTTCTGACAGTGTCCGATGCTTGATTGTGTTCGCTTTGTTGACACGTCATGCTGTATTCCTTTTTTATTCAGGCATCAACAAATTTGGTCAATGTAAACACGCCCACATGTTGTTGAATCTAATAAACCATGCATAGCTCTGTCAAACCTGAGGTTTTTTCGCACAAGGCTTGACGGCGAAGCAAAATGTATAAGTGCACCATCATTACGTCTAGCGAAAAAAGGATCTAAGTATTTTGGGTCATCACTGTTATATATATATATATTCTGGTCTCGCCTTTTTGTCCTCTTTCGCCGGCGCTTTAATGAATGCGAAAGCATTAGCGGTCCCATGGAGCGAAGCTGGTGTTGCGTGTAGCAACAAAAAACGTCACATAAATTCCCATTGGCTGAGTGAAACGGCACCTAACTACCCATTGGCCGAGCGAAGCGGCACCTCAACCCCCATTCTCAATAAAACACAAATAAAAACACAGCAACGAAGATGCTTCGTCACAGAAGCCGGCGGGTGCGCTCAAGGTCAAACCGGAGGCGTCTCAGAAATAAAACTCGAAGGAAAGCAGAGAAACGCAATGCTTTGTCACGGAAGCCCATAGTGAAGCCGGCAGGGTTGGCCGCGCCTGCGCCGTGGGGTGATGTCACCGCCGGAGGTCCATGTGCCAAAGGAAGACGTGGCGCTCTGCTTCTAAGCATGAGCAGCGTGTAGGAATGCTTTCGTATTCCTACACGTAACCAGTATTAAATGTTTCTGTCAAATTTTACACGTCTTGTGTCAAGAGATTCCATTTCAATAGAAGCTTTAATTTGTGTGACACTTTCTTCCATCGAGTATTTTCTTTTCCTAGTCATTAGTTTTTTCATGGCGTATATACTATACGAAAATAAGGTAACTGCAAGCGAGGCTATCTAATAAAATATAAAAAAGTCCTACACCTTTTTTGTTCCCCATGAGCCCAAGGGAATTAAAGATTAAACGAAGTTTAGTTTTATATAAAAAATAAAAAAAGAATTGATTTTTTCACAGTGAGTGCCAGAATGCCGCCATTTTGTTTATATTTTTAAGGTAGAACCTTTAATGCATTTTCATTGTTGCGGCAATTATAAAGATCTTGCAGTGGGAAAACTTATTTAGGCAAATGCGGTTTCTTATATTTTTAACCTACTGGGATAAATAGAATATGCACGTAATACTACTACCCCTTTATTGACGTGGAGTGAGGAATTTGGAGGCTAGGTTATAAGAGCCTTTACGACGCAACCCTCAAACACACAAACACACACACTCCCGAACTCCAAACCGCGCTTTAAAAATGGCGGTTGCTGGGCTGCATGGCTATGAAACTGTGAGCCGACAAAAGCTGCCGCAAAATTGATCCATATTACCCAGCCTCTATTTGCCGAGTTTCTTCACGCCCCAACGAGTAAATGTGTTTGGGTCGCGTCAACGCAAACAACGCGGGTAAGGCCACTGCAACTTGTTATCGATCTTTCAACGCGCTATGTGTACGTATATATGTTTTAAGGAAATAAAATGAAAGATTAGTCTGAACTAATTGGTCTGATTACCGCTAATGGCCTTCAGCGAGGCGAGAGGAAGGAAATGGGGGTGGGGGGTGGGGAGAGGAGGAAACAATATCGGGTGCGATTCTTAATGCGGAAGAGAAATAAAAAGGGAATGTTGCCGAACAAATTTAAGAAAGAAAGACGCCATTCAAAGTTGCTTAAACGAGGATTTCTTTTCTTTTTTTGTGTGTCTCTAACTCGTATTTTAGCGGTTTCGGGCCTATGAGAGGGCGGTAGGAACGCGAGCATTAGGTTCACCGCATCCTAGGCGCATTGTACCAGCGCGTTGCTGCATATTCGCGATAAAGCTGGCATCGCGAAATGCCTGCAGGAATTTGGTTGGTTATCGAACGTGGGGGCGCGCGAATAGAAAGATTCTCTAGCTGCGTACGCGTGCGCGGTTCAGCCTGCACTCATCTTTCGGGGTCCTCTTTGTATTTCAATGCACGCAAATGGACAATTTGCTTTTATGTTTATGGGCAAGTCGACGTAGTGACGTGCATTTTTTCTGATGATTCAGTGCGGTCGGTTATTTGTTTAGTATTTGGTATTTTGATTGCATGGGAAAGAAAGTATAAAGGAATAAAACGTTTTCGTAAATCGAGGAAGCAATGTTTCCCGTACGCGGAGAAAATGTGCGGAATAAAGTGAAGATAGTACGTGGCTCTTTATTTATATTAACATTACGTTGCAGGGAGTACGATATCTTCATGCACAAAATAGTTTAAAAATAAAAAAGTCGGGCGGATTTGAATAATGAAATTTTGAAACAGTGTCACGAATGAAGGTGACGAGATGATGCTTGGTTAACTAGAAAGAAAAGTTTAATCGGCTTACTTGTGCCAGAAACAAAAAGGAAAAATAAGAACACTTGTCAAGAAAGTAGCAGAAAGCGACGGTGCGTTGGCGTGACAGTTGGTTAGCGCGTGAGGGAATCAGTGAATGAATCGGCAATGCCGCATGCGGCTCCTTATCTGCTCTGCTCGTCATCTCGAATATTTGACAGAAAGTGTTCGGGAAAGAGCTAGGGCGAGACTGAGTAGGCAAGGCTCTTTGAGATGTTCGCTTTTCGAGTCATCCGGAACAAAAAAAGTCTACAGTCCTATCGAGTAGGAAATGGCTTAAGTAGAGCGACATGAACCACCTCGGGTTGGGGTCGGCGTCGTGAGGATGCTTCTGTTCCGTCGGGTACCACCTCGTAGTTGAGCTCTCCCTGTCGGCGAGGCACCTTGTAAGAACCAAAGTAGCGTTTTTGGAGTTTCTCACCGAGGCCCCGTCGTTGTATCGGTATCCACACCCACACACGGTCTCCAGGCTGGAAGTTCGCGTTGCGACGACGGAGGTTGTACCGGTGAGCATCGACGTATTGCTGGTCGTGTAACCGGAACCTGACGATCTGTCGGACTTTAACTGCCCGTTGAGTGATAATCTCAGAGTCGCCGCTGCCGTCGTCATCAGGTTGTTGGGGCAGCATTGCGTCCAGCGTCGTCGTTAGTTTGCTACCATAAGCCAGCTGGAATGGTGCGACCTTAGTTGTCTCTTGAACTGCCGTATTGCAGGCGAACATGACATATGGGATACCTTCATCCAACGTTCTGTGCTCTACTTCGACGTACGAAGAGATAATGTCGACGTTGGTTTTGTTTAGTCACTCCGTCACCCGTTGGTCTGCGGTTGATGCGCAGTGGTTCGACGGTGGCTCTTGTGGCTGAGTCTGAGAATTTCTTCCTGCAGTTGCGCCAAAAACGACGATTCTCGATCTGTAATCAGCACCAGAACTTCGAGAGCACCGTATTGGAGGGCAATGGATTCAACAAAAAAAATTGGCAACTTAAAAACAGCAAGTCTCCGACGGAAGGGATTTCGTCTCGGGCGTGCTCTGTGAGATAATCGGTTGTGACGATTGTCTGGCGGTTTTCCATCGTCGAGGGTGGGAATTGACAAAGCGAACCTATTCCTATCTGCAGGAAATCTGTTGCAAGAGCCCTGCTGGCTCGTCGGTGGTTTCTTTCATGGTTGACTTTCGTGGCACGATCGGACGAAGAGATGGGCGGTCTTCGGGCTTCGGCCAGTAGTACTTTTCGCGAATTCTTGCGAGCGTTCTGCTGTATCCAAGTGTCCAGCCGTCGGGTCATCATGACAAGCTTGGAACACTTCCGCTCGATGACCTGGTTAGATAACCAACACCCGTTACGTTGAGTTGTTGTCGCCGAAGTTTGTCGTTTTTTTTTTGTGAGTATACGTTCATAAACAAAATATGTTGTCAGGACTCGTGCAAAAAATCGTGGAACTGCATTCCCTTATCTTCCAGGTGATTGATGATTGCGGGCAGCTTAGAATCGTTTCGTTGTAGCGCAGCCATGTTGCTGACGTTCACTGCGCCACGAAAAACCGTCACAACGTCGTCATCGTAAGTTCGCTCAACACACCAACTCAACAGGTAGCCCTCGATAACAATCGACATCACTGTGCTTACTTCCAACTTGTAACCACCAGTCATGTCAAATTCTTGTAGTCGGATACTCACCGTGTTGAGACGTTCTGAGGGTCATTCAAGTTCGCTAGCCTGCAAGGCGAATGGTGGTCTGTACCTACACGAAAACAACTTCCGTGCAAGTACGGGCGAAATTTTGTTATCGTTCAGATGACTGCGAGGTATTCCTTCTCCGTCGTGTAATAAATGCTCTCCGTCTTTCACAGCGTTCGAATTGCGTAGGCGATCACTTGTTCTTACCGTCTTGCCGATGGACAAGTACCACTACCCAGTCCTGCGTTACTGGCGTCCGTGTCAATTGCCGTCTCCGCAGACTGGTCGAAGAAGCCAGGGTTCGGATGTGTGTTTGAGGCGTCGCGTAAGCTCGTCAAAACCGTGTTTCTGCTCTTCCTCGCACTCCAACTTGACGGCATTTATGTGAGGTGTGTCAGCGGAGCCGACATTTTGGCGAAATCTCGAATAAGTGTCGATAGTAGGCCACAAGTCCGACCAATTTGTGCACAGCTTTCTCATTCAATTAGCGGGGAAAGTCGCTAAGGCGGTTATTTTCAAACCGCTATTTATCGTCTCGTCGCCTTCATCCATGACATTTCTGGTGAAGGTGCTCAACCCACGAAGCGTACCTCTCCGAGGCCCCGTGTTAGACAAGATCCTTGTCAAGTTGGAAGTGACAACAACCGAAATAAAGTACCTTACGACCGAGAACACTAGCCTCAGGACTGAGCTATCCGCCCTTCGAAAACAGCTGGCTGTACGGCTGCCCAGTTCTGCACTGAAACACAAAAGCTATGCGACTCGTGCTTCGTTGCTCAACTGTGCACCGATGTCTGTTCTTGGCAATTCAGCGGGATCTGTAAACTGTACTTCCCCTTCGGTCGACTACAAGCAAGTAAGGTATTCGTCAGCCACGAATTTTTGTTAACGTGGATCATCTTCGTACCACAAGTCGATTCCCCGAGCATTTTCCAGGGACATGATCGCGGTTTCAAAACGGTGGGCCCTCGACGGCAAAACAGCCTTCTGGGGAACGGCGAAGGCTTCAAAGGTGACAGTTATTCCTCGGGCGCTCCAGCGAAAGCGCTCTTTTTTTATTGCGCCTTGATCTAGCTAATACGGCTGTTAGCGAGGTGTGCTCATGGTTCGAGCCCTTTCTCGAAAGAACGCCGGTCAAGTGCAGTAAGCTAATAGCTAAGTTTCCTTCCTCTTGTCTTTTCATGTGTCCGTAGAGGCACGACTCATTCGACGCGATTAACCGGAACTGAGGTTTGGGCATGAAGGCTGCATTTTTGTACCCTTATGGTGGAAAATCGACGACTCGCTTATCGCACGTATGGAGAACCCCCATCACCACAAAATGGTAAAGTCATTCAAGAGCTTAATATCGGAATACTCGCGGCTCCATACAAGGCCGGCGAAGGTTTCGTAATATCTGTTCTTTCGCATTCAAAATCCACTGTTTTACCGAAATGTGGCTTCTGGACGAAATTTCAAGCAACAATTATTTTCTTTTACTACAATGTCCATCGAAAGAATTTAGACTATGCTGCGACTCGTCAAGTGTTTGCGGCGGTCTGATAACTGCTGTTGATAATTCAGCATGTAGCTTCACGAGGCATGACCTAAAAACGTATAAGGAATGCGTATGAATATAACTTAAAGCCGGTGATGGGTTTAACTGTTTAATAGGTAATTATTAGTTTCCTCTTAGATCGGATAAAACTTTATTTTCCGATAATTGTGGAAGACTTGAGACGCAAATAGATTCTTCGAAGTTTCGAGTACACTTATATGGAGATTTCAACCTGCCCGGTGTACATTGGCGTTCTGAGTAAATTAGTTGTGGAAATTTTGATACGATTAAGAATGTGGTATGTTTTCATTTACTTGTCCGTTTAGTGCGGTGACTCAACTCAATAAGCTAGAAAATAATGCTAGAAATGTAATTTATCTCTTTCTTTTATACTGTTCAGTAGATAGTTGTAACCTTACTGAGAGATACGGCATGTTAAACCAGATGTTTTTTCCTTATTTGCGTCTCAAGTGTGTCATTGTTTTTCCGAAGGCCGCTGCTTCAGGTTTTTTCTATCTACTCGTCGGCAGTGGCGATTATATAGGCCTATATAACCATTCCCTAACTCTACCTGTCGGCAATGTTAACAGAGAGCTTTGTGGATACCGCGAATGGAAGCTTACAAGGTAGTGCAAAAGGGTATTGATATCCTTACACCGGAACATATAAGGAGCCCTTCCCAATACCCAGGTTAGTTTTTTAAGAATTACGGTATTATATGCGCAAAAAAGTACATTTTTATAAGCAATTCAAGTAAGCTGGTGTGAACTTGTGGTATACGAAGTTCAGGATTTATAGAACGCTCGTGAAGAACTTGTTTGCACACGAGAAACGCGCATCAAGTACGGGTAGAAAATAGCTTGTTCCAAAAGCCAGACGAGTTGTGGTGATTTGTCAAGTAATACTAAAAGACCCCAACTAACAGCATTTCTTTACAGAATGGGTATGGTGTATATGTGTCTTCGCCCCCAAGAGTTAGCAAAGGTTTTGCAAATCATTTATCAGAGTGCTACTCTTCCGATGTTTATGGTGGCGCTACATCTGATAATTTTAACTGCCATGACACTTTAAATATCCCTAGTGTGAATAGGTCTGAAATCATGGAGGCGATATGAAAACTGAAGCCAAAGCTTCCCTGGCGCCACACTTAGGCGAGACGGCAAAACACACGTCCCCTGAGAGAACAAGTGTTTCGGGTCCACGCCACTGCAAAAGCTGTGCGCTGACGTCGAGGTTCCCCGAGAAATGACTCTTTGATGCTCTGTGTTACCAGATCCTCGCGCTCTAAATCTGCGACCGGGAACTCAATGGCTCCGTCGTCGAATCACCAGGCTTTGTGAGTATAGAGGAGGCTATGGCCTAAGAAACTGGGGTAGACGAAGAAGAAGCAGAGAACGAGAGCACATTACTATGCTTGACATCTCAAATATTCGAGTTGAAATGTTTGTAAAAGAGCTAGGGCGAGACTGGCTAGGCAAGGTCATTCTGTCATCCATATCTGTTACACTCAGAATAAGAATAAACACGAAACTTCCAGATGCACGGAGAAGCGTTTCTTCTCGGTCATTAACAGGAAGTATTTGTGCGTGTCCAAACAATAGGCCTTGCGTGTTAATTGCACATAGGAAAAAATGAAAGCCATTTACAACTCCGTGTAACGCCGAATTAGAGCGCAGCTCTTGAGGAGGAGGGGAAGGCATGGGGGGGGGGGGAAGTCACGTGACCTCGGGGGGGGGGGGGGGTTCACGTGGCCTGGGGGTCACGTGACCTCGAGGGGGGAGGGCGGAGAACCCCCAGATTTAGTGCGGAAAATTTTCCGCTAAAACTTTTCCGCTAAATTTAGCGGGGAAAGTGTTCCGCTAAATTTAGCGGGGAATTTTTCCCGCTACATTTAGCAGGGAAATTTTTCCGCTAAATTTAGCGGGGAAATTTTCCCGCTATATTTAGCGGGGAAATTTTTCCCGCTAGATTTAGCGTGGAAATTTTCCCGCTACATTTAGCAGGGAAATGTTTTCGCTAAATTTAGCGGGGAAATTTTTCCGCTAGATTTAGCGGAAAAATTTTCCCGAGCGGGGAAATTTTTCCACTAGATTTAGCGGGAAAATTTTCCCGCTAGATTTAGCGGGAAAAGTTTACCGCTAAATTTAGCGGGGAAATTTACCCATAGTGCACCGTGCGGTTACGCCGACGGCGACGGCGACGGCGACGCCGCTCAAGCCGGAAACAGGCGCCTAAGAGCTGCGCTCTAAAACTACTAAGAGTTCAAGGAACAATATCTTAGCAATGTGGGGGCAGCAAGGGACACCGCAGCAAGGATGGCTTAAGTGCTAATAGGAGATTTTAGCATGTGGGTTTAAATATATCATATTTTGGGATCACACAATGGAATCGCTGATGTGTATAATTAAAATAAAATTTAGAAAAAAAGCAGCTGCTGCTCCTCAATCAAACAAGAAGAATTTATTTAGATGAGGAACGAAAAATAGCGTCTGTCAATAATAGTTAAGAATTCACTGATCAGAATATGTACTATTTAGAAACGAGAGTAGCGTAGGTGTCTTTTTGACATCGACTGGAGTTCAAGGGCTGGATAAACCAAAAACATACTTTTATCAGTCCTAATGCCTTCAAATTTCATTAATTATGTATGTACGACAATCAAAATAATTTACTCTTGAAATTATGTCACATTAACTTTTATAAAAAGTCATTTCTCTAGCGATGCCTCGTTTGCAGTAATAAAAAAAACTGCACATGATTTATCTTCGGGAATATTACGGTATACTAAATTAAATATACATTACATCACAAAAAATGCAAACATTCTTTGGAAATTCATTTGAGATATTCGTTTCACAGAAGTGCGGATTATATAAGTTTTGCATATTTCTTATTGAAGAGCAATATCCTGGGGTCTAATTAGAGAAGCCGAAATTCTTAAATGTGATACATTGCTATAACGCCGAGCTAATTTTGTTATAAAACCCAAAAATATTAAAAACAAAAACTAAGTACAATAATAGTATGGGAGGCAATTTTTTTTTTTCCAAGCTGCTTTGACATAGATTCCATAAATAAATTAAAAAAGGTTCATAAATTAACTTACAGAAATATCATCACGAAGCTTAGAAATCAGCAAGAAGAAATGGCACCAGAGCCGTTTATTTATGTTCCTAATGTCCTTCGCTATAACTCTCGCGAGGCAAGAAATGAGACATAATCGGGATAAAATATACATTAAAACAGATTTCGCGTAATGACGGAATTAACGTGCTCTTTTTGTCCTTAAAATGAAAAATAAAGTGAACTATGGAGGCGTCACTGTTTGCGGGTCATTCCAAATAAATAAATAAATAAAGAAAATTAAATAAAGTTGAACGAAGCGCCTCAAAATCTGGCTCCCAAATTAATTTTACAGCGAGGGACAAGAAACACTATTTCGTGTAATCTCGTGTAAATTCTTTACGTTTGCCAACTTCTCTTTTTTTTTTTTTTGTTGTTCTTCGGATTTGAAAGTGTGCGAACTTGAGTCATTTTTGTAATGAGGAGAGTCGTGGGACATTCACCGCATTTGCGAATGAAACTGGTGCCAGCATTTCTTCGCTGTGCTTTTCTATTCAGATAGTTTTATATCTTGTTCTTATTCGGCTTCTCGCCGTAATTTTTACTTCGGCTCGGCAATGTTGATAGTAATTTTTTTAACGCTAGCTAATCTTACATCCTTCCATTAAAAAGAACATAACTGAAATCACACTTTGAGATGTTCGCTATTAGAAACATTTTGTTTTGCTTAATTGAATTATAGGTGTTTTATTTTATGTATGAGAAAGAATGGAAGCTGAAACTAATATTTTCATAATCAAGATTACGCTGGCACTGTATTTTTTTTAATTCTACTCATCGCGTTTCGTCTTGTTTATTATTACGCCTTTGCCCCGTTGATCGTTTTTCTTTAGAGCGCCGCTCTTAGGCACCCGCTTCCAGGTTGAGCGGCGTCGGAGGCGGCATCGGCGTCGGCGTCAGCGTAACCGCGCGCGTTGCATTATGAGACGTCACAGATTCCCCGCTTTTGCGGGAAACCGAATTAGTGTTGAGTTCACGCGACGTCGATTTCCCCGTTAAATTTAGCGGAAAAATGTTTGCTATATTTCCCTCTCAATTGAGCGGAGAAACTTAATCCTCTAAATTTAGTGGGGAAAGATTCCCGCGAAACTTAGCGAGAAAAATTGTCGCTATGTTTCCCGCTAAATTTAGCGCGGAAACTTTCGATAAATGTTTCGCTAAATTTAACGGGAAAATGTTCGCTAAAGTTTTTGCCAAATTTAGCAGGAAATTAAGTGGACATTTCAGACTAAAATCCCTCGTCGTCTCCCATTTAGAAGGCAAGAAGGAGAGGAGGAGGGAAGTGTACGGAGGGGATGGAGAGGCATACCCTCCCCTCCTCCTCCTCAAGAGCTGCGTTCTAATTTTGCATTGCAGACAATTGCGAAGGTCTTTCATGCTTTTCTCTTCTGTTTCTTAGAGTGTCTTGGTGGTATCGTTGCGACAGTCTACGGTTCTTGAATTCACGTCACGCGGTCCTGTATAACAAATTAGTTTCTTCATAAACATATTTACATACAAGCACGTGTATTGGAAGTCCTTCCTAGAACTTCGTGACACTCTAAATTGACATCTTACAGATGTCTGGCTTTAATTAAAAATGTGTTAACTATAAGACACCAGCTAAGTTATCCTGTTGCGTGGCAGCAAAGTCAAATAATCCGGATGCCACACAAGGAAAGCAGTTTTTGCTGTGTATGCCACTATCAATATATTTTATTCCTTCCTTCATCCGGTATCGCTCGACAAACTCTCATGCGCACATTCGGATGGTTGCGTAACCGCTGCTCTTGCACGCACATAATTGCTTTTTATGTTCCTTTTGTGATTTTCATTTTGCCTCTACATCTTTGCAGATTAATGAGTCATATCGCACGCAGGCATAATTGACGGGGCGCCGATATTATGCGCATTGGTGCTCTGAAATACGTGCGCGCGCGCTTCCATGCCTGCGTAATATTTGCGCAAGTGCACACCAAGACATGTTACCGTGTGAACCTGCGTTTTCGTACGGTTATGTGCGTTTCCGCGTTTAGGTGCGTATACGCTGAGCGCGATTTAATGCAAATAAGCATTCGCATTTTTTGTGTGTTTCAATTGGAATAAAAATGCTGAGTTCAAAACTTCTAGTGTTGTTTAAAGTGCATCATTGAGGCAGTAAACTAAGCGGTACACATTTGTGTCCCTCAATAGGAGGAAATGGGGAGGAATGGAACTGTGGAGAGAGTGGAACCGTAAATATATATCTCTTCAGTGAGTAGCCCCGTAAAGTTCATGACCTTGTAGATTGATGACATCCCGGTAGTGGTGTGTTCAACTGCAATGGCGTACCAGCTTGGCGTGGTGTACACGATTTGAGTCAGTGGTTGCCACTTTGGAATTCAAAAGTAAGTGGCACATATTTATTTTTCTCGACTCTTGATCCAATGCGGTTTGGCCAATGGCTGTCGTAAACTAACATTGAAAATATGTGTTAATAGGTATTTTTAGGCACCGCTATTTTAACATTAACACCAAACCTGTTTCCACAATAGGCAACTCACCTTGTGCAAGATAGTTTGGGAGGAGTAGGACCGTGTCGAAGTTTGCTCTTTATAAAGTTTAGTGCTCTGACTGCAAGAGGAATACTGAGGTTAACAGGTGATGATGGTGAATCATGTAATTTTAGATCAGATTGCATTTAGGTCACCAATTATTTGGTTCGTGTAAAATGTTACCCCACCCTTAATTCCTGATCCAAAACCACAGACAATTCAAGTAAAAAAGACGACCGCAATTGGGCTTCATGTTTAATGAAGAAATGTCCGTTTTCTCGCACTAGGGGAGAGGTAGAATGAGACACATTTTTCTTCTTGCAGATTCTTTTCTTTATTTTTTACATTTCTAAACATTTAGGACTAAGTGCTTTTCAACTGATTTGATGGGTATCTCGCCTTACATTGAGGACCATTGAGCTTGTTTCTATGTGCCCATTAAACTACACAAAAAGAACGGTGAGAAACCTGTACCATTCCTCACCATTCTTCCCTATCCTTTGCATATGAAATGCAGAAAAAATCGCTTATGACGTGTTCACGTTAACGGTGGCACGCGGAGTACGTGTATATTTAGAAATGACGTTGTAGTAGTTTTTAAAAAGAAACTGAGGCACGGAAGTTTTTTTGTGTTGCTTTTGTTTCCTAATTTTGGTGATTGCATTGAACGTCAGCAGATTTGAGCGTAATCCGCATTTATCTAAGAGAAGGAAACACGCCGCTATATTTGTGGCTACAGCCACGGGGATCGAACATTGAGAAAGACATGTGCTAGATATAAAAAAAATATAATTCAGTTCCACTCGAGATTCGTGGCTGGTCCGTCCTCTGTCCTCCTGCAACCTCTACAGATTCCAGGCGTGCGTTGAACACCACGAATGAGATATTCGTGTTGTCCTGTCCTTTTGTTTCCACACTCTCCAGAGTCACAAATGAAAGCTCTTAAACAGCGCTCTTGCATCCTGGAATTAAATACACATTAATATGCACCCTTATTTTTAATTAAAAAAAAAAAAAAAACTCTTTAGCGTTTTTTATAATCAGCCTGACGGAGGAAGGGTATTACGTGTATATCTGCGGCAAAGCGAATGAGGTGGCATAGTTTTGGTTTGATGTTTTATCAGCATGGCTAAAACTTGCCTCAAAATATATTCTCAAACAAAATGAAGATGTTTTACGTACCTCTACGGCGGTAAACATCGTGATTTTTTTTCGTGCACAGGCAATTCAGAGGCGGACTATGGTAACAAAATTACAACACAAATCCAAATGCCAAGCGCTAAAGTGCACGCTGCGTCTTCATAAAACTTTTGGCCGCGCTCCAACTAGATTAAGTTTGAGGCGTAGGATAAGATGAGTTTACGCTTGAAATGAGCCCCGAAAATTCGGATACAAACCGGCAATCTAATCCAGAGTTCTAAAAAATGTTACACAAAAACGTGTCTAAAGAAGATAAAAAAAAACACACTTCAGTGCCAAAAAAACTTTGCGCTTTTTTTATTATTTAGATCTTAGTAGTTTTACAACCTTCAAAATAATTTAGCTTTATGTTAGTAAGTTTTTTTTATTATTTTCTTTCTCTGGAGCCTTTTACCCATTTCCCGGCAGGAAACTACTCGGAAATATCAGACACGTGGCGCTTTTCTAGTGTCTTATTTCTGGACGTGCTTGGAGCTTTTCGCTTTTTCTTCAGTAATTTGGTCATTCATATGTTGATATGTTTACTTTAGGGAAGGTTTCTGGACGCCAACGTTCTACTGGGAAATGTAAATAAAAATGCAGGCCGGATGAATAAGTATTTTTGTGTGTTCTGAAAGTCATTACCATCTTGTTTACTCGTTCACTGCAGTAAGGCAGCCGCACCACGGGATGTTCAGCTCTTGGGCGCGAGAAAGAGAAATAACTAAATATGTTTCTCCAAACTGAGATTCTAGAGAGAGCAGATAATTTTCAAATATAAGCTGCTCACTCTTTCTGGCTCTCCCCCTTTTGAGTTTGAGGTAAAGCGCCGAAAAGCTTGACCTTGTTGAGTTGTACTGAATAAGTATATATTCAGTTTTAACACAATCTATCCGGGGTCAGTTTTTTATTAATATATTTTTCTTTAATGCAGCTTACTGCTACTTTGATTTCGATTTCAACATGTGTTTCAATCGAGGAAGATTATATTAAAAAAAATAACCGTCACAATCTCTAGGCTTAAATCCGAATTTTCACAATAAACTTACCGGCTGAGTTTCTTTTCTAATTACCTTTTTAGCACTATGCACAGCATGTGCTATAAGATGCAAGACTATTTTAAAGAATTTGATAGAAGACTTATTCTTGGATCTGTAAAGACGGCATCCACGTTGCTCTCTCTCCCTTTTCTAAAAAAAAACAAATCGCTTTCCATTAAAAATGTTACGCAGTAAAAGATTTAATTTACTCTTACAACGTTCGTTTTAACACTATTGGATCATTTTCCAAGAAGTTCGCTAAGCCGCGACGCTACGCGACACACCATTTAAGACTGCCGTCAATGTCATAATAAAGAGGAAGATGAAATTATTACATGAACTGGTTATGCTTCTCCCAAATGTGGAGGTAATAAACATACCGGAAGAACCTATAAAGGTATGTTTAGCTTATATTTAATAACAGCCCAAGTTAACGATTCGACACCTAAATTTATGAAAGGTCATAGCAAAGATAGCCCGCAACCCGTAATCACTGCGTTATTAGCGTCGAGGTGTTTCGGTGTCGCCCTCTCGTGGTTTCTTTTCGTGACGCCATGACCAGGATTTGCTCGGCGTGATTGACAAGATTTTCATTGCTGTAAATCGGCGATTGGGCATCCATTATCATAATAGAGGAAGATAAGGTATAGAAAATTGCAAACTTTAACCACAGCAACGCTTTTGGCCGACCACGTCACTAATACGCAACCTAGGTAAATTAATAATTATACAAATATACCTTATATTGCGCTTAAAAGTAAGGAGAGGCATTTGTTCATTTTATTTAATTTCAATAAACCCGTAAAAGCATAGGTTACTTTTCCCCCACGACAGAAATCGAGAAAACGCCTAGCTTAACAACGCTTCCCCAAATAAAGGAAAAAAAAACGTTTGATCTTGTGAACAAATGATTCGCACTAGTGAGGAATCAACGTTTTTTTCAAAATGGGCTGACTTTTATTTTTGACTGGAATCAGCCAGTGGGTTGAATATCAATGTACTCCTCAAAAACAAGGCCGCCATAAAACGTGGGACGAGTAGTGCACATGTATAAATCCAACGTCGTAAAAAGAAAAAAAGTATATATGCTTTGCACAAAACCCGTTGTCAAAAGCATTTTCCGGTGATTTAAAAAAACAAAATAGCCGGAAAGAAAACCCGTTATGCAGCAAGCAAGTCATACATCTCGCGAAGCAGTTTTTAAAAGAAGAAAAAGTAAGTGTTCTTTGGCAACACAAAAAAATTTCATCAAGCAAAAGAAACATTTTTGTTTTTGTTTTTTTTTTTTTTTTTTTTTGGGGGGGCAGGAATTGCGTTTAACAATAGGTAACATGCAGGTCAACTCATGAGCAGACTTCTTTTCGTTTTCATTCTTTTATGGAAATTTCTAAACGTATTTGTTTTCGCGGCGAGACTAGGAGAGTATGCATACCACGTGCCTTGGCCTCCGGTTTTGTATTCCGACGAAATTTAGAGGCCCAATTTGTATGTACTCGAGCTTAAAAAAGTTCTCGAAAGTTCAAAATATTGTTATTGTTATTTTGATTCTCCTATCAAAGAATTGAAATACATACCGTTCCCGGCTGCCTTTTGAATTGTAACGAACTTATATATTTTTTTTTTATTTTGTTGCTGCAAAGCTGTAAGAAAAAAAAAGAGCAGAAACGTCAAACCTACAAAATGAAAACAACGCTCGAGCATATTTTGCTTTATACATATAGTGTTTATTATCTAATGTCCTCCGGAACAAAAGAAGAAAATTCCTTTTTTCCTCTTGACTTCAACGCAGCATAATGCGAATAGGGCCGAACGAACCCGGTCTGATATGCCGATTTCGTTCGATGTCACGTCGTACGTGTTTTTGCTCGCAGAAATGCAAGCCATATTGAAAAAAAACAACAACTGGGTTTTAGCAAGGTTGGCGCACCGGGACTCGACGAATAGAATAACAGGTTTAACTTTGTTCAAATGGGTTTTTCCATAGATGAATCGAAGGTTTCAACTAGGCAGTTCGCGGAATCTAGCGTGACATGTCTGCTTTCGATAGGAAACCTATATGGCCTCTATGAGTCTACTCTTTCTGACACGATAAATATCTGCCCTTCGTTCTAACGTGCCTTTCCTTGGGCATTTTTCAAACCTAACACCATATATCAGGGTATACGAAGTTCGTGAGGGGGAGCATTGGAAAATACCAACAAATCGTACAGATTACGGGTTCCAAATGCTGAGGTATAATCTTCCATTTCTTCTAAACAAAACTTCAGAAGCATAATTTGACAAATATCGAGAAACCGAATCTCAGTCCAAATAGAAATTTGTTTTTGTTTTAAAGTTTGGCTTTTATTTTGGGGTCGTGTTTTCTGTATATTGCTGTATATTGTGTTATCCTTGAGGTAATACGATTATTATCTTTACAGTCCTGTCATGTACCTAAATATGTCGTCATGTGTCTAATATATATTAGTTATTTGATATCTTTGATAGTGTGATTATTTATGCAGTTCTTTTTTATTTATTTTTATTTATGTTAAAAACCTGAAAACTAAATATTAACAATTGACGTGTAGTATGTCGCCGTGTGCCAATTTTAATGTTGCAGAGGCCTTCTCAAGTCAAAATTCTGACTTTTTGCTCCTGCAGCCCACATCAGTTTCTGATGCGAAATAGAGGATTGATTGATTCATTCATTCATTGAAATAAAACAAAACACGCACAGAAAAAAAAAAAAAAAGATGGTGTTCATGCTTGCGAAGGTGGCGGAAACCGTTTCTTGTACACCGGCGTGGAGTGTAGAAGCCGTGTGCTGAGAGTGGGTGTCGAACACTCGTATAAACTAATTTCTAACCCTCGACGTGTAAAAAAAAGATAACTAGTAAAACACGGAAATGAAAAGAGAGATATTAAGTTTAGGTTTTGAATATCAAGGCGAGAATTACAATTGTAATTGTTGGTCACGCACCACATTTCACATATATTAAAAAAGTCATTTGATTTTTGTGTTTCGTGAACGAGTTGGTTGGGCAATCATAACGTATATAAACATTTTGTTCGACTGTCCAACGCTCGTGTTCGTGCATTTTTATACCGCCCCAAATTGTTGTGCGAAAGATTAGCGCTAAGTTTAGGTAATGCATTTGATAATTCTTTTTCGACCAAACAAAAAAAAAAAAAGAAACTGCTTGGACACACAAATTTACTCTTCAGTGGGTACTAGTACAGGATGTAGCTTAGCTGCACATGCGGCATTTAAATAGGCATGTAAACATGTGTACTGCCAGACACTGTTAGTGGAAACACGACAGCGGTGTTGCACTTTGGACTTCAACTTCGAAAAGGCATTGGCGAGCACTACAATTTAAGACTTGGGTTAGTGACCAAAATGAGCACTTTACGACACTCTAACAGTGATCAGGATGGTATTTTATTTCTATACAAAACAAAAACAGAAAACAAATAGTGATCGTATGCTACCGCTATCAATGTCTCGTTATGCATTTCGCGCGGACGCTTTTTGTTGTTTTTGTGCCAACAAGCGTTTCGTCGTGCCCAAAGTTGTGCCAACAAGTTGGGCCACCAAGTTGTGACAATTTGTGCCAACAAGTTGTGCCACCAAGTTGTGCCACCAAGTTGTGCCAACAAGCGTTTCGACTACGCTCGACTACGCTCGTCTAAGCTCCGTACAACTCACGCCACGCCAGGCACACCAGTTAAGTGGCGTCCAGTCACAACCTTTCTAAACGTCAAGCTCCAGTCATTAACGTGAACGAGCGCCTTTCCAAGTACGATGAGTCGTTACGCTTTTTTTCCCCAACCACTCGGAAACCTCTACGTGTCTCAAATCCCGTGCCCACAATTTGAGTGGATTCTCCAGGTCTGCCTCGCTCGGTCTCGAGGACGAACTCGATGCGTGCGGCATCGGCAAAGGAGGGTCATTTGCATAAGCGCTACGTGCTCACAGACACTCGGACTCGTCGGGAGGAGGGGTTCACCCCCCCCTGCACGAACCGCGCCGGGATGGGCGCGATTACGGTCGAGCCGATTGCGATTTCGTTCCGGAGAGGACGACCGACTGCCGGCCCGCGGATATTGGCTAATGACACGGAAAATGGAGACCCGCGATTTAGTGGGCGAGTTGCTTGGCTGATAGAGAGCGAGGATTAGGCAAACGAGTCCATGCTTCGCTGAGACCTCGCCACGTGCCGGATTATTATAAAGCAAGTTAAGAGGCAGCTCTCGTTGTCTTGACCCTTCTTAATGAGCTTATTTAAGCAAGGATAATTCAAACGAAAACGACAGCGCTATTAAATTTTAATAAAATGTGAGCCAAGTTGTAATGTAAATAAAATACAATAAAATATGACGTTTTAGTTTGTTTTGTCCTTGGTGCTGTTAGTGTTCTGCGTCATGTATTCACGTTAATTTATTCAATAATACTTGTATCTTGTATACTTTGCATGTGGGTGTTTTCTTGTTATTTATATATTTTTGATGTTATCGAATAAATAACGATCACTGCGTTTGAATTTGTAACTTTCAGCTGATTGCATTTTTGGAGACCATTTATACAGGTTGGTACCTATATGAACTGCAAGGGACCAGTGCTTTGTCAGGCTTCTCAACCTTTTGCACTGACCGCTCGTTCGGACTCTTCCTGAAAGAAATGAAAACGTTATAAAAGACTAAAAATATAATGAAGTTTTTTACGCGTTATAATATTTACGTAATAATGTTTACCATAGAACAACGTTTTTTTTTATGGAGGGTGTTAACCGCACTTCGACAAATATAATGACATATTTTTAGTCCTTTACTTGTCTTTGTTTCAGGTAACGTTTGGAATTGTACTTCCATTTTCCTTGAAGAGTTATTAATATATGTCAGCGCGTTGCAATATTAAGGTATTTTAATGTTTGCTTAATTTGAATCTATTAGTCGGTTTTTATTGGTCAACTGCCGAATACATAATATGTTTATACGCAATTTAGACGAATGTCGTCACAAACTGTGTCCAATGTGAAGAGCCGTGCCGGCGTCATTTGTGCTCCCAGAGCACGTTTTGAAGTTTCGAAAGCACGCACGAAGCGGTGCATGCAGTTTATCCCAGCGTGTCATATTTAATTGTTTTTCGTTTCAGCGTGAGTACCGTCTCACAGACAGGCGCATAACATTATTTTTCTAGTGCAACATCCAGGTAACTGAAGAGTCGCACAGGTTGTCTATACAGCAGTAAACAAACATAAATCTACAAGTGATCTATATTTCACTTTTACATTTCATATTCTTCAGCTGATCAAACGTTTCATCTGCTATGGAATCATTCACGCTAGAAGCCCCGCCGGAGCAGATGCTACTAAGTGAACATGACATGAGGTAAGTGAACACTAAGTGAACATGGTATGAACATTGTATGAGGAACATGTTATTATCACGAAAGAAAGAGGACGAAGCAGGAGAGTACAGTACAAACGCTTGCCTTGTCCTACCCTTCCTTGTCCTTTGTTTTTCGCGCTAATTGGTTGAATAGGGTACGATGTATTTAAAATTTTTAGTAAGGATGGTGTAAGTAAAACTTCAAAAAACAAATCAAGCAGAAACAACTACTTATATGCCTAGGGAGGTGATACTTTTCACGTTGGCACAAATAAAAATTATGAGGCGGCGAATAACTGCAGAAACTAAACGTTAAACGAAACAAACTTCCGCCCCCCCCCCCCCCCAAAAAAAAAAAAAAGGCGGTTAGCGTTGCAGGCGATGGCGTGGGCCTCTGAAACAATTGGCGTAGAAGCTTCGTCGTGTAGATCGTTCGGATCTCGAACAAGAAACAAGGTTCTCGAATTTACTAGAACGCGACATTTACAGAAACAACCAAACGGTGCGTCCGCTACCATCGAACCTTGGCCCTATACATGGGAGCCAAGCACAGTAACCTCTCGGTCACGGGCGCGCTCGCTCGGAAACGCGCGTGGCAGTATAAATGACATTTAGAAAAAAAAATGCTTAACCTCGAAGCCAATTACCGGATACTCAAAGACAGCGCATCCGCAAAAAGATAATATATATAAAAAAACATACCGTTAAAAAAAAAACACTTTACTGAAAAGCAAGAGTAAACCAAACTCGCTTCAATCACGGGGTTGCCAGACATCGCTGAGCCGGACGGCCAACAAACCAATCTTCGAAACTGCGGAGAACGCACGCCCGCTGCACTTCTCCGCGTGGTCACCTATCAAACAAGGCGAAACAAGAAACAAATCCGTATAAGACGTCCGCGCCATACACAAGAATGGATCAATGTTCATAGAATGAAGTTTGGGGAACGGAGGACCCGTCGGCGGTACCACGACAGCGTTTTCCGGGCTGGGGACGTCGTGCCGACGGGCCGACGCCGGTTGACTGGCCCCACGCATTAGCCAGATTGGAACCGCGATCGGGGTTGGAGTACCGGCGATGAGAAGGTGGACGGTTGGCGCTGTTCGTAGGTAACGATGTTTTCTAAAAAACTACTAGCAAAATTTTTGAAATAAAATTACGGCTGGTCTACACTTGGCATGCTTAAAGATTAGACTAGCCATTACTGTTATCCACGAATGTTTACTCAGGTATGCTGAGTTGTGTTGTAATAGCACTTAACGAGAGCGCAGAACTCGTAATGACGTTTTTTTCTTTCGAGAGTATAGACAGGAAATATCTTATCATCCTTTTGTAGAAACGAGCGAAACCGCACTACCTTGTAAAATGCTGCCCTTAGATTTCTGCTAAGCAGGAATACAACTGAATGTACTCTAGTGGCATAAGTTGAAATAAGAGAAAGTGTTCTGGGACTATACTTTCGGTAGGAGTTCAATATAATATAAACATGTGTGGAATATTATAAATGTACTTTTTTGTACTGACAGGGAAATGTACTGACAGGGAAACAGTCCAATATTTAAAGTCGGCAAAAAAACGAACATATTTATTACACGAAATCGAAAACCTAAAATTTATTTCAAGCTCACCTTCCAAAGTTTTATGTTTCTTACTTCACAAATGTGCTCATAGAGTATTTTCTGTGTCTATTGCTTTTGTTGATGATGTTGCGCGAGCGCACCTAGTCAGTGGCCTTAAGAAGCAAATCGATGCTCCGCGTCATGCGCGATATTTCTGCCTTTGATAAAACTTGGTAGCAAGCGCATCCAAAGCCCGACCGAAGATAACGAGCGCACAGTGTAAACCAAATTTTACTGTGTTACTAACCTGTCAATGACTGTAGAGTTACAACTGTCGGGAAAAAAAACACGCTCGCGTTTACGCCTTTTGTGGCTAGAGAAACAGTGGGCGCATAAAGGTGACTTTTGTGAAATTTGATCAAGCCTCCACAGAAGAAGTTTTACTGTCATACATTCGGGGAAAAAAATTATCTTGCATAAAAAGTGTGCCAATTTTCTGGACATCACAAAGCGGGACAGCGCGAAGCATACACTTTTATAGGAAAAACAGAGAGGTGCTCGAAGAATTGCTTTATTAGTATATTCGATAGAATTGTCCGCTTATAGTGAAAATTACGTATAATGCGCGCCAAGCCCTTGTGCCAAGACTAGAAACCTCTATGCACTGGTATTTAGACGCCATCACCCTGCAGCCCGACACGGGCATATATGGGAGGTGAGGACTGCGTTAACGTTTAGCCGTTTGACTGAGACCTGTCTTCATGAATACTGTCGACGGACTCTCAGTGTAGGAGTTGGATTGAACTGCCAATTTGGCGCCGCTGTAATGCGGCGAGGTTTTATTTAAAAAGAAGAGAGAGTAAACAGGATTCGATTAGTCAAGACGGTGTTGTGGAGGCTTGGGCCTCTCAATCGATATTCCTGCGGGATTGACTGTCTCCATTCTATTTTCGTAAATAATTTACAACAAAAAAACTTCATCGACCCAGGAGCCAATCCAGTGTTTGATGAACAGATCAAAGGGCATTTAAACAACCAACATTCCACGCTGTCAAACGTGAGTCACTCTCCCTAGAAACTAAGACAGAGCCACACAGCACTCTAGAGAATGCGGATCCGGGGCATTGCCTTTTCCTACTCGGGGCATCCGTTCTTCCCTCTCCCCCCCCCCCCCCCTTCCCCCACCCTATTTTTCTCCCTTCTTCGCTCACCCATAACAGAAGCCAACCCAAAACGCGCGCGCACGCGCGCGTGTGAAGCCGCCCGAGCCGCGCTATTTCTGAAAGCGGAGCTGTCTCCCCGCCCCCACCAAAGTGTGAGACCCGAACAGCTGATAAGAAGCCAACGCTTCCCCGGGGTTCGGCGGCTTGGCGTTCCACGCTCCCTGGCTTCCCCAGGCGCGGAGACGAGAGGGGGGTCACCCGGCCCGGCATGCGTGTCTTGTAGAGTAGGCTTACCCCCGAAGCGGAGGGTGCTGTGGAAACAACGTGTTCGTGGGACCACTCATACGCCGATCTTTCGCCACGTGCTCACGTTCCCGCCCATACCCACACACATAGGGAGAGAGATCGGGGTCGGGTGATGAAAGGAAGGCGGTTTGATTGGTCGAGCGAGCACGTAGTACCCACCGCACTTTCAGCTTAGAGGTGAAGCCTCTTTCGCGGCACGTCTTTGGTTAGAGTCGTGCGTTGCTCATCTTGTGCGTGTGATTCCTTTCAGGGCCTGGGGATTGGAGGAGAGTGAAGTAGGTAGACCTCGTTCGCCGCTCGCTCGCCGCACGTGTAGCTTCTGTTTGGGGCCCGATGTTTCGACCCGTCGCTTTGAAAGGCGAGCTACCGAAGGCAGGAGCCACAAACGCGTTTGGGGGCTCGTTTTTTTCTTTGCGAGCGCTCGATGAAATTGCGTACGGAAGAAATTGGATCGAAAATCTCAAACTGCCCTCGCTAGTTGAGTATCCATTGCGTTGGTATAGGTGAGCACTATTCCTTAGTAATATGTATATGCGGTAAAAGAAATATAAAGGAAATTACAAATGCAGTAGAACACGCCTGTCTGAGTGCCGTAACGCTTTGAAATATATTTGATTTCTGAAGGAGGCTCAGTCATAAGAAGAAAAAAAAGGCAGTGAGGTGATTTCTGGAGTATAACTCATAAAACAAGGAAACGTCGCCGTCGTTTATTCTTACTCACTCATCGACACATTACCTGCCAATGTGAGGATTAGATATGTATTATTTGAAATAAAATGAATAAAAGAGTGCAGTTTTATTAATTAGGTTTTAGATTCATAAAAGAAGACGCGGCTACCGCTGTCGAAAATAAAATTTCATGTTTGGCACACGAAACGTTTTAAACTCTAGCAATTCAATTTCTTGAAGTATGGTATTTTTGTTCTTGCGTACAAAAGAGGAAAACGATGTTTATCAAGCAGAAAACAAAATAAATTTACTTGCGAGAGTTGGTTCAGCTTCTCGCAATAGCGTAGAGCATCGGTAAGCACAATACCTGAAGTTTCGGTGTAATATAACTTCTGCACATTAAGAACGATTTTACATTGAGTAAGTTCACATAAACAACAACACGTTCATTCCGAAACCGGAAAGCGTCTTGGCAACAAGGCTCCCGGATGAGAAAGACGATAGTTGTCAGAAATAGGTATATATATATATATATATATATATATATATATATATATATATTGGCGGTGATTGCCTAAAGCAAGATAATCTAAATCAGAGAGAATTGTCTCGTGAATCGATGGCCAGGTACACTGACGATGTTGTTAGAATAAACTCTGTTTTGCCGGCTTTATGCTTTTGAAGACGTTCACAATTCCTGGTGAGGTGGAGAGACTAACTTTTAAAAAAACCGTTTACACAACAGCCATGAAGAGTTTATTGACTCCTGCTTCGCTTAAAAACGCACTTGCCAAAAAGATTACTTTTACCCTATCGTTCTTACCGAAAGGAATGTGAGCTTTTTCTTATCTTCAAAGAGGCTCGCCTTCTAGCCTAGCCCCTCTCCTCAGTGGCTCCATCTCTGGAGCAAGATACCAAACAAAAACAAGCCACCATCAGGACAACTAAAAACACCATCGGCGCTTTTTGTGTGCGGGGGGCAATTAAAGGCAGTGGTCCCGGAATAAAAGCGCTTTGCCGACGGGGCGGCACGTCCTTTGTGCACGCCGACATTTTGGATTACATCTAGCCCTCGCGTTTAATTTCGTCGCGGTGCGCTGTTGTTCGTACCCGCCGCGTGGAGGACGTGGTGGGATGGCTGGGTCCAAGCGTTCCTATTTCCAGGCGAGTCTATTTCGGGCAGTGCGTGCCGGCGCCAAGTCTTTTCGGCTGTGAATGGGGAAGCCGCGAAGGAGTTTGTAAACAATGACGGCGTGGCTGTGGGCTTAGAAACGCGGATTTGGTGGCACCGAAGAAAAAAATGTTTTCGTGTTTGAATGAGATCGGATATATTGAATAAATTCCCGTCCTAAGAAAGTTTTTCGTGCCGCGTTTTTGATTCTACATAAATTGACGCGAGCAGGCGTATTTTTGTGTTTTCAATTGTGACTCAATAATGTATGATATATTCTATAGAAATAGTGAGATGTAATATTTTTTTTTAATTTTAAATCACAATGAACTTGCACTTTTTGTGTGTTTGTGTGGACGTTCTACAATTTTGAAAAAAGTTATGTACAATATGTTGGCATTTATATTTAGCCCAACTACACGTAGTTCCAAGCAGTTATGTTTGCTGTGCCATATTTTGGTTTATTGTTATTGACACCAAAGTAATCTTTGAATGGGAATAGAATTTCGCAATGGTCCGGCTTTGTTTTATTGTCATGAATATTGGGTGCTTTTGTCTCATTTGATTTATGCTGAGAAGCAGACTTTCCACAGCGTGTAAACAGTGTGAAAATACAGTCTGTAAGGCAGTATTTATTTTGTTTGGCATTAATCGTTTTCTTCAACCCCGCTTTAGTTTTATTTTTTCTGATTCACATGTTTAAATATGTTCAGAAACCAAAACCGAATACTCTAAAATATCAATTTCGTGAACAATTTTTATTGTCTAGCATACATCTCCATTTTTTTTTTGTCAATACTCGATGGGTGAGCTCAACTTCTTCGGAACCAGAAACTCCGATATGAATACACATGCATAAAAGGACACGTAGAAAAAAAAAAATAGAACGAAAAATCCTGTTATGCATTGAGCATAGCATTAATTTCTAAATTGCTTACACTCATTCATTTCGTGTTTCAACTTCTATATGATTAATTTTTGTGTACGTATATTTTTATTTATTTCTCTCGCTCTCTTTCTTGTTGTTCAGTCGCTAGCGTTCGTAAAGCTATCAAATCGTTTGAACACCACGTCTTTTGTTGCTGTTCCTCTTTGACATTTCGAGCGTTCGTAACATTTGTAGGACTCGTTTTCTCTCATGACCTGACTCGTTTGTTGCTTACCTATCTCTGTTTCTTCTCACAAGGTCTCTGTTCTCTTTTATATTATCAAAGTAGCTTTGCTTGTAGCTCTTAGCAAAAAAAAAAAACAAAAAAAACCGACGTAGTTCTTGTGTACCTCTGGCGAACTTCGCACTCATACTTCCTTTGTAATGATTTGTGTTAAATTGTGCGCTCTAACGTATACTCGGGGTCTACTTGTGACACACCTCATAAGTGTTTTTAAGGCCTGCTTTGGTCGCGCTGTCAGTATAATACCAGGGATCTAGAAATGTTAACACGAAGCCCACTACGCATGCTTTTTGAGCGTTCAAACATTTATACTATCGGAAAATGCAAATGTGCAGATTAGGAAAACCTATTAGGCCAATCAGTGAAACCAGACACACCCGTATGACAAATTGCTAGTGATGAGACACGTTTGTGTTCTTCTCTCACTTTGTATTCTAGAGTATTTCCGTTTTAACGGCTCACGTAATATGACTTCTGTGCTTACACTTTGGAAATCCGCACACCCGAGAACCTTGCGAATGTTGATAAATATTTTTACAGGAGTAGCATGGGCACAAGTATCCGTGCGTGCAGACACGGTGGAGGGAACACCGAAGAAGTAACAACATAAGAATAATATCTGTAAGAATAATTGAAAATAGTATACACAACTTGGTCAATGGTATCGGAATGGGGAGAAGAAGGGGAAGGAACCCCTCCTTTTTTCTTACCCAGAAATTAAAAAAAAATAATTAAGCAATACGGGGAAGGGAAAGAAAGTTTAATTTACGCGGAATGCTGTAAGTAATACGGGGGAGGTGCTTTAACCGGAATAGGTTACATTAGTCTCGCAATTAAAACTCTTAGACCTCTGAAAACTCACTCGCCCCATTTGAGAGGAATTGTTATCCCCACGGCCAACGCAAGCCGCCTTACAAACCGGATTGCGAAAACTCTCAAAACTTTCAACTCCAACAGCCGGACAACCCTCCATGACCCCGCCGCCTCATTCGAAATCAACGACCGGATTTCCCTGCTCCAAAGTCGCGATCTCTTTGACCCAAACAGGGGGCCCTTTTAAAACCCACGCAAGTCTGCCGCCCACTCGGCGACCGCTAAAAGACGTGGCTCTTGGCGGGTTCTCTCGAACGGGACAATGCGCTCAGCTAAGCACCTTCGCAACTGCACGGCAAGACGCGAAAGAGAGAACGAGCGCTTTGCGTGGCCTTCGCCACGAACCCGCGCAAGCGACAATGGCGTCGTTAGAATTCGTCGACGCCCGGCCCCCAAGTACGCTTTCTCTCGGTGCAGAGACGCATTAAGCGAGCGCCTTGGGGACCGATCGCACTTAATCGATCAGTGGCCGCGCGGGGCGCGTTCGCGACGGTGCTGTCGCGTCGATGCGGCCGGGACTCGACATTGATCCTTCCGCCTCGGATGCTGGAGCCGTCGCCCTTCCGATGTCGTCGTCGCGTCGAATCACTGCTGCTTTCTCTCCTCTGCGGAATCGTGAAGCATCGTGCGTCTCCCTTTCTGATTTCTTGGCACGAAAATGCACACTGCGAGTGTGCTCGTTTTACGTTTTTTTAAGAACACGGAAGAACTGATACCTCGGTCAGACGGGGTAATTTAATGCACTTGAACCAAGGGCACCTCTCTTTTTTTTTAATTTCTGTAGTGTGCCACACGGCTTCCTCCTAAAGAGAAACTTAAGTTCAAGTGAGTTTGGCGAACTCACTTCACTCGATAGAGTGCGTGGGCTCAGTAGCCGTTTTTTAACAGTAAAACATAACAACACACAAACCAAATACGTGGCGTAAATTTGATTCTAAAAATAATTTAAAATTTGTGAAAGTAAAGGCATAAAGGAGTCTCATTACAAAAAAAGAAAAGAAATAGTGAAGTGGATTTAGCTTTACAGTTTAGGTTGATTTTTACCAAGATTAGTGCCGCGGTGAATTGTTAAAAGACGACTACAAAGTTAGCTAATCCAATGCCATCTTGGTTAGCAGAGGAGGATAGAGCCTGCATTTGTTTCAGCATGTAACTCTATCAGACAGCACCATCATCATGATTTAATAAGGTAGTGTCAGGACCTCCTCGTAGACCTCCGTCGGACGAAGCGGAACGCCAAGGTTGGCTTTTCTTCTTTATCTTGTCTTGCGATGATCGATCAGAAAGATCCAATTGGCGTCAAAATCATCAATTAATGTAACATTGTTTTGTAACATGTCTTTTTAGATGGACGAATTATGGCCGATACATCTATGGCTTTACTTTAAAATTTTTTGTGTATAATAGTGCTTTACCCAACTTTATATTGTGATCAATTGCGAGTGACACTAAGTTTTCCCGTGGCGCTCCTAAACACTTGAAAGTGGCATTAGGCAAACTAAACTGCAATCGGTTGATGTGCACTAAATTAGACCGCCTGACGGGGGAAAACGTGTCCGGTTTGTGATATACGTACTTTGACATGAATATAGCTGTACCGTTTAAGGTAATTTTTTAACTTGAGGAGTATACGTAAAGTTTATCTCAAGTTTCGTAATAGCATTAAAAAAAATTTAGTGCATGCACGTTGGCGGCAGGCCTGTGTGTGTGGCAGCTTTAATTTTTATGCGGGTGCTCGACGCGCTGCTAAAGGAAACTGCAAAGTATGATAAGTGTAGTCCTCAGCTATTGAAGCTATGTATTGAAACATACTTCGATAACGATCAAAGAAGTTAGCGTTTTAGCGCTAACTCCTTTTAAAATACATATATACTATTACAGAATGTGAAGTAGACGTTGCCTATACTTTTCGAATTAAAGATAAAATACTACCGGGTGGATCAAGGAGACGGCAGGCTCTTTAAATCGACCGCTAAATTCGGTTTCTTAACCTATCGCGCTACGACTTTGTGCAGCGCTGCCCACAGATGGTGCATTTTTTTTGTAAAATTTGCAAAGAGCAAACTTACCTGAGGAAAAAGTAAAGAAAGAAAAAGGCTTAGCTCCTATGGAAACGCAGCGACGCCACCGGTCTGCAAACAACACGGCGCCGTGTCGCACGGGAGACAAGAGAGGGCGCAAGCGGTCACGACGCCAACTGCTGCCAACGAACGGGCAGACGACGCCGAGAGACGGCGTATTTAGCAGACAAGGAACTGCAGTTGCTTGTTGTTACCGCGCCTGTAATTGTTTCTGCGACTGTCGCCGCCTGCGGAACGCGCGCTGCTTTTGAGTCGAAAAGATTGTCTGCTAAAGACGCTGGCTCTCGACGCCGTGCAAATTTTACAAAAAAAAACGCACCATCTGTGGGCAGCGCTGCACAAAGTCGTAGCGCGATAGGTTAAGAAACCGAATTTTGCGGTCGATTTAAAGAGCCTGCCGTCTCCTTGATCCACCCGGTATAAGCGTTGCAACTATACTAATGCCAAAATACGTATATCATAAAAAGATCACTTAGCTTTGTTGTGTCCTTAAGAAAACAAAATGAGTAAACCTGTATCGTACATTTCCATGCCAAGAAATCACAAAGGGAAACGCACAATGCTTCTTGATCCTCATCAGAGGAAAAAGCAGCAGTGATTCGGCACGATGAACGGGCATACTTAAAACATCATTTAAGTGTACGTTTTTTTTACAAACGTGTGCAAATCACAAAGTTATAAGCTACTGGTTTTCTTATAATGTTGTTTCTTTTTTTCTTAATTTATCTTTATTAATTTTACAAATTTTCAAACTCGATTTTTTTGTTTTTTGAGGTGGATTGGGGAGGGTGGAGGGCAGGAAATTGGAGTGGATGGGGCTTGGTTGACCTCGACGTGCGTTCCTTCAAAATTTTAACAATTATGACTTTTTCCAAGCTCAACGCTTTTAGTACTGTACACTTCTCCTTAAGTTATGCGCATCTCAAACTTGGGGAAAAGAAGGATGGTCTACCACCAGCAAGGTGCATCGTCTGCACGAGGTTTCGCGCTACCACGTGCGGGCTCTTGCGCCCCTGCTTCTCGCCATACCGACTGAAGCTCTTGAAGTGTACAATAAAATGTTCAAAGTTCTGTCTCCGATAAAAAGAGAGTTCATATGCTCGTAAAGGTGGGGGTCGCTTTTTCTATTCTTTCGAGGTATGCTTTACTTTTCTTTAAATAAAATCACGAGGGCTTAACATAGTTTCGCGTGGCTTGATCTAAATTATGCAAAAAAGAGAGTATCTATAAATATTCCTTAAAAATATAAATAAAAACTACTCGTTTCAGGAGAGAAAATAGGGAGCAGTGTGTGGTACGTTGTTTAGCGTCTATAAAACGATTACACTGATGGCGGTTTTCAACAAAATCTTTAAATGCTGCGGGTGCACGCGTGAATCATAAAATTAATTTACGTTCCCAAATTAAAATGAAATATAATGTCAAGTTTACCTCACTTTAGCTACTTTAAATGCTACCACGCTGGACTCGCTATTGCAGTAGAGGTTACAGCGGGTTATGCCATTACTAACAAATGCAAAGTATATGTAAAAAATAATCCAAACATAGCTTGGCCACTATCTAGTAACATCAAACTGCATAGTGAAGTCAAAATAAACGTTTGGCCAAAAATACCTTAATATACAAATAGCCATTTAATTCTATAAAAAAACAAGTAAATTACTAAGTAAATAAAATAAACTCACAATATTAACGTGAGTTGAAGATATTTGAAGAAAAAAAGATTCTTGAAGGAATTTAGGAAGCGTAATTAATCTTTTACATAATTTGATCTTTAATATTTCGTAGTACACAATTTTATTGCAACTACCGGTTAACTCCTGGCGTGATTTACAAATAGAAGTCTGTTGTGTGCTGTCCCTTTTAGTCCGTCGTCTCCGTTTTTCAAAAAAGAGAACCCTGTTAATTTCCGGAGGCGTATTGCTGAATTGTGTTTTTGCAATTCTGGCCCATACAAATATCTCTCGCTCAGAATGCGCATCGAGATTTTCCATTGCTCCGCCGTTAGAAACATTCGAAATCCTCCTGTGCTTGAACAAATCCTTTTCTAAGGTTCCGTTTTCTAAAAGGAGAGTTTTGTCGCTGACGAGAAAAAAAAACAACAACAAGATAGATGGACGAAAAGAAAGAAAGGTAGAGGCAACGCTAGATTAGAAATTTCTAACGAAAAAGAAGTAAAAAAAAAAATAGGGCGAAGAAAGCTCGAAGTGTTTCCCAAAAATTAAAAGCAAACCTCAAACAATAAGTTGAACTTATAATAGAAGATTGAGACAGAACTGGTGAAAGGCTAAGACGGAACATTAAAGAGATTGCCTTCTTCATCTTACACGCTCAAAAGAACCAAAGAGGCGCCAGTGCATTATTTTTTTTTCTTGTTAAAACTCTCCTTTTGCTTGTTTGCTTGAAATACTTTGCAAAAAACTAAACACTTTTGCCTCGAAGGTTTTGTAATGAAGCATTTCTCGAAAAGTCTTGCTCAGAGCCGTCTCCTGTTTGCCAGTGATAAGAAAAATTGTGAACTTTAGTTTTGTCGCTGTCCCATTTTTTACAGAGAAAACACAGCATTAAAAAAAATCGCGAGTCTGTTTCTCAGTTTGTATTCTTCAGGTCGCTGCAACAAAGGAAATTATAATCTTGGGTTACTTCAGGTCTAGAGGCACAAAACTTATTGTTCTTTTCCCCTCAAAGACAAAAGTTCAACTCAACACACACAAAGAAATGAAAATAAATGTGAGTATGTGATTTCAGTGTTTATAAAGATATCGTTTTAAACTTAGACTTGCAGGAACTACAGGTACTTCTCACTCAGGCCCTAGATTCTACTGAATTCTACTCTGTTAAACAAAACTTGGTACATAAAAAAAGGTCGCTTGCCGGGTCGAAGCCTTCAATATTACTCTCAAGCGCAATTGCACATGCCAGAGAATAAGCTTCAGTGGCGAGACAAAAACAAAAACAATACACTTATATGGTGTGCGATAGATCAATAATACTGACTTCTCGGTCTCCATCAAAGTGCAGGACCGCAAGATGATTTCTTTGCTTCACAGAAAACTTCCGAATCATGCAAGGTCAAATGTGCCGATTAGGGCAAATCAGACGGGTAGGTGGTGTTTCCAAGGACATCTTTTCACTTACATTCATGTCCTGAAATAGACCGTGAAAAAAAGCCAGTGATCATTTTTAAAATCAACATTTGACATTTCATATCAGCGGATTATTCTTAGAATAAAATAATTAGTATACAAAACGCAAATACTACTTTACTGCTAATGTGGAAAATGCCTTTTTAATCACGTCGAGCGGTGTATGAATTAGTGGCAATTCCTGACGAGTTTAGGAGTTTTTCTTACGTTGTTTGTGTATCTAAAATTTAATTTATACATTAGACCCAAATTGTGAATATGGAAATGGTTTTGCCACGTTCAAGTGGTTTCCTTTCGCTCGTAATTTTCAGGCCCATGAAATTTCTCGCTTCATGTGTATCGCTAGTATGACAATTACAATTAGAACTTTCCTTTCGAGGCTTATCACGTGTTCTTGAGGTCACCAACGTAAGTAAGATTTCAAAAGTAAAAGTGCCTTTCACCCGATTGCAGACGTTTTATCTGGCAGTTTGGAAGACTTTTGCACTCAAATATTAAGATCTACATAGACCCCTTAATAACATCTAAGGTTCAAGGAGCGCAGGCTCCGTCTTGTTAGACTCGTACTTTTAAGAACCTCAATGGACAACGACGACAATACTCACTCAACAATCTCAAATATGCCAGTCGTTTTAAAGATCCAAGCCAATCCAAACTAGACAGCAGCCCAAAACAAACAAGTCTCATGGGGCGAAGAAGCGAATTGCGAAGACTGCAGAAGCTGAACGCACATTTCGACTTCTTTCATCCAGATCGTCAGCAACTCACTTGAACACACTATATAAACCAGGTACGACACTCCAGAAAAACTAAGTTCAAAACAATCTCAGTCTGCACTTCACTTCCACAGCTATGTGTTTGAGATTCGGAGCCACACTTCAAGGAAAGTCTTCGGATGCAAGGAGGCACAACTAGGAGCAGCGGTCGGGTACATCTAATTGAGTAATCGGATAAGCTTCCCATCCTCCCCCCCCCCCTCCCCCGCTTCCCCTCCGTTATCACGATCCTTTTCCAGCTCCCAGACACGTACGTCAGCACTCAGAGAGCCTTTATCGATAATAACTATTTCGCTGCGTCATCACCGCCCAGAACTTACATCACGTCGCTCCGATGACCCGAAAAAAAAAAAGGCAACGTAAAATACACAACCGCTAAGGAGCGTTGACTGTAAGACCAGAAGGTCTGGGTGAGTAAAGTTCCTCTGTGCCACCGTCAGTCCAGTTAAATGATGATTTATATCGTCGAGACACCCTTACCCCCCCCCCCCCCCCCCGCCCCTTGATATTTTTTCTTTTTATGTTTTAGCACTACAAACGGCTTTAGTGCTTACTTTCTTGGCATTTGAAGTGTTTGTTTTATATTATTTACATTTTTCCTATCCTCCTCCAACTTGCTCCTTCCATCAAATTCAATAAGCCGTAAACTTGGTCCCTCTAAGGAAGAAAAGGGAGAGGTTTTACGCGCTCACGCGGTTACGAGCTGAACAAGTAGCTGGCTATAAAAACAAAAATTTGTCCAGCTTGTCTGCAGCGCTTATGTGAGAACTAACGTGAGGTAAAACCTTCTAGACTAAACAAAACAAAACAAAACAAAACTGTACAGGGCGCGGAGTTTGTACATAAGGCTTTTCTGTACATAAGCGCCGTATGAAGAAAATTCCGATGGAAAGTAAAACATTAAACGTTTTGAAGCCTAAAATATATTTAACTTTCGAAAATGTAAGTAAAACCACTAGAGGTCATTTCGTGTGACGTTATACTCGTTAAAACAACAACGACAATATTTTCGCCTTTTCAGATTTGACAATGGTTCTATACAAAACGCCGAAGGCAATAAGTTTTTTTTTTAAGTTGAATTAGTTTAAGCACAAGCGGCAGCATTTATTAGATTGTCTCCTCTACGTTGTCAAGAAAAAAGTAATTCGCATCGTTTCTTAAAGGCTGCATTGCGCTTACTTATGGATATATCGCAACCCGTTTTAACTTTTAATAATTCGTAGTTTATTCCATTATTCAAATAATAGAACAGGAACATATTTTTACTGGTTTTTCTTATACGTTTTGTTGAAAACTGTTGAAAAGGGCCAGTATATGTATTGCATCTTAAAAAATAAGATTATGGAAACGAATTTCAGTATGCACTTTTTTCGGTGAAGTCAACGCCGCAGTATGCTTACAACTGTTATTTCTTAGTCACGAGCATCCTTTGAGAAGTCTTCTTTCCACTCGTATATATATATATGAAAAAAAAAACTGCTTTTGAGGTGAATGTTTCGGACTGTTTTAATGGCGTTGCGATATTTCAGGCAGTTCCAGAGAAAGCGCAACTCTGCGATAAAGTCCATGATATTTTTTTCTAATATGCTGCTGTCGAGATTTTACAGGTGACCAAATCTTCTTTGTTCGCAAATGTTCATTGCCATCGCCTTACAGCATACACTTCAGCTGCTCTTATATTATCTCCGATAACATTGAGCTTATTGCTGCTTAAAATGTATTTTCCACCGGTACGATATTTTCGTGCATTTTTATGTCGGTGTATCATTGCTCATGTTTCGAAAACCACAATTTAGGTTGATGATTTATAGTTCATGTTTGTTTCTAGCCTTTCCTGAACGATTTATATAACCTTTTTTTATTTCGTTGTTTGGTTTTCTACACAAGTTTAGTCATGCGGCGCACTCTTTTCCGGTTTCGCCTTAAAAAATTATCAAAAAAATTAGGCCAACAGAAATAGGAGCACCCAAGAATCTCCAAAAAGGTTTAGTATAATCGAAATGCCTTCAGTTTGTGTCCGGATTTGGGAATGGCTGAGAGGCACGGAAGCGTGGATTTCAAATTCCAAGATATACACTTTTAGCAAACATGTTATGCGCGAAGGTTATATATTTTGCCTGCTAAGTATAGTTTAGGCGCAAATCCATTTTGCAGATTCTTTTTTTTTATTCGGAGCAACTGTGTTGGCACATTCCTACTTTTGTCAAGCGAAATAATTATTTATATATAAAAAAAAACAAAAAAACATTGGCGTTCTTTATGTTTTTAGATAACTTCTCGCATTCTGAAATACTGTGCCATCGTGAAATATATCACAGCTTGCTCGAGCTTTGTGGTTTGATGCTGCCCAAAAAGATGGCAATACTTCGTTTCAGCTTAAGTCGAAACGCTGCCGACGCAATGAGCTAGTGGGCCCAGTCAAGCAGTCTCAGAAGTGCAAGTCACTGGGTTTCTCTGTTTATGTTTGGTTTAGACAAAATAGAGCACGTGCACAAATATGACGAACATCACGATGGTACGCTTTTGACGCTGGCGGAGCTATCCCACCAGTTCGTAGCGTCGACTGCCTATAGACTTAAGATGAAACGAAGTACCAAGTACCAAGTATTTGCGAGAAATCTGAACCCGGCCTTTCGCACCGCGAAAATAACCTAGGCATTGCGAAGCCCTCCAAATCCGTTGAAACGTAGTCCCCCCTCCCCCCGGGTTCGAGCAAGATGCCAAACTGTCATCACACCATTACCAAAGTAAAAAGTTAGAGTTAAAAAAAAAAACTGCTTTCGCCTATGATAGTACGCCGTCCGTGAGAAGCAGCCGACGAAATGCCTCTGTTTGCGACCGCATCTCACAGATGGCGCCACGTGTCCTGGAAGCTTCCGCGCTCCCCCGCTTGTCTAATCCGAACGACTGGCGGCAAGGTTAAAACACCTGACCAAAGTATCGTATCCTTGCCCCCAACTTTGTCGGTTATTATTCGAAGGAAGCAAAACTAAATAAAATCTTTGAAATTGAAGACACTGTGTTTTTTTTTTAATAAAAACGTGTCCCGATAAATACCGAAGCAGACGTTTTCTGCTTCTGTCTTCACGAACGCCGACAGTCATCTACGTGCACCTGCATTGATTGTTCATATCCAGTTTTATTTTATTACCAACTGGTGTTCCTTATGCTTCAGTTAACGCGCAAGCAAGGAAGTCAGGGCGTACTTTGGTACACCAAACTGAGGACCTTCAAAAGGTCAAGCGCAACTTTTTTTCGGAGTACGGCTTACGGCCAACTTCGATGTCGGTGATCTGGATATGGGCCCGGCGTTTTGCAGAAGGATGTAGCGTCCAGAACAAAAGGCAGGTCTTCCGGGTTCCTCCTCAAAAGGAAGAGCTCCGCTTCGCCATCGTCGGGGCCTCCGATGCAGATTCCCACTTGTCTCTGCGAAGAGCCGCGTGTTTGTTCTGAGTATCCACGCACGCCGTGCGCAAAGCTATCGGCGAGATGCGCCCGTACAAGCTTGGCCTGATTCATGAGTTGTCGCCCCGAAACTACAAGAAGCAGCTCGACGTTTGCCGAGACGAGCTCTTCAGGATTGGACAAGGTCCATCACATCATCACTTTTTGTTTTTTAGTGATGAGGCGAACTTTCACTTAGACGGGCAGGTGAACAGACAGAACTGCCGATAACGGAGTTCGACAAATCCGCACTGGAGCTTTGCAGTCGCCGAAGGTAACAGTCTGGTAGGGAATCTGAAGAGAGGGCGTCGTTGGCCCCTTTTTCTTCAAAGACAACGTAACTGGAAGCACCTACCTGAAGATGATGCAGGATGAGTTCCTTCCTGAGTTGGAAGCACTGCACATGCAGCGGAACGTACTCACACCTTCCTGTCAAGTGTGCGGTTTATTTATTTTAATACCCTAACAAAGGCCCCTTTTAGCGCTGGCAGATGCTGTCGTCACAGAACCTGGCCACTCTTGACGCACCTTCTTTCCCGTGTCTCTGCATGCCCGTGCAAATTAGATTCTTTTTATGTGCCCTCTTCTTTTTTCAGATATTGCTCGTTTTATTACCTTCATCTTATAAAGTCCGGTGTCGCACACAATGGTACACCTGTAAATCAGTGAAAGACTCGCGTCATTTGTTGCGGATGAAGCAACTAAACATCTTTATTCAAAATAAACAAATCATTATACAAGTAAACAACTTAGCGAGCCTAACCTGAGTTTAAAAAAAAAAAAAAACAGTCCGCTAACAACCTAGAAGTGTACCCAAACTGAGCGGTGCAAGTGAGAAACGGTGTGGCGGTGCTGTGCTGCAAACCGTCAGACCAAAATCGGAACTAACCGAAAAGGCCAGGTCGATTCAGGCGTCATCTGTGAGATGCGTTCGCAAACAGAGCCATTTCGTCTGCTGCTTCTCACGGACGGCGTCCTCTCATAGGCAAAAGTTTTTTACCTCTAACTTTTTATTCCGGTAATGGTAAGTGCTGACATTTCGGCATCTTGCTCGAATAGCTGGGGCTACGTTTTGACGGAGTTGGAGCTCCCAGCAATGTCTAGGTTATTTTTGCGGTGCGAAAAGCTGGTTTCGGATTTCTCACAAACACCCGGCATATACTTTGTAACAGAGACGCGTTGATAAATCGCAAAGTCGATGCGTTTTTAACCTGATTATGATTGGCTGAGTCTCTAATCACAATTTCACAGAAAGACTGCAAACCCAATGACATTGTTCTTTATGTGGCCTCGTTGGCTCGAGGCTTCGACTATGCTCTCACATGAGCTGTAAAAAGGTTTGTCACCTTTGGGACGCATTTAAATAAACATATAGACAGCCCGAAGTGGACAATACATTCCAACAGAACGACCTTTCGCACTCTGTTCACAAATGTCATTGCCAAAATCAAGCCTTATCTTCTGGGATAAAGCAGCTGATAACTATATTCTACAGAGGAGTAACATTCATTGAAATATTTTAAAAATAATATGAAGTAATAAAGAGGGTATATTTTCCCGTTCTGATAACTGCGCCGCGATGTGTACCTTTGAGTAGAGTTTCTATCTCCTACGATATCCAGCCTAGCGTCAGGAAAAGAGGGGCGGGGCTTATACACAATGAGCTTCATTCCCAATTTCGCAATTGCGAGCTTTCAGGTCATCTCTGTAGTAGATGAAGGACGTAACACACACGTATGCGTCGTTGCTTTACTGGCGAACTTTACTTTCTATTAAGAAAACTCTAAATGCCGTCAGAGAAAATATTTACTATTGATTTTAAAAATATTAATTAAAAAATAAACCGGTGAACACTCGATTACTCTTTTGGGACGACAAAGTGCTGGGCGCTCTGAGCCATGGTGTCAAGGTCGGCCGGTGACTCAGCTGATCGATGGAGGTGTGTTGTTCCTTAGTCTCAGCCCGAGCTTCCCCGGGGTAATTAATACCGGGCTGTCGCGGACACTTATTGCGCCTGCGTTGCCGGACAAGAAAAATGGCCGCATTAGCTGTTACCTTGTGTCTTTTGTCCAAGCCGCTTCTTTTGCTCTTGGCCCTTACCTGATTCTGGCAAGCGCGAGGGACTAACGATAATTATGGAGTAATCTGTGTTCTCTTCTACTAGAGACCACTGGACAGTGTTTGCGGCTGCTGAGCGCATAGACCCTAAATAACCACATGAGATGCCTCACTTTAAGCTGCTTCTTTGCGGTACTTCGCGGAATGAGTTCGTTGTCGTAGCGGCCGGTGTTCTGTCGGGGGAAGTTTATGAAGCAGGCATTCGACGAAGTGCAGGTCGGTTATTTTGCTTGTTGAAATAATTATCTTTCACCCACAAGCGGCACCAAGCATTGGGGGCATAAGCTACGCTCCGGGAAATCAAATAAATAAAAGGACGGATGCACGCGTGGAGGTGTCTTAATTAGGTGGCGGTTAGCGCCATCTATTAAGTTGTGAAAGAGAAGTCCAAACTACGCGATCCGTAGTTATTTCAAACTAATTGGTAATTGGAATAAATAAAATGAAGACGTAGCTCTCGTTAATCATTTCGATGACTTATGCGTGAAATTATGGGAAAACAATCGTTAAAAATCTTTTCACCCTAACTCTCAGCATTTCTACGCCACTTTTGAGGAGAACGACGATGTTTCGATCGAATCGACTCAGCGAGGACTAACAGTCAGCGCGTCGTCTGTCTGTAATACCGGATCTCGGTTTCATTGTATGGGGGTTGCAGAAACATTATCTAGAACGTACTTAATGAGCGCTCTTTACAAAAAAAAGGCCCGCCTTGCATGTAATAACGTAGCACTGAATAGAAACGAACTAACATCACATGAGGGCCAAAGAGGCGGAAGGACGCGGTAGCGCGTCTCCGTGGACCGCCTGCAACTTCGCCTTTAGTCTACCAAATATAATTTAAGTGTTCGCCGCTTTTTGAGAGGAGAGCGTGCGCACGCGCAGAACACGTCTCTGAAATAGGGCAACCTTATCCTTAAATAGAACGGTTTACGTATATAAACTAGAGGAAACTAAACACCTAAGGCCTTAGTATTACTTCCCGAACTGAAAATGATATGATCAATGCTACAGAAAACACTTTTTCGTGGGTTAATTAAACTTCTTACGAAACCAATCTTACTCCTCCAAAGACGACTGAATTTCCGAAATCTTGGTTGCCCAAAAATAAAAATTAAGCAATTTCGAGCCGAAGGCATTATGCAGTAGTATTGCTTAACAAAAGAAACGAGTGAGCGCAAAGTTTTAATTAGAAACAAAATGTTATAAGGCTGCAGTAAGGCTGAAGTCGTCGGCCTTCTTCCAGCTCCGACGTCTTTTCGCAAACTTGTCGCGGGCAGTCTCGCAAGATCTCGCCAGGCCCGGACGAGAGACTAGAAGGGTCGAGAGCGTCAGTTCCGCTGTCAGGACACTTGACGGCGTGACATCGGACCAGGGCCCCGTCTCGTGTTGTCTTGACTTCGTTTTTGTCTTGTCGTGGTTCCGAGATTGGAGCGGTTCGGATTGCCTCGGCGGTCTCATTGGCTGAGCCTGGAACAAGAACGGACAGAGCCGGAAGATGTCTTGGAGACGAGGAGTTAGAGGGTGTCGTGGGAAGTTTCGTAGCCTCTTTGTTTTTCCCTTTTTGTTTTCTGTTTTTTTCAGCATAATGCAAGGATTCCAAAACTGAGTTCTCCCTTATGGGACAAAATAAAAGAGCAAAAACAGAAAACAAACCCGGAAATGGGCGTAGAGCCAGCACTGGCACGCTTTCTCTTGTGTGTGTGTTCGTGAGTGGGAGGGGAGGGGGTTGCTTGTGTTGTAGTTATTTGTTTGATATTGTTAGTATGTTCAATTTCCTCAATGCGTGGCTACATTGTTTAGCGTCGTTTGTCAGGGGAAAGTTTGTATGGTACTGCGCTTAATACAGCTAGAAACCTTAATTGAATTAAACTGTTTCTTTTTTCTTGATCTCGCTATATTCTTCTAAGCATTTACACGACGGTTAATTTATTGACGATATGTTAGAATTGAAAGCACTGTATGCCGCCAGTATCGACACGGATGTCTAGGTTTAGACCAAGCAAACAATAGGCTGCATTTACTTAACGTTGAAGGTTTAGTATTAAATCGCACTTTCAGGTTAACCCAGTCTGCGATATTTTTAATAAGTTGATACAACGATCTGGACCAGCGTTTCCTGAAATCATTCGCCTAAGTATTTAGACTGGATAGACACAGGAATTGAGACATCCCCAACTGAGGGATAGGGACACATCACAATTACAAGAGGGCGCTTAACTTTCGCCTTTAAGAGTGGAACGTGATAGCTGAACATGTACACCCCCGTTCGTTCCCAAGCCTGCAAGCGTGTCGGCGTGGCCTACTCGAAAGCGTGCCAGGCTAAGTGTCGTGGGCTCAAATCGGCTTCCACATAAAATTCTTCAAATGTGTTTCTTCAGGATAATTGTAATTGCATTATAAAGTGAAATCACTTGAGACATGCGCCGACCTTTAATTCGCAAGTCATGTTATACTTTAATCACTTTCATACCACGCTTGAAGTCACATTTCGCGTGAGCGTGGTGGGTTGTTTAAAATTCCCACGCCAAATCTTGTGGATGTGACGTCATGACCCTATCTATTTATAAGTTTTTCGTGCCGCAGACGCCGACGCCGGCTTCTCTGCGACACGAACTACGAGCTTCATAAAGCTATAGCTTTAAATATGAAATATTGAGTATAACAACGTCTACCAAAAAGCACCATGCGAATCACTACTTGCCTTAAGAACTTTGCAAGGTCCTATACCTTCCGTTTCGCTCCAGTGGTCAATCAAGCCTCAACGCTCCGGAGGACATCTGGGGGCATTAGCAAAAACGAGGTCTATACTCTTGATATTCAAACAAAAGACGCAGATGCGTGTGTCAAGGGGAGTCGTTGTGTAATCTAATCATCTAGGAATCCACTATCTGAAATATCTGTCAGTGCTAGCTTACAACTAAACAATTTATGTGTGCAGGCAACGGTACGCATGTAGTACACATCAAAACGCATTATACCTAATAAATAATTATGATTAACTGGTTGTCTCAAGTGAATATGTAATTGAACTGACAGGTTACAATTATGTATATATGCCTAAAGTGCGTCCAAGCGGAAATTCAATAAATTCTAGAACTTTAAAAATAAGCAAAATATAATTTATTGTTGTTTATTTTATGTGCCCAAAAACTGCCACGCGGGTCGAGACATCGGCACGCACTAGAAAATAAAAAAAAGAAACTCAACACACGTGCAGCATCAAATGTACAAATTAACATGGCTACGGATAGCGGGCACACTTCACAAAAAAATGTGCTACAGAGTTTCAACTTTCAACTAGCCTCTCCAACTTCCGGCGAAAAACTGTGGGATCCGAGGAAATATCCAAGCTAGAGGATGCAATTAAATTAAATTAAATTTGAATATCGGACACTGGTGAAAGTTTAGTCATAAATTGAACGTAAAATACAGTAAAACATCAGGCAGCACGAGAAGGAACATGAAAATCGACAGAACTCAGAAGTAGTTTAGCATCAAATCACTTACCACCCTGCGCACAAGAAAAAAATATTCACGTTTTTTGGAAATATTTATTGCATGTAATAAAAGCTCCTTAAAACTAATAACATAATACAACTTGACGTAGTTTGATTTTCGGGTACATGTTGAAATTACCACACCCTCAGAAGTGGTTTCACCCAGACCATAAGCTTCGGTGTTTTTAAATCTACAGATGAATTTGATGTTTTGGCTTTTCGTTATTGTCTTTCTTGAGGAAGCATCTCAGTCATTGAAATGTAGCGCTCCTGACAAAGAAGGTCACCCTATTCGCTTCAATTAATTTGAATGAATAAGATATTACAATAGGGCTACATAGTGAAATCAAATATTTGACACTTAATTGTCCATTCAATTTTGCATAAAAAATTGTATTTAACCGCTGAAAAAAATTTTAGACGTAAATGCAACATTGCCACAGAACTAAACCGGATATCAATACTCTTCTATTATTAAAATGTTGTGACAAATTAAATATCTTCTTAACACCAATTCTTGTATTAATTGTCTAGACTCTATAGTGTTTTATTTTTTTTATATTAAGCTGCATACTAGAATACTCTGCGTACCGTAGTTCACATTACAACGGAAAACAATCGCCTAAAAACAACCGAATACCCCCCTCCCCCAAAAACAAAAATCGTAACTTAAAATATAGCAAAAATAAATTAAATAATTAAAATATGTGGAGTAAAATAAAACGGCCCGCCTCGACTATTAGATATTCGATCGATCGGAGCCTCGAAATTGTACAAGGCAATAAAAATAATATATATATATATATATATATATATATATATATATATATATATATATATATATATATATATATATAATTTCAGGAAGGAAAGCGCTACACATGGTGCTTCCTTTTAAGGGTCGTTCCCGTAATTCAATAACATGAAACATTTTTTCTTCAGATGCCTTTTTTTTTTCACTTTCGTTTTTTCCACCGTTATTTTCTATTTCACTTTTGCTTCCGTTTTGGCAGTACAATTTCACAAATGAAGAATCGCCGGACTTGTGGAGCCGAAATTCAAGCTCCAAGTGCAAAGTTTTAAAGTTATAAATATATATATATATATATATATATATAGTAATCTCAATTCCCGGGCACAATCTCATTGTATCGCGTTCCTTTGAACTAAACCCGTGTACAAAAGTGCTTAAAAATACAAACTGGGCGATTATTTTTGTTGCCGGGAAGGCCAGCCGAATTCTTCATTGAAAACTTCCGAAGGGCACATTCTAACCTTACATAGACACTTTTTATTTATTTTTTTGTGGAATGATAGAGTATGTTTGATTCACTGTAGGGTTACTGACCCCTAAAAAAAGGCATGGGCGTGGCGAGTCACGCTCATAATAGCATCGCCCCGTAACCAATAAAATGGAGGCCTTATCCGAAGAGAACGCCTAATCCATGTACCGTCATTTTCCCCGCTAAAGTTAGCGGGGAAATTCGCGGTTACGCTTTTTGAGGCTTGACTCCACCCGAAGACCAAGCTTATAAACGTTTCACGTTAAAATGCAGGGCGTAGCTGTTGACGTCCACGCTCCTTGGTTTGTGATGGGCTCTTTTGCACTCCTATCGGTTAATAGAACCACCGCCAGGTTGCGGAATGATTGGACACACGGGAATCCCCGCGCACTGCGTTTTCTAAGCTCCCGGTGAATATAAGCGATATACTTGAGTTGTTCCTTCAAATAGAAGTAATGCGCATTTGAAAACATTTTCTGCCTCCGTGTGTTGCTTATTCATAACGCGTCACCGACTGTAAACTCTCATGTCACAGCTTGTTAGACAAGTAAGGGTTCTTTTGGAGCGGCATGCTTTATCGGTATGAGTGCATGTTTCTTTAGAAAAACTTATTCTAAGAGGGTAGAGCAAAGGCGGCCTAATATATCTGGCGATGCTCCATTTGCCTTTCCAGCACTATAACCCTATAAGAACACAAAAACTGTGAATGTACACTTGGATGAACACATTACGTACAACTCGTACAGCAAAGTTAAAGATAAAGGCAATACGTACAATACAGTAAACAATTATTTAAATGCGTACAGTACCGTAACAAACAAAAAAGGAGCCTCAACTTTTTTTATGTGGTAAATTATTATAGATTGTCGTAAACCTAATAAACTATTAACGAAACACAAACCCTGGAAATTAGTGTTCAACCTTTTTTTTTTTTCCGAAAGACAAATTGTAAAAGCTGCCGCTCTGAATTGGGAGTTATTTTTCCGCCATACCGCACACTGAAATATTTCACACTAAATGGAGAGTCAACCTCCAGCGAACAAGGCTCCCTTTGGTTAAGCTACGAAATTGCTAAACCTGCGCGCTAATTCCAGAATGTATCCCGGCAACAATGAGGGGGACCGGCTTGGCCCGCGTGCTCCGAAAGGATCGGACGCTCTAGAAGGTCACGCTCCAACGAGCAATCGGAAGAGCAGTTAATGAGCCCGAGGGGGATCACGTGCTCTCCCTCCTCCCCTCACCTTCTCTCCGTCCCTGTCATGCATCCTCCTCGAGATCTCGCGAGGTCTCGGGAGATCTCGCGAGAGTCTCTGGCGAGAGTATTTCTCTCTCCACGTGACCTGCCTTTCTACCGCAATTATGAGCGATTAGTGCGTTCGAGCGCACGGCAGCGCGGACCTAGCCCAACCGGCATGCGATTTGCTCCTCCGAGAATCCTTGGTAATTTTTTTTCTTCTGCCTACCTCCTTCCCCTCGTTCCTCGTTGTCCTTTGTGCCCATGGCTGTGTTTGAACGCGACGCATGCACAGTGAGGAGTCGTCTCCGAATATGAAAATGGGCATAGTAGAAGTACTGTGAAATAAGAAATTTCCTTCTTTTTATGTTAGGTTTATTGATACCTTGATGCTTGGGAAGTTTTTGTGTTTCATTAGAGTACACGAGTAAGCGGAACTATAATTAACTAAAAACAGCACCAATTAGTGAGCCTTTGTAGATCGTTTCGCCATCCTACAACATACACCGGAACCCGCGTGGAGTTTCCGAATACTAAAAACAAGGAAAGTCGCGCGCAGGTGCAGTAGCGGCAAGTTTGTGTCGTAGAGCATAGAGGGACAAGGAACACGGTCTGCTACAACTCCCTAATATCTGTATGGCGGTTTGGGTGCCCATACAAAACAACGAACCCCCCAATATTTTCTTACAAAAACAACAATGGTGTTTTTCTGACGTGCTGTGATTTGTGACTTCCTTAATTGAAGCAGATTGGGACCATTGACGATGGTTCATTATGCTATCGTTCTGAAAGAATTCAAAGAAACAAAAATTATATTAAATAATCTTAGCTACCTCATAACTTCTAAATAAAGTCCCTCTATGTAGTCTCTTATGACACGATTAATTAAAAAAACATTTCAAGGATTCCTCGTTCACTGCGTCGTTTAAATTCCAGTTTCGTCCCGGCGAACGTCACACCTTAACGAACAGAAGGAAGACAGAGTGCTTCGCGCCAAGGGGCATTATTTAACGTGGCAGCTGTAACAAAGTCAGGACCCCACCGTGGTCGAGTCTGTCTTCCTTGAACACAGACCAGGCTGATCAGACAGCCCAGTGAACGAACGGAACACCTCCAAAAAGCAACATCGCGTCTCTTCTCGTTGTCGTGGGACTCTGTTACTCTCGAAGAATGGCTCGAAGGGTAAAAAGGAGAGCGAGAGATGCTGACGAAAATAAATGCGCCTTCAGGGCGCCGTGCATTCTTCGCGTTTTTCCCGTCCAACCGTGGGTCCCATGCGACTCGTTGAAGCGTCCTCCAGTCCAGAGAATTATTCTGTGTTTCTGTTTTTCGAAAGTGTCGAGATTGGAAGATTTCGCCGAATCAGGCGTATTCTTATTTCGCCCGCCCTTCCGTCTCTGAAAGATCCACCTCGACCGGATGCGCGTGATACATTCTACGAATGCGCCTTGCTTTGTTTCTGTATATATAAATGACGGGAGCAGCCAGAAGAGCGGAAACAATGAACAAATATAACCTGAACGGAATGGTTTCCGCTTAGCATACGTCAAGGTTTTTGCAGTGTTTATTTTTACTTTATTTTAAGGTCGCCGTGGTTGCTTTTGTGTTTTAAATGCGTTCCTATTTTTATTTTATTTTTGTAGCAATCTGAAGTCGTTTTCGTGGTTTCGATTTTTTTTATGTTTTGTCAATTCAGTTTGGGTCGGTTTTGCATTTTGATAGGAACAGGCGATGTGACATGAGTCCGGCTTGAAACGCATGCGTTATGTCCCGTGTGGAATTCGCCTTTGCGTTTCCCACATCAACTTCCGTGGGTTTTGAAGGCTTTTCAAGTGTTTCTCTTTTAAGCTTGTTGGGTTATTCTTAGGCGCGTCTCGCTTCTGTTTATCTGTTGATCTGTGTGCGTGCGTGAGTGCGTGCGTGCGTGTGTGTGTCTGTGGGGGGGGGGGGTGACATTGAAAGTACCCTTCCTTCATTGTTTGAAAAATCATAATTTGTTTTTTCAATGCCATTAAATGACGTCACGCATACATCAGTACATGAAAGGTTGATAATGCAATTGATGCAAAGGTGCAAGCGAACGGGACAAGAAAAGCGATAATAATCTCTGTAGAAGGAGAAAGGAGAGACCCAAATCTCCAAACACAGCTAGGTGACTGGTGCGCGACCGAAAAAATTCACCTCGTCCTGGTACCGAACCAGGGACCTCTCCATTTCCACTGGAGCACTCTACCTATTGAGGTAACCAGGCGTTAGTCGTCAGTAAAGGAAACGGGCTTTATCAGCTGCCCCAAGTCTAGTACCAACAAGAGTGAACGGCCTGCATTGTAAGGTTCGGATAATAATGCAATAAATGCAAAGGTGCAAGCGAGCTGGACACAAATGGCGATGATAATCCCTAGAGAAGGGGAACAAAGGACAAACACAAATCTCCAAACGCAGCTAGATGACTGGTGTGCGACCGAAAAAGGTTGCCCGTAGAATATTTTTGAAGTAATGTATATTGTCAGTAGACATTATTTATTTAAAAGGTAAAATATTATAAATATACTCAAGAACATTTGATACTTATATTTATAACCGCCTATAACAAACCTCTAAACGTTGTGCTGCCTCTGCATCTTCGTTGACTCGCTCGCAAACTAAATCTTGATATAATTATTTTTTTTTTCAAAATTATAAGGTCTAAATGTAGAGCATATATAAAAAAGAAACCTGACAAGAAAAGAAAATTTTAAACAGTCTGAAGGGACACGGGAGTCGAGAAATAATTTTTAGGCAAAAAAAAACAAATATTTTTAGCGCAATATTGAAGCGAGAGATTTACTTGAAATTCGGCCCGAAAAGTCTATGACGTCACGTGTAATTCCGGAATGACAATCTCAGTCGTTCGCTATTTCCGCCTCAACGATATGGATATGATACGGAACCCTCATCAAAGATATTTACTTAGTCAACTGGAATCTGTCCAAAATCGTGCTACTCGTTTTATCAGTCGTAACTACACTAGAAATAGCATCTCTTCTTTAAAAACGTCCATATCCCTACGAACTCTCATCACTCGTAGAAAAATTTCATGCAGAGAGTGTACTATCACCCGTGGGCTCCCCAAACCTTTTTTTTTAACCGGCCCATCATATTTCCTCTCGTCTCGACCACCCCTGTAAAGTTGAACCCATTTTTTTTGAAAACCAACACATTCAAATGCTCATCTCTTCCATTATGCAAATCGGATTGAAATGGCTTGCCCACAAGCTTGACAACTACCAGTGACCGTAAATGTTATTTGCAGCTGATTTCTAAAATGTTCGATTTGTGTTTATATAATGATGTTTCCAAGCTTTTTCTTCATTGTTTTCCTTTTATGTTGTATTTTGTTGTCTTGTTTTTGAGCCTTGAATATGACACCCCCTTTATGTAATGCCTTCCTCAAGAGGCCCTGAAGGTAATACAAATGAAAATTAGAATGTGTGGCCGGAGCCGATCCACCTCTCTTCCACGCGCCCGAGATACCGAGACAGAAAACAAGTGGAACGGAGGTGACTACCGTCTAAATCGCGTCTAGCGCCACCAATATTTCTCTTAAATTATTTTTTTTTTCGCGTTAAATGAATTTGTTCAAATGTCCCAACCAGACTGTTTAATTTGTTTTTTTTTTGTTTTTTTAGGGGCCCTTTAAGGGGCGCTTTGTAAAGTCTTGACATGTTATCGGGTGGGAGTACTTAAAATAGAGGACATTTAGAGCTGCAGCTGGAGAAATCAAGCCTGTGTGTGTCTGCTGCGTTTGAAGTCCGTCGAACTCTTTTTATTTGATAAGAAGTTATTTCTTTTTTAAATAAACGTCCTCCCAATTTTACGATAATCAAGGCTGTGTGCAATCGGCATTAAATTAGTCTGGTGGCTTATAAATTATTCTCGGTGAACATAACACAGGCTGTGCATAAAATATATTGTGAAATTTCGAAAACTTGCATACATCTTAAACGTGCAAACTCTAGTGTTTTCTTTTTAAAACAGGCGTTGCGAGTTTTAGTGTAATCTATTTTTAAGATTTGCACGACTGTTTTATTTCTGTGCAATGGTCATCCGTATTTCATTAGTTTTATGGTTTGTCTTCCGTGTTATTCAACCAGTACTTTTGGAGATTCAATCAATATTTACACCGCCCTGATCATAAAACTTGCATTCCGTCAATGATGAAGTGAGGCTTACCGCCTGAAATGAAAGCTGCAGTACCGAAAGAATCCTCTCCCGCCAATATTTGATCAGGATACCAACGACATACAATCCCGGATGAGCGGACAAAAAGACTAGCCCAATTCTTTTTTGTGCCCGGGGTGAGGGGCGGGGGGGGGGGGGGGTACTTGGGAACCTAGTCCGAGTTGAGTATTCTTATGTTTTCGAGCTCTTTTTTTAATGCAGCTAGCATGAAGCACAAGAAACCTTGCATAAAAGTCACACGAGTTCTTTTTTTTTTTTTGACGGCGTATCGTATTTTGGTTTGTGAGAAACTCAGCCTTCGTGGGCTGTAAGCTAGAGTCATCGATCAATTCTGAAAGTATAGTGCAACGCCCGTTCCTATACATATTAAATGTGATCCTTTTATTTTTTGTTCCAGGGATCACAACTTAACACTGGTAGGTAGTCCAGTTTTAGAACTAGAGCTGGGCGTCGATTAAAAGTTTTAGCCCGATTAATCGCCACCCTGTAACCGATTAATTAATTGATTGATCGGTCTCATTAATTTCTATGCACATATTTTTTAATTTAAAATAATATTTTTTTATGCATTTGCTGAATTGTAACCTAAAGATACAATTTTATAAGGAATCAACTTTGTTTAGTGAAGAGCAGTTCTAAGGCAATCACACTCGGAGAATATTACACTTCAGCTGCATAAGGCAAATAGGTTCGTTGATAATATCCGGCAAAAGCGACCTTTTTTGATTGTTCATACTAGTCTCTGCTGCACTAAACGGACATTGGAGCGGCGTTCAAGTGGTCGGGCCACGTGCAACCTTCTGCATTTTACAGGGGTTACAAATCCTGTTCCTACAGTTTATTTTAGGATACATTTTGACCAAAAGTTTACCCTTCATTCAGATGTTCTCGTCAACGTCTGGGTGGGGAAACCATTTACCTTTTACTATTTTGTTTCGTTAAAATTTTACCGATTATCTAGTTAAAAAATTAATCGCGATTAATGCATTAATCGATTACTCAGTTGGTTAATCGGTCAATCCTCCAGCCCTGATTAGAACTTCTACGTTTCTGCCCTGTCTTGGTGTAAGACGGATAAAAATGGAAAAGCATAGTATAAAAAAACAAGAGAGTATGACAGTAAAAACATAACGTTAATTAAAACTGTCTTCGGACGATTACACGGGCTTGTCGTTCTGAAAACCGAAATGGGTTAGAACAGTGTCCGGTAAGCATCGTTTGTTGTGTCCTTGAACTAAAACATTTACTACCGTTTGAATTCGGTGTACACGCAGAATATTTTATGTAGTATAGCAAACATACAGGAAGCACTGCCATCCCCTCCCTCCCCCCCCTCTCCACCCCCCCCCCCCCCCTGACCACCCGCAGACACACCTTTAATTTAAGAATTTGAAAATATTTTTCTTTTTGTTTACGAGCATTGGAGCTTAATTCTCATCTGAGACGCAGCATCACTGTCTTAAATTAACCAACATCTATTACGGAAACCCAGATCAAAATTCCCCTCTTTACCTGTCATACAGTGACCTCAGCGACCACCTTTCTCGCCTTAGCAGAAAATGACGAGGAGCCGCCACCGCGCCCGAAGCCACATCGACCGCCACCACAACCACTGAGAACTAGAACTCATCTTCCTCGTACGGTTGTGTTCGACCGGTATCGGGAACGACCGCCATAACAGCGTCTTCGCCGTAAACCCAAAACCCTGCCGACAAAACTCTCCCACCGTTCTTTGTCGATTGCCTCGAATGGCCGCGCCACCACCAGTGTTTGCAGACTACTCGAGCGAAGCCTTTCCAAGACTCGCCTCGCCTCACCCGAAAGCGACGTGGCTCTCTCATGGCCCTACCTCTACGCGCCTCCGCAGTTTGTGTTGTTCGGGGGATTCGGCGGTGTATACGAAGTGTTTCTTTTTCTGGGCCTCATTTTCGCGTGGACCTCCGTCGTTTCCGGCACCGTTTTCTTGTATCTGTTCGTTTTGGGGTTGTGGAATGCGTTCTTGTTTAGATTTTCTTTCTTTGATATGGGAGTCGATGGAATTGGCACGATTGGTGTGGTTTCTGTGCGTACGGTCAACGCTCGCACCTTTCCCACCGACTTGGGCGCTTCGAAGGGTCAGCAAACCTGACCGCTCGGGCTTCTCTGAGCGTTCACGATAGAGCGACTCTCAAGAGCACTCCCGGAGCACGGCTGATGTCTTCTAGAGTTTAGAACGAAATAGTCTCTTCGCTACACTTGCAAGCAGTGTAAGTCTTATTGTGGTAGTGTTGTGGTCGTCCCCATCGATTCGCGTGGTTCTGTATGGCGACTGTATTCTTACACTTTTTTGTGTTACTCGAATAACCCTAACCAACACGTTTTGTTTTGTAAGAATTCTTGCGCTTTGAGCTATGCGTGTATAAATTGTAACTAACCGACGTAAAACATTAACTCTGTCGTGTACGCGTTTAAACAGCGGAAAGGTAGCCCGCCTGAATTGCTATCAGGCACGGTCTAGATTGGAAACTTGGCTACTACAGTACGACTGCTACCTAGAAATCTGTAACCCAAATAATGCAGTAACGGTAACATGACCGCATGGTGGTATGATGTTCGTTGAGACGGACACAGGTCCACGAGCGAGCGCTTGTGCTTAAAGAAAAAACATTCTAAATAAAACATATAATATATGTTACAAGCCCAGCGGCATTTTGCTCAGTTTGAAAGTTCACTGATGTTATCAAGTAATAGAGCGCCAAAAAAATCTCTTCTCAAATTTAGAGGGATGGAATTGCAAATATGTTGTCCAAAGCAGTGGTTAGGAAAAATAATTAATGCCAACTTTTAAATTTTTGAGGCTACTACCCATGTTTATAAAATACTGGCTCACTCACAAAATTATATACTATTTACTGAATATTATTGCGGAGCAAGTTTAAAAACCTACCATTCTCCAATTTGCAATTAAATTGCCACTCTGAGAACAATTTCACCATTTTTGATAATTTCTCTCGAACTATTTTACTTCTGCAAACTTGACAGCAGCTCGTGTAGAGGTCTCAATACAATTGGTTTCTTTCAAAATTATTACTTTCTTTAAAAGGTGGAATATAAATTTGATTTTTTTTTTTGGTGAGCCAGAGGCTTTGGTTTTGAAGTACAGGCCATCCCGCCGCGGAAACTCGAAACTGCATTGTGAAACAGCACGCGAGTGGCAGATCTTCTTGCCAACAACCCCAGTTTGAATTTCAAAATAGATGTCCAGATTGTTTCTATTGCATTTGTTTATGCTTCATATTAGTTTCGCTGAAACAATATTATTTCTGGCTTTGTTATTTCGACTGGAAAAGCAGTTTAGAGAATGCGCATAAAACAAGGTTATATTTATTTATTTTCTAAGTGAATACCTCTCTAAAAGAAAATTGGGATCGCATTTATATCCTTTCAATATCAGCGTTCCAAGGTTCGATGAAATTCCCTGCAAGACAAATATCTTGTCACGGATTGTTTTCGAAAGACAAATATCTTTCGTAAACCTGATCCTCCAGACAGCGAACATAAGAAGCGAGATTGCGGTCTTTAAGATTACAAAACGGTCACAATTGAAATAGAATAGCGGGTATATTAAGGCAAAATCAAATTTGAAATATATCGTTTAGGAGCCACTTTTTTAAATGCCGGCACGAGAGAGATTAAGGTTTGAAACAGTACCTTGCGATGACTAAAGAGAAATTTGTTACTCGAGTTCCTTTGTTTAATACGTCTCAAGAGGAAGAAACAAAAGTAAGATTAAAATTTTGCTAATTCTGCAAATAATATCAATTAGCCGTGATGGTGACAATAAAAAAGTTAACAAAATCTTTGGAATTTGTTTTTTTTTGGAAGTCAGGTTAAGAGTGAGAAATGAGACCCATCTATTTATAGCTTCTGATTGGTCGTTGAGAGCCGTTGGAAAACAAATTAATTGAATGAGTTATCAAGCTGCACAAAACAGCTTTTAAAATTAATCAAGCAGGTGTTTTTTGTATCAACATGTCTAAATTTGAAACTGCAATCCAGAATGACGCTACAAAAAACAAAAAGAAAATTTCTTAGCTTCCAAGTGTGTAATTCAAGCTAACAACGAAAGCGCATGGCTTTATAAATTCGAAATCATAACCAATCGTTTTGAATTGTAACGGGATGTGCAATTCGAAGTTTGAATAAGAATGTTGGCGCTATTTATAGCAAACTAATTTTTTTCAAGCGCACGACAAACGTTTTTTTTTAGTTAGCGATTAGAGTATCACTAATGTAACGTAGAATACGCCAAGATAATATAAAAAAATTCTTATAATTATTTATTTTTAACGCAAAATGTTTAGTTTTGATTGCTAGAAAAAAGAATGGCGGGATGACGTCACAGACCAGAAGCCAGAATCATATGCGGCGGACAGGTGTGTCAATAATAAAGACACGTGACACGGCCCGGGCTTCGTCCTCTCCTCTCTTGCTAACCCACGAAGCCGCAATGGTTGTGTTTTAAAATGTGCTCGGTCCGACGCCGGAGTAAAGGTTTCGTACCGTTGCGTTTCGAAACGTACTCGTGCTTACTCGATACTGTCAGTTCTCACGTTCTAGAAGCGGGTTGATTACTCCGGAGTAATTACTCAGGCTACCCTCCTCGATCGGTGGGTGACGTCGAATCAAATCGAGTAACTACGTCACGTGATCTGTTCGCCGTCTGCTCGTTGTCTGCTTTCTGCGCCCACGGCCGTCGAAGCTGATTTGCTCCGTTGACTTTGGTGGCAGACGCTCGAAATGACAGAGAATGAGGTGCAGCCATGTATGTGTGGTGATTGCGATTTGCTCTTTTCAATGCACGAAATGACTGTGCACCATGTGTGGACCTTGCACCCTCCGCAGGAGAGTATAAATGTTCTTATCAGAGTGCGAGCATTAACAGGTGCTTCTCCACATCCTCGTCATCTGCCTTGGAAGGAACTCGTATTCCTACATTCAAGGCTGAAAATGTTCGAACGTAGTAGATGACGCGAAAGATTTTTTTTTTTTTTTTTATCAGAGCGTGAGAGAAAAACGCATGTAAAGCAGTGAAATATTCGAATATTTTATGTAAATGACCACTCAACAACCAGCCCCCCCCCCTAACCAAGAAATATACATGTTTTAAACTTCTCTTTGTGATTTTGTAATCCTATTTGGATAAAAAAGTACGCAAGTTACATATCACTCTTCAAAGAGCCCCCTGCGCTGTGCCGCTAGACCAAGTGGAAGCAATTTACGCAAAGCCTAATCGGTGCAAATTACGATGCGTGGAAGGTGTGTGTTTAAGGCACCCGTAATGAACTTACAGCCATCGCGCTTATTAATAAAAAGGAAATGTTGGATGTCTAACTGAAAGGAATAAGTGATTTTGGTTTCAATATACAGCCCAAAGGAAGGTGAGCAAAAAGAGATGGTGGAGCCACCTCAAAAAACACCACGCCGTAACTGTAAAAAAAAAAAAAAAAAAAAAAAAAAGCTTTGCATTGTTAATAATTATGGTCTGTTCGAGTGTTTTTTCCATAATCATGAGAGCTCGACTGCTATTTTCCGCCATCGCTGCTACGTTTTCTTTTTGCCGCAGCCCAAGACAAAGCAATCCGCGTAGTATCCAGGCGATAATCCCGGCCGTTTCAAAATTCATTCTCGGGTCGTTTACTCGTGATATGACGGGGTATTTTACCCGCCGACTTGGGAGACAGGTTACTCCTGTAAGATCTGGAACATAGCCAATGCAACGCGTCACAACATTTCTAGGCCTCCGTGACAGCAGCCACAGTTGCGTAGCCCGGTTTCTTTTATCAATTCGACCTACCGGCTTCCATCGATTGAAACCAAATCCTCTAACGCAATAGGCCATACGTTTTTGGCGTTTCCGTGCATTCTACGTTGTCTCGGATGATTAAAGATGTCATGTTCGTGATTTGCCATAAATTATAAAACATCCATTGTGATGACTCGACATCTTTCAAGGGGCGGTGCAACGAGTTTTGTGCTTTCTGTAAATACCCCATCTCTCTCTCTCTATATATATATATATATATATAATAGCACGAAAACCAACAACGTGTATATATATATATATATATATATATATATAGAGAGAGAGAGAGAGAGAGAGAGAGAGAGAGAGAGAGATGCCGCGAACGTGTTTCGGACCGAAGGTTCGATGATCGAATCAAGCGGTTCGAGAGGTTCGAAAGATTTCGAATTTTCGAACTTTCTATATCGAGAAATTCGACGGAAGTCGAATTTTTGAACTTACTAAACTAAGAAGTTCGACGCTTTTCAAAATTTCTAACTTATTACGCTGCAAAATTCGATGCTCGTCGAACTTTCGAACTTGATAGACTAACAAATTCGATGATTTTCGAACTTTCGAACTTCTTGCACTAAAAAGTTCGAAGCTTTTCGAACTTTCGACCTTCCTACGCTAAGAAATTCGATAAGTTTCGAACTTTCGAACTTATTAATCTAAAGAATTCGAAAATTGTCGAACTTTCGATTCCTGAAAAATCTAAAGTTCGACGAACTTCGAACTTTTAGGGTAAAGTTCGAAGTTCGTCGAACGTTGAAAGACCGACAGGCGGTTTCATTTGCATTCAAGCAGTGAGGTACATTCGTAATTTTTTTTTTCAATTTTACATGCGGTGCCGCATTCCTTGCGAAAGACAATGCCGTTTATTTCAATCATCTGGCATGCTTGGTTTTAAAGAAATAGATTCCCGAAGGAGCGAGGAAGGACGACGGGTTTTTGACAATTGTCGTTTGTGCCATATTTGAAGCGCGCTATAGCCGAAGCTATTTATGGTAGAGATGTTAAACTTTTGAAGAATGATCTATGTATAGCCTAGGTAAGTGTCGTCTTAAGATATGATAATTATTATTCAAGACGAGTTTCGAAGAAATATCCAAACATGTATTTAGGGGCAATTATGCCCTAAACTTGGTAATTTGTTTCGTCCACATTGTTTGAGGTGTCGCATTTAAATTAACACCACAGACAGCACATAATCATTACCATCTGCAGAATACAAAATAATGTATTTATTGTTTTTTCACGTTGAGGAATAAATTAACTCATGGGAGAAGATTTCAAAAATTGTTCAAGTTCAGCACGTCATAAAAAAAAAAAATTTAATTTTTTTGTCATTTCACGTTCCTGTGACGTGTTCCTTTTGGCCTGTACACATTTTGATAGGAAAACTTGTTTCATAGTTTTGGGCCTCTGAATATGCAAGAATACAACACTTCCGGCGGGTTCTTGATAGTTTTTCTTTTGTTTTTTTTGTTTTTTTTTTTTTCTCCAGCTTTTCATTTTTGCATTTATTGTTATGTTTATTTATTTATTATTTTTTTACCAATGGCACAGTTATTTAGGTCGAAAACACATAGCTTTGAACTTCCGAGCCACCGAGCATGTGACGAGTAGTGCCCTCTGACAACGAGTTTCTAATAATGACCATCTACGCGATGTTTTATGCATTGAAGAGCGACAGTAGCTACACAGATGCCTAAATAATTTCGGATTAAAATGAACTCGACCAGGTTCTCTCTCCCCGCATTGTTTACTTTAACAGTCCGAAATATGTGGGGGGGGGGGGGGGGGAGGGGAGAGGAGAGAATAGAGCGCCCGTTTTTCCTCTTGCGACGCCACTGGTATGGTAGAACGCTCCTCGACCTCAAGTTGTATCAGCTTCTGTGCTTTTTGCTCGGCGTTTCTTCCGTCCCGGAAAACAAACCTCCAAAGCAATTACAAATAAAAAAAATTGTCAAGGTGCAGGCGAGCTGATATATGTGGATCATGATGCAAAATCGTGAGACTGGGAATGAAATTCGCAAGAAATAGTGTAAGAAGAAAGAAAAAAGGGGACAGGATAACGTCTCGAACTCAGCTGAGTTGAGTTTGAGACGTTGTCCTGAGCTGACTTTTCAGCTGAGGTGAGTTTGAGACGTTGTCCTGCCCCCTTTTTTCTGTCTTCTTCCACTTTTTCTTTCAAATTTCATTCCCAGAGCTGAGTTTGAGGCGTTATCCTGTCCCCCTTTTTCTGTCTTCTTACACTTTTTCTTACAAATTTCATTCCCAGTCTCAAGGCTTTGCATCATGTACAAACTAAACTTACTATACGCCAGCGTCACTTGGGCGGCGTTCGATCGGATTACCAGCGTGCAAGGGGGTAAGGAGGCAGTTTGCCAGATCGCTTCAAGGTTTTTCTGAGCCGTAACCACCTGCCTGCCCCTGGCCGTTTCAAACTGGATGAGTATCGTTAAACAGTGCGTTCGTGTGATCACTACTTCGTGATGCACGTTAATGACCACCCCGGGCTGGCGGTCACAATTACTGATCTATGGTCAAACGTCACTCTGCGCTGGCAAATATTCCAAGACATCCGGGAAACTCGGCGTCTCATTTAATTGCCTGACCAACTTTGCGCAGTCTAAATATCACATCCGAACTTTTCTAACCTGATTCGTGAAAACCAGTGAGGCGTGAAAACGTTATTTGAAACTGAAACTGTGGCGGAACATTAAAACCGGACCTCGAACTTTGCGCACTTGGACTTCAAAGAAATTGAAAACCTTAATAATTTTTCTTATCAGAGTGCGAGCGTAAACAGGTGCTTCTCCACGTCCTCGTCCTCTGCCTTGGAAGGAACTCGTATTCCTACGTTCAAGGCTGAAAATTTTCGACGTAGTAGAGGACGTGAAAGTTTTTAGTTTTTTTTTATCAGAGCGTGAGAGAAAAACGCATGTAAAGCTGTGAAATATTCGAATATTTCATGTAAATGACCACTCAACAACCCCCCCCCCCCTAACTTCCTCCCCAAGAAATATACATGTTTTAAACTTCTCTTTGTGATTTTGTAATCCTATATGGATAAAAAGTACGCAAGTTACATATTCTTCAAAGAGCCCCCTGCGCTCTGCCGCTAGACGAAGTGGAAGCAATTTACGCAAAGCCTAATCGGTGCAAATTACGATGCGTGGAAGGTGTGTGTTTAAGGCACCCGTAATGAACTTACAGCGATCGCGCTTATTAATAAAAAGGAAATGTTGGATGTCTAACTGAAAGGAATAAGTGATTTTGGTTTCAATATACAGCCCAAATGAAGGTGAGTAAAAGGAGATGGTGGAGCCACCTCAAAAAACACCACGCCGTTACTGTAAAAAAAAAAAAAAAAGCTTTGCATCGTTTCATAATTATTGTCTGTTCGAGTGCTTTTTTCCATAATCATAAGAGCTCGACTGCTATTTTAAGCCATCGCTGATACGTTTTCTTTTTGCCGCAGCCCAAGACAAAGCAATCCGCGTAGTATCCAGACGATAATCCCGGCCGTTTCAAAATTCATTCTCGGGTCGTTTACTCGCGATATCACGGGGTATTTTACCCCGTGATACGTGGGAGACAGGTTACTCTATTAAGGTCTGGAACATAGCCAATGCAACACGTATATATATTTATATATATATACCTTGTTGGGCTTTCGGCTGAACTATAATTGAAGATTCTAATAAACCAAATAGCATAACATCCAAGCGTTAGAACAAACCTAGAGGGAGCTCTGTAAGCGAAATTCAGTCCGAATTTTGAGGACAGATAAATAATTGTTCGTTTGATCTCCTTTTTTGCAGAGTTTTATCGTCTATTTAAGACGCGTGTATCAAGTACAAAATCTATGTATTGCTTTCCGAAAGGTGTTATTTGAGTGTATATAAATTTACCCAAAACATTGACAGGGGCAATGCTCTAGTTATATCGGATGTTGATCAAGTTAGCGAGACGCTTACCTCAGTTGTTAAAGAGGCTATCGGAATATTTGTGCCTAAACTTAAAAAAAAAAAAAAACATTCATATATCCTCATTGGTTTTAGAAATAACTTAAAGTTTTCCTTCGCAAAAAAGAAAATTTTCACAGGCTATTCGAAAATACCGGTTCTACTCTTTGGTACACCAAATTTAGCATATATCATTTCGCGGCAAAACAATTGTTCAAGCGGGGTAAACGATGTAATTATGGTAGTGTAGAAAATAGCTTCAATCATCGTCCCAAAATGTTCTGGAAGTTTGTATAGCGACACTCCCGCGAAGCAAGTCGGAGTATTTGTTTGCGTGAAGATGTAGCGAACACCCCTATTTATCGTTCTCCCCCTGATGAGGTTTGAAATATTTCCACCGACTATTACAGCAAATGTTACTCTAGCTGCCGCCAGTCGATCTAACCTAGCGACGATAAGAGAAGCTGCCAAGCCTGCTTGCATTCCGTGCAAGTAGATAATGTCGAAATTGCGGAAGCGATTAAAAAATTGGAACCGAAGTTTTCGAGCGGTGTCGATGGCATACCGAATTTTATTATTAAAGGATGCGATGAATTGTTTATTACAATTTTGAAACACATTTTTATTTTTTCGCTTAGATTGACATTTTTAATCCTTTTGGAATGTAGCGGCTATTGTTCTGATCTTCAAGAGTGGTGATGCCTGGGTTGTTACGAATGAGTGACCTGTTTCTATGTTTTTGGAGGTTTTTAACGTATTTAAGAAGTTGTACATGCCCTGTTCTTTTATTTCCGTTGAATAGTATCACCTGTGCAGCATGGTTTCCTGACTGATCAAATTCTCCATACTAATTCATGGCTTTTTATTAGGTTTTGGTGTTCCGGTTGTTACAAAAAGGGGGCATGGGGATTCAATCTTCTTTTATATGACCAAAACATTTGACAAGGTCAGTCATACATTACTCCAGCATAAATCGTTTTTATCCGGTATATCTCCACAGTTATCTATATGCTTGGAGAGTTTCCTGTCACTGCGATCGAACTCTGTTTGAGTGGCTGACAGTTTTTCACATACAGTAGTCATTTAACAACGTCCGGTGGTACCCGAGGTCAATCCTGGGCCCTCTTTTGTTTTTAATTTTTTTTTAAATGATACAGTGTCTTATGTCCAAAGTTCTCAGTTGTTACTTTGTGCCGATGCTGTAAAGCTGTTTAAAATTATTCAATCTACTGTGAACTGTGATTACCTACAGCCTCATCTGTCTTCAATTTTTTAGTGGTGTGAACATAATATTTTATTGCTTAATCATGCAAAAACAAAAGTGTTATTTTTGTGCCGTCGTCATGTCCCTTTAGACGTTGCCTAGTATCTTGATACCATTCCAATTCCACGTGTATTTTTGTGAAATATATTGTAGTGTTCATAGACAGGGCCTTGTTTTTAGAAATCATGTATCTGTTGTGATAAGAAGTTCAATGAGAATGTTAGAAAGGGTATCACGCCTGACGCAGATTTTAATGCAGCCTCATTGCTTGTTGCATCTCTTCAAGACCTTGATTAAGTCTAGTTTGGAATTTGCTTCAGTAATAACGAACTCAATCGAACATGTTCAGAAAAGACTAATACGTATTGTTTATGATAGATATTTGAACATGTGCTTGTGTTATGATTATGTATTTATACTAAGATTATTTTCGCTGACACTTTTGTCGCACAAAACAACTATTCATGATTTTGTATTTTTACATAAGGTTGTATATGGTGTCACTGACTCGCCGCCATTGCTTAGCAAAGTAAATTTTTATGTTATCGTCCGTGATATAAGATATCCTTTATGTATTGACGTTCGTTCGCAATGTTGTACTTCACTGATTTCTCGGATTCAGACATCATATAGCGGCATCAATCTCCCTCACCTCGATTTCTGTATATCTATTTTATTATACCACTATAAATTAAATAACCTTAAATATCTGCTTATAACTTTTATTTTGCGATTATGTTATGATAACAAGTTTTTTTTGTGATTATATAGTGCACTAGACATAGCACCGCTGTGGTTGGTTTGGAGCACTAAAAGTAAAAATTTATATAACACTTATATTTTCCGTTCGCTTTTTCTTTTAGTACGACTGTTTATAAACCAACTACTCGCTCTCCCAGGATTCCTTGGGCTCTTGTCTTTTTTAGATTCACCCAATTCCTGAACTATATTTTCCGTTCTTACTCCTCGCTTCATATAGTCTACCCTTTCTATATGAACTTAACAAAAAAAAGGCGGAAAGAGTCTCAACGAATTCTTTTCTGTTTCCTTCAATTGCAGTGTCATCCCGGTATAGGGGGCCGCAGCCAGCCGAGTCCAGGCAGCCGAACCCTTTGGACATTTCTCCCGTGTTGCCCCGGGCTCGCCGCAGCCGGTCGGCATCTCCCGACGCATCTATTGTGTCGGCGCCCGAGCTAGTCAACCCCAAGCTATTCCCGGATATCGAGCAGCCCGCGTTCGACAACAGCACGCCCAGGAGCGTCACAACGCAGCAGGCGCAGACAGTGTACCTCCACTGCATCGTCAATAACCTCGGAGAAAGAACGGTGAGCGGGCTCTCGGGTATCACAGCTCTTTGGTCCAAAATTTGAGTTTTGTCTGAGTATGTAGGGCCTTAAAATGCCCGACAAAGTAATGTAAAGCAAAAATTAACTGTCTTTGGCCGGGGTCAATGCGGTCAATGCATCTCAACCTTAATTCACCAAACACGTGCCAACGCTATGATTTGCTGTTTCCACACATATCGCCAAACAAGTGCTAGAGTTTATATTCGCTCCTGGTTGTTCTGTTGTTACACGACAACTGTGGGCCTAAATTGCCAAACAGGTTATATCTTTAAAAATGTATTCTGAAAGCTTGGTCTGCTGGGCAAGTTGGTAATTGACATTCATATTAAAAAGAGCCACTGAGGTGGTTTACGGGATTCCTTTGTTTTGTGGTCGTGTTTAAATAGGCCAGACGGGACATTGCTTAAATGGTAGACTTCGAAAGCATGCGGCTTCGTTTGGCAACGATTACGGTTCTCATTTGCCGGGGGGGTTGTAAAACCTTTGGTTGTTCCCCCATACTGGACGATGCACAGGTGGAGGGGCGCAACAAAGGAAGGTTAGAAACAGAGTTGCTGGAGCCGGAAAAAATACAAGCTTGCAAGAAAGACGTTTGCATTAGCGTTTCATCGGTGAATAAGCAACCCAAAGAGTACAACTTCATTCACACTATCTGGCTTGTAATTATTAACACTGCGCAGTTTTCTCTCCTAGTTCGGGTTGTGCGGCGGGGTGATGTGGCCGTTTTGCCGATTTTTTGAACAGGAGTTGGGCGGGCTATATCATTTGATTTGGCGGTATGCCGGGTTACTGTTGAGATCAGATTGCGCGCGCGCACAGCGATAGCAATGTTGGAAGCTTTCAATAAACTGTAGTTGCCAGTTAGCACTTGTCTTGTGTGCTTCTACGTCTTTTTGTCCCGTATTTTTTGGGCTATTTTTAATATGAATGACATATTTATTCTCAACTGCTTGTTGTTTTGTTTGTACGTGGTATCTTTAGCTCACCTTTGGTGGCAACTTGTGTCGATCGAGAGAAAAGCCGTAAAAACGCTAGAAAATAGTATATTGAAATTAACTTACACCTTGGAGCAAACCCGCATTAGGCCCGTATTAGGCCCTTAGGATTGCCAAGCCTGAAAAAGTTTCGCGTTTCTCTGGCCCGCTACCTAGCTTTGGAACTCCTAACTCCGTTGTAATTTGATGGGTGGCCTTTACGCAACACACGGTATCGCTAGGACCCTGCCACAATACTTGTGCCTTGCTATCACCGTAGTGTACCTTAGGACAGTATCCATCATCATGAAATACCCACTCGGATCAAGTGACCGAAACGGTGGCAGGTGACGGGGGCGCGACGCGCGTTGTGAACTGTTTCATATTTATTTGATGAAACACAAAACTTGATAAAGCAGTTAAACTGAATAGGTGCGGACCGAGGGAGCGCATTTCCTTCCATCGGCGAGACATAGAATTATTCAAAGCGCGAGACCCGCCCCCAGTAGCTGACATCTTGTCCACGCGCTTTGAGTGGGTTATTGGTATCGGTGGAAACTGCACGTGTGCTAAAATAGTGTCAGCATTCCAAGGCACCAGTACACCGTATTCTCTGAGAAAACCACAACCTTATTTTTATGAGTGAGTCAATGGATATGAGCATATAATTAGCGCAGATCGGGATCTACGTGAAGGACACATGAGGTGAAAGCAATGACCGAATGAATGGGCACTGTGCGGATCATGTAGCCCGTGTGTGGTTTCTGGGGGGATGTATTCTAGCCTAAGCTAAATATGCTTCAGTAAAATTGACTTTATCAATAGCTTTCAAAGTAGATGTTGCTGCACTAGGGCCACTGTAACATAGTTGCGGAATAAGAAACGCCAAAAAAAAAATAAACACAAATACAAAAGGTCTAAATTTTTGATGGCATAATTTGTGTACTGTGAACCAATTCAACACTTCATTACCATTCGACTCTCTTTAAAACCGTAAAAAAATGTCAAGCAGTACCAGAATGAAACGGTAGACTAGTTGGGAAAACTAAGCGAATTACAAGTCTTTGCTATAGCCACACGCAGATTAAGGGACGCAGCGTTTGTTATATTCTCGCTTCGCGACTCCTTCAATGAACTCCTTCTGCGGAGCGCAAGATCGTCTGCTTTTTTGTGAAGGGGTTGCGTTGACTTCAAAACGCCGATCTTCGATTGGCTCCGATTGGAAGGATGTTGGCTAGACGTAAAGACAGCTATGCATTGAGGTCTACCCACTATTCTTCCAATGATAGCCAACCAGAGTTCGGTGTTCTGACGTCACTGAAACCCCTGCGCGAAAAGCAGACGAGCTTGCGCTCTGCATTGTATAGTTACGCAATCTCATTGACAGTAGACCGATAGTGTGATAGATGGCCGGGGTCACGCCTTGAGGGGTCTGAAATGAATTTCGGGTTGGGAAGAAATGTTTTTAGATTTTGTTTTTGCTAAGGCCACATCGTCGATTGTGCCAAAAGGAAGAGGGTAGTTGAAAGCCCGGTTTTCGGGACGAAAATATGAGGGCATGGCGGAGTATTTAGTACCTCCTTTCCTTCGAAGCCTCTCCGCCTTTTCACTGCGATACGTCCTCGGTACCCAAAGCACGTCAGCAGGTTCCAGCTCACGCATTGTTCACGAGCGCCACGTCACTCCGACGCACGAGCTCGTTGACGATCAATTCGTCGACGAATACTTGGATTCGCGTTCGTGGCCAATGTTTGCCGCGACGGCTCCTATCATCAATTCAGAGAGATAAACAGCGCGGTGGAAGCTTGGGAGTTATCGCATTCCTAAACCAACGCTGTCGAAATCGACAATCTTGACAGTACTATTAATTTCCACCGATGAAAGCAAACATTACTCAGATTGCCCGGTCGGTAAGAATGATAGCTCGCCATTCAAAGACAATTGCACCAGATGCGAGAAACATTGGCGGGTAAGCCTGGAAACCCCAAATGGCTGGGAGAACTTTTGGTTACCGGGAAATTCTACGTCTCAACCAAGGGGTTTCTCATTTTGCGTTTGAATTGAGGAGGAGAGCTGACGGGGCAAAAGTGGGAGAACCATTTCATGACAATTAAAGCTGCCAGTTACCATTAGTATTAGTGTATGCATTAGTATTAGTATTAGTATTAGAATAAGTAGTATTAGTATTTAGTATTAGCGTCTGAAGGCACGCCCTACCGTCTTCAATCTGTCACTAACGGTTGGGGAGGAGATCCGACCGTGGCGCCCCAAGCGGCTATCTTTAGTACTACACTCTAAAAAAGGGTATCACCTTACACCCTTTTGTCGCATATAATACACCCCAAAACTTCATTTCGACGTACAGCGCCCTATAGTCGAACAGACGGCCCCAAATTTTACGAGGGCTTGATAACGGTGCGATACAACTTTTTAAAAACCTAAAGTACGTATCAAAGACCACATAAAGAAAACACTGAGTTTTTATAGTAGGGCCAAGAAAACCCCGATTATTTTTTTTTTGTAGTCAGTAACACGTACATTAGCTATTTTAATAAGTTGTACCACACGGCTCTCAAGCCCCACGTAAAGTTTGGGGCAGTCTGTTCGACTATAGGGCGCTGTACGTCTAATTGAAGTTTTACGGTGTATTATATGGGGCAAAGGGTGTGACAATACACCCTTTTACACCCTTTTTTTAGAGTGTAAACGGATGTGAACAACAAATAAAAATGGCTCAGCGCTCGGCTTGCTAAACCGAACGCCGCGTCAGCGTTCGGCTGGAATTCGTGTTCTCCGATCGCCTGAGGGGGAGGAGGGGCTTTTTTGTCACAACTCCGACCTGCATGAACAATGCAGCACGTACGGAGCATATGCCCAGCTCAGGAAAAAAGCCGAAGTGGGTCAAGATCGCATTCTCCGACGACTGCTTTCAGGAGAGATTTGGTAGTAACAATAAACATCATTCGTTTATTGTTAGTATTTTTACGTTATGACATGGACATTCCCACAAGGCCTGTGAGCATGTCCTCAGGCTTTGTGTTGGTAAACATCGAGGATTGGGGACAAAAAGCGGGTCAGAGTGCCCCCTATAGATAGGTCACGTCGCCAATAGTGCTTCACAACAGCACAGGTATTAACTTTGCTATTCAAAAGGCGGTTTTCGAACATTTAAGCTTTGTATAAGCACATTCTTTGTACGAGGCTGGTTCAACAAGATACATTTATTGTTTCCAATTTCAATTGCTGCTGCCTAGAATTGGGCTGAACAGGCGGAACAGGGTGCCATGATTTATTGACCTAGAATGCAAGCAACGTGAGTCGATGGGAAGAGTTCGACGAAATGTCACCTTAGGCATCCGCTGTCGCTTTCCAATCGGATGACAAACGGCTGCAGCAACGAATGCTTCCGCGAGCGAATACCAAACTGCCAGAAACTATGTGGCGGAACTTCCTGGTATTTATTCAATCATGCCCCTAAAGACGGTTTTTTTGTGTACATTCATTGCTGTAGGTTCCTACCGAATTCAAAGTGACACATCAGGAAAAAAGCGCCCGTAACGTGATTGAAATTGTCGCAGAAAGTATGGTGTTAAAAAATAAAAAAAAAACTTTTACTGCTTTGTTTACACTTAATGTCCCCGACCATCTAATTAATTAAGCTTTTACCAAGGGGGATTTTCGTCTCCCGTAATCTAGCCTTCCTTGCGGAAGTCAACATTTCAAACTGTAATCTCAGCGCGCCGTATTCACTCGATTTGCACTCGGCCACACGAGCTATCGTCATTTCATCGCACTTCTATCCTCAGTTTTCGATATCAGCGTCCCCAGATTCGGTTAATATCCCTGCAAGACAAATATATAGACCCGAGTCAAGAAGACTACTGAACGTTTATTTTAATACAGAAGGTCGGAGGGACATGGCCAGCTGCCAACTTTCCAGCTCGCCGAAGAACGGAATTCCCGAGCTCCCGTGTCCGAGCTAGTGCTTTACTGACAAAGACGACGATCGTATTTTGCAGTCACCACATTTTCTTCCCTCTTAGGTAGACTTATAACGGTCCGACTCGAGGCGGCTGCGGGTCGGATATCTCCTACTGGAGTCTGGCTGCAATGGAGACCCCGAAGGAACTTGTGTGTCGCTGTCCTCGTGCTGGGTGTAAACTTGAGAAGGCACTGGCACATCCACTGGGAAGGTTGAAGTGTCGGGATCGTCTTAAGTCAACCTTGGTTTCATATGATCTGCGTGAACCCGACGGGTTTTGTGATCTTCATCTTAATCTTCGTAGATGACGTTGCCAATTCTTTTTGTGATCACGCCTTCTATTCAGTGTTGTTTGTGGAGAGGATGTTTTACCCACACGTTCTACTGGATTGAAGAGGTAGCGGTTCCCTCGTCTTTCTTTGTCGCTTTGGCATGGGTCCTACCTTGGAAAGCATCAATAAGACAAGAACCGTCCGGTAGGGCCTGCTTGTGAACAGTTCACACGGGGGATCTCACGTTGAAGGGGGGGGGGGGGGGGGGAGGGGGGTGATCGGGCGCTTAAAGGGGGTACTCCACAGATTTTTTGAGCTACCTCAACTAACTATATTTTCTGACTCCCCGGCCTTTACCCTTTCCGGTATGCTATTTAGTATCGCGAAATTCATAATAGGTATTGTGAAATCGGCAAATGAAAATGATGCAAAAACCAACATTCAAATATACGCGCACTTTTCAGTGCCCATGACGTCAATGGCAGGCAGGCTTGCCAGTCGAGCAAGCAGTCCAAAAATAGAAGGTCTGTTCGATTCGGCAAGAAAGTTCTGAACTAGTTCTGTCCGAGTTCAGAGGAGTGCAGGAGTCGTGAAGCGGCGGCGCAGAACCAGTGCAGCCGCCGCGCTAGGACTGGCGCTGTGATCGGGTCACCGAGCGGAAGCGCAGGGTGTCGTCTGCATCTGTTGGCTCTTCTTTCTGCATGCCACGTTGTATGCAACATTTAATTAGTCGCGGTTTCATGAGGCCATTCGTGTTTCCTTATTTTTAAAGTATAATAACCGAATCTTTTCTGTGAATATTTTTATTCGAGTGTACTAAAAACGTTTTCTGCACGAAATGTGTTTCTGTCTGCATTTTTAACGGCCGTTCGGTTCCTGTCGATTCTATGTTCGTGTCCTTCACATTCATTTAGTAATAGTAGATTCACTTCAAGTTTCTCGAGTTTCGCATTTCGACGATAGGTTCGCGGCATCAGGATGATTTTGCGTCGGGAGTCACTGGCGGCAGCGCGCGGTCGGTAGCGGTCACCTCGAAGACGAAGGCCTGACGATCGTTTTAGCCAATAGATTTATCGACCGTAAGTTTGGTGTCAAGCTGAAGCGTTTAATCTGATTCTCAAGAAAGACCTGCGTGGAACTACGAAGCCAATGTCGATTCTCGGCGTTTTTCCGAGGCCCGTTAGTGGGCGTACAATAATACGAGCGGACAAAGCATGCAGTATTATGCTCAGCTACGGGGCATGCGAGGGCCAATGTACTAAATCCCAGACCTCTGCAATGTATCGGAGTCGTCAGTATGCATCCAAGAGCGACTGAAGGCGGGGAATATCAAGAGTGCAATACCTTTTCTATGTCTGTAAGGAAGAATATCAACACTGTGGATCCCCACATAGCATCAAAAAGAAACAATTTACGTGAGCCAATATTTCAACACTTACAACAGGGAGCCAAACCTACACAAGCAGGTGCCTAAAACACTTTCAAAATATCATAATCAATTAATTCCTACCCTCGGTTATCATCTCAATTCCGCGTCCACCGCGGGTACGTTATTATCATAAATGAGAGGAAATGCAACCTCCGTATCGGCGTTATTGTGAAACATCGCAGACATTTGAGCAAGAGCTGCGAAAAATGGCACCGCGAGCAGAGACGGACGAGGAGTGTCATCTGCTATCGCCGTCTGCTCTTGTCTTCTGCTTCTGCACGGACGCTGAACTGACTCCGGAGCCGGTGCAAGATTCTGAGGAACTGGGTCTGAACTCGTTCAGAACTGGGATGAATCGAACGCCCCAGTGCAGCGGCCGTGCAACTTCCGGTTGAATCGAATGCACCAGTTCTTGCACCGCTGAACTAGTTCTGCCAGTTCAGGCGAATTGAAGAGACCTAGAATATGCCAAACATTTGTTCCGTGCTGGAGCGCGGATACAAAAAAATCTGTGGAGTATCCCTTTAACAAGAAGTTTCGCATGGCTGCCTTCCTCTCTGCCGGAGGAACGTCGAAGAGCAGACTTCAATGTCTTCACAAGCTTATCTGCTTGTCCGTTGGACTTGGGATGATACGGCAGGGTAAAGAGATAAGTAATTGCGCCACTGTCCAAGAATATTTTGAAATTCAAACCTGATGAACGTTCACCCATTATTGGTGATCAGTTGTTGTGGCACGCCTTGACAAGAGAATATCTCCTGCAAAGCATCGATGGTATCTGCCGCTTTTATGAAGTTCATCGGCATAAGCTAAGGGCCATTCGCTGAACGCATCTATGACAATGAGATAACTTATCTGATCTAGCAAGTTAGCATGAAGTCTCTGCCACGGTAGTCCCGGAGCTTCCCAGCGGTGAAGAGGAACGTGTGGTTTGTTATCGCAAACACAGCTGCAGGGCTCGCATTTCTGCGTCGTGCGCTTAATGTCTGTCGATGTGTGGCCATCAGACGTACGACCGTGCCAACATCTTCATTTTTGTTTATCCCACGTGTCCTTTATTAAGATGACCCATTACATGGTGCTGAAATATGTGTGGGACTACGGTTCGAGAATTCCATAGGATGCAACCGTTGAGGATGGTAAATTCCGATCTCTGTCTACGGAACGGTGTGAGGTCAGAGTCCGTCACCTTTTCTGGCCATCCCGGAATGATGTACCGCTGTACTCGGGAAAGGAGAGGATCTCACGCAGTTTCCGTGGCGATATCCTTTGCCTGCACTGGTAACTTAGACAAACTCTGGGTGTGAACTGCAAAGACATGTTGTGTATCATAGGAGATGGTAAAAACTCCGCTCCACTTCTTTCTCGAAGTCCTCGTCGGGACCTTGTGCGAAACGCGAAAGTTCATCAGCGTTTCCGAACTTTGCCGTTGGCACGTACTCAATGGTGGAGCTGTAGTTCATGAGTATGAGGGCCAAACACTGGAGTCCGTTCGCCGATGTCACGGAATGCCCTTCATGAGGCCAAAGATTGCTGTCAGAGGTTTGTGGCCAGTACAGCACAAATTTGTGTGCCTAAGGGTACTGGTGAAACATGCGGACACCAAAAATGATCGCAAGTGCTTCCTTCTTTATTTGTGCATAAGCACATTCTGATGAATTCAGTGCCTTAGAAGTATGTGCCATTGGACGTTTCTTGCCATTGAGCCTGTGGTGTATCACGGCGCCCACGCCTTCAGACGAGGCATCCGCCGCGAGGTTAATTGGCAGATCAGGGTTAAAGTGTACAATGACCTCCGTAGCTGTCAGTTGTTGTTTGATGTTTTCAAACACATTTACGCACTCGGAGCTCCATTGTCAGTGGCGCACGTTTTTCAGCAAGGTTCGGAAGGGAACTTGCGGTAATGCTTCACCATGCCAAGAAGAGATCTTAGCTGGCTGATGTTCTCGGGCTCTGGCATACTTAGGATAGCCGAGAACTTTTTCATGCAAGGCGTGATGCCGTCTTCGGGAATAACTTGCCCGAGGTACTTGACCTTGGCTTAAAGAAAGGCGCATATTTCGTCTTGAGCGTGAAGCCGTATTTTTATAGCCGCTGGAGCACTTCTTGAAGATTTCGAAGGTGTTCAGGAGTAGCTCTTCCAATGACGATGATGTCATTGAGGTAAGAGGCAATGCCTTCGAGCCCTGCAGTAACCTGGTCCATCGTGCGGTGGAACACTGCTGGGGCGGAGTTGACTCCAAAGGGCATCCGCTTGAATTGTAATAGACCCTTGTGCATTTTGATCACGAGAGCCGTTCTTGCCTCTTCATTGAGTTCCAGCTGGAGATGCGCTTCTGACAAGTTTAGCTTCGTGAATTCGTTGCCCCCATTTAGTTTAGTGAAACGTTCTTCTGTACGTGGCAGTGGGTACTGGGTCATGTCAAGCTGTGGATTCACGCTGACACTGAAGTCACCAAAGACTCGAACCAATCCATTCGACTTTGGGACGACCACAATCGGAGTGGTCCACTGTGAGAAGTCCACGGGTGTGAGAACGTTGTTCTTGACTTGCTTGGCCAAGTAGTTCTCTACTGGTTCTCGCGTAGCAAACGGTATTTGGGCGGGGCTTGAAGAAATTTGGTCTCATGTCAGGTTTGAACTGAAACTGGACCTTGAGTTTACTGCAACAACTCAAGTCGTCGGAGAACAAGGTCAGAAATGTTGTCGAGATTGTCTGAAGTGAGGCTTCGACTCCACAGATTAAATAAGCAATTTGTTTGGGTTGATATTCAGGCTTTGGATCCACGTCCTTCCTAGCAGGTTGGAGAGTCGCTTATCAGTCACCAATGCTCCTAGCTCTTTGCAGCGCTTCCCAAACGTGACCTAAACCAAACACTGGCCCTGGACAATGAGTTTCTTCTGGTTAAAACAGAAGAGGTTGTCGTCGCACTCTTGCGGGCTGGGTTTCCCTATCCTCCACCCCGTGTCAGTGTCTAGGAGTGTCAGCTTAGATTCTGTGTCGATCTGCAACTTGAGGGGTGTTCATTGTATACTGCAACTGACGTATTCATCATCTGACTCTGGAGTGACGTATACGTTGGTGATTGTTTGTATAGTATCCTTGTTATTTCCAGGTGTCTTGTGGCGCTCCGCTGATTTGCATACTTTTCGCTCTAAAAAAAGGGGGGGGGGTGTAAGCGTTACACCCCTTGTCACATATACGACACCCCAAAACTTCAGTTCGACGTACAGCGTGCTGACGTCAAACTGACTGCCCCAACTTTTGCGAAAGGGTTGTTGACGGTGAGATATAAAATATTAAACAACTAAAGTACGTATGAAAGTCTACAGGAAAAAAACACACAGGTTTTGCAGTTGAGCCTAGAAAACCCCGATAACTTTTTTGCAGTCAGTCACACTTACATTAACTGTTTTAATGAGTTGTACAACTCGGCTATCAAACCGCTCGTGAAATTTGGTAGCGTCGGTATAACGTCAGGCGCTGCACATCCAACTGAAGTTTTGGGGTGTCGTATAATGTGACAAGGGGTGTAAGGTCGACACCCCCTTTTTTAGAGTGTTACAATGTGGCCTGGTTTGCCGCACGCATTGAACGACTCAGTTCGGAAGCGGCAAGAACTCTCCGAGTGGTTGATGTTGCCGCTTCAAAAACACTGACAGGTGCAGAAGTGGGCGGCTTCACCTTTTCAACGAGCAGCGCAGCGTGCTCTCCCCGGTCTAGGCGTCGGGAGCTCTGCTTCGGCAGTGAGGGTTGACTCGGCCAGCGAAGTGTGACGTCCAGAGTTATGTCCTTTTCCAGCACCAGACGTGCCCGGACGCGCGTGTCACGGAGACGCACGATGAATGCCGTCAAAAGGGATGAACTTCTGGCGTTGGCTTCAGATTCATAGTCGCAGTTAATGAGGATTGATGCAAGCCGCGCTATGAAGACTTTGATTGTCTCATTTTTTATTTGACGAGCCAAAATCAATTTCGCCCGTTCAATTTCCTTGAACTTCTTAGGTGCGAAATCTTCTTCGAGCTTTTTGAGCACCTCCTGATATGGTGTCTCCAGAAAGCTCCGTGGCTGGATTAGGTAATAGAGCATCTTGAATGTCTCGAGACCAATTGAAGCGATCAAAAGTTTCTCTTGTCCGCTTCAGAAATGACCTTAACGACGTCGAGACAAGCTCGAAACCTATCTGATATAGCTTTCCAGTTCTACATTTCGGCGTCAAATGTCCGGGGACCATGGAAGCGCTGGTCAGGTTATCGCCTACTGCAATACTCACAAAGCCTGGCAGTTCGACGACAGAGCCATAAAGTGCCTTGTCGCAGATTTGGAGCGCGAGGATCTGGTAGCACAGAGCATTCTTGCGGAGCCTGTTGTCAGCGCACATGTTTTGCAGCGGCGAGGACCCAAAACATGATTTTCCAACCTGACGAGGAAAGGAGCGGTAGCGCGAGGGACGCGAGGAGCACGAGCGGACATTTGATCGCTCGGGGAAAAGTGTGTTTCGGCGTCTCGCCGCAGCAGGGCGCCCGCTACATTCCTCTCCTCTCATTTGTTGTGTGCCGCTCTACCTTTTTAATTTCAGCGGCCGCGTCTCGTGCCCGATGTGCCAGGCTTTGTCAGTATTGAGGTGGCTATGATTTGGCTCGCCACCATGCTCGCAGCTGCTCTGCCGTGCTCCCGTTGAGTCCGCTGTGGGCTTCACCTTCGTCGCCACTGTAGTAGACCCGAGTGAGGGGCTTTTGAGAGTTTATTCTAATACAACAGGTTGGAGGGGCATGACCAGCTGCCAGGTTTCCAGCTCGTCAAAGAACGCACTTCTAGACCTCCCGTGTCCCAGTTCGTGCTCTGGTAACAAAGACGACGATCTTTTTTGCAGTCACCATATAAAACTAATCCTTCTAACAGCGAATAATCAATGCCAGATTGCGGTCTTTAAGATTAGAAAACTTTCGAAGAGGCAATACCATGTGTTAACCAATATTGGCTTGTATGAATTTGTTTTATTATTAAGGCGTAAATACTTTTAGTGAAGAAAATATGGGGAACCAACTACCTAGTTAAATTCCTACATACGATTCCATTATTCACCAAGCACAATGTTATTGCGCCTGATTAAAAAGCAATAAAACCCAGATTTACAAAAGGAATCTAGGGAATATGGGCGGAGCAATATTATAACATAGAATGCGTGGTATTATGCTATTCTTAAGGTAAGTAAAGCATCAAGAGAGTGAATCAGATAAAGACAAATAGAAGGGACACTTACTTGACATTACTCAAACAAGGAAACAAGGCGTTGCTAAGGTACGCAGTCAGGAATATGTTTAGCCTCTACAAAAGAACGTAGGGCACAGGTCTGGCACTTTGAATATGTCTTCATTTCAATGTCGTTAACGCAGATGCATGAGTACACAATGGCTCATCTCATTTATGTATAACACTCCTTGGTCCATAGAACGATATAGGCTGAACAGACCATCAGTAGAATATTTCAACAAAATGAGGGCAAAACGATTGAATACATTAAACTATGTCAAAATGCAATATCCAATAACTACGAAACGAAGCCTATGGAGGCTTGTAAAAATTGTGAATGTCTATCAAAATACGTCTCTATGGCACAAAGTAAGCCCACTAGAAATCAGGCTTTTATGTTTCCTACTGATGCAACCAAAACAGCGGTTGAATGAAGCTGTTACCATGTGGGTTTTTATCCCTCCTAATCTAGTCCTCCCTGTTCAAGTCAAAATGTTGAACTCTAAGCTGAGATGCGCCGCATTCATTCGATGCGTTCTCGGTCACGCGATCGCACGTAATTTATCTGGCACTGCCTCTAAGACCTAGTTCCTCGCTTGTCATCAAAAAAAAAAAAAAATAATGATAATACAGAAAAAGACAGTAAGCTCAGGGTGGGGGGGGGGGGGGGGGGGTTTCTTGAGGGAAGCGGTCTTTTGAACTGGTCGCGGGCTGTTTTTAATGGGCGCTCCATTCCCGAGAGCCACCCGCGTCAGCGGCCCCAAGTATGCGACCTCTCGTGTTTAACTATCTCGCTCGGCTGGAGACGCACTTTTGTGCCACCGGAACGCAGGAGAAGCCGCGGTAGGCGACTCGGGAAAAGAGCGGCGATATTTTGGGACGCCCTTTTGGCGGTCCGCACAAAGACCCGTGTCCAAAGCAGGTGGTAGCGGCAGCCACTAACATTCCCGCTGGCCGGCTAGGTCTGCGCTGTGCTCGAGTTCGTTTTCGTTTCGTTGCTACTGCTTTCTCGGGCTCCTGTTTGTCCCAAAATTGCTCCCGTACGGGACAATGGATGCAGGCTTAGGAGGGAAAGACAGAAACGTCCGCCCGACGACGAACCTCGTCCACGTTGCGCTGGCTTCCGTCACAATGCACTGCAGTGTAGCCGAGAAGCCTCTACTTTTTTCCCCGTGTAAATTCTTTTTTTTTTTTTCTGCTGAGCATGTTAAGGACTTTGTGGTACACACGTGATCACTGGAAGGTCTAGTTTATTAACTGGTTCGATTTAGGATTTCTCGTCATTGCCATCTATAAGACAGTTCACTTGACGTACTTCCTGTTCGATATCTTGAGGTGCGTCACGTTGATGCACTTCCGCCCTTCGAGTTTCTACGTGGCGATGAACATTTTTTTACCTCGCTCGAGCGCTTTCCCGGCGTGAGAGACTGCGCCAGCCAAGGCAGTCGGGAATATAAAAAAGCTTCGGCTAGTACTTGATTTTTATTTTTACATAAATGTTTTTTATTTAGATTAACCGGTGATAGAGAAATCGACATGCCGGAGGCAAAACTGGCAACCGTAGTTAGTGTCAGAGCAACTTCTAAAAACAAATGTAGCGAAGTAAGCATAAATTCATGAGGCCCCAAACCCAAACTTATTTTTATTGTTCGGGTCTCGCCTGCTTTAGAGGGTCCCGGACCTTTGTCAAGCTGTCACAGCAGCTTTTTGTTAATGTCCCCTGATTCTAAACTAAAACGATATAAAGATTTTTTTTTATTATTATCTGTAACAATCCTTCTTATCATTTTATTTTATTTACTAACATTACAGCTTTATACCAAAAAAGAGACGATGTGCAATGAAATCTGCATGCAACGCAGATTTCATTGTTCTTACCGAGCTGTGGCTAAGCCCTGATATATTGATACTGACTTTTTCATTTGTATCCAAACTTTCGTGTGTATAGATGTGATAGATCTTCAAGAAGGGGGGGGGGGGGGAGGTGTGCTTTTAGTTACAAATATCAAATTCCGTCCCTGGTTATACCGATCCTTACCGACTTGAAAGTAGTTTGGGTGGACGTCGCTACGACACTACCCTGAATAGTGGCGGTGTGCTATAGGCCGCCAGAGAGTGATAAAAAATTTGTTACTAAGCTATATATGTGTCTTTCTGAAATCACAACTAAATACCCTGACGCCTTTGTTACTCTCTTTGGCAATTTCAATTACCCGAACATTGACTGGTCTGCCCTCTCTTCTAGTTGCGCATTTTCTCAAGAATTTATAGACTTTTGTTCAAATTTCAACTTTTCAAATGTTATCGCTCAGCCTACTAAGATTACTAATCACTGTAGCAATATTCTCGACTTATGCTTAAGCTAAGACCCCTCACTCTTCAGTAACATAACAAACTTAAACGGCATTAGTGACCATCTTGTCATCGATTTAACTCTCTCTCTCTCTCTCTCTCTCTCTCTGCTCCTCGTAGATCGGATTACTGCAAATTCATTCGCAATTACGCGAGAGCTGATTCCGCATCTATCAACTCGAACCCCGAAGATTTTTATCATAATTTCTCACTTAACTTCTGGGAAAGAACGGTTAATAAAAACTAGACTCTCTTCAAAGATAAAATGATCTACCTAATCGAACGTTTTATTCCACTGACCCGCATTATATCATATAACCCTAACCCTTGGTACAATAAAACAATTCATAGTCAATCCAAAATAAAACAAAAATACTCCATAAGCGGACTAAGGCTGTCAACACCACGGCAGCTTGGAACGCCTTCCACGAATGCGCTAGGGCTTATAAATCCGCCATTAATCATGCCAAAATCAAATTCTACAGTATCTACCTCCCCAACATACTAACCACCAAACCAAAGACGATTTTACAAAATGATCAATCCGGCACTGTCACTTACTTTGCAATTTGTAGATGACGACGGACTTCCGCTTTAAGATAAACACGGCGCTCCTGTTATTAACAATTTATTCTGTTCCAACTTTACTAACGAGGACTTGCTAAATATTACCCGACTCGTGCCAATCCATTCACCCTCTTATGAATCCTATATTAATTGACCGCACTGGAGTACTTAAGGCTATAGATCAACTGAAGGTGTCCTCCAGTTGCGGAGATGACCAAATTAACTCTAATTTATTAATAAACACTAAACACATTTCTTCCACTTTCCCCTGCAACATATTCTCTCAATCTCATCAACTCTCTCAAGTTCCATCCGATTGGAAAATTGCTAACGTTATACCCGTTCATAAATCAGGCGACCGCCATCTAATCAGCAACTATCGTCCCATCTCGCTTACCAGTGTTTCATGCAAACTCTTTGAGCATATTTTCTATACTAACACAATAAACTTTCTAGACTCTCATAACCTCTTTTTCAAGCACCAGCCCGGATTTCGAAAGTCATACTCATGCGAAACTCAGCTAAGAGTATTTCTAACTGACTATTACTAAACTTTTGATTCCAATGTTCAAACTGACGCCATATTCATTGACTTCTCTAAAGCATTTGACAAGGTCCCTCATCAACGTCTTTTAATGAAGCTAAGCGATATTAATCTTCATTCCTCTGTAGTCAATTGAATGTCTGAATTCCTCACTAATCGCACTCAGTACACTTCTATTAACAATGTGAAATCTACGACAAGCACAGTAACGTCTGGCGTCCCTCAGTTAACCGTTCTTCACCCCCTTCTTTTCTTAATATACATTAATGATCTCCACCATGGTATCACTTCTGAAGTACGTCTGTTTGCCGATGACTGTGTCATCTACAAACCGATCCATTCACGCCACGATCAACTAATCTTGCAGAACGATCTCCAACTTATAATGCAGTGGTGTCATAAAAGGCAAATGGCTTTAAACTAAAATAAATGTAAATCGCTATCTTTTTCCCGCAGTTCACATGTTACATCCTCCTCTTACCACCTTTCTAGCATCCCAGTAACTGCTTATTTATCGTATAAGTATCTAGCAATTCATATGGCATCTGACGTGTCATGGACCACTCACATAACATCTGTCATCACCGATGCTAACCGCACTCTCGGATTTCTTCGCCGTAACCTCAGACAAGCTACATTCCCAGTAAAACAACTAGCTTATACTACCTTGGTCAGAACTAAACTAGAATACGATTCTTCCATATGGTCACCGTGGCAGGCATATCTAACTAACAACCTGGAGTCCGTCCTAAGCAGAGCCCTACATTTTACTTATTCCGACTATTCCCCTTACGCAAGCATATCAGGATTTCGCCAATCAGCTAACCTTGACAATCTTTCTCACCGCCACAGGGTGTCTTGTCTTTCTCTTCTTCATCGGATCTTATATTACAACAGTCATCTCAGACTAAGTTTGCAATCGCCTCCTTACCGTATTTTCCCCTCGTCTCGACCATTCTTGTAAACTCCGTCCGATTTCATCGTCAACCGTCACTCACAAAATGTATACTTTACCATTGGCCATTGACGACTGAAACTCACTGCCTGACGTAATTATTTCCTTCTCTGACACTAAGAAATTTTCTGCAGTCATTAGCTTATTTTTTTCTAACCCATAACTAGACTACAGAGTGCTTTTGTTGATAAATAGTTGTGTTATATGTTTTTTTTAAGTGTTCACTCCCTTGTATATTGCCTTCTGGGCCTTCAAGGAATAATAAACGATGATGATGATGATGATTAGTATCTTTGCATGCGGTCTAACGGAGGAAGTGGCAGACACTGTTAATCAACTCGTCGGAAGGCGGGTAACCGGAAGTAGAAAAGGGCGTTTCGTGAAATAGCCATATATAGCTGGGGTAACTTTGCGTAGACATCGCGTTTTCGCTCAAATGGAGATATCGGTTGTATAACTAGGTTTTGCCAGCTGCGCGGCGGATACGTAAAGATGTGGGAATATTCATGAAATAATTCAAAATCGTTCGCGTGAAATAGAAACCGGTTCATCCATCAAAAAATGACTGCTCCTCTTTATCACCCGATGCTGTTTGCGAAGTTGGGTGAGAATACGTCGAGCTGAATATTAGAAACGCGCTCTAAAGATTTAGTAAACTTTTGTCAGAATAACATCCTTTCACAAGACATTAAAAAAAAACCCAAAAAACCTCTATGGCATAAAATTACGTCGTTGTTGAGATCCTTCTTTGTCGAAGGCTTATTGTGAAGCGGACGACACGCAAATTAGATTCGAGCTGCGCGTTGAAAATTTTCCGATAGCTTAACTTATTAACTAGCCCGTCGCTGAGGAGTCCTCAATACATATCTGCGGTTCTGGAAGTAAGTCTTCAATGAGCTTTAAGATGTCTCAAAGGGAATTCGAAATTATAACTCTCAGTACCTTTAATGGCATCTTAGAACTTTGTAAATGTACGTCTTAGCATCGGTGTAAAATGTGCGTCCAAAATGACGCCGTTTTCACTTGATTGAGGAAAACGTACCTGAATGACAGTGAATGACTTTAAGCGCTTCATTTTGTCCTTGACAGTTTGTTAGTGTTCTTCTATTTCCTAAATTGGGCACAGCGTTTGAAGGATTTTTTAATTTGGGTCACTGTGTAGAAACTTTAATTTAAAACGTACTTTTAATTCGTTCCTTATTTTTGAGTGTATATGCTGTTTCCTGCACGATTGTAACTAAGCATTGTCGGGGTCGGGGTGCTAGTTGAGCTACACACTGTAGCTTTTTTGCTCGGATCCGTCATCATGGTGGTTTGAGTAATTAAGTTTATTTACTAATTGGTTTCTTTTCTAATGCACGGGGTGAAGGATAAAAAGAGGAATACGCATTTTAAACAATTATTTTAAGGATACTTTATGGTAGCTTGAATTATTTTTGTGGTTAGGTGTTTTCCCTTAAAATTGATGCGTAATGGGCTACGTGCCATACAGCCCTTGTCAATATCATGAGCCACGTCTTACACAAAATACAAAAAGCGCAATTTAGAGATGAGTACATAAAGACAGGATAGAACGTTGTACCAACTAACTCAACTTAATATTTTACTACCTACGCCTCCTTATCAATTTCGTGTAGCGGTCGCCATGTACCTGAATTCATCTCTCATTCATACAAACACCTTCGATCCTTACACGAATTCCGTAATTTGGTTGCCAAATACTAGTCAACAATGATTCGCCTCATTTGCCTGAAACTACGAACAAAGGCAAATAATGTTTCGGCTAATTGCAAGGATGATTTAATTAGATATTGGCCAATACACAGTTCATGCTGATGGTCCCGTCATAAAATAGAATTGCACTATCGATGGACTCGATTCAGAAAACCAACTGTTTTTAATCTGGACTCAGAAGGGAGAGATACTACTATTTTTAGTTAGTTACATCATTATGTCGTGCCGAATGTGTTTGTTTTACGGCTATCATCTAAGGCAAACAACAACCAGAGATAAACTGTTACAAACCGTAATCACGGACATAATGGTGAGTGTCAGTTGTCCTGGCTCCAGTGCGAAGTCCCTACTTGCAATAACCTTTGGGCTTCTTGTGAGCCTCGAGCGCGCAAACCAAGAAACACACGGCGGAGGGAAACGCACGCATGCTCCAGACACGGTGTCCGAAGAAAGGCGCCCCGTCGTTTTTATCCTCGCAGGAAGTAGAGAATGACTTCGGACACTGCACTGTGTCTCTTCACTTCTTCTTCACAGCTCTCCCGTATTTCCCGTCGTTCATTCTTCGTTAGTGTACCAACCAGCCCGAGGAGAGGCGCTGCTACATCCTGTAAGAGATCCCGCCTAAATGTTCGAGCTTCTGGTGCTTTGGCACGGGTATGTGTGGGACCCGGAACTTCAATCGGGAGGTACCTGCCGCTCAGAAACCGCTGCACTCGAGACATTGTGCAAACAATGAGGCGATACCGGCCTTTCGATTCATCCTAAACTCCGCTTCACCTTGCGATGAACCGCGGGGGAATGCTAAGAGCCGTCGAAATCAATACAATGACGTGTGCGTGTCACGTGATTTTTGAAAGAGGCAGCGACGCCTGGGGGCGAGTAGTGACGGGATGAGTTCGCAGCGCTGGACTTGCTAAGTTGGCTCGTGGCTTCCATTGCGGTCCATCGCAAGGTGAGAAGAGGTACCGAGGAACACTCGAGGCCTCGATGCATTAGCGCTCAGTCACAAGGGCACGAAGGAGCACTAGGAGCAGGGGGAGAAAGTGGGACGGCGTCGCGTGGCGCCTCTTCACAAAATGCTCCGAGGGAAGCCAGGTGCAACAGCGTTCCCCTTCTTCCCGATTCAATCTGCCCCGCTCCTGAGATTCGCGGCGATTCCCGATTCGAATTGGCCAGAGAACAAAAGCGCCATTGTTCCTCGCAGTCCGCAAGGCTCGTGCTGAGTCAGACTGGAGGCGTTGCGAGTTTTCCCTTCAAACGAGTCACGGAGACGAGAACAATGAAGGGATGCGTCCGTCTGTTTACGCTTTTTATTGTCATTGGTCTGGACTTCGTTTGTGTGTCGTCGGATACAAAAAAAAAAGATTTGTTCGGATAAAGTAAGTCCGACGGTTGTCTTACCAGATAAATCTAGAAGGTGAAAATGTTTTTGTTTTCTTAATTGCTGTTTTACCTGGATTGCCGCGCTTCCGTATCTTAATTACGGGGTGCCACGCGAAAGCATCGGGTTTGGTTGAAGTGAATGTGACTTATCGGGAGACCAGTGGTACTTCCTTAAAAAAAAGAACAAGAAAAACTGCCGAAACTTTGTTGTGTACGAGTTCTTGGAACTAAGTTGGGTGAAGTTTGGTAAAACGATCTGCTTGGGTTTTGAGGCACCGGCACATTAACGACAAAAACAAGCATTCAACTATTTTGACATACCTCATAACTTATCGTGCGTGTGATTCGTTTCTGGACTAATAAATGTCAAAGACTTTGAGTCACGTCGTTTGTGGTACTATGTGTAACATGGTCACGTAATTACGGGTGTTACGCGACGTCACTGATCTATACTCGATCAGTGGCGCAACATCAAATAGGTGAATATGTATGCATCACTTTTCTGTGTGTCACTTTTACTTAACGGTTTTTTGTAAAGATTTGACGTATCACTGGTGATTAGTCCACACTTGTGAAATATTGCACATTAACCTAGTTTTGAGATTAAAATTGTAATAAAACTTCAAAAATCAGTGTCCATTCAAGAAATAGGTGGTAATTTAATGCAAGAAGTTTTTTAACATTGTTCTGTCTGAATGTTAACCTCAGATGCAAAGTTTTCATAATAGCCTAAGTCATGGGAAAACGAATTTAAACTACTAAACTATTGAAGTATGTTTAGCGTATTTGTAGAGTAAAAAGCTGGAAGCGATGAACACTTTAGCATATCTAACTTCAGCTTGAAGCACAAAGCTACCGGATACTTGAGCTTTGCTTATACGAGAGCTGTTTGTCTGAGGCTTTTACAGACGGGTATTAATGTTGGAGATATAAACGCGTTTTGAAACATCGTAAAAGAATAACGGCGCAATAGTAATCGGTCCTCTAGACGTCGCTGTGCACTTTTCTCTGCGTTTTTTAGAGCGCTGCTCTTAGGTGCCCGTTGCCGTCGTTGAGCGGCGTCGGGGTCGGCCGTCGGCGTAACCGCGTGTTGCATTATGGGAAGTTCTTCATAATGACCGTCCGCACGTGACGTCATGTGCTGACGTCATTCGTATCCGCGCGTTCCATTATGGGATCGTTTTTCCTCCCTTAATTAAGTCACACGTGACGTCACGTGTGACGTCAGGAGGGTCATTACGGTCCCAAGTGACGTGACGAAGGTCACAAGTGAAGGTCAAGGCGATGATCATGACTTTTACTCGTGAGGTCCCGACCTTCACGATGCTCCCAAGTGACGTCACGAAGGTCACTGGGTCACAAGTGACGTCACGAGGGTCACTAACGTCACGAGTGACGTCACGAGGGAGGAGGAGGGAGGGGAGGAGGGGAAGAGAATGAGAAAAGGATGGAGGAGGGGGAAAGGAGAAGGAAAGAGGAGGAGGGGAGGGTGCGGAGGGAGGGAGGGACATACCTCCTCTCCGTACCCTCCCCTCCTCCTCCTCAAGTGCTGCCGCTCTATTTCGGCATTACATGGAGTTCGTGAACGTGCTTTCATTTTTTTTTCAGTTTATTCGAACGACTCGCTTTTTCAGTTTATTCACAATTATTTTATTTTCAGTTCTTTAATGTTGTCTCAACAAACCTCGACAGAACTTCAATTTGCCTCGCCGATATTCTCCGCTGATAAATGTGCCTCCCCGCTTCTCATGCACTCTCGCACATTTTCAGGAGGGTGCGTCGCCATCGCATAGACGATTTTCAGTACCTTTTGCATTTGATGTTTTTTTTCTTTGTCACTCCTTTCTACCTTCTCGCGAAGCCGTTCTCAGCGTCACAGCCGTATCTCACATTTGTGCTCCCCTTTTCCTTCCAATCGCGCGCGCACGGCTCGAACAAAAGCCGAACTTCCCAGGCAGGCGCGCCTCGAAGTTACGGGCCAGAACAACGACAACACCAGCAACAACTCTTAAAACAAACCAAAACGACACCAAAAATCACCCAGTAACAATCTTGGCGTCGCCCGCGCTCCCTTAAAAAATTTCATCGTCGAGAACGTAAAACCGAACAAACAATAAACCGCCGCATATAAAGACGCAAAGGCGGAGTCTTCGATGCAAAATCAACTGCTCCAGAAAAGAAGGGGAGTGTGATGCAAAAGGAAGACGGTCGCAACCGAGAGGAAGGGCGGAGTTTCGATGGCGACGCTCGCCCGCTATGCCGCGGAACTGTCGCAGTATTTTCTTTTATTTGTTTTACTTTTTCACCGCACCTCGGATCGCTTTTTCAGTTTAGAGCACGAGTGCCGTCCGTTTCCCCTTTCGAAGGACTGGAGTGAATGCTACGAGTCCTAGCAGCCACTCCAAGGCCGTGTGTCTGTCACGTGACCTTGAGGAGGGCAACAGCGACGGGCAGAGAGGGCGCGTAGTCACGTGGAACGTTCGCAGCGCTGGATTGGCTTGGGTTGGCTCGTAACTGCCGCTGCGATCCAGGGTAAAGGGAAGCGGAGCCTAGAACCTCCGAAACGTTCGCCTCTCTCATTGACGGTCGGGGCGGGTATGAGCGCTTCGTTTTTGTCCTCTTCTCCTCCCCTGCATCCATCGTTCCTCATATTACTCGCTCGTCGTTCGCGCTCGAGTGGTTCAAAATTGATTCTTGACTCGCGATTGTGCGAGCGCACTACCACGGGTACGGAAGTGTGCTTCGCGCTGGGGCGTAGGAAATACTTGCTCTCTCGGTGAGAGAAAGTTTCGCAAAACGAGAACGAAAGAGAGAGAGAGAGAGCCGGGTGCGACGCTGGTTTAAACGCGAACACAGCGACAGGATATTAGGGGTTCAAAAAAGATAGTTCTGAGATTGCGGGTTAGACAAGGGACAAACTGTAAAAGCGAGAGAGGATGCGAAAACACTCGACGAAGGTTTGGTATTTCATCAACTGCTTTAGTAGAGATGTACGTACGTGTCACTCCGCTAAAACCAGCGACCTCGGTGCGTACAAGCTTTGCCTAGTCGGAACGGCTGGACGCGCTGCAGCCTCAGGGGTTCCGCCCTTCCTTTGAACTGGCAAGGGAGGCTATCGCCATCTATCGTTGTGGGCACTCGAGCGCCAGTTGAGAAAGCAGTCTCTGCCGTCTCAGCGAACCTAGTATCTCGGAGCGCCGGCGGCAGCCCTCTCTCCCCCAGTGCCGCGGGACTGCGCGACAACGTGGACAGCCGCGATACACATGCGTGCTCTCAGAAGCGAAGTGCCCATACTACCAGGGGAAGTGTTGGCACTGTTGGCGCGAAGTTTAATGCAAATCCGCGACGTAAAAGCTGGAAGGGTGCGTACTTGGGCGAGTTGGTCGTACATTGTAAAATATGAAATCGAAAGGGCAAAATACACGTATGATAAGTAGCACGATTTTGTTGTATAAATCGTCTTTCTGCTTGGCGTTCGTGTTATTTATTTTTTGATTTTATTCTTACACGTAAACGGTATTCTAACTAGTGAAATATGTTTCCTTTAATTTTTGGTTTAAGAAAGGGGGAGGGAAGATGCCACACCCAAAGGCAAAAAGCCAGCAAAAGGAAGAAGTAAAATATAACGAAAATAATCCCTTGAGAAGGGGAACAAGGGGGACAAAGGACAAACACAAATCTCCAAACACAGCTAGGTGACTGGTGCGTGACCGAAAAAATCCGCCTGGTCCGGGTATCGAACCCGGGACCTCTCCATTCCCAGTGGAACGCTCTACGAACTGAGCTAACAAGGGGTTAGACGTCAGTAGAGCATGTAGTAGAGTAGAGCTCTACTGACGTCTAACCCCTGGTCAGCTCAGTTGGTAGAGCGCTCCACTGAAAATGGAGAGGTCCCGGGTTTGATATCCGGACCAGGCGGATTTTTTCGGTAGCGCACCAGTCACCTAGCTGTGTTTGGAGATTTGTGGTTGTCCTTTGTCCCCCTTCTTCCCCTTCTCCAGGGATTATCTTCGTCATTCTTGTCCAGCTCGCTTGCACCTTTGCCTTTAATTGCATTATAATAAAATTTAAAACCGAAGGAAAAATAGACAAAACAAAAATTGTTAAAAAATTGTAAGAGGATAACTGAACTAAATAAAAATAGTGAGTTTGATTTGTCCGGAGGAAGAGGTGGGTTTCTTAGTAAGAGATATTGAAATCCAAAAGAAGTCGAGAAAGTTTAGAAAACAGTTGCTCTCGTTTTGGTTCATTTTTTCTTTGATATGTGAACATCAGAGAAATTTACTCGCTTACATAACTTTTTCATGCCCTCCCCACTAAAAAACAATGGTGGCACGAAAAAGATATTTTACGAAACATCGGGTTTTAAATCCCATAAACACTGTCGCTGAAAGAGTTGCAGCTTATTGCCGCCTTAAGAAATAAGTTATTCATTACTCGTTACATTGAGATGACAACACAGGGCGCAAGATGAGTCACTATAGTTTATAATAAGAAAATAATAATACGCGGCCTTCTACGATGCAGCCCTTATGGTCAAAATAGTAACATCAACTAAAATTAAAAAAAGACTGAAACTCGAAGTTGCGCCGTGTGAAACAACCACGTGACTTCAGATGTATCCTTGACAAAACAAATTTTCGCACTGGTCCTCTAATTTTCGTTTCATAGACTATATTTTTTTCTGTTTTTTTTCCGGATAATACACTTATGTCAAACAGAAGTGTAATTGGTTTTTTTTTTTACGACATTGCAGAGTTTGAAAAAAAAACAAAAAAACGAAGGAACAGAAGAACTTAATGGCACCCCTTCTCTCGTCTATCTTTAGGTGTGGATGTTGATGGTCGAATGCATATGTTATCTAAAACTCTTTGCGATCGAGAGTATGACAAAATAGATCGATGTTGGAACGCTGTGAACAAAAACATCTACGTGCTTTAGCTCTTTAACGATCACAGGCATAAAGCGAGAAGGAGAGAGCGCAGAGTTTAGTGAAAGGAGCTCGAACTAATGGGAATCCATCTAATCAATTGCACTGGGACTTGGGGGACTCGATATGCTACTCTATTCCGCAAACCTTATTTTAAGGTTTTTTTTTCTATACTTTGTATATTGATTTTGATTGTGGAACATTATACTCTTTTGGACAGGCTCGATAGCCAGCCTTATCTATCTTGACCCTGTACTTAATATATGTGCTCAAATTTCTTGTGCTGCGAAAGAAAAAAAGATATATAGGCTGCGAAAGGAAAAAATGTGTTTAAATAATAAGAAAAACTTAATACGAATTTGAATTCTTCGAATGCTTTGTCGCTTCGAGCAGGTTGGGCAGAAATCGTAAAAGAATAGCTCGAGATGTCAATTTTGTTTGCTCCAACGCAAAGCCTTTGTGATGCTAAAATTTCTGTTTTAAATTATAAAAACTGAGCGGCTCTCATGCGTGTTGATTTCGAGCTTTCTTTAGAACTGTATATTGTTTCTAACTTATTTGCAACCTCGCTGTTTGTGCATCGTTGACAGGGTATTTGTTTATCATAAACACAAAAAACAACAACAAATAAATGAACGAATGATTGAGCGCATGAATGAATGTTTAAATGACATTGAAATATTATTAAAATATCAAACTCACTTATAATCATAGTTTTCATAGTTAAAAGAAATTTATTCTAACAAGACCTCAGAGGCTTAAGACAGTAGCCGCTAAAAACGAGCAAAATAAAGAAGCAGTTAACAAATATTTTGAATCACTAAAAACGTTCAAATAATTTATTTACGTGTTGAGTGGAGGTATCGTGGTTTTTCGCAGTCCCACTTTTTTTTGCAAGCTCCTTCAACATATTTCCACTCTCCGCTTAGAAATGTTTACTAGTCCAACCTAATCCCTTGGGTCTTTCTATGCCCTGTAATGGAATGTAATCCCCATTACTATCTATAGTAGTTAAGTGTGTTTCCCTTCGAACTGAGTTCTTACTTCACAGTCATACAATAGAAGGTTCGGTTTACGCGGGTTCAGTCCAGGGTGTTCAACCGTTTGTTATTCCGACTCGGCTTCGGTTCGGGTTCAGTAGCCTCGCAATTTGTTCTGATTCGGTTCCAGTTTAGTCATCAATTTGACATCACGGTTCGGTTTTCCGGCTTCGCCAAGTACAAACCGGTTTAAACCGGTTCTTAAAAAAAAGTGAAGTTCACGGCCCTTACTTGTTAAGGAAACGTGTGTCCTGCACACGTCGTTTGCATAAAAAAATGGTTATCAGACGCCGTTCGGCGGAAACGAAGACAGCGATACAGATATATTCTTAATTTTGTTTATATATGCTCAAGAGATACATGCGTAACCAATGAAGCCCGGCCCGCGGCCCGCTTCCAGCAGCCCTCTGACGCAAAAAAAAAAAAAAAAATAGCGCGCGTGAATAAACGGCGTTGCAACACGGACCAACCGTGTAAACGAAGATACCAGAGAAACCGATAGTGACAACTGCTTATTGTAAGGTGTGTCCTCTCGTCATATTGTTCATTGGATATCTTCATTGCCAGCATCACCATGTCAAGATTCCGGTCCTTCTGGATCACGGAATAATAAAAAAAACTTATTCATAATATTAGTCCCCAGTTTTATATGTGCATTACGTACGTTCAAGTTCCCTTGCCCAATCTGCGTATTGTCCTGTTTCTAAAGTATTGCATATTGTCAGCATCATGTCTATTAGTCTCATTAGTATTCTGCCCTCTCATAACGCCCCAAAGTTTCTATGCGCTTTGAGTTATGCCTCGTGTGTTTTCTGGGCCCTTATTATTGTGCAATATCACAGTTAACTAAATATTGGATTTAAAGGTAAGGATAAATATTAATCACCTTTATATTTTTTTAATGTTCACTCAGACTTTCAATATTGTATTTCAATGCTACCTGTAGGAGGAGTCGTTTAGTTGTTCCTCATTTATAGTTATTTATTTTCAGATAAATCAAGAGACAGCGACAGATCCCCGATCCGGCCATTTAATCAAAACATTTGCAGACCCTTGAATTGTAAATGGTCTGGGTTCGATTTCCACCTGGCGCGAACAAATTTATTACTGCTATGGCCTCTCCACCCTCCCCTTAATGAAAACCAATCAGTATCGAGCCTCGCGGCCACGCTTTTTTTCCAGGCTTCACTTTCGGCTCCTGGAAATCTCGAGCACCTAACCAAAGAACTTTAACGTTACAACAGAGCACCCTGGATATTTGTCCGAATACGAGATCGGCGCTTCCGCACATTTAAGCACCCACCGGCGCGTTAGAAATAAAATTTGATTGTAAAAGTTTGAGTTTCTGGAAAGTACATTCTAATGTTCTGTACTTCCGGTGACAATAAAAAAAAAGTTTCCCACACTTCCTACATATTAGTTTGTCAGTAGTTATCCTTTCCATTCGTCAATCTCAAATAAACTGTCCAGTATGAATTGTGCACGTTTAATATAAAATAACAAAGCACACAAAACAATGCTAATTCATTACATAAATAAGAAATGAGTAAAGCTCCAAGAGAAGTTCTCGTTTTTTACATTTTTTTTAGGTAAAAGCCCGTACGCGACTTTTTGAATACAAAGCAAATTAGTTTAAAAATTTCATCGTGCAATATCGACGATGATGGTAAAATGAAAAATATTCCGTTTGATTTGATATAACGTCTAATCATCCTTTTTGTTTCGTCGTGGGTGCCACCGTTTGCCACATAACCTTAAGTCATTTCATTTTCACAGCCGATCTTGATAAAATAATGTGATGCGTGATCATGGGAAAAATGAAGAAATTTTACTACGCATTTATACCAACCGTAAGCATAGTTTGTACTCCTAGGTTACGAGAGCATCAATTTAACCCAAACTTGTGTTGTAGGTTTGGTGTCTTATTCGAATATTCTCAAAAAAATCAGCCACCTCTCCTCCTGCTCACCAATAAACAAGTTCATTTTAGACATTCATACTTCGTGATATCAGTGCTCTTCGGCTTCAGTATCCGACAACTATAAACACCCAGACATTGATAAAATAATAAAGATATTTATGGCTTTTGGTGAATAATGTTGGTACCTAATCTACAAACTCTTTAGTTTAAACCTGGTTTACTTGATAGCTTCACTTGCGAACAGGTATAAAATTGTTAGATAAAATGGATAGCATTAACCTCCTCGAACTGTGAGAATATTACGATTTATTGTTTTATTCGTTTAAAGATGAGAAAAAGCAGATAAATGTTATATGTGGCCAATTTGAGCCACCAAGTTTCACATTAGCGAAGCGAGAATTAAATAAGAAGTTAATAAATAATATACGTTTAACTTTTCTAAATGACGAAATGGAAATGAAACAAATGGTTAGTTTTCTTTATGTTGTAATCTAGTTGCGTCACACTCTTTAATACGCACTTTGTAAAACTCGATCCCGAAACCTTCTATCCTTCATTAAATGACCATTCTGAAGAAGTATAAACATCTAAGTTTTAACCAAAGTGCTATTTTTTTCTGAACAAGTGTTTTTTTTTTTTTTTTATAAAACATTAAAAAGTGAATGGAAGGCTACATTTCCTAGACAAAAGTTATAAAAAAAGGCTCTCCACTGTTGGCTATATAACTGATCATGTGTAACGAATCTACAAAAAACACTGTAGTGGTGTGGTAAAAAAAAAAAAAAACCTGAGACTTTCATGGAGCGACAATGCAAACTCAATGTGTTTTCAATGCGGCAGAATTTTAACACAGGGTTGTTTTAGCTTGAGGCTTCGACCAACATGTGCGAAATAAAAGGCGCACCGGCTGTCCGGTGCCATAAGACGACATGTTTTTTGTGTGCAGCCGAAATGTTGCAAGGCAGCAAGTCTGCTCAAAAAAAAAACGAAGACCAAAAGTGGGGAAAAAAGGGTCAAACTCGTGTCGGTCGAAATTGAAAAACCTGTCAACACCAAGATGAGCCGCGTTTTTGTTTTCTTTTTTTTTTTAGAGACGAATGGGTTTTCGTGTATTTAAAATGTATTTTTATGTTGTTGATTAGCATACAATTGTTTCTAACGTAATCTTCCGGACGTCAAAGATCTCTTCCTAGATCGTGTCTGGTGAGCGCAATAAACATTAAATAAGAGGAGTTAAGTAAAAATGGCGGTGATAAAAGTTGGTTTCTTTACTTTTACTAATAAAATTCGCAATTTTAAATAACACCGTGCGTTCAAAAAGTAAGTTACTTTGATTATAAAACGTATAAAATTGTTGCTAATAAATCGGCATATATTTTTATATATACATTTTTTTTTTTTTTAATATGGTCACGAATGTCAGACGATGAGGCAAGGAGGAAGCGAAATGTTCGAGATGAAAATTTAATGGAGGCGTACTTGTTCCAGAAACGAAAAAAAAAGAACCCACGTTGAGAGACCAGCAGCGAGCGTCGGAGGCGCAGCGGCAAGCGACGGTGCGTCGGCATAACAGCTGGCTATCGCGAGAAAGAATCAGTGAATGAACCGGCAACACGGTGCACGGCTTTTATCTACTATGGTCGCCATCTCGATTATTCGAACTAAAATGTTCGAGAATTAGCTAGGGCGAGCCTGACTAGGCATCATTCTGGCCTCCTTATATTTTATGCTCGAAGTAAGAGTATACGCAAGTCTTCTACATGAACGCAGAAGCTATCTTCTCGATATTGCACTCGGCAGTATAATATATTTTAACGTCAAGGAATTCGTCATACCGTGTCACAAGTTTTTTTAGATACCTTCCTTATCTTAGTCGGGCCGTTGGAGTTTCGAGAAAGTATCTTTGGTTTCCATCCTAAAACAATATGCGATCCCGGAGTGTCTTGCGGACATTTCCTAAAATAATTAGTTCAAAAAAATCAGGGGCGTGTGTTGCAAGATGAGAAGTTGCAAAACGTCAGTCCCTCCAAAATGTTTTCATTGATTTTCTGCCCCAAATCGTCTTTGACCAGAAACGGCCTGCTGTTCCGCTGTGGATCACGAATGCTCTATTGCCGTTTATTAACATTCTAACCCGGTCCGAACCATTTCTTTCGCTCGTTTCATTTAGTCTATACATTTCGCAAATCTTTCGATGGTGTTTAATTTTTACTTTGTCTGAAATTTGTCGCATCAAAGTTTTCCTGACAAACAGACTTCTGAATCGTTGGGATGTTATATTCAGTTAATACATGAATATTACAATAAACAAAAAAGAGAAAAAAAAAAACATTTTAGGGATATATAGCCGGAGTGTGGTTAATATTTGCGGCAAAAACCACGCATGCGCGAAACTGTTCTTAGCTTTTTTATGCGCATCTACTTTGCATTAGATTTAGTTAATATAATAGTCTCAGTAATTTTTTAACTTTTCGAATAGAGGAACACGGAGGTGGATTTTGCGTTGCTACGAAAACGTAAAAACTCCAGCTTTTCATATTGGTATTTATTGAACTTTACACGAATGTTTTTATGTGTGCTAAAATAATTAAACTTTGAATTAAATACAATAAATCATTGAGTTGACGTTATCAGTCATTTTTACCTGACGGCCTGTATCCCAAGTAATAGATACCTAGATAATTAACTAATATTTACTTACGTTTTTTTTTTTAAATGCTTATCTTAGCCCTCACACTGAACTCACAAATTTGTGTCCCCAAGTTTCCTTCTTCCTCCCTCAAGTACCCACTCTTCCCCATGACACTGAGTGCTTCAGTCCTCAGCACAACTCCTGCATAGTAGGCCTTCATCACCATACAACCATACCTTCCAAAACACACGCAGGGGAGACATATCAAACACGTCACGTCCGCCTAACAAGACAAGTCAAGCTCGTAGCCTTCCCCGGGGCAACGACGCTCACTGCCTCTACTTTTGGAAGTCTTCACAAGACGCCATTACGCATCCTGAGAAAGACGCGTGGCACGCGAAACACGACGGAACGGTCTTTTTCTTATGCGGTATGCATTTAGTTCAGCTAACCTTTGTGCACGACAGACCGTCGACTCAGCTCATCTTAGAATCTGCGAGTCATTTATGCCCACACTACTTCGCTCCCTACCATTACTCCGCTCATGTCTGTCCCTACAGGGTACAACAAACAAACAAACAAAAAACGGGCCTCATAAACACGTCCCTCGTAACTTCTCATTTAACCTCCCCAGTCCTGCTTTCATATTGCCTGAACAGAGCATTCCTCACTCGAGAACATCATTTCTTGGCCTTTCAGAGGAGAGGAGTTGAGCGTGCGCATAGCTTTATTCAGTTTTGAAAAGAAGAGAGCGTACGCGTGCCTGTGTATTTGTCTGCATTGCCAGAAAAAGGGTTTCCCTGCGGATATACTGCGTGTTTTCAACCGCAATGCGGCACTTAAAACATCGTTGAAAAGTAACGAATGAAAGGAGTGCACTGAACGCTTTCAGCCGTGTCTTCAAGTGGTGAATTTGTTACACTAAAACTACATGAGTGTTGATTGCAGGACACGAATCTGAACCTAAAAAAATCAGCTTATTTTTTTTTCCTATGCACAAAGAGGGAAACGATGAAAACTCTCTGGTTGATTCGGCTACTCACTGATCGTACCACGCAATCTCGGATATGCTAGATTCATTTCCGGATATTATTAAAAAAAGAAAAACTAAATCTTTTGCTTTATGTTGCGCCATCTGTAGGTAGAAGAGTCAAACAGACTCTTTAGACTTTTCCTTTCCGTGCTTAAAAATAAACACATAACATATCGGGATAATTGTTTTCCCTCATAAACTACACTCATGATATTTGAACATATCAAATGCATCTCCTAAAACACCTTTGCGAAAAGATTGATCGCGGTCAGTATATTGTTTTTCTTTTGTTTTTAGTTAAAATCTTTTTGTTTCCGCACAAAGAGCCCTCAAATATACGCTATACTGCCACGCGCGTCGCTAAGCGAGCGCGAGCGTGGCCGAGTGGTTAGCGTGCTTAGCTGTCGCGCGGACGATCCGGGTTCAATTTCAGGGAGCGAAATCTCCTTCTATTAATTTATTATTTCTACTTGACGTTCTACTATGTTCGAGAACCTTCTCTTCTGACCGAGTTACGAATGTTCCACGCGCCGAACGTTCTAGGCCGGATGTTCGAGAGACACACGCGGTTACAAAATGTGCTCCCCTTGGCTAGCCGGAGTCAGTCTCGCCCCAGCGTTCGATCCTGCTGTTACGCCGACTTCAACGCCCGCAGCGCTCTGTTGTTATCTTCTGTTTCCTTTTTGGTTTTGGGCACAAGCTCGCCCCATTAAACGTTTCAGTTTCCTCAGTTATTCTTTGTTTCGTCACCATCATTCGTGACAATATTTAGTGACCGACAGTCACTAAATATTGTGAGAAGAAACGAAAAGCGTGCGGATTCCCAAGCATATCATATTCGCTCCTCAGCCTTTGAAAACTGCGGTATCAGCGGACGAGAAGGCCGAAGAAATAATTAAAAAAACTATAGTTCCTGACAGAAAGAAAAAAAAGAGAGCAGCCACTTTTTAGTTAACGCACTACCATAGCCTCGTTTTTTTTATAAAGCCTCTGAAATTGCGAACGAACGTGTCCGCTGTAAAGGGGAAAGGAGATCAGAGAAGAGGGCACGAGCAGGGTATTGAACTGAACCCGACCGCGAACCGAAAACCGCAAAAAACCGTTATTTTCGAGCGAACCGGAGTTGACCCGGAGTGAAATAAATTTTCTCGCTCCGGAGCGGAACCGATATGTTTTCCATGCGGTTTTCGGTTCATACGCAAAGTCAGTTTGTGTGAAACGTGCGTGGCGAAAAACACAGTAACATAAAAAGTAAACCAAAATATAAAAGAACAAATATTATTTTTTGCGCAAACCGGACTTGGGCCTAACCGAAATAATTATTTTTTTCTTTCCTGGGAAAAACTGATCAATCATCTTTGCGGTACTTCGTTAATGTGGGAAGTCAGAAAGCGAAAAGATTAGGTAGCGGAAAGCTCTGTAACGTTCCATTATCAGGTTTTCACATAACGGTCGTCTTCATAATTTATAAAGTTTGTCTAGAGAACTCAAACGAAATGAGCACAGTAACTATAAATTCTTCTGGATTTTAGGTCTTATGTACTTCTTTAACAAATGCCGACATTCGTCCCAACTTTTTCTGGGAGCCGGAAATGGCTAATTAAAGAAAATTTAACACTAGTACATACCCGATTCGTACGTCAGCAAAAGTGACCATTTAATGAGCCTGTTTGATGGCAAAACGGTGAGTCGGGCTAGTTGGCGTTTCATCTCGGAATAAACGCAAAAACAAAAGGACAAAGAGAGACAACACCCCTAGTGTCGTATATACTCCTCTTTGTCCTTGTTTATTTATTCTTTTGGCGTTCAGTCCAAGCTTTGTTTGGTGTTTATTGGCTTTAATTTTGTAGAGTTGTGTGCAATTTACTTTAAACGCCTTGATTTCATTGTACAACTGATCGGATAAGAAAGCAATACAGAGGCCGATGGATATTTTAGAACATGCACTTGTTGCCATACTGTGGAGCATCTGATCTGCTTTAAAAATAACTCAGCGGATATACTAATATGTCCGAAATTAAAGTCTTTCCCCGGGAAAGGGAGGGGGGATTCAGCCAACAGTTACAGCTACAGAAAACAGCAAAACAGCTTCGATCTCTGGTAGCGGAAACACCGAAGAAAAAAAACTTTTTCGCCTCAGAAACACAATCAAGGTGCACAGCTCTTCTGAGCATTGCTAGACAAGGAGCCGCAGCTTTCAAGGGACGCTAACGTGTTGCGTTTTTCAAGGAGAAAACAGAGCGCCGTCCAGAACTCTACGCTTTGGCGCAAGTAGCCCTGGGAGTGCCTGCGACGCATGTCAGTGTGCCTTTTCTGCACTGAAGTTCACTTTATCGTCTCAGAGGTGCTGTCTTTCCCCGGATATGCTTGACAACGTCCTGCTTCTTCGGTCAGCTGCTTTCATTGAACTGCACTTTCACCCACGTCCAGAGGTGCCCCAGCCACTAGCTCGTTCGTTCCACACAGTAATCTGAGCCTTTGCTTTCTATATGTAACACTTTTATCAAGTATGCATAGTTTATCTTTTGTTGCCGTCAATTGTTTTTGTAGCATATGAGTACGAACCGGTTCGAACCGGTTTGAACCTTTATTTTTTTCGCTCCGGAGTTGAACCGGAGCTGAACCGTTTTCTCTGAACCGGAACGAAAACCGGAACGAAAAACATTTTCGGTTCAACACCATGGGCACGAGCAGTGGCTCTCTCGCGCAGCGCCAAATAATGCCCCAGCGGTTAAATGCTGCAACACAAACGCGCTCTTCTTTGTTTAAAAGATTTTTTTTATTTTTTTGTAGGAAGGGGAACATTTTGCGTCGACCCTTCTATATTCTGTCGCTCTGCAGTTTCGCCAGGCGCCAGTAGCCTTCTTCCTTTTTTTCTTCTTTTTTTCTTCGTTGAGGTTTGTTTATGCTTCGCGGAGAGGCCACCGCTGAGCATCGTCGGCGCTGGCTGAGAGGTTACCCAAGAAGTGGCTCTGCGCTACCGTACGGGTGACCGTTAAGGCGCCACTCCTCGCCTTTTTCCGGCGGCCGCGAGCTCGATGGCTCCGTGTTAAAATTGACAGACTTCCTTAAATAAAGGATCGGCTATGGCTCCACGTCTTCCGCCGTGCTCTAGCTGCGTGCGCGCTTGAAATGCACGAGACGCCAAAACGTTGACTGTAGGAAGTTCGCGCTAAAGGCGGGACCAGCCGTGAACAACCTTCTGCCGTTCTGACCTCGTTGGTCAGTATAGACACGCTCGAACATGCGTCGGAAGCCACGCCCCGCATACCTTAAGCTGGCAGTCACTTTACCTTTCCTCTAGTGTCCTCCAGCGACAAGGGGTGATATCTCCGAAGGAGCTCGTGTTCGGAACATTTAAAGTACGCGGTTTTACGCCACCTGGCACGTTAGCCCATGCTCAACATCGTCGATATATGGCGTTGCACTTTAAAGGGGCTTTAGTAGGAACTAAAATTTGCAGGTTAGGTTAGTTCCCTAAATGAGCACTTTGCATCACACTCGTAGTTTTGACGTCAACTTACTATTGAAAACCAAAAAAAAAAATAAAAAAGAAGAAGAAAACGGGAATATTTTGTTTGCGTTAACTAGTTCGAGTAGTGTACATAGCCGGAGTTGGTAGTGCGCTACAGATGTAATTCCGAATATTTTCTTTTCTATTTTCCTTTATTAGACGGAGGGTATCAATCCCCTTTCGGATAAATGATATACCATAAAAAGAACAAGAAGAGACAAGCAAGATTTGCTTCAATTTGCAAAGTTTATATCATATTTCATTGGGAGCTCTTTTACGGAAAAACTTTGCATGTTAAATGCAAATGTACAATGTGTTCATTAGCTACAATTATGTACCTTTGATTATTCGTGTACTCTAATAACAATTGAACATTAGTGCTTTGATTTGGTTATAGTTATATTTAAATTATAGGGAAAAATAATCGTTGAATTATCAACAAAATAAAAAAGCAAGTAATTGGAGATATATTTCTTTTTTATTCGTAAGTCTGCCTGATACGTTTTTACTTATAAAAACTGCGCACCAATAAAGGCTTCAATTGCGTTCGACCTTCGAGGCGCTTTTTTGTCTTTAATATTGGTGGTGGATAGACATTGAATATAATCGGATGTTCCTTTCCTGCATATCTCAAGGCTACTATGTTCACACAAACCTTCAATTTATCATTGAGAAATGCACACATGTATATCTAAGAAAATAGGTATCACCCAAAATGGCAAGGGAAAGGCACGTTCATTAGGAAGGCATTTAATAATAACATATAGACAATTGCATAGACAGACAGAGTAACAATTTCCAAAAATGATAAGGACACAGGGTGCAATAATAACGCACAAAACGTCTCAAGGTCAAGTTATCTACTTCTCAATATGCACATTTAACACAAAGTAATGGCGGTTGTGCTCTGAAGAGAGTTTTGCTATTGAAAGGAGTACAATTAATAAATTCGAGGATGCCTACTTCTTACCATGAATGAGGACTGATAAGTGAGATACGGGAACAGCTTACTTGAAACTGGCCAGCAAGTAAATTAACAGATGTTATAGTTGAGGTTTTTCAACTTCAGTAGAGGAAATGTTATTCCTGTATTGGCACTGGCTTGCCGCGTTTGCTATGGATATAAAATATTTTATTATAAAAATGTTAGATACTTGTTTCCTGGATAATTCAAAGCTAACAACGAAACTTTGAAAAACATTAAGCCCATATCTATCCAATAACACCCGTAGACGGCTTCAATGATTCAGCCAGAACGTATTAAGAAAAAAGAAACTTCGAACAAAATATGTGAAATACACTTCGAATTGAACAGGCAATTAGCTTAATTCGGATGACAGAAAGAAAAACTCAACTTATTTTACTGTAGTCAACAACCTTGACCAAACTTTATTTTAGTTATTTCGAGGAACACATTGAAATCTATGTAAAATAAAACAAGCAAGAAAGCGGGTGGCAGAGTCCACATAAATAAATCGCTGCTCACGAGTTGTCGTAGAGCCGGACGGTTTACACAACCATCGACTGCGATCGTATCTCTCATTCTTCATTCCCCATTGTTTTCCGAAACCGCGTTGAATTGCCGGTGTCCCTTTCATTTCGTAGAGTACTTAGGCCGTGGTCATATTACGTTTCTTTAATTTTAGTTCTTTAGAACCTCCCTCCGCCTCACCCCCCCCCCCCCCAAGTCGAATTTGTTGATTACCATCGCAGCACAGGCGCTGCCGCCGATCATAAAATTCGCATTTCTACGCGTCGTCCAGGCCCTTTGTTTCGATCCCTCTCACCTCTTTTCCCAGCAATCACCCTCCCTTTTTGATTTTGGCAATCGCTATTGGCACAGCGTCCAAACATTTCCTCGAATATACTGCGTGAATAAAGAAGCGAGTGGGTCTATTTCTCTTTCTGACGAATCCCCATTTTTCGATTACTCTATTTTGCGATTGGCTGCCGCACTCCCGATACGCTTATCAGCGAAACGCCTCCCGCTTTAGGCGGCCAAATAGAACATGCAGCGAGATAACCGAATAGTCACCCGTTCCCCGTTTGGACGTGCGTGAACATAATTTCTTTTTGTTTACTTCGATCTTTTTTTTCTAATTTCTTTTTTCACTTGCGCCAGCACGCGCTCTGTTTCGCCACCCCCTTCCCTCTGCAACACCCGAGCGATTGCAGACTCGCATTCCGTGGTTACGGCTACACTGAAAATAAATCGCAGTGCGACGAACTTTCCGCAAATGGCGCGTGAACTCGTTTAACGCTTCGACTCACTCGTTTAGGCTTCGAAAACTGAACCGGCTGAACTTTTTTCGCCGCTTCATTTACTCTTTGTCTTTTTTTTGTTTGTTTGTTTACGAAGCCACTACCAGCAGTGAGTCAACTGAGTCGCCCGGGAATCAAAGGCCGGGCAAGTGACGCGCCGGTGCGAACGGGCAGCCGACTTCGAATAAGTAAAGTTACGAAAGGTGCAGCCTACAATAAAGGAGGCAAGAACTAATGTTTGATACTCACCTGCAGACCGCAAACCGCCTAATGTTGCAGGCTGCCGTGGTGGTCGCCCGTTCACAGCACTGCTCCTCATTCGCGGTTGTTTGATCAGTGTTCGGTTGGACGCACATTCTCGATTAACTTCTGTTAGAAATTATAAGCTTCGGTCACGGTTGTGTTTTCAATATGTTTGCTTTACGCTATTTTGCCTGGTTATCAGCAACATAAAGGCTAGACAAAAAAAAAACAATGTATGTGCGGCAAATGCTTCATCACAAACATTTTTCTCTTCTAGTGTGTGCTGTCGATTGTTCTTGTAATTCCCACAAACGCGAACGACCGTCATTTTTATATACGCTCGTGTTGAGCTAGGGATACTTTCTGCTGCAATTATTGCGTTATTAAACACGCAAAATAAGCATTGACTTTAATTTATTTGTAGCCAGATGTTCTGCTTATTGTTACTCGTTTGGCACTGAGAAAGTCTACAGATATTTGGTCGTCCTTCATTTTTTTGCAGGAGCTGGGCAACACTCTGTCAAGGACACTTATTTTCAGTTGACAGCTCTGAAAAGTTAGCCGGCCAAGTCTAAAGCAGAACAGGCTTACCCAACGCAGCAAGAAAACATCTTAAACCTACCCCACCCGACCCGACCCGACCCGACCCGACCCGACCCAATCGTTCATGACCCGGAAAGCCTATAATTTACTTCAGCTGATATAACTCTCTCCCCATGACCAAACTCAACTTAATCCGACCACCAAAAAAGACGAAGAACGTAGCAAATAAAATAAGGCGCCGAATTTAGTACCAAATAATTACTGCTCATGTAATGTTCAAGTATAGTTACTTGCATTTAATATGCAGTTATTCATGAAGTCTAGATATGATCGTGAAAATAGCTGTTATATGCAGAAACGTTTCCACGTCTCCAAGAAGACGAAACTTATTGTAAACTCAAGCATAAGAACCTTTAACGCGAGAAGGCTTAGTGCGACGTGAACTTCCCGAACATGACTTAGTATATCATGTTCTGTATGTACGTTCGTTATATTTTTTTGTTTTATTTTGAAATAATATATTGAGGGTCATGTTAACTCTCTTTTTAAATTAATGAACTATTCGAATCGGTAATACTCTTGATCTTGAATTGCATGACGTAAAACACTAAATTTTGCTGAGAACATGGTAAGTTAAGTGTCGTGTATAATGTAGTACGAACAAGCAGCTCATCAGTTAAACTCGAGCGTATTTAGTCGTCCTTAAGATTTGAAGTGAGCTCATTTGTTCCAACACCCAGGAGAATGAACTTATGCTACTCGGAGGGCGAGTTCTCACGATTGCAGAAGGGCCGTAATTGAGCGACAGAAATGATGTCGTCCGAATTAATGAATTTGGGGGTTTCCCCTTGACGCACTGTACTTCTTGAATAAATTTTCCTTCCGGGCTCCACAAAACCTTGCACTATTTATCTCGCGCATTTTATGCTTCTCGTTTCTATTTTACTACCAACATATAAGTAAAAAAAAAACGGGATAAAGTAACTAAAATAAAGGTTATAAAATGCATTCCGGACGAGTTTGTGTTTTATTTGGCCAGGAAGGAATAAAAAAACAATCAGAAATGTTACATATGACATGAACAATGCTTTCTGTTTATTTAAAATTCTACTGAGTTTTGCAATTTTTAATAATTAAAAAAAAACATTGTCAACATACGTTTAATAATATTTTTGCCATTCTACTATACGCCATTGGCACGTTTACGGTTAATTTATTTTGCAAAATATTATGTTTCATATGTTGTGTTCTTATAGTCCGAAATGACATTTTAAGCACGAAAACGGGGAACACGCATAGATTTTTTTGAAAATTTAAGTGATCATAAGTAATTATGCCATGTGTAATTAAAGAAAGCGTAGGTTTACGAGGCATGGTGGGCTTCAATTAAGAAAGTTCAAACTGCCTATTTTTAAAATGTATTTGGATAGCTCTTATCTGCAGAGAAAACATGATTTGTTTTCAGCGTTGCTTTCGATTAATTTAGAAGCAAAAAGTGGCGGTCAAATCTGTAAATGATTGCCTGCTGTTGTGGACGGGTATCAAACCTTAAAATCTGCAGAAAAGTAAGTTTTCCTATTAATAAATAACACACAGTGGTAATTACCAAGAAATGCCTAGAAGAAAAAGTAATATTACGATACAAATTGGGAAATGAGTTCCATGCTTGAGAGCAAGAAATAAAAACTAACCAAAACTATTATCGCAATCTTCTCTTCTTTTCGTGTTTATATTTCGTCTCCATTTTCAAGCAGATATCTCGACATGTCCAATATTCATCACGTCCGCTGTATTTAACCCTTACTCACAAAAGCACAAACTCATATTTACTAATTTCAACATATATTAGAACACATCACCACTAGTCACAACGCTGCGTTACTAGGAAGTCGAGATGCAAACTGCATGTAATATAATTTTAATCCCCACAACGAAAAACCGGCAGAAAACTTCAGAGGCTAGTCTCTCGAGCACTCTTGCGGAAATAGACGCAGCTTCGTTCGCAAGAAGCAAGAAAGCGGAGGGTGCCTATAAACGTAATTATGAGGAGCGAGCGTGTCCTCTGGCAAAGTTCGCGCGCCCAGCCGGCCGTGAGGTAGTGCCAACATATCTCTGAGCCCGCTGAGCTTTTTGCAATGGTCTCATAATACAACACCGCTGCTCTCGGCTATTTTGAGTGAGGCCGCTTTTGTGCGCCGTAGCGCGAATTGCAAAATACTCGCTCCGTTGCCCGGCCAGGGGGGCGGCTGTTTTCACGAAGCGTGTGTGACGGCGAAGAATAGAGACAAACCTTGAGTGTTTGTTCACTTCTTCTCGAGCGCAGAGTATTTATTTACCCTGTCTGTTTATTTTTCACTTTCGCATAAGGTATTATTTGGCAAAGCGAAACTGCCCTAAGTTTTAATGTTATGGCGAGTGTGGTATTCGTGCATTAAGCATGCATGTAAAAGGCTAGGCAATTCTTTAAAGCATTTTTTTAAGTCATCCATTTTTTTTTGTAGGAGATACGTTTAGGGAATGCTTTCAGTTTTTATAACAAACCATTTGTGGCTTGTTTTTCTGTAGTAGGTTTTTTCTTTTTTTTTTTGCCACGCGTTCAAAAATCATCAGTTTAGAAGTTGGAGTGGGAAACATCCGAATATAACGCTGCTCACCAAATCAGATCGATTAAGCAACTGAAACGGGCTACTTCCGACGCGAGGCATATAATTGCATAATGTAGGTCACAATCTAAACGCTTAAGCCGCTGATTGTAGGTGAACGCTGCTCATGAAATATCATTCAACGTGTCCGATGATGTTTCTTAAGTCCACTAACCTCGCAGAGGCAGACTCTTTGACTCCCTGAGTGAGCAAGCGCATCTAGCGTTTTAGTACTACTTATGGAATGCAGGACTGATGTTCACGTCACTTGATTACGTAATTGTAGTAAGAAATGCGTTCTTTAAAACTAGAATGACACCCAAGACAGGATTCATTTTATCTTGCGCGCACCTTATTCCTCAGAATACCAGAATCTAAATAGCGTTGAGGAGATTCTAAGCAGACTCTTGTTTGTAAACATCATGCGGTGTGTGTTTCTCGTTCATATTTTCTTTCTTGGTGTTTATTTGTTTAGTTACTGTAGTTCTAACACTGGTGAGCTAATGCCCGATTCTTTATTTAGCTTTTTTCTTTTCATCTTTTGTATTTTCTAAGCAATATCCTGCTGTTAGCCGACGCATCTCAGTGTCTGCGATTATGAAGCTTGTCGCCCAGCCACCGGCTTCTAATGGATCCCGTAATAAAAAAAGCTGCGATCAAGGCGACCACGCGCTCGGACCATGGTGAAACATAAAACCGGCACCATTTTTTTCATGCTCTTTTCTTAAACGAGGATTCTTCGCCTTTTTTTATAGTTTTGCTGCCCATGACTTCGCACTTGTCTCCTTACTCTAACTGTTTTTTTGTTTGTTTGTTTTTAATGCGTCGTTCGCTCGTTAGGCGCCTTGTATTTTTTTATGTGTAGCGATGCATAGTGTCGTGTGCCGAGCTCGAGAAAGCGTTTGTCATTTTGAAGAATGGTGTGTCTTCCATATTGAGGAATATTTTTTGTGGGAGGGTGTGTTTAAAATACGTTTGGCTTGTTGTCGTGTTACGCGCTCAAAGACTTTTTTTTTTAATTGGATAGTGTTTAGGCTGCTAACTTGTCTTAATATACTGTGCCTCAATTTTACAAACGGAGGGTTTAGCAATAACACAATAAAATGTGTTCTAAAAGTGTATTCTTTAACAATTAAGACTGGTGTGGTTAATTCAAGGAGAAAATAGGCTTGTTGCTTCTCGAATGAGAAACTCGTGATATTTCGGTAACAAACCCAGTTGCATCCGTGGACCTGCGGAGCTTCATAGCAATGATGACATCGAAATATTTTAGGTAATTGGAAATTGGTACTATTTATTATGCATTTTGATATTATTCTGCTGAAAACGGGGTAACTGCGGAATTGCTGAATTGCTGTACAGTGCTCAACGAAACGAAATGAGCCAGTAGAGCGCGTGGCCCCCCGTTGGTACAGTGACCCTGGCGGTTACCCGATCAACCAAATTACGGAGCCATTATGTTACTCTAGGCTAGAGTACCCGTATATTCTGGCTGTAGACGTTTCTTAAGTGAGTTATGCGAGGTTACTCAAGAGAGGTCATGCGCTGCTCTGGACAATTTCGCTTTGTTTACGTTTTGAATATAAAGGCACATATTGTGATTAAAAAAAAACATAAAACATAACCACCTTATTTTTTGATTGTATATTAGCATACTTGATATTGATGCGGTACGTGTCGGGTAAAATAAAACAAATGAGTGTGCTACTTTATTGTTGGTTTAAATTGGTAGCTCAATTGCTGCAAGATTTGTAATTTGAAGATACTTTTGAATAAATCTTCACAAAAAAACAGTGCATGACGCTGTCGCTCATAAACGTAAATTGAATAGGTGGAACATAACTTTTTTAATTTTAAACACCCATCCTTTTTAAGGTTTGCTTTGCTTTCTTCATAAATTGTTTGGCTGTTCATGTTTTATGTAAAGTATATTGATACTCGGTAGTCTGCCATAAAAGGCGTTCCTAGCAATGACTTAATTAGTGCAGGACCTTTGTTTATGTGCAGGATATCTTAAATGACACAATGAATAAAGTCACGTCCCGCACCTAAACCTTGGAAAGCTATACAACAAACGACAGCACGAGCTTAAGACAATGAATTGATCTTAGCGTTTGATTAATGAATGAATTTATCCGGCCTCGTTTACCAATGGTTCTTCAAGAAAAGGGTCTGGCAAACATGCTCAAAAATGTATTTGGAAATAAAAATACTGGGACACATTAAAATAGTGGCTGAAATTCTGATACTAAAATATATCTGTAAAATGTATCGCGATACGTATCAGAAATACATTTTAAATAGAGGTAAAAAGTATTTGGAAATTCAAATACAGGAATACATTTTAGGGAGGGCAGAAACACAAATACATAAATACTGATACTGCAACACATTCTTTAAATTTATTAGAGACGCCTGCTGAGATGAAGCTTGAAGTTTGAAGTGGAAGTTTTTGAACCCGAAATTACTTTCCCGTAGGTTGCACTCTGCCTCGTAGGTAGTGGTTTCGGACGACGAGGAGTATTAAATGGGCTCAAAAACATGTTTCATAAAGGACTGACCGCGGTCCCTTCCCTGACATCCTTTCTGTCTGACAAGGGATGCGAAATGACTTCTACCTCAAAATAAATTCTATGACACCATAAATATCATCAAAACGTCACCAGGTTCCTGTCCAATGAAGACGCCCCCGTCATCATTGGTAACATGACGTCATAAAGAAATGAACTCTTTTTTCTTATCTGTAGGTGTGGCCTTGCACATGAAACTTTACCACGCTGCTGTATGAAAGGACAATAGGTACCTTTGTTGTAGGTTACGTCGTTAAAAATAATGCAAGCAGTATCATTTGGAGTTTTCGAGAATAGCGGACCACCTAAAACATTTTTGAAACTCGTGTCTTATCTTTTGTTACATTTGAAAAAAGAAAAAAAAAACCGATACGTAGGCATTTCTGTTGTGGAGGGGCTTCCTGCCGACCCTCCGCCACCGACGCATGAATTGCCGTCCTAAAGTTTTGCCTAGCATCATCCAAACAAAGACCTCGTAATTGCGACCTGATATTGCCGGCACAGGTGCGAGCTCTCCGAGAAACAGCGCGCTCGAGACGAGTCGCAAGTGTACGAAGTTTGCGTCGGCACAGCGAAAACATGTCTGGCCTCCTTTCTGGGTTTCGGATCCCCAGAGAAGCGGGTCACGTTTACGTCGACTGATGACGTACCCTTGAGCCGTGCAATATTATGGGCGCAGACGCATTCGGGTATATGTTGAACTTCACTGCGTGAGTCATCCTACTATTTCAAGTCAACCACCGCCAGGCTCGTGCTGCAAGGAACTGTGACTCAGTTTTACCGGCAGGGTGTACTGTGTACGCTAAGGCAAGAGAGGCGGTTATCAGCGGGCATTGGATGCTAGCAAAGAATGACTCAAAAAATCCCTACCTAAGGACCTGCGGCAGAAGATGCTCTGACTCCACTCCTTGCATGCCACCTGGTTCGAGTCCCCCGACTACGCAACACTTCTCAGAAGAGAGAAGAGGACGCATAGAAAAATAGCTTGGAGAATCAGAAAAAACCTTGGTCAGCATAGTAACAATGACCCAGCATCTCCTTAACCCTGGTGCCCTCAGAAGTAAAAAACAAAATGCGTTCGGACTTGTTTCTTCTTTTTTTTTGGGGGGGGGGGGGGGAGGGGGGGGTATTTCTCAGAAAGTATAACGAAATACTTTTCATCCTGATTGTATCGCGATACGAAGAAACGTTTTAAGTGTATTTCGAGACAGGAATACAGATACTGGTGAAAAAATGTGTCGCGATACAGAAATACAGATACGAAATGTATTTCTGAAATACTATCGCATTATATTTGTATCGCAATATTGCCCAACCCTGATAAGAGCAATGCGTCGATTTTCACGTGCTCAAAATGCATGTTGACGGGCTAACCAGAACATCAAGCTTAGCCGCGACAACACGTGAGCAAGCAGCAAAACTGAAATGATCGAACACAGATATGGCTAGGGGGACTGTTTATTATGTTTTGGAAGATGCTTACAGTATTCGAGCTTGTACGCGAAATAACCGCGGTTTCACTGATCGACGTTCATATTTGAGTTTAAAATAAAATACTTTAAGACATAAACCTTTGATGTCTCATGCATAGTTTGATACTCGTCGGCGTGTAGGGGTTAATTGTGGTTTTACTTCGGCAAAATAAATATTATTTGGTGCCTTGTGTATTTATAGGCAAATACTTGGTTTTCATGATGCGACAGTCTTACTTTTCATGCGATAGAATTTTTCGCCGGTTTCAGTAAGAAGAAATATAGAAGTAGATTTCGGTTGTCTAATCACAGTACCGTGAAGCAGGTGTGGAATTCCAAGTTAGCCGGTGTACTTCAGTGCACAAAATACCCCATTACAACAAAAACATCAGGCGTCATTTTAAGGTATATTGACTATCACTGTCTATTTCTCCGATATCAGATTTTATCTCCTATTAAACTTCAAAGTATCTTGATCGTCTCAAAGTACTATGAGAAGCAAAACAAATTATAGGGATGTTGTGATAAAATTTCATTTCACTCAGTAAAAAAAAAGAATTAATGTTTATCGAGAATTGCTCATTGATACAAAACAACAAACGCTGACCCCTTCATTTTACTGTTTTCTCTTTCTCATTTGGTTTTCTCTTTTACTGCCTGTTTTTGGCTTCGTTACGGGGTTAGTGTTAGAGTTTTCTAAAGGGAGACGTCTGTGGTGTTTACCAAAAGTCACGCTAACGCGTTCCCTAAGGATCCACCAATTGATCTTCCTTTAATTTGTTTTCCTGCCTTGGGGGTTCTCGTTCGCCCGCCTTGCACGATTAGCAGTGGTGTCCGCTACATGACGCTCCTTTCGTTATTCACCTGTTTCGGCAACCCGTCGCCTTCGTTCAAAATCCGTCTTCTTTTGCCACCCACTCAGACCAGCGCTAGTACTTTGTTCATGCTCCAATATGAGGCACAAACCAAGGCATTCGCGCTACGCACACCTGCGAGTTCAGACTCGCCCCAGCATCCGCACGCGCATTGGCTTCCGCCCCGTGATTTCGCCTCCCTCTCGCCATTGTCCTTCCCTACTCTCCTCCTCTCTACGACGCACGCTTCCCTTTCCGTTCTTTTGTCCACAGAAGGGCGCAGTCGGCTTTTCCCTGTCATGTGGGTACTAATGCTGACGCGTTAAAAATAGCTTATTGGAGAAAGACCGCTTTTCCGCAGTACTTTCCTGTCGAAGGAGGTGCACCCTTTACAGAGCAGTTTGGGTTTCTCGCTTCAATGTGTTAATGAACGAAGCAAACAAAACTGAGCGGCACCGTTACTGCGTATTATTAAACTTAAAAAAAAAAAAAAAAAAAAAAACATCATGAGCCATTTTGTTTTGTGAAGGTGGATGAACAGGAAAGCTGTTTAGCACACGACGAAGACGTGACACAGAATTTTGGATAGAGGTAGGAACACATTTATTATCTTGATCGGTGATCATAGTGACGAAAGGTACGCACACACATTTATTGTCGTGATCGTTGGTCATTAATTCGCCTGGACGACTATCGACGCCTGGAGGAGCCGGAAGAGTCTAGACACGCGCGATGGGATCGCGACCCCGGGAGAGCGGAAGGAAAGGAAGCTCGGCACGCAAGCGGCTTCGAACAACCACGAAGAGAGGCCGGTGCGAGCGCAGACCAGGCCGACGCGGGTCGCACAGCGGCAAATCTGGGAGAAACCTTTATTATCTACCTGAGAGTCTACTGATCTTGAAAATGGTGCTTATTTAGAACTAAGCTACTAAATAAACTTAATGCTAAATTGCCCAATCACCAACGAGAATGCAGGGAATGGTATTCCACGCGCCGCACGAGCCGGCGTCCGCAGTAGTAACGGTTCTACAGCAATAGCCGAAAAAAGAATGGCATCTTGCACGCGCGTTCGTCGACGCTATATTCTGGTTATTTACTTAAAATATTTTATACCGGGAAGGCGTGCGTGTGCGGCGCCGGCGTCTGCAGCAGTAACTGTTCTAAAGCAAAAACCTAAAACCAATGGCGTCTTGCACGCGCTTTCGTCAAACATTTATTTTGGTTGTTTACTTCGAATCTTTTATACGGGAAGGCGTGCGCGTGCTGCGGCGCGAGCCTAGAGTTTTGGTTGACGCACATAAAAAAACCACGCAAACATAGCCATAGCCATCTTCGCTGTAAAACTTTGTGCAGTGTACGTTATACCTTCCTATGAAAATGGGTTTTGTCAATCGTTTACGTTATTACGCGTGATGTGAGGAAGCTCACTTCATGGGTGAAACGGAAATTTCATTGCATTGACGCACTCATTTTGCCTATATAGCGAGACGCAGCACGAACGAGCGATCGCGAATTTCATATTCTTGTTGTTCATGGAATTACAAGACTATTATAGAAAAAAAAAAAAAAAAAACTTGTTTTGTGGCATTTGTTTTTTATGGACGACACGACAAAACAATAAAATTAAGAGCTCGCCTTTGTAAGCAATATGCGGGAAAGCGCCGATAATCTGTTTGCTCTAAATGTGTTGCACTGCGTATGTCTTTTAGCATAAAATGTAGATGTTGCTTGTTTGTTGGTAACATGATACACTTCGTTCTCGTGATGCCTCAGTGGCGTGATTCTTATTGTTTTTTTTTGGCATTTAAAAAAAAGGAAAAGCAGTTTAAGGAAATGCTACGATTTATCGCAATATATTCTCGACGGTTCGGAAATCTAGCTTTTCGCGTGAGAATGAACTTTTTTTTTAGATGCACGAACAAACAAATCTATGCGGAGTGCAAGTCGTCTATTTCTTGCTCAGGAGTTGCGGTGACGTCAGAACAACGCCGAGTTCTGATTGGCTTTGATTAAAAGGATATCAGATAGACCTCAATGCAAGATGCCTTGAGGTCTAGCCATTAGGTTTTTCAATCAGCTAATAAGAGCTTGGCATTTTGTCACCATCGCAACCCCGGTAGACGAAGTGGGCGAACTTGCGGACCGCATAAGCCGGTGGTTTCGTCATTTCCTATAGGCGTCCTAAATGCATAGCATTTACAACGCGTTATTTCACGTCTGCCTAAAACCACGGCCTGTCGCACACATTACTCACCGCACCGAACAAATTGTGCGTCAACTTTTGTTTGAACGGCCGGTCGGCCGCTGTGTAATGGTTACTGGCTTTTCGTGGCTGCTGGAACAATAGCTTTCGTTATACAGACGCGTCCTTTGCTCTCGTATCTTCACCGTGCTGAGCTCTACACTGTGACTCTCGCGCGGCTTCGGTTGCACACAAAACCCTCAAGAAGGAGTCCTCATAGTACGTGTGATTCGCTTCACTACCGCCAAGCACACACCGATGAAAAGTCTTCGCTTCAAGAGCCGTCGCTGATTACACGCGAAGAGCGCAATCAGCGACTGCACGATGTTTTTCATTGAGGCAAGATGCCAGTCTCAGACAGAAAAGCGCTAGAGGTGATCCTAAAAATATTATTCACTAAAAATAAGATCGAGGCACCCTTTTTCGACTCGTAGTATTTATGTTTCATTTAGTCATGCCTTGTCGTGTGTCTAATGCGCTTGACTCAGACAACAGGAGTTCCTCATTTTTTTGTCTTTTGCGGTTCTATATCCACTAACGACTTTGAAAAATCACTTCGAAAAAGCGTAGCTTAGGTATCTCTCCTTGTCTCTAAGATCGGAGACCTGAAAGGAAAATTCGACTTCCTTTGTTTTTTTTTCGAATATCCCTTAAACTGCTTCCAGGGGACCAAGATACCCTTATGATATACTGCATTTGTTTTCGCAAATCCGCTGGCTCAGAAAAATTGAGCGTGGCCTTTGAATGCCTTTTTTATTTCGGTTTGTTTCTCCTTTTGTGTATCACGTGCGCACGCAATATTTGACTACACAAAAAAGGGTTCTTTAAATATGTCTCTCTATGTTCCGATGTCGAGAATTGTCCTATTCATCGTAATAACCTTGTCAGTTAGATCTTCAGATTTCCGAAGGTGGTAACAAATACCTGTCTGCAAATATATATGCATTGAACATCACATAAACCCCGAGAGTGCATTGGAGGTTTAGCGTGAATTGTCGGCAACAATTGGATTTTGCCCCTAAACGGAGAGAGGGCTGTAGGATAATTCTTTTCCAACCAGCATCGCAATACGTACTATTTTGACAGTGTTTAGACGATTGTAGCCAACAATTTTAGCTTTGAAAATTCCCCATCGACACGGGCCTCCAGGTTGCATAGTTTTCATTTTTATAGCAATAAGCAATCTACTGCATTTCCAACAGACTTTATTGCGACTTATCACGTGATGACTGATTTCCAAGCTGCGCTGACAGAGCTTATAATTTTCATCGTGGCAAGTTTGCAAATGTAAAAGAGCGTCAAGGAAAACAACATGATAAAGTGAGAAACATCAAAATATTAAAAAAGTGCGCTCAGTGCAATACGATAGCACTTGTACTCGTTTACGTGTTTTTTACATTGTGATGTTTTTATTTAATACTGAATCATATAAATGTACTTACTCTCGGTCGGTTAATGTTGTAGAAGTTTCTGAAACGTGAACTTCAAAAACATTCACAAAACAATGACTCCCACATTACGCAGACGACACGAGCATGCTGTTTAATGGAGATAGCCCCGCAGAACTCATTGGGAACGCAAATGTCAAGCTAGAAAAGTTAAATACATGCAGTAGGTATAATGGGTTAAAAATAAATGTGAATATGACAAAGGCTGTTTTGTTTCGTCCGAAGGGTAAAATTGTTAACATCGACGAGGATATAATGTTCTATTCTTCTAAAATAGAAGTAGTACCAGCATTTAAAACTTTATGTGTCTTTTTTTCAGAGAACATGTCATGGGATTCTTATGTAAATTATGTTACATCAAAACTGTCTAGCATTGTTGGCCTGGCGTATCGTTACAAACATATTTTGCCTTTTAGAATAAAGTTTCTAATATATTTTACTCACAAATTAATTACGACCATTTAATTTGGGGAACAGCCACTCACACAAATCTACCAAAGATATTTTATTACAAAAAAAGATACTACGAAGAATTTGCAATGTTTCATAGGAATTTCCAACGGAAAAATTATTTAGCCAGCTAGATGTAGTAAACAATTTTAACTTGTATCGATATTGCCTATGTGTTAAATATAGAGCTGAAATGAGTATGAATGTACGTCATCTCGTGAGATTAGCTTATTTAAAAGGAAGAGTATGTGCATATCCAACGAAAGTCACAGGACCTTGGGCAGTCCCATTTTTTAGAACTAATTACGGCCTTCAAACCGCGGAGTTTACTCTCGCAACCACCCTCAACTATTTTTGTGTGCAACATATCGAGCTTAAAAATATATCTGAAGATAATCTTAGGAACGTAATAATTCTTAGCCAAACTAATCAAATGTGAGTGGCATGTGTATATGTTCATTTGTTGTTATATCTATACTATCGCTACTGTGACTCTTCTGTTTTGATCATCTTGTTAATGTATCATAATTTTTCTGTTAACTTTTTTTTTTCTGCTGCTGACTTCTGGGGGCTCGGAACCAGTCAAGCTGTTTTAACAGCTTTTTTCCCAAGTCCCCCACCAACACTGTACCTCATCGTTGGAAAATAAAGCTATTACTTCACCCCAATAACGTTTATTATGACAAAATACTGCGTGCTTGTTGATCTTGAGGTTTTTCTATGAGCCATCGGAATCGATAGCTTGTCAACATTGGACACGGTGTGTGCGAAATAAATTCAGTCAAATGGAGAATGCGAATACGGCCATGAAGAAGAGTAAAATTTGTTTTCGAGTTTGATGTACTCCCCGAACTACCGTCAATAAGCGCTTCACTGCCAAACGACACAAGTCATCAAGCCTCGGCGTAGCACGAGGTTATCACTATAACCGGGACCGCCTATTGCCTGAAATACATACTCCGAATCTAAATACACCTGTTGACGTGCTCGAATAAATAACCGTTACAGCATATTGACTCAACCTGCAATAGCCTTATGCCAGGTATTCCTTCTGCCTTGAATCGCATTTAAGGAAAGTGACCTCACTCGAAATGATACTTTAAGATTCATCCTCTCATGAAGACATGAAGCTCGAATGGAGGCGTATCTACTTTTTTTATCTCGCAGCAAGCGACCTATAAACTTGACAAAATCGAAGCAACTGCAGTGGAATGTCATACGTGACCCCGACCAAATGTATTATAATGCATGGCTTCTATCGGTGTACAAAGTGCATGAGCGTGGATCAATAAAAAGTGTTATTTATTGGGTAATAGATCGGGTTGGCCTGATTCTTAGACATAAATGAACACTTCGCGGAGGGCGCGGAGGGTGAGAAGGAATGGAACTGATAGTTAACACAAACTCACGCAACTAGTCATTGTGCCTGCGGTGCACTTCGGTCACATATAACTAAAATTGAATCATAATTGTTTTACATGTTTTAGAGGACACTACAGGAAGTGAGGCCTTACTAGCAGAAAGAAATGCTATCGTATTTAAAAAGAAAAGGTAATTCTCGTTGCAAATTGACTATTGTGTTTTATAGGCGTAGTCTCTGCACTCCATGATGTACTGCGATTTTGTCAGGTCTTTTATGGACAGTGTGCACATGGCACGTTAAAAAAAGCACGTCACCTTACCTCCACGTGAGGCTGTTTTAGTCTGCCAACATTATTCGCCATCTGGAATTTTCCACATCACAAGTAACACGGCAAACAAATTATTGACCATTAGCTGCCATGCTCGGCACCTTGCCATCGAATCATACGGGCAGTCACCCTTGTCGTGGACAGTCCTCCACTGACATTGCAGGCGTCCCACAGTCTGCATTACCGAAGCAGTGCTTTCTGTTTATCTATTTTTGGTAAGGTGGCGGTTTCCTGCGGCTCTGCACTCTCTTCACGTACAAAGCCAAATCACTTGGGCTCGCAGTGTTCCACGCCCGTTAAGAAATTGCACCTTTATATTTCTATCCAAGTGGTTAAAACCCTTGGCTATCTCAATTTATGCGGAACGTAAGTTCGTCTTATTCTTTTGCAGGAGTTGTAGTGACTTCATAAAAGCGAGCTTTAATTAGCTTTGATTGAAGGATAGTGGATAGACCTCAAGGCAGCTTTCTTTGCGGTCTACCCACCATGCTTCAATCAGAACCAACCAGACCTCGGCATTCTGACGTCGCCAAAACTTCTACAAAAGAAACAGACGAACTTGGGCTCCGCATTGGACAACAAAATATGTGTACCCATCTGTCACGTACGGCTGTCGTATTTAACCTATGAGAAAAAGAAAAAAATAACGCCCTAAGCTAAATCAGATATCGTCCTATTTAACGTTCGCGTACTACGAATATGATACTAAACCAAAGTGCCGCAGCGTTTTTGGCCAAACGTCTGTGTTTTGTCTGAAAATGTAGGGACTTAAAAGCTCCCAAAAATCAAAGGTAGAGTTAAATTTAACCTTGTTTTGCCAGAGTGTAAATGTATTTGACGTAAATCGCGAAACAAGTGCAAGAGTTAGTCCTTTACTTCTGATTGTTCTGCTTGCATGTGGCAACTGTGTGCCTAATCTGGAAAAACAAGTACCAGATTCAGGCTTTGCTGCTGGTAGTTTGCTCTCACCTGTCATTTCTGGCTGTTGCCTGGTAGTTCGGAAATGAAATGCTGAACGAGATAAAATTCGTAAAAACTCCATGTCAAAGTACTCTCGCACTAGCTATCGGGTGATTCAAGGAGCGGCCAGGCTCTTTAAATCGACCGCAAAATTCGGTTTCTTAACCTATCACGTTCCGATTTTGTACAGCGTTGGCCACAGGTGATGCATTGTTTCTATAAAATTCGCAGAGAGCGAACTTACCCGAGGAAAAAGTAAAAAAATCAAAAAGGCTTAACTCCCATGGAAACACAGCGAAGCCACCGGTCTTAAAACCATAGGGCGCCGTATGGTTTGAAGACCGGTGGCTTCACTGCGGTTCCATAGAAGTTAAGCATTTTTCTTTGTTTTACTTTTTCCTCGGGTAAGCTCGCTCTTTACGAATTTTACAGATAAAATGCACCATCTGTGGCCAACGCTGTACATAATTGGAACGCGATAGGTTTAAGAAAGCGAATTTCGCGGTCGATTTAAAGAGCCTGGCCGCTCCTTGAATCACCCAGTATAGTGCCATTGAGCAAAAATCGTATTAGGCCTAAGTTAGGGGCGTGAAGTTTGGACCAAGTTTGGCGGTTCTGTGGTGTTCTACCTTGGAAGGAATCGTAAGATGCATTTCTGGTTTTGGGAGTCATGCTTTTTATTTCAATGTGCTGCAGAAAGCGAGGCACAATACTATTTAAGGCGATGTTTTTTGTTGAATCACAATTATCTTCGGAATTATCTTCGTATTCACCTGGAGCGTATGAAGCTTGGCGAATATATGGCGTCAGACAGCGTGGGATAACGTTAGCGTCTAAATATTCATCGAAGAAATACCAACGTAGGATCACACGCTGTACTCTACCAAAACCAAACGCGGATTCATCTACCATTCCCTCACCTCATTTGGGTGTCAAGCTTTCACCGCTTGAGTGATGTTGATATCCTTTTTTTATTCGCTTTCTACAAAAACGTTTAACGCAAATTAGTTGTTGGAGCCAGTTTTCGCACTGTTAGCCGCTAAAATCAAATCGGTTGAATAAATAAAATTCTTACATCCGGGTCACAACGAACAGGATATTGTACTTCATAAACTTTGGTTCCTCGCATATTGTGCCAATCATTTTTCCTTATAAGGAGTGCACATTAAAAGCCGTCGGGACGAGTGTGTAGTGAAAAGGGAACGTGTCTGCAATGGCAATAAAACGAGAACACTCCTTAAAAAAATTGCATTGAATCCGTTTTTTTTAAGCCTATAAATACATTGTTTATCCTAACTTGAACATATTTGAAAAACAAAATGAGCGTTAGGTGAGTGCCTTCTGTACCACGTATTTATTATGCTCGGAGGACGCTGGATGAGAGAATAAACTAAATTTTGTCATTGAATTTTTATTTGTTGAGTTTAGGGATCATGTTGTAATTTTAATTATTGACGGCAATTTCTATTGGAGGCCACGAGAAATTAAAAAAAAATGGAAAGAAGGAAACATTTTTTTTAATTACTCAATTCGGTTTTGCGTTTGTTGCCCAATTTAAAGGTTGCTCGTAAAAGATCATTGCAGGCCTCGCCCTCAATGACTATTAGAATAGTGACGTAGCGTTCAAGTCACGTCGTCACTTTTGTCGTGGTCGCATCCACCAAATCATGCTGCCATAATATTGACGTCATTGAATAGACTACGTCATTTTTTCAAGCGTTAGTGGGAAAGGCTTACGGCGCTTTTTTTTTATTTTGGACAAGAAAACTCTAAAGTTTATTCATTGATCTCTTAGAAACCATTACCTTTTTGCAAATTCTTAAAATAGGCGACGCCTCTGATAGTAATTGCCGTCATTACTGCAATTTAAGCAAAACTCCCATAACCAACAATTTAAAAGGTATCAAATGGTTTTTAGTTAATTAGCCAATTTACTAGGACGGTAATCCCCTTAAGTGATGTCGGCCGAGCCAGATAAATACATGGTGAAGTGTGCTTTCGTCTAAATTTTATTTCCTTATAAAAAAATTGTTATAATTAAAATTAAATATCCTATTTACGTAGAGTGAATCTGTTTGTGACGTCTTGTCGCTTTGTCTTTTAACCGAAAAGAAAATGGACATTTCCTTTTCAATTTTCGTTTCGAAACTTAAGAGCTTCTCGAGACGATCCGTTACGACCACGCTTACGTAACTTGTTGTGAACGTGAGACGTGTTTTCGTAAAACCACCATATGGCTTCACCTTCGGAAAATCTTATTCTCGCTTAGAGCGCTGAATCAGAACGAGAAAATAAGTTCTCTGTTTACGGTTTCCTAAAAGGTGTTTTCAAGCATTGAAACGTGCACACCCATGAACATTCGTAATTTATATATATATATACGTTTAATCAAAGTTAAGGAAGCAATTCATTAAAAACAAGATAGCAATATTTTGGAGTAGCTCTGTAGGCCTTCGCAACATCGCGTAAAACAGTTTTTTGTTATGTGTTCGGCCGCATGTTCATTCTTATAAAACGAAACTGCTGTTACGATTCCCACTGGCGGATGTACAAACAGTTACTGAAGAAAAACACCGGTGTTTCACTGATTTTCAATAATTTGAAAGGACATTAAACTGGAACTATGAAGTTTCAATAAAATACACCAAATGTAGACGCGTTCCAGGTGCCACGTTTGGAGTCGCCTTACACTTCTAAAACTCACGTTTACAGCCCTGTGGCTGAGAGGTAAACTTTTTTGGCAGCAGTGATGCGTAAAAAACATGATGAATGTATGGCTTATTTTTTATGCACTTGAACAAATATCTGCAAAAACTAAAATCGGTTATAAAGCAAATCATGCCTCGAATTCTTCGAGTTTGCTCCAGTTAATATAGATGGTGTGAACGAATTTTTATAAATACACAAGCACTATATTAGCTCTAACTCTACACGCTACACTACGATAACGCTACACGCTACAATAACGCTACAGTGCGAGTCAACGGAGCGAGCGCGGGCGGCTAAATCTCACCGCACTTGGCTTTTGAGTCGCGATTGTTGATTCAGAGCTCTGCCTACCCCTATGAAATGTGCGCGGGTGTTCATTAAACGGCTCTCTCGAATGCACGCGGGTCAAATGAACCCAAAATATAAACAGCTAACAGCGCGATAGGAACTCGGTAGCAACGGTAGTACTCACCTGGGGAACGACGCGCGAAAGCGGCGTGTTGTGCGGCACTCCTTCGAAAAAGGCAAAATAAAGACCCAAATACTATATCTATACAAGAAATATTGCACGCAGAAGAGATAGAAACACTTAAAAGCAATGAAGAATACGCTGGAATAGATAAAAATAGGTAATAAAATCGAAAAACAGAGGATTAAGAGGAGACAAGCCACAAAACCATGCGATCTCAAGGCAGAGCGGCCAGGCGAGGGACGTCTCTCCCACAATTCCTCGCGCGCGGCCGGGGCGATTGGGAAACTTCAAATCGTCTATTCGATCAGCGAGAAGTTCTCGAAATTGCGAGAACGCCAAGTAGAAGAATAAATAAAAAACAATCCGCTTCTGGAATCAAAACCCAGATCCTCAGCGCGGCAGCCAAGCACGGTAACCATTCCGCCACGTACTTTTTTTTTCCTTTATTGCCAGTTTGGTACAATCACAAAACAAAGCTCTACTAAAAGTTAAAACATTCATGTCCGCCGTTCAATTGCGAACATAATATGGCTAAAAGGGTTTTAATTGTGCCGCTCTTCCAGCACGTTTACCCAATCAGGCACACAGGTTTGGGGCTTCCACACCTCTTCCACATGCTGCGTTATTTCCGAAAAACTTTGTGCGCCTGTCTTAACATTAATATCTGCGTGTCGCACTGCCATGCGAGATTTTCAAATACTATGGAGCCCCAAAAGCGTTATCAGGTCGTACGGAACACTTTCATCATTGCCAACGACTAGGTACCTAATACCATGTGAATCAATGGGAACGCCTTCTTCCATGTACACCCGTGAGCGATATGAGGTGGACAGCACTCTTCTAGTTTTTGACGCTCCTGCAAGTTTTGGAACAAGCTCTGTTCCAGAAGGGGGCAAGAACGCAAAGTTAGACCCTTGGCCACGTACCATTCGAGACGTTGAGAGTTATATAGCTTTAGGACCCGCAAAGGAGGCAAAAAACCAGGTAAGGTGTTCACCTTCATATTTCCGGCGGGTGTACAGTCGGGGACAAAAGTCCACAGCACGCGGGAGCTGCGACTGAAACGCATTGCTCTGCAACCTGCCGGCGGGTCGCCTAGTTTTGAGATCACACAAAAGCGCATGCGCGTCCTACTGTTCCTGCAAACGTGTGTGTTTTCCCGCTCTTCTGCGGCGCGGCTCCTAACTCGGAATCGGGCGCGTGGTACCGCTTTGGAGATAGAGCGGGCGGCTGACGAGAGTCTGCTACACATTTCGAAACTGGAGATACCACCTGCGTCATTGCGCCGCATTTCGCCGTGTCAGCGCACATTGCTTATTAACCAGTGAGCTTATCGCTCAGTTGAGCTGTCGTGACTTCTTGCTTTGTAGATGCCATGTCAGTAAGCGCGCTCGATTCCGAGTTAGGCGCCGTGCCGTAGAAGAGCGGGAAAAAACACATCTTCGCAGGCACAGTAGGACACGCATGCGCTTTTGAGTGATCTCGAAACCAGGCGACCCGCCGGCCGATGGCAGAACAATGCGTTTCAGTCGCAGCTCGCGCGTCCTGGGGACTTTTGTCCCCGACTGTACGTTGTAGAATGTCTCAAAAGAAAACCCCATCCCAGTACTCCAAAAAAACGCGCTCTCCCGTCTCTGGTTTCTTGCACAGAAAGCAGTTCACACCCCACTCTACAATGACCTGTACAAAGGCACAGGGAGGAAAACATCAACAATGTCTTTATACAATTTTTTCCGCGAGACTACGCTTAGATATTCTAAAGAAAAACGAGTGCAAAAAAAAAACGCGTCGCTTGAACAACCTCGCGCCAGTAGCCGTGAATGCCACCGGTGGGGACATCCTCGGAAGAAACAACAAACTAAGGCAAGGCTTTGCTCAAGCGCAGCTGACACATGGTGAGAAGAAAATCATCGTTCACCTCACGCACAAAAATTAACCTGTTTACAACCTGCTTCAGAAATAAATGAGCTAAAGACAGTCCTCCGGAACGGACACGCCGAAAAAGGTTCATTCGGCTAGTCCGCTCCCAGGTCGACCCCCAGATGAAAACAGCGATAATTCGATGTAGTTTTTGACATTAACGCGCGAAGAGTGCAAAAAACAACAGGACGTACCAGAGCTTGCTGACAAAAAAAAACAAAAAAACAATTTGCAAACCGTGGCACGTGCAAATATCGACAGGTCCCTACTTTTCCATCTCTCAGCTTTGTCGCGCAGCTCAACTGCCTGCCCTCTCCAATAAGGGTCGCTTTTACGGTAGTTGGCAAGTGGAACTCCTAGGTACTTCTTAGGCATTGTGACCCAGCTGATATTTTTAAATATACTAGGCACAGAGTCCCACTCTCCATGCCAGAAACCTAGACATTTTTGCCAGTTTACCGAACTGCCACTATATTTGCAAAAGTTTCACTGCCTTTACTGCTTCACTGATGCTATTCTTACCCACACAGAAAATGGCAATGTCATCAGCATACGCCAGACAACGTACATCAGACGACTGTAGTTGAAAACCGCGAATAAGTGGGCTCTTTAGTATACTCATACAAAATGATTCAATGAAAGTACAGAACAGAAGGGGTGACAAAGGGCACCCTTGGCGCACCGGACGATGGGCAGAAATACGTTCAGATACAGATTTGACAATAAACAGATTAGTGGTGCACCTTTTGTATGCCATGCGTACGCCCTTGAGAATAACAGAACCGACCTTCAGATGCTCCAAGATGGCAAACAGAAGTTCGTGCGAGACCTGGTCAACAGCTTTCTCCAGGTCTATCTGGAGTAGCGCCACGACACGTTGCATACAATCACAGCACTCGAGCACACTCCTAGCGACATGAATATTTGTCACGATTGAGCGTCCTTTTATTCCGCACGTCTGGTGGCGTCCAACTATATCTTCTATAACCAACTGCAAACGCCTAGAAAATATTTTCATAAATATTTTATAATCTACATTTGTCAAACAAATGGGACGGTAGGCCGATACTTGCCTCCTTTTGACTACGTCATTGGTTTTCGGAATTTAAACTGTATGTGAACGAGAAAAGGATAGGGGAAGAATTTCCTGTTAATAAGCTTCGCAAAGTAGCTGTCACAGTGGGGGTTGATCTCACTCTTAAAAGCATTATAGAAGGCCGCACTTAGAGCGTCTCGGCCCGGTGACTTCCCTGGATTCAATTTGTCGATTGCCCGCTCGATCTCACCCACGGTGATTTCTGCTTATAAACCTGATACTACGTCATCTTCTAAACGCGGCAATAAACCCAAATGTTCGCTTCTAAACTTATCAAGTTTGACAGGCCGATAAGAGAAAAGAGCTTTATAAATATCCCCAAAAAACGCTTTCTATTTCCGCTTGGTCACTTGTCATCGCCCCACAACACTCAATTTCCCCTATCACATTGCGGCTAGCATACTTCTCTTTCATTCCAAGTGCCCTTTTTGTTAGCGCTTCACCCTTCAACATCTTTCCCACTCTCGTCCGTATAAGTGCCCCGTGATATTGTTCCTTATCTATTGCTTCCAGTGGCGCTTTTACGGAGCAAATTTCATTTTTAAACAGCCCAGGCGTCCGCTTTCTTTGCCAAGCAAAATCTTAAGAGTGTTTCACAGCCTTCTTCTCGCTTTCTTTCGCAATAGACCCCTTTCGAAATTCCCGTGCCGATTATAGAAGGTCGGGACCCCTGCACAATGGTGGAACAACACACATCGTGACACGTGCAAGTCATTCCATAAGATAGCGAACGTCAGAGCGCAGTCAATGCTAGGAGCCCACGAGCCAATCAAACAGCGTCTAAAGTGCAACGTCACTGCGCTCACCGCCTTTTTCTGGGGGTCTGTTTTTTCTTCTGCTTCAACAAAACGCATAAAGTGTGCCGTGACGTTGCGGCTTTAGTCCGCCATTGTGCAGGAATTTCACAGCTGCCAACAGAGGGCAGTATTTCGAAAGGGTCTATTCTGGGTCGCGCTTCCCCTTTCCACAGCTCTCATTTTAACATCCTGCTTAAAAAGGTCCCATTTTGAGGCGTAGCTATGTTCATCACATTCATTGAACTTTTCCAATCAATCCTTGACTGCTTCAGCGAACGTCTGATCATTTAAAAGTTTACTATTCAGCTTCCACAGCTCCCAACAAAACGCTTTTCTCTTTTCCTTGACTCTACCCAGCGTGAAAGACACTAGACAAAGGTCAATATAGGAGACAGGCATGACAGAGTAGTTAGAGCACACAGTCATTAACTCTGATGAAATATAAAACCTATCCAAACGGGCATGGCTATGTCCCTGACAATAGGTGAATCGGACATTTACCGTGTCCCCCAAAACATCACCTACATCTTCCAGCCCATACTCGTTGACGATTTCATTTACAATACTCGTACTCGCATCTCTGAAAGACGTAGCACTTGCTTTCTGTCGTGCGGAACGTACACAGTTGAAATCGCAAAGGATATTATTATACGGTCATTATCACAATAGGAACGAATGAACTCAAAAAACAGTTTTCTTTCTTCTGCTTTGGTATGCGCATAAACGCAAATGATACGCCACGCTACACTCGAAAAAAAAGGTCACAGACAATCAACCGGCCGGATTCACAGGTCGTAACTGTTTGAACCGCTGCCTTCTACGGTCCATGAGCCCTCGAACGTTGGGGGTCGCCAGTCTTACAGGTCTTTCAATAGAGACCATTATTTAACGGGACCAGACCATGCGTACGGCTCTTACCTACATAGTTCGTCGCGTTACAGGGCGGTCCGCTGATACGGTGGTTCACTGAGGCAAATTTTCGCGGCCCTTCGGGGACGAAGACCGCGGCTGGCTGTCTACGCCCTTCCATCCCGCCACCATCCTCCACTTGCGTTCCAGCTGGCGCAGCCTTCTTTCCTGGGAGGCTTCCGTGAGTTCCTCGAGTGGGCGCTTTGCAGTACCCTCCTCGACGTCCATTTCTTTGCTGATGGAGCCCTCTTCAGGAACCGGAGTCACGCCTACCTCGTTGTTCTCTGGTGGGGTCGCCGACCGGTGCGCAACCTCTGGTGCAAGAACCGGGACCGCAGTCAAAGACCGCTCCGGTGACGAGGCGCTCACTACCGCGGGGCCGGCACCGGTCCCGCCAACCGTCCCTTTTAGCTGCATGACCGCAGTGTCTGCAGGCGCTGCCGCTCTTTCCGCCTTCTCTTCGTCCATGAGGTGTTCATCCGTCTCGTCGCTCACACCTCGCCCCGCGACCCGGGCGTACGAGCGGACACCGTCGGCCCGCTCGTGCCCACAGGCACGGCACTCGCTGTTACCTGGATGCCCGGCAGTCCCGACGAATGTGGCCCTTCATGCCGCACCGCAGACAGATCGGTGCCCGCCCAGGCACGACCACCAGTACCGTTCCACCGCCGAGCCGAAGCTGGTGGGGCAGACGGTCGATGCCAACTCCCTCCCGCAGGACCAGGCGCACAATCCTGGTGGTGGACTTGACGCCTTCGAAGCCTGGCACCCTCTACTGCTCGTGTGCCACCTCTTTAACGTCTCCGAAGGTGGAGAAAGCTCGGTGAATGGCGTCGTTTGTGACGCCAAAAGACACCCAGTGAAGCTTAATCTTCAGCTCCTGGCGAAAAGGGTCCACGACGACGCACGTGCGTCCCTTGATGGTGAGCCGCCCCGTCTCGAGCAGCTTCTGCTTGGCCGCCTCAGTTCGAAGATCAAGCAGCCAGACATGGGACATCTGATAAGCCTCAAGCCTGGCCACTTCCCCGAGCGGAAGATTTTCGCCAACAGCGGTTGGCGAAAATCTTCTATATGGTACGAACGACAAGCGATGTCGCCGCGCAGTACGACTGCGCACTTCATCGCCTCACCTGAAGGCAGCGAAGGCAGTAGCATCCGATAATCCTCAGATCCAGAAGTAACCGAGTCACCGCGGCCTGCGGGGGCCGCCATCACCGCTCCGGGGGAGCTCATCGATTACACGTCCGATGCGCTCGAAAGCCGGAAGTGGAATTCTCATTCGGCCACGTACGCGCTCGCTCAGCAACGCGCATGGCAACATCAAGTCTAAAATTATTAAAACAGCTGGATTAAAGAAATTAAAGAAACACAGAAATTCATGAGCTTTTAATCGCGTTTGCGTTAAACAAAAATTCAGGGTGTCTTATTTTTTATTGTAGAAAATATATTGACTTCACGCGCATGCAAAGTTAACAGTTGGCAAATGGTGTCAGGGTGCCTAGTTTTTTTTTTCTAGTTTATAGACCTCTCCCATTTTAAACGGGCAAAAAATAATCCATAATTAATAGGATCCCTGGCAACTTTAGAAGTAGGTTTGTATCGGCCATGTTACTGCTTTTAAACAGAGTTTAGCACTTTTTTTTTTTGAGGGCAACAAATTGCAAGTTACCTTGCTATCGAAAGTGATATCCTACTTTCTCCTAGCAAGGACTGTCAATCCCTCACAAATGTCGCGTCGAAATACGGCTCAATCACCTGTCTTTGTCTGGTAATCTTCATACTGAACCAGCAGCATCTTAAATAGCCTATGAAACGCGTGTTATCGTTTTAGGGTATTTTATATTTTGGGCGTTGTACGAGAGCTTTATTTTACTTTAATAGCTATCGCCACGTGACCGGCTTCTGCGAGTGCTGTGGATGTTTTATTCGGCTGCAGTGTTGCACTTACCCATCGCTTATCAATGCGGGTGAAGTTTTCGCATGCTCCGCGTCAAAAAAAAAAAAAAAAGACAAGTTTATGAGAGGGTAAAGAACACCAAGCCAAAGGAAGGGTCTGTCCCCGGGATAAACTAACCGACTTATTTGCGTGCGTGCATGAAATATACACCCGGGCTCGGAGCGGAAAGGCACACTGAGCGAAGAGGGCGGGCACCTCAAACACCGACGAACGAAAGTTTTCCTCGCAACGCTCTCGCGGGATCGCGATCACCCCGAGACCTTCGCAGCTTTCATTCGTTGCGCGTACGGGGATATGAGCGGGAATGGGTACGGCGCTCGAATATTCATGACTTGGCCAGCAAAGTAACGGTTGCTAGACGAGCAGACCCTTCGTTTCGACAACTTCTACCTTTTGGACAAACACGATAAAAACAACCCATCCATGAAAGCAAGCTTCGCTTGCAAAATGGCGAATGCGAGCGAATAGGGGAGTTTTTTTTTAGTGTGCAGACAAGACGCGACTGACCTCGTGAACTCTGCTTAGCTGTCAAATTGTTTCTTACATTCCGGTTGGAAAGGAGGGCTAACGAAGGCTAAGTTAATTTTATGCATACATTGCTAGAATCGCGGCCGGGGTGAAAGGCAATAAATCCAACCCGAAGTTGTAGATTGTGCCCGTGGGAGCCGCCACTGGTCACGTGGTACACCTGTGCGCCGCCGCACTGCGCCACCGCTTCCTCAAAGTCGCGCCGCCGCCGCACGCTGAGCGCGGCGCACCGCCGGCTGAATGCGTTTCTCCATGCCGACGCTGTCGACGCCGCCGTTGGAAGGGAACACTCCGGCGTGCCGTTCTGACCGGCGCACAAGTCTATCACGTGGTGCTTGCGCTCTTTCAACAGCTTTCTTTAGGCTCTAAAAGTCACTCATTAATCTTCGTTTCTTTTTTTTGTTGTACTTCAAACGAAGTTTAATAAGTAAATTTTAGAGCCCATATGAAGCCCCCGAAAAGGCTTAAGCACCACGTGACTATAGTGGCCAGTCACGTGACTGCTAGTTGCCACTCCGCGGGCGCGAACTACAAATTCGTTTCGCTACCTAAATATAGCTCTCAAAATGTTTTTTTTTTTTTTTGTAAATTTTGTTTGACGACTTTTTTTTCATCTAGGCTGTTTTAAATAAAAGTGTTTTCTTTCCCTTTGCATGCGTCCTTTAACCTTCATCAACATCATTCTTGGTTTTTCTTGAGGATCCGAATAGGTATTATTGAAGGGAATGTGCGTACAACACAAAAACAGCCATTACAACGTGAACATGTTATTAAAGTTGTCAAAACTTTACGAAGGTAGAAAGGAAGAACGTTGTGACTGCGCAAATAAATTAGTATTATTTATAAAAAAGTGCTGACAGGAGGTGCCTCACAGTTTTGTATTTTTTATATAGCAAATGATAAAGTTGGCTTTGATAAGGTACGGTGGACGATGAAATCGCAAGTAATTTACAAGAATTTCCAAAATCAGAAAAAAACACGGTGAGGTGGTGAGAGTAAAGGCTCTCGTTACGGATATTGTGATTGAAAGATTTGATGAAGAGTAAGAGACTGGACACACTGCGGATGACGGAACGTGTGTCTAGGTTAGCTGACGGTAGTAAGTCTGGTATACTGGTATATGGAGAGAAGCCACAACAAATGAAAACAAGAGCTCTATTTCGAATGGCATCTAGATCGTTACGTAGGCATGATTGATATGTAGACCATAAAGAGGTAGAGTATTCTAGCTTAGATCTTACCAAAAAAAGTTAGAATTATCGTTTAAATGAGTACGACACAAAATGTTGCAGGTCAAAGGTAAGAGAAGACATAAAACTTAGAAGGGACGCTAAAGCTTCGCCTTTAAGAGGGGAACGCGATAGCGTTATCCGGCCCCTTTCGCATCGCCTCCTCATTCTCCGTGCAGGCGTGCCTAGCGTGGCCTAGTCAGTAGCGTGGCATTCTGCATCTGGCGTTCGGACCGCTCGGACGCAGAATGGCTGGCGCCCACGGAGCAGTGATAACGGCCAGCTCGGGCCGCGGTTTATCTGTTCTTTCTTCGACGGACGATTATCGTGTTGTTCTTCCGCCCCTGCCAGCAGGCATTTTTGCTGTGAACACCGTCTTTCTTCATTGCGACGTGACCGGTCGCCCTTACCGGGTAGACCACTTCAGGGCCGAACTGGAACGCCTTGGCGTGATGAAGGAGATAGCGGCGATTGGCGCCTACCAAATGAACCACCTGTGGATGCTGACACTTCATACTGCGGGAGCCAAACAGAGGTTAGTGGAAGCACGAGAACTGTCTGTGAAAGAGAAGAAGTGCTTAGTGCTTGACCCGGACAACTCCGAAGTCCGGTTGAAAGTGCACTGGGTGCCGTTCCACGTTCCGGACGACGCTCTCGTCCGAGCTTTTGAGCGGTACGAGAAGGTTCAGGAGGTCACTCGCGAAACCTGGAGGACGGAAGGCTTTCAGGGTATACAGTCGTCCACGAGGATGGTGCGCCTTAGCCTGAAGCAGGGCGTCACCATTGATGGCCTGCCTCACCAGCTCAAAGTCTGCGGCGGAGGTGTCCTGGTTGTGGTTCCCGGACGTGCACCCCTGTGTTTGCGGTGCAAATCGAGAGGACACATCCGGAAGGATTGCAGGGCACCCTGGTGTCAGCAGTGCCGCAGGGTTGGGCATGCACCTGAAGATTGCGTGCGTACGTACGCCACCGTCACCGGGGATCGTTCAGCGGAGGATGTGCAAGACCTCGAGATGGACGAGGAGGAAGCAGAGGATACGGCACGGAGCGAGCCTCAGCGACCACCGCCCGCTCCACCAACGAACAAGCAGGAGAATGCCGGAACGTCAAGTTCTGCTACCGGTCTCCCCGAGCCCCACGCTGAGCCAGAACCCAAAGCTCAAGGGACAGGTATCCTCAGCGAACCAGTCGGAACTGCTGTCGAATTGACGGAACAAGCCGCAGGGACCTCCGACACTCTGCTGAGCAAGGAGCGCCAAGAAGAAACTGAGATCGACACCGACGACGCATCTCTGATTGAGGACTTCCCCGCCTTGCAACCCCTCGACCCGTTATCGCTCACTCCCTCTCCGGACAGGCCACACAAGGTAGAACAAAAGTGGAAGGGTGGTTTTACCAAGAAGGGACGCTTCAACCCAATGCCCCGTATCCCACCTGAAGACCACCGGCGACAAGACCCAGCGTAGACGGTGACGCCGCCAAGAACCCGAGACGCCAAGCAGCACATGCAAAGCGGTGATTTTTTTTATTCCTTTTCCCGCAGTTTATCTCCTCACATTACGCCCCTCAAAATGAAGCAACTTAAGATCGCCACGTTTAACTCGGTCAGTTTAATTTCTAGAATAAGAAAACAGTGGCTTCTAAATTTGCTTTTGAAAGAAAACGTCGATATAATTTGTCTTAAGGAAACCAAACTTTCTTCCGAGACCCATGTGAATGACATGAATTTTTTTTTCGAAAGATATTATCATTCTTTTTACTCGAGGGCGGTCGGGCACAGTGGCGGCAGCGGAATTTTGATAAGAAAAGATAGAGGATTTGTGATCTACCCTGAATGGGAAACAGACAGGAACGGCCGGGTTTGCTCGGTGGAAGTGATTAGGTATCAGGAGTCGGTTAAAGTAATATCAGTACACGCCCCCTGCGACGCGGCCGACCGCAAGGCTTTTTTTACCAATCTCCGGAATTATCTTGACAGTCCTGTAAAGACGATTATCGCAGGAGATTTTAACTGCGTTTTAAACACGCAGGATTGCTCACGCAACTTGCAATCAGACTCCAGTCGGTCAGAACTTGGTAAATTACTGCGAGACTTCGACCTCGTGGATGCGATCGACGCGTCTCAGAGATCACGTCCTAGCTACACGCATTGGCAAGGCTGCTGCCACGCCCGGCTAGATCGCGTTTATATGTCTAGCGAACTCATCAGGTCAGTCACCGCGTACCAGGTGTCTCCGGTGGCCTTCTCTGACCACGCAATGGTTGCTTTGCGGGTAGGAAAGGTGAACAAAAACACAAGAAATCCATTCTGCTGGAGCTCTTGGAAGCTTAATGAGAGTCTCCTCGACGACGAGGCCCTCTGTTCTCAGATAAAAAACACTATATCGGAAGCAGCACAGATAGGGGATATTGATGCGGTAGCATGGGAAGAAATCAAAGAAAAGATTAAGCTACTCTGTTATGACTACAGCAAAGCAAAGGCCAGAAAGACGCGGGAAACATAGAATGCATTACAACAAGCCTTGCAAATATTAATCTCCGAAGAAAACAAAACACCGGGCGTTTTCACAGATATCCGTGCCTGCAAGGCGCAATTGCTTTGTCTCATGGAGAGTGAATACAGAGGAGCAATGGTTCGGAGCAGGCTCAGAGCGTTAGAAAAAGAAGACTCCTGTAAAATGTTTAAAACAAAAGAAAGAATGCGAGCTCAGCACAACAGAATAGACTCCCTTCAGGCCGGCGACCAAGTTTTAACAGAGCAGAAAGATATCGAAGCGGAACTCGTGAGAGAGTTCCGAGAACTATTCACCAGCAAAGACGAAGGGATCAACAGGGCGTTAGATGAATGGGTAAATGCGCTCCCCAAAATTCCTATAAGTATTCAGAAACGCATGAACAAAACAATCACTAAATCTGAGATTGCTAAAGCAATAAAAGAACTACCATCACGGAAATTCCCTGGAGTAGATGGTTTAGGATCAGCACTCTATAAAAAGTTCGCCGACGTTCTTGTTCCCGTATTATGTAACGTCTTTGCTGACATTCTCCGGAGGAACCTATTACCACCATCTATGCGACAGGCACTCACTGTGCTCATTCCAAAAAAAAGCACGGGCTCTAGCGTCTTAACATCAGATAGATTAAGGCCTATCAGCCTTCTAACGACGGACTATAAGCTGCTGGCGAGGATACTGGCAAAACGATTGGAGATGGGCCTTAAGTTCGTAGTGGGCGATCATCAGACCTACGGGTTCAAGGGGAGATCGATTACCTCTAACGTTCACACGCTCCGGATTCCTTCCGAAACAGCTGAAGCAACCGGAATCTCCGCAGCAGTGCTGCAGATTGACCTCAGTAAAGCGTTCGACCGGGTATCGCATGCCTTTCAATTCAATCTGCTCGAAGCGTGTGGTGTTGGCAAAAGAATCGCGAAATATATTAAACTATGTTACAAAGATATATCGACACGACTATTGGTTAATGGGAGCGTAACAGAAAAACTCGCAGTTCAGGGCTCGGTCAGACAAGGCTGCCCCCTCTCGCCTATACTGTTCTCGCTTTATCTAGAGCCTGTCTGTACAAGAATTATAAGCGACACCAGGATTCAGGGCGTCTCCCTTGCCAGGAACGCCACAAAGATACTAGCATATGCCGATGATGTCACTGTTGTTGCCGCCTCCAGATTAGAAATTGTTGTTGCGGCGCTGCACTTTGCTGATTTCTGCGAAGTATCCGGTGCCCAAATGAACCACGCTAAGTCTACAGGCGCATGGCTCGGAAACTGGGACGTGAAGCCACAGCGCTTCATTAATATTGATTGGAGCTCTACTCTTACGAATTATCTTGGTGTCAGCTTGGACCCCTATTCGCTTAGTAGTGGTAAAGGGGGCATACACCTCAACAGCTTGAGGGCAAAAGTGCAAGACTGGCGCGGTCGGAACCTTTCCATACTGAATCGTGCCTTCGTATGCAACTCAGTATTTTTCTCCACTGTATGGTATGCAGCTCAACTTGTGCCATGTCACGCAAGCGAAATCCATAAAATGCACCGCTTTTGCGCAACCTTCATTTGGAATTCCAGCTTTGAGCGGATGAGGCGCACTAACATTTTTCTTAGCCAAGCCAAAGGAGGGTTTGGTGTAGCAAACCTAGAAATTAAACTCAAAGTTCAGAGGTTTTTATTTTTCCGCGACCAGAGGAACTCCGTCATTGTGCAGTCATTTGTGAAATTTGGCGGCCGTTTGTTAGCACCTTGGCTCGTTGTAACCCATGAAGGAGCTACGTCAGCGGCTGTACTGAGGTTTTACAAAGAAATCGCTGCTGCCATCAAATTTTTTGAAGCACGTTTTTCTCGGCAGTACCTTAGCAAGGTGAAAAGAAAAACCCTGTATTGGGATGCAGTCGACACTGTCTTTCCACCGCCGCTCTATCGCTACTTTCTGGGAACTGATGTGGAATCCACGGTTTTCAAGCGTCTCCGCAGCTACCCCGTTCGCAAAGCCGCAATCGACTTCTTCATTTCTTTTCACACCGAAGTGCTGCCAGTGAAGACGTGGCAGGAAAAGAAAGGTTTTTCTGTTCCGTGGAATTTGAACTGTGTGCTATGTCCCACGCCGGAAACTCTACAGCATGTTTTTCTCTTTTGCCCGAACGCAGAGTTATTCTGGGCGGAACTACGCTGTATATTAAAGGTTGAATTGTACATGGATTGGCGCAGCGCGAAGCTCCTTGAGTTCGGCACAGGCCCTGACAGCAAATGTCTGGAGGTATTGGCACTGCTTGGACTGCACGCAATATGGAAGTCCCGCACGGATCACCTCCTGGTTCTCGAAGGAGGAAAACCAGCATGGCGTCACTTTGAAGAAGGCTTCACGATTGCGAGTACCCTCATTGCTGAGGTGGGAAACCCCGAAATGGCTGGCTGGGCTGAATTGGAAGCGCGCTTTAAAATGCCGTAAACGCCTCGAAATCGGAGGAGATAAGTGCGGAACTGCAAAGCCACTGAGTGTGAATGGAGAAATGAACCAATGCTGTTAAAATGGCCACATTGTGCGCTGTCTTTGCCCAAGTGTATTTTAACCATGTATATAACGCTTGTTTTATACAAATATTAAAAAAGCCAAGTCGGCAAAAAAAAAAAGGCCTAGTCAGTAGCGTGTCTTGCTCGCAACCGAAGGTTCGTGAGTTCGAATCCCGCCTGAAATTCTTGAACTTTTTCTTTAAGGCAAATAATTATTTTATAAAGTGAAATCATTTGAGACATGCGGCGGTCTTTCATTCGCACTACTTGTCACGTTTTAGTCCCTTTCGATCTACGCGTGACGCCACGTTTCACGTGAGCGTTGTGTGTTCGAAATTCCCTCGCCCGGTCATGTGGCTGTAGCGTCATGACCCTATCGACCAATCAGGATTTTTTCATCACGCCAACAACGCCGGCTTTTTTTTTGCGACAAGAGCTGCTTAACGATAGTGCGTTAATAAATTGTGAGCTCAGGTAAACACAGATGGACATTGTTACATTTGAGAAACCTAGTGAAAATAATTGTTCAGTAAGGATTAAAAGCGAAAAAGGTTGTCATCTATCCCTATACTCCGTTTCAGCTTAATTCCAGACGCAGCCGATGCTACAAGCGCGAGCTCCGGGCTTTCAGCGTCCCTGCCAAGCACGTGCGCTCGTGCAGTGCAAACACTGTTCAGGGCCACATGCTCGCGCTTGTAGCATCGCCTGCGTCTGGACTTCACCTGAAACGAAGTATAGTTTAGCGCTATTAACACTTTAACAACATGTCAGTGAGATAACGTCATTTTAAATTTCTGATCAACGCTAGGGAATGCCGTCCTCATTACCACATTTAAGAACAAAGTAACTAATGTTCTAAACTGCACAGGGACGCTAATTGGAGTTTTCTATACTAATAAACAGGCTTCTGTTTATTACAAAATGTTGTTGTGTGTGTTGGAGGTTTTAGCCTGCAGCGATAAACTACTTTGCGTGCCTTGAAATTGAATTACTTGCGCGAGCGTCTACGATTTTCAGGAATAATTATTGAAATGTTGTCGTTTGCAATTAAGCTACTAGAATGGTACTCTGCGGTGAAACGTGTTTACTTATTTATTTGATTGGGGTATTTGAAGCATCACAGCTAATTGCTTTCAGGTACGCAAGGAAACCGAATTAAGCTGCAAGCTAACTTATATGCGCGCAACAAAGGAAAGGAAAACGTGTTTAATTTTTGTTTGGTTGAAACACGCAAATTAAAAACAAAAGTAACTAAAAAAAGGCCGTGCACTACAAGATGGAAGTACATTACGTTGTACATCTGGTTATCTTATAAATTATATTATTCATTTGTATGGCTAACTCACACACCTTTCCAATCAGTCCCGTTAAACGCGTGATTAATTTCACCCAATAAAGGGGTACTCCGAACATCCTTGATGTAAAAACTTTTCGCTCCTCGTTCAGTGTTGTACAGGATTCAACAGATCCTTTCTACTGCATTTCTTTTTACAATGAATCCCGAATAGCAACATTCAACTGCCCAAAAGAAGCAGATTCTGAAAGAGGTTCTCGGAAAGGCAAGACGGAAGAACCGCGCCAACGATTCAATTGTCGTCAAAAATCGACGGCTCAGCAATACGCCGAGCTTTTACGGTGATGGTCTCCAGAACACATGCAAGTGATGCTTTTCCAAAAAAGCCTCGGGTTCCAGATTGCCCCTTGTGTTGTCTTTGAACAAAAAGAGGAAGCAGGTGCAACTAGAAGAACCGATATTTGAAATCGACAAACGGCAACCCAAGCCTCTCACTTGGAGAGAAGTGCACGAACGTGGCGCAGGTCAAACTGTCCGTCGTCGCACTCTATACCGAGTCACGTCCGCGAAACGTGCGAACGTTTCGCTCCCCTGGATTTCCCAACGAGGCTTCGCCGCAAAGCCTGCCAGTCCCGCTTTGGCCGCTTTTTGTTCTCCGCGAGAGGGTTTCTCGCTCATGCACACCGCAGCGGCCCATCGATATTGAGGTCAGCGGAAGTAGCATCATCTATGTGCGGCCTTCCAAACTATCACGCGATGAAACAAATATATATATAGAACAAATTGTGTTTGCTTTTGGGAAGAGACAACGGCGGCTTAAGGTGATACGTGAGAGGAATATGTTTGCCTGTCAAGACGGTGCTTGTTGATAGGGAACTGTTTGCTCTGTGCGTGCTATTCATTGAGTGAGACTATATGGTCGCAGGATGGAGCGAAATGTTCGGTAGTTCTGGGGCTGAGGAGAATCTAAACTGCTCGACAAGTTGTAGTGCCGTGATATTAGAGCCACCACTGCTTAAAAGTGAAGGAGCAGAATTGTTCCTAAAAAGGCGCGCGCTACCGTCGTGGTCGTAGCAGCTTGCGTTTCTTTAGATGAATACATTCTCCACGTTTTTGATAGTTGTATAAATGCGTGGGTAAATTATAAATGGGAAATACAGAGATAAAGTTAACGAACGTCTTATTATCAATTATTTGTAATGCAAGAATTCTTTTCTTAAAAATGAAAGAAAACCTTTTCCCAAGGAAAGAAGGTTGTCTAGTGAGTAAAGCTCGGGCTCGTTTATGTTGTTTGATTTCCAATAAAATTTGATGGTGATTTTTGGGTCTGTAGTTTTAGAATAAATTTGAAGTGTTTCGCAACTTCTTACCATATAACATTAGTCAAAATTTCTAAGCATATTTTGTATGTTATAGTTTACACACAAATACATACAACAAAATAATTAGGGGGATAATTATTTTTTAAGAATAAACAATATGTACATTTATTTTCGAAATTGCTTACAATGTTTATTAGTTCTTGTGATTTACACGCAAGTATTTTCTAGCGTTAAAGGACGCCTGTACGCTCAGACAAGATAAGAAGATTAAAGAAAAGAAAAAAAGATGTAAGATTTTACACAATCTCGTACGCCATTATAAATATCCCTACAAGGAATATCTGGAAAGAGTTCAGCGAACTCAGTAATTGTATGGCTATTGTTTTTATAAAATTTCGTCTAACGAAATTCAATCTGGCTACACGTGCAACTCTCAGACTGGCGGTTCTAAGAGGCACTCTTTCCGTACTTTTTGTTTCATTCATAATAATATATTTTAACCTCCAAACCCTACTTCGAAACATTTTTTTTTTGCGCATGAAAGAGGTAAGCGCAATAGAGCAGTGACTTGAATGTCCAATTTATGCGAAATAATTCCCCAATATGTGCCACAAAATAGCTGCAGGCTGAAAATGAAGCGTGTGCGCTCCCATGCGTACGTGTTGGTCGTGGCGCAGAGTTCTCGGCGAGTTCTAATTTGCCACTCGCCGGATGAACGTGTCGAGCTGATTTGACGGATCAGCGACATTGAGAAACCGAGTGGTGCTTGTTCCCTCGACAGAGATGTCTGGACTGATCGCTCCCTAGAGGCGGCTGGTTCATATGGTAGTCGTTCTCTGGTGCATCTTTCTCGCTAGAATAACGCAATTCGTTACACAAGAGACGTGTGATACAAAAGTGTAAGTAGTGGGTTTAGTATTGTTTTTTTTTTTTTAAATCGGGAAACAATTTTGTGTTGAAATGTTACTAGCCGCAAATTTATTATTCGGAGTCTGAAGGACTGGTGCATAAAGTTCGAAAATACATTGTTGTATTTGTTGTCATTATGAATTTGATAAAAAAAGAGTGTTCTACTTATAACTTCTTCTAGGGCTTTTTTGACGGCGTCAATCGGTTACCATTTATAATGCCTCGCGACACCCTCGCATCATTTGCATAAACATCATTCGAGCTGTTACTTGTTGCACGAGCGCTGTGTTCACACTCGGCTTTCGCTCGGTAGCAATTGATTATTTAGCGAATATGCAGGTTCGCGGCTGTTTCGAATTAAGAAAAATGCCAAACTGACAATGGCCGACGCGCAGTCCGCACTATGGAAAATACAGCCCATAATTCGTTTCAGCTTAAATTCAGGCGCATTCAACGCTACAAGCTTATGGGACCAACCAAGTAGCTTCACTAGGCCTTTTCTGTACACGATTGCTCCAGCGATGGTAGAACTCGTACATAAACATGACGAACACCATGATGGGGCGCGTTTTGACGCTGTCTGATTGACCCATTAGCTCGTAGCATCAGCTGCGTCTGGACGTAAGATGAAACGATGTTGAAGGCACCCTTTTCGTTGTTTCTTTGAGTTTCCGTTGCGTAGTGAAAACAAAATCTGGATTCATGTGATGGGTTCTATAAAGGATTCATCACCGGTCACTATATAGTAAAGCGGGGAGAATATGGGTATATGTTTCTTATTTAACACCAACATAAAGATATACCAACAATCTAAAAAAAATGTTTTAAATTCACTATTTCACTATTTTCTTTCGCCAGGTGTCCTGGATCCGCCGACGTGACTTCCACGTCCTCACGGTGGGCCTGGCCACGTACACCGCGGACGAGCGTTTCCAGGCGGTACACATGGACCGCTCCGAGGACTGGATGCTCCAGATCAAGCGCACCCAGCCCACGGACGCAGGCGACTATGAGTGCCAGATCAACATGCACCCGCTCATCTCCTACTTCGTGCGCCTCACCGTGCTCGGTGAGAACCCCGAGGGAAATTGTACGGAGACAAACTGAGGGAGAGGAGGGAACGGGAGCGCGCGATGACGTCAGAGCAACCAGCTCGGATAGGAAGGACAGTGGGTAGGCACAAATGTTATCTGTTTTTGCCCACCGTATCTCTCCAAGCAGAGCGAACAAAAGCGTCGCAAGCTCCTCGCAGAGGTTCTGGCGTTCAAACGGAGAAAGCCGAACCCAGGGTCTGGCGTTCGAACGCCGAACGCCTAATTCCAGGTCCTGCTCGAGAAGCACACGACGCGCTTGTTCGCTCTGCTTGTTGGGAGACGGCGGTTATAGACAAAGGCAGAAAGCACATGAGTCTTCAAACTATCCTTCCAGTCAGAGGTCGGCGCTCTGAAGACCACTAGGTGCTTTTTTCTCCTCCTCTCCTTCTGTTTCTTTTCGTATCGGGAGTCCTCAGGAAGGGGGGCGTTAGCCGAGTGCGGGACGGATGGTACCCGGCCATTGAAGGATGAGAGACATCACTTTATTCACACGCGCAACGGACTAGAGGAGCATTGATGATCAGTCTTCAATGGGCGTCCCGGGACTTATAATGCAGGCTTTTGTGGCAGTGCAGGCGCAAAGCTAAGATTCCGGTGGCATTTCGCCTGAACGGCGAAAATCAAAGCGCACTGAATTGAACATTTATTTTTTAGTTACTTAATAAAAGTGATACTTAGGTTGTTTTTTTTGTTTTTATTTTTTGCAATGGTATTTCAATTTTTGGGCAAGTAAAACTTCATGTTTCTGTCTGGGCTTGAGTTCTAAGCCTTTGAACTGGCAAAGAAATGTGCCCAGATGTTCATTTTTAACTAAATATCAAATTATAAAACCAAATATTTTCCGCACAAATTTCTTCTACTAAATAATCGCTGCCATCAAAGTTACATTCTTACAACTATCTAAACTTGGTGCTATGTACTTACCAAAACACGTAAATAAAAAAAAGATATAGCTTCATTTAGATACTTAGATTGCACGACATTCACAACCAATAAAAATTACACCATCTTCCCGAGGGGAACCATGGGTTGATGCGGAGCATCGGGGTGGTGCTGACGCTTGCTTGCGCCAACCCACTAACTGACGGGGCTGTTGCTTCCATCACACTTCATCGGAAGAACGGAGTGAAGTGGAGTCAACAGCGGCGAACTGATGTAGCACGAGTAACTTTGAAAGTCTAATCAGACCGCACGGTAAGGCGGCGCAAAATGCCCTAACAGCGCTTGCAGGTTTCCTCGTCGAGACCGGGCTGGCCGGCGAGATCTAGGCTGCAACGGACGCGAGCGGTCGGGAAATGCTAGCAGACGACAGCCGCGGAGTTGCGGGGAAAGCTCACCCCACTAGAAAGGCCTGGCCTGGCGCTGCGACCCGCGCGCCGAAAACTTTCCTCCTTTCCCTCCGCCGGGGAAACACGGTTTCGCCTCAGACCCCGCGCCGGTCACGTGATGGGGAACGCGCGCAGCGCGCTACCGCTCACACTTGAAGGAGAGGAAACTAGAGGAGGAGAGTTGCGCATGCGTAGTGTGAGTGCAGACTACGACGCCGACGCCGCGGGACATAGACCCGAGCAAGAGATGCTCCGCATCTAAAATACTTAAACACGATATTACCGTTTGTATAGAAACCCTGCACACGTTCTTCAAATGTCGGGACGCAAAAAATAAATGGGTATATGTATATATTTATAGACGCGCGCAGTAAAGACGACGCTTTTCCTTTCATGCATTTTGTTCAGCTCAGGTTGGGACATTATTGTTGCAGATGCCAAGGTTGTTTTCGAACTCCCTGACCTTGAACTTCAACTGCCATTTCGGAAGACCCGGTCGCATATTGACAGGTTTGACACGACTGTACACGAAGCTTCTTCGAAGCTGTCATGTTTTGGACCAGTTTCGAAGAGCAGATGCCGCAAAAATCTATATCTTCCTTCTACGGACACCTAGCACAGAGCCGTTGTTGTTATTTTGTGCTTTACGTCGCTCATACCTAGGAAACAAATATCTGCCTATTGATTAAACGACAACAACAACAAAAAACGTGAACGGACAGGTTTCACGAAATAGAAAAAAGTATATATATATTTGCAAGATAAACAATGTTTCTGGAAAAGCCTCGCGGGACATGACATTGTGCTTCGTGCCTCCGAACGGCTTCATAAGATGGCGTGCTCGAACGCCCAATATAAATATTTAGATATGTATAAAGTAGTACATTATCATCATTTTTTCTCTACGATAGTTCGGAGGTGGGGGCAAAGCTAGTTGACGTTTTTGCCGTTTAGCGACGACCCGATCCCAATTCTGAAACCCTTACGTCCAATGAACTTCCGGAACCTTAAAGCACTACACTTTCTTCTCGTTCGAATAACTTTTTTTTTTTTTTTATGGGAGCAACAAAAAATGAACAGGGTTTGACCTATTATTAGCATTGCTCTGGTCTTTACTTCGTTCCTTTCATAAAGGAAAAAAAAAAGGCGGTTCTAGCCAGACGCTTCCGCCGATTTAAATATTTAGGAAGCATTTTAGTCCCGACAAAAGCTGTACTTTGGTCGGGATTCTTCAAGAAAAAAGAAAAATACTTTAGTTTCTTTGTGACGTTATATTGTGGGCGTCTGAAGGACGAGTGTTTAAAATTTACATTTTTGCAGTTGAATTCTCCTTTTTCTTTTCGGCACTGTCGTACGGCAAAGGAAATTAAATCCTTCGCATCAACTCCTTCGTAATTCGTCTATATTTTTATTTGCGGAAATGTTTGTGCAATGTAGTGCATATTTTTATAGCATTTAGCTTTGGTAATGTCAGTCTCTTTTGTCTGGAAAAATAAAAGGGAGATAAGTTAATTCACGCAGAGCCGGCTTTTAAAAGATCGAAGTGCTGAAAGACGGAGAAGATTCTTGATTTCGCTGGAACACGGAAGAATGTCTTCAGTGAAGGAGACCTTATTGGGGAATTTTGTTTCCGGCTAGCCGTTTGTCTTGGATATATCTTCTATGCGTCCTACGTTCCTCTTTTTCACTTATAAAAGAAATGTTGTGAAGAATAGAGTTCAAAGAAATGGTGTTCTTCACATCTACAAATTTGTAAGCGTTAGAAGCTCTATAGGTTCGCAATAAACGCATAACCTTTACTTAAAAAACTTCAACAATATCACTTATTATGTTTTGCATGCATTCAACTTAACTATTGGTGGGCAAATATATTTTAACCAGAATAAAGTAAATTAAGCATTACTTAATATATTGGGCACATCAGTAAAACGTAAGTGGCACAAGCATTGCCGTAGCCAAGTATGTACATACAACTAAAAAAATCTTTATAGCCCTCCTGATCACAAAAATTCTCAATGCACTTGCTATTAAAAAAACAAAAACATACTCGCAAATTTAGTTAGATTTTTTGTAAGCAGCCGTATATCAAGTATAAAATAAAATCAGGCCCATATAACAATAACTTAATCGGGTGATTTTGAACCGCTAAAATTAAATGGATCAAAGTATGATTCAATATACGTTGGTCTATGAATTACCTAAGGATATGGTCACACTCGTGCTTTATCCGCAACAAAAAGAAGAAAAAACTTGCAGATATATTTGGCATACTTCAGGCAAAGCCCAAACAAAAAATATGGAGCAACTCTTATATATGTAATTGCGAAAAAGTCGAGCTTTACGAAATGTTATGTTTGTACAAACAGCTCGGTAAAGAAAGGCTCATTCAAAAGCTAACTTTAGCACTGCATAGCCTAGATTTAAGGGACGAGTCAACTTAGATAATGGTGATCGTTTGCAATCTAACGGCGGGCGCTTCCTGGGGAGATTGGGTGCACATGCAAGCGTATTCGAGTTGTGAGGAGGATAGCGGCGATCAAGTGACGGAGCAAGGCGGATACGTTTGCAGATGACTGACGCTTTCGACTGCCCCTCGCAGCTTGTATCGCAAACTCCGTATACAAACCACGTGACTCTGACCGAGCAACTGGAAACTTTTAAATCTAAAAGCTCCACCATAGTTCACATTTAGTGATGTGGTGCCTGCTGCAGCACTCGACGCAATACTCGAGATGGCGTACGAAACTGTATAACCGAATTCAACGCAAAAGAAAGAAACGCACCAGTTAGCCATATGCACGCGATGTTTTCGTCCTCCGTGAACGCGCTTTGACGTTCCGGCTGAATGACGGCGACGCGAGTGATGGCACGTGAATCTCTCTGTCGCGCCGCAGTGCCCCGGGCCCGGATCCTGGAGTCCCCCGAGCTGTTCATCAACAGCGGGTCCTCGATCAACGTGAGCTGCGCCATCGAACACTGCCCGGAGCCCCCGGTGTTCGTGTTCTGGTACCACAACGACCGCATGATCAACTACGACGCGGCCAAGGGTGGACCCGGGCACATCTCGGGCGGCAAGCGAGGCCAGGACGCCTACGTCAGTAGCCTCTTCATCCGCAACGCAAGACCGCAGGACTCGGGCAACTACACCTGCGGCCCGTCGAACGCCGACTCCACCAGCGTCGTCGTGCACGTTTTAAACGGTAGAATTGTCTTTTTTTTACGTTGATAGTTATTTTCGGTTGTTTTTGCTGCAAATCTTGCGTATGCTTCGTGTACTTAAGTGGCGACCCGCTAAATTCAGCGGCAAAATTTCTCCGCTAAATTAAGGGGAGGGGGGGGGGGGAATCACCGAGCCGTGACATTGAGACGTAATTTTACATTACGTCGCAATAATTCTGATATATTTAGCGGGAAATTTGTTCTATACTTAACGGAACATTTTTCCGCCCAATTTTGCGAAGAATCACTGTGCCATCACATCGTGACGTCACAGTGCCAAATTTTCCCGCTAAACATAGCGTATAAATTGTTCCGCTATTCGTAAGAATTGGCGGAAAAACATTTTCCGCTACATGTTGTGAGAAATGATTTCCTCTAGATTCAGCGGATTTTAGTGTCACATGACGTCGTGGTGCCGCGTGACGCCGCAGTGTCGCGTGAACACAATCCGCTGAATTTAGCGTGATGGAAGTCCGCTTAAATTTGACCATGGCAGTGTAAATGGGCGCAACACTGAGCAGCGTTTTGGGTTTCGCCGCAGTTCATTTGCAAGACTCAGCAAGGAACCGGAATTTTGTTTTCATGCTTTGCGACGAGAGCTTGTAAATAGAGCTTGTGGGAGCTTCGGAATAGTTGCTCATGTCTCGCTAAGGATATTGGCTTCATCAGGGCACTTAAGAACATTTCGGTTGTGCTTTACTAAGACAAACAGAAGGCTTCCTTCAAGGTTTCCTTCCGTAGGTCGGCTAAGAATACCTAACTATTTTGGCTGGATTTTCAGCCACGGGATTTGACTGGTAAGAGTGGTATTGTAAAGAAAAGTAAAATGGCAGATTGCGACCAAAGCGTAGACTCGCAGACTGAAACTCAAATCTGGTAAATAACATGAGCAAGTAAAACAGTTAACAGCAACAGTCATTTACGGAATAGGGCTTGCATTTAAAATTGCCATTCGCGCAATCTTTGTTTTAAAAATGAATATCCACTATCGTATAAAAATATGTCAGCTCAATTTGAGACATCCAGGAATTCGTTTAATTTTTTCAAATATTGCATTTAAGAAATACTGTTTTAGTCAATCGTATTTTTACTGAAAGGGGGTTAGGTTGTTTATGTCGCTTGAATGCTTGAATGAAGTTGGATGTTTGTTCTGTATTAAGTTACTTTAAAATACATTTCAGCATTTAGGGATGCGATTTTGATTTGAAATAATTCGTTATTTCAAAACGAGAGGAGTATGTCAGCTGTTGTCATGCCATTAACACCAAGCTCTCTCACCCGTTAAGAATAATCAGAAACCGGCCCCTTTTTGCCGATACTCGCTTGAACTGACAACACCCCTTGTCATATCTGAGCTATCCGTGGATGTAAAAGAAATACTTTTAGCGTACTTAGTTTCCTAAAAGAAAACAATTTCAACTGCAATTACAAACAAACGCCAGGGCTGAAACTCTATTCATGTTAAATTATATTACACTCATGTCCGTAAAGTGTTTGAAGATTGATAAGAACCTCTTCAGTGTTACGGGTTTTCTGAATTTTTTATACGACGATCTGGTTTTGGCTGAATAGATCGAAAGCAATGCCTTCTACCCAATGTAGGAATTTTGCATATAAATTTATATACATGGCATAAATGATAGCGTTTTAATTCAGCGGTGTTTTATATTTTAGAATCATTGGTGGTTATCTTTCTTCGTTCATGTCATCAATAGTTTTGCTGCTTTTTTGCATCTCTAAAGTCAGTCTCTTTTTTTTTTCAGACCTATTGTTTAAATTGTTTGTGTGTAATTGTTCCTTTTGTTTTACTTTTTTGCATTTAATTGTCTACTTTTTTTACGACTCCGATGTTCTCTACAGATGTCACGCTCCTCCCAATATCACTGATTCTTCTTCTATTGAATATTGAATACAGACGTGCACTTGATCCCTCTCTAGCTCTCCCATGCGAAACTCTTTTGGTTCGCAAAATATCTGCCCCCCCCCCCTTCCCCCCTTACAATTTTTTTTTAGGTGACTATATTTTCTTTTTTTCTTTTCGCCCACACACGCTTAGACAGACACACGGCAATAAGATATACCAGTACTACATTTTTTCTAGGTCTTCTTAAAACGTCCAAACGATATTGAAAACTCACTGGGTCGCCTCTATTACGTTAGCTATTTCTATATTTGGTTTACTTAGGCTAAATATTTTTCCTTTTTAGTATTTTTTTGTTCTAATTGTTAGTTTTCTCCTCACCGTCGCTTAATTAATGATTGCTGAGGATTGATTGGAGATTATGTGTATTCTTTTTAGTTATGGCTTCCTTTGAGTTAATTTTATTTTAAGAATTTGTTTAACAAAATCTTGATGGTTAGTTTTTATGATATTTTTTATTTGATATCGAACTCCAGTGGCGTGGTGCTCGTTATTAATTCTAATTCAAAATCTCAGTGAAAATTTAGCGAAGTATAGGCCAAAAGATGATAAGAACTTCTTTTCAGATGTACTCTGAGCACTGTATAGTTCCGCAATTTGTTATTTTGCAAATTTGGAACATTCCTACAGTAACGGATATACGTCGTCATGGTGCACTAATTTTCGAAGAATAACTTAACATGTAAGAGGAAAAAACAATAAAAATAGTTTGCTCATTGTTGAGTTTGTCCTATAAATGCCTATGTTTGCAAAGAAGCATAACATTGTTGAAACCGTGGCCTTGCTTTCTCTAATAATAAACGGCGCACAAAACGTCGGCGGAAGAGAAAGGACAGTAGAACGAAAGAGCCCTGCTTGCTTTTTTTTTCTACTTAGAATTCAAACTACAAGAACATACGATCGGCGTTCTTGCGCTTGGCAGGTGAAAATGTTGAACCTCTTTTTATATTACCTCCCTCTTTTTGTCCTGAAATTTAATTTAATATAATTGTAAGAACAACTACGGTGGTGAGCTGGTGCAGAAACGCCATCATGCAATCCTTAAGATTTCCGCTGCGTTTGTTTTATTTATTTCTATCTCAGGGATCGTGCCACGTTGTTGTAAGGACACAGTGAACTCCACCCCCTGAAAAAAGGTTTATCTAGTGCCTGGATAGGATATGTTTATTTTAAAATGAACGTTTTTAAAAGAAAAAAAAAAATGAAAGCCGTTTACAACTCCCTGTAACGCCGAATTGGAGCGCAGCTCTTGAGGAGGAGGAGGGAAGGGTACTCAGGGGAGGGTATACCCCTCCTTCTCCTCCTCCCCTCAATCTTCAATCTCCACCGGGGGGGGGGGGGGGGTCACGTGTCCTGGGAGGGTCACGTGACCTCGGGGGGGGGGGGGGGGGGCTCGCGCGGTGCATGTCCCAACATGCACCGGGCGGTTACGCCGACGGCGACGCCGCTCAAGCCGGAAATGGGCCCCTAAGAGCTGCGCTCTACAACGGTAACAAATTTTAGAGCAGTATTTACGTCTTGAGGCGAACGTTGAGTTACGTACAATACGCAAGCAAACTACCAAGACGAGACGTCGACCCGATTTGAGAAGCATGTTCCTATAATTGTAAAGTTTTTTTTTTCTTTTGCACAAATGTATTGTAATAAAGTTTAAGCTCAATTTTCCCAATCGCAAAAATTAGTGTCAACAAAAAATTGCGAAAAATAATTAAAACAGTTTGGGGGAAATAATATTTTGTAACAAACACGTCCTTGAAATTATAATATATATATATATATATATATATATAGAAAGAGAGAGATTCTTTTTTTTAGCAGCTTCTCCTTTATTGCAATTCTGACGGTGTTTTTTTTTTACCTTCCGCAGGCGAGAAGCGTGCCGCCATGCAGCACGACCTTTCCCCGTCGGGGGCGCTCCTGCGGGTAACGCTGGATTCAAGCCTGGTGCTCTGCGCCGTCCTGACGACGCTAGGCGCCGCCTCCCGACTCACCTCTTCTTGACCGCCAGGGGACACTCTCCGCTTCTTCCGTCCACACTGATGACAACAGGCAAGTGCTGCTTCCGGGCTATATGCGAGCAGTGCAGTCATTTCTTCCACGGAATCTGTTTAGGCTTCCACCGATACTCAACCAATGTTCCACGAAGAAATGTGACTCCTCACTACCCTCTTAATTTAGCAAGAGAAAAACCCAATTCGTGTTTAATTTTACACCCGTTTAACTAGTATTTAGGTTTCTTTTTTTTTTTATTTGGGGAATCTCACTAGGCGCATAGTAATGAGCGATTCAATCTCCTCAGTGAATTTGGTGCGAAGAGCTCAAACTGTATGCACAACCCGACAACACAACGATACGAATTCCTCGCTAAGTTTAGCGAAAGGTAAGGCCCCTTAATGCACGAATTAGATTCTGCATTTAAGTTCAGCGGGGAAGCTTGCATTGATATTCATTCTTACACCAATTCAATTACCTCTTTAAATTTAGCGGACAAACCTGAATTGGTGCACAATTATGCTCCAGTTTAAATTCCTCGCTAAATTCAGCGGGGAAACGCCTGTCGCCCACGTAGTGGGACGTGAGTCCGCTAAATTTACCTGAATTTAGTGTGACTGCCCAGCTCGAAGAAGCTAACAAATAACTGCTGTGGGCAACTGAAAACTCGTTGCACAGTCTGATAGCCCGAGTTTAATCGTAGTGTTCAGGTGCATTTAATCTTTTTTTTTTTTACATAACACAGAATTAAATTATGTTGACAACACTTCAGATAGCTCAATGAGTAACATCGCATTCAAAAGTGTTCTAGTGTACCGGTTTAAAGCTCCAACTCTTCCACGGCAGCCTTTTTTCCTTGTTGATGAATGATAACCAAAGCAGAGCAAACTGGGTTATCGTTTCCCAAACTAATATATTTATATTATACCACTTAATTGACCCAAAAAGGCGCACTCGAATGGCCGGATTAAATTTCAAGCGGAAATAACGGCTCCAAGTTAAATAAAGGAATATATTAAAGGAAAACTATGGTTTTATAAATGAAACCGTAGTTTTCGTTTATAATATTCCTGCTACCTTTTTGTTCCACGAACAGTTAAACTGTATAAAATCAACTGAGCCCCAGTTTCATCCTCATATCGAGGATAACTTTTTTAGGAGCACTAGCTCTATTGTGTAATTTTGACCGCTTTAATTCACTGAACGAACTCTAAGATATGTCTCTAGAATTCAATAGAACGGCATGGTTTATTATTGAGCGCGCTCATTTATTTAGATCATTCTTCGCAACGTTTTTTGTAGAACTCTCGTCGGGTTGTCTCAGTAAACAAAAATTGTTCTGTGAAGTCCTTTACTTCTTAAACTAACCGATTTCTTTATAGGTTCGCATTTGCGGCTGTCACTGTGTAAGCTGAAATTTCCCACATAACGTTTTTTTTTTTATCTCGTTTTTTCGCGGATGCAAAAAAAAAAAAAAATTCTTCCGCGTTTGTCCGTCTTTTTTTTGTGCTAAACCTATCTTTAGAAACTTTGCTTCTTTTTTGCCCCTTCTACATCATCCGCTTTGGAGTGTAGTGCTTGGTTCTGGATAAATATTTGCTGATCCGTCCCTTGAAGTGCCCCTTTGAAGCGCTTTGCTTGCTTTTTTGTTTTGTTTTCTGTGTGTGTGGAGACGGATTTAAACTGTTTCTGGACGAGGGCGTGTGAGGCAACTTTTCAATTGCCCAACCCACTTCTGCCACCTCTTCCCCCTCCAAGACACGAAATACTTTGGTGTTCATACCGGCTTTGTTAAGCATCAAGCCCCTTTTCAACTTTTTTTTTCTTGATTATTTGAGTTCAGTTGAGTTTCTCTGTCCTTTGTCTAGCTCAATGCGCCATGTACAAAAAGGTGTTTTCATGCACTTTTTTACGAAGTTATTGAACGTCCTTCTAAGCTTAATGGTAGCCTCCAAACAATAAAATTTTTATTTTCACTCTTTTGTTTTAAATTTTAGTGCGCCTTCTTTTCAGAAGTTGTTTACTATCACTACATTCTCGGTGGAATTTGGTATCTTTGGCTGTTTCTTACAATAGGCCAGATGCACCAATATGTAAAGCGTGTCAGGCATGACATCCTTGTTTTCCAAAACAAATACACTGAAATGCTCAACAGCTTTCAAAACTGTTCGCCTCATATGTGTACAAAGCTTATTAAGTAGTCAAGTTTGACCGCAAAAAAAGAGACTTATAGTATATGTTTGCTGGTAAAATTGTCACATATCTTTGCATTCATTTCGTACGCGCGCTCTCCTCGTCCACGATTTCTATTACTTTATTTGTTCTAGACCTTTTGATATTGTAATCTACACATGAACGTTCTACCATGTGCCGAACAGAAATTAAGAAAAAAACTTTTTAGAGTTTCTCAATGTAGGGTGCTGCAAGACTACCTAAACAATATAATTTTTCTTTTTCTTCTATTTTTCTTAACCATTCCATAACAACGAAAAAGATCAAACCAGGATTTCACTATATATATATATATATATAGAAAGAGAGAGAGTGTCACTTTGAGCAATTCTGCTTAATAATATATCTTTGCATTCAACATCAGGCACTTGAACTTTCTGCATCTAGGCAAATATTTCAAGTACTCCATTTGAAATACAAAATAAAAAGAAATGCTTAGAAGCGTGCACATTTGAAGATTCGAATTTTAAGCACAGATCATGTGCAAAATTTAGGAATTTTCAAAGTTCACAAATGAGCTGCTAGACGATGAAATCTTCCATTTGTTTTGTGTGGTGTGCGTCTTGTTATTTTCTTGCTTCCTTAGAACAGTTATTAAAATTTGGCCGTACGTGCTTATCGTCCTGCGTTATTTGGGATTCTTCTTGCGGCATTTCAATTTTCAAGGGATTAAGCCAAACTTGCCTTAGCGACGAACATGCTTATATATTACGAACTCAAGTTTATTTTATTTTACCTCATCCGCTGCAGGTTTTCTTTTTACGCGTGCTGTCCTATTAAATGGAAATTATGTAATCACTGGACTTACTTGGAGCCTTCCGAATCTATGCTATTGAATCTTGTTTAACGAGACTAAGATAGAGCACAACATTTGTATTAAAAAAAGCACTTTCCACTTGCGTTTACTTATTTAAGTAAAAAAGAGTAAATAAACGAAGGACGGCAATAATCTAAAACGAAATATTGGAATGTTCACAACAAACGGCACTTCAATTGACGCAATACTTTATTTTAGTTTAATATGTTTAAACTTACGGCTCTGAACTTCGCAGTGCGGTTTTCTCGCATGCATGAATATAAACATTTTAATGTACCGTTTTTATGCAGGGAATATCCAATTTAAAGAGCGATGAATTTTTGTACACTTGGCCGAGGAAGGACAGCACATAAAGCACTCCCTACACTCCCAAGCATATCTAAAGATTTGCCTTACGGCGACTCTAGACTAAATATATTAGATTCACTTAAGCCAGGAACCCGTTTACCCAAGTTTCAGTTTAATTTTAGGCTTCACTTTAACCCCAGTCCCTATCTGTTTAGCGGAGTAACCCTCAGGTTCGGGCGAACTATATTCCCGGACTTACTACATTGTCCTCGGTTGACTTACTTCAGCTGGCGTTCAAAATTCACGACGGTTGGTCGATTTACGCACACTCTGCTAACCCTTCTGAGAAATAATTAATTTCCGGATTTCAGCCCCAACTCTGAAAATAATCTGCGGTGACAGCTGAGATGATGCTCACGATGCTGCGCACAAACAGAGCAGTATCACATTGTACAGACACACACACATACACACACACACACGCGCGCGCGCGCACACACACACACGCACAAACTTCCCCACCATTAAAAAGTTATTCGCATAAAACACACGATAGAGGTTCGTGGGTACTAAAGTCCGTCAAAAAATCAAAATGATTTATGCTTTAATATTCACATTACACCATGACGTCACATGACACAGTGACGTCACGAGTTACTACAACCAACGTTACTCGATTAGCTCATAAAAAGGAGGAAGGAACCGCCCCAACTGCTTCCCGTCGTTCCAAGCGCCACCTAGAGTTTCCTTTAAAAATTGTGTATTCCACAGAGAACGGTTCAGCGCCAACTAGACGCTGTGCTTCGAAGCATACGCATTCCATAGCACACAATGCAGTTAGCACAGCAGCCGTTTGGCAAAAGGGTGCTCCGTCGAACAACGAGAGGGGGACCGTTAGGGGAAAGGGGGGTACTGCTCGAGCAAGCGGCGTGTATGGGCAAGTCCGTGACTGAGATCATTGAATGACAATCTAATAACGTAGGCCATAATGTCTCGTTAAACTGTTATGTCATGTGATACTATGATATCACGCGACGTTGATACGTCACAATCCTACATGATGATACTCGGGATACGCTGGCGATGCCTCCTCAGTAATTTCAATTATACTCTCCCGTTATTGACAATGGAGCTCCTGGCACTGTTTTATTGTCTGTCATTCTCTACTCGCGATGTTGAGGACCTATATCGCCAGACGCAATACGTCTTATTTTCTAAATGTATACGCTCGAAGGTGGAACTCTCAGTCTTAGAGCGAGAGCTGTTATGTACTGCTCCCCACCACTGCAAATGACGTCCGTTGCTGACGTTTAAGTTGGCGCAGTAGGACGTAGGCTGGTCCGTCGTTGATGTCGTGAAATCCTCGAAAAAGATCTCCCGCCCCCCGCGGGAATCGAACCCGGGTCCGCTGCGTGCGAAGCGGAGGAGTTACCACAGAGCTACGCCACGGCGTTTATAACCCGCTCTAAACTCGGGTTTCATGTAGTACCCGATGCCCACTGCACGCGCACACAGGAAGAAAGAAAACAAAAATGGCGGATCACAAAACGCAGTCGTAGCCCTGACAATGCCAAGAGCTCCTGCCGGGAGACGCGCTTTCACTCGCTTCACAATAAAAGAATAAAATAAAGCGTTCGGAACAAAATGGTCGGATGTTTATTTTGTTCCGAACGCTTTTGTTCACAAACCCCACTGTGCGTCAACGTGACACCGATGCCCAATGACTTCGCCGCGACGCGTCGCTGCTCTCGCTGCATCTCTACTGTGGATTAACACATGACTGCTCCATTTTGTCGGGTTCCCTTTCTTACCGCTTCCCTTTATTCCTCCGCAACCCAATTTTGACACGGACATCTGGCGCTGGCGTTTTTGGAGAACTCTAGTGGTGATATCGAGGAACCCCTCTCCAACTTCCTCTTCCCTCTCTCACACCACCTCTTTCTCTCCAACGCCCTTTCCCGCGTGTCTAGAATCTCGCGAGAGCTAGACACACGCTTTGGCAGTGAGGCTTTTGCTGTTATGGATCCGCCGCAGTGTCAGGCACGAAACTGACAAGTTCTCCACTTCAAACCCTGCCCCCGAAGAAACAAGAAAAGAACAGAGTGAGAGAGACTAATATGAGAAGTAGGAAGTAAACAAAAAGCGACCGTAGACGTCCTTCTATGCCTCACTACATCCGAGAAATTTTCTCGCGCATCCAATATTGCTCAATGCGAGTGTGGGTCTGCGACTTGAAGCTTGCAATGTTGTTCCTTTCATCAATATATTTCCTTTTTTCTCTCGCTCTTTTTTTCTTATTTCCTTTATTCTTGCGTGTCTATCGGATTTGATTGATGTTCCTCGTGGCTCCGTTTGTTGTTGTACGGCTGCAGTTCGGAAAACACGTGACGCGGCAAGTTGGAAGTATGAGTTACAATGTTCGCCGCTCAGGTCAACTCTTACTGGCTCTTTTCCGGGACACGTGGATGCCGAAGTTCGGGCGTCGAGTTCCACTCTCGCTTCTGGTTTTGGCCCGTTTATCCTAGCAACGTTTTTATCCGGTTTCCGGTTTCGGTGACCTCAGCTATCGAGTGTCTTTGTAGGTCATTTAGGATATATCTATATTTTTTTCCTGTTTCAGTTTCTTTGCCTTATTTTTGAAACGGAGTTTCGGATTTTGGCAAAAGTGGGATTTCTCAACAAAATGCAAGAATAGGATAAAAAAATAAAAACGCATATTTCATTAAAAAAAGAATTGCTGATATTTTATTGATTTTTGGTAAATGTAGAGACATCTTAATTAATTTTAACGCACTCTTCTACATACCTAAAATATATAACACATTTTATATTTTTTTATTTTTTACAATTCTCAAGCAGAAAGCTACTTTCCTAACGAGTCCTGAGAAGACGTAAAGCTAGTTGCCTTTGTCTCCACTGCACTCGTTGAACGCGTTCGAATGCGAAAGCCAAACGCCGGACGCCGCCGTTTCGAGTTCTAACCTGTTTGACGAGTGCAGTGAAAATAAAGGCAGCTAGCTTTAAGGCGACCCTCTAGTCATTCCAACCAGGGCTCGGCATTCTCGCATCTTCGCGCGCTCTCGTCTTCTTCCTCCTTCAGCTTCTCGGCGCATAAAAACTAAGGCCTGCGCGCCCTCTCCGTGACGTCAGTGTGGCTAGGCCAGAGAGCGGAAAAACGACAGTTGCTTGGGCGCGGGCTTTATGGCGCGTTCACACTGGAAGCGGGTTGGATCCGCGCGTTCTCAACCGCAAAGCGGCTGGAATTGAGCGGTTGGGGCGCGCTTCTGCCAATCGCTTCGGGACCGATTTCCCCCAACCGCTTTCGCGAACCGCGAAGGGGCAACAAATTGGAATGCGACGCTGACGTGACGTCGGTTGCTTTGGAAACAAGATGGCATTTGTCGCTGCCGAGGCGTCCAAGTCCTCGTAGTCCTAGCCTTGAAGCAGACAAATCAACGAAGAAACGTGATGTTCATGTCCGTAACTTGAATCCGCCGGAAAAAAATTTACCCGTAATCTTAACGAGCTTTCTCCGGGGATTTGGTTCGGGTAAGAGTTTGTTTAATACTCGGGGTGCCAAAGCCCGTCACTCTCTGCCTTGTTAGTCTTTGTTCTTACTAGTAGATTAGAACCCTCCCTCGATCTATCAAAATGGAAGATTTTGTAACCATTAAGGCAGTCGCGTGAACTCCTGAATGCTTTCAACACCGTGCTTGACCAACATGAAGGCCGATAGACACGTTGTGGGGCCATTTGCGTAGCAACTAATATCACGGAGCTGGCAGGGTACCTGCACTCGCTCGACCTGCAACGTTTACTTCTACGAAAAGGAATAGAGGGTACCTACTTAAAAAATAAAGTATACGTACCAGACGATGCAAAGGTCATTCATACGGCGTTTATTAGAGCTTAATGTCAAACAAACAGTTGACTCGATCGACGTGCAAGGGACGGGAGGAGAGTCTGCCACCGATGAAGCCACGACTGGGCAACACCAAACACATTCCCCCGCACCAAGTTTGACCAATGCCGCTCACAAACTCAAAAATGATAAGGGCGAACAATGCGGAGTTAAAACGGGCACTTTACCCCCAAAACAAGGTTGGCTACTTATGAGGTAAGGGTCCACTTCAAAGAAAGGGTCGGGGGCATCCTCTCATGAGCCAGCAAGGTGCGCCTTCCCCTGGCTGGGCTTTTCTTGATATACAAAGTCAAAAGAATCGCAGGGGGGGTTCTGCTTGTCCATGTCTTATTTTTCGCTGCCCGAAAACTCGTGATGCCTGCGAAGAGCCTCAAGAGAACTCTGCAGAGCGCCAAAGGAGCTATATTTTGGCTTTGCATCCTGGATTAAACTGGATTTTGTATTGTAAAACAGGGATGCCGAACGCAAGTCTCAAAAAATCACGCGTGATCGCCGAGAACCGTCAAGCGTGTCCCAGCGTGTCTGAACGGGGTCGCTCGTGAACCGCATTCGCAGCTTCATTCGCTACCGAATCTCATCCGCCAGTGTGAACGCGACATTACTGAGTCGGCGCGTTGGCGGGTCGGCCTGAAAATATTGTATGAATGCACCTTGCCCCTGCGTGAAGACGATGTATTTAATTGAAATATAGCTTTGATAAGTACCGTATTTTCCTCCGCACCCGGTGTATAGTCCGCAAGAAAAAAGTTGGGGTCAAAAATGAGTTTTTGCTTAGATAGTTCGCACCCGGTGCATAGTCCGCACCCGGCGCATAGTGCGCACTTAGTGCCTAATCCAAACGTAAAACTTATAATACACAGCACACCTTGACAAATGCCTGTTGCATTAGCTCACAAAGAGTCTTGTATCATACATAAGTCACTATAATATACTCTGTTACTCATAAAATCCTTCCAGACTTGTCACAATGAACGATTTAAAAATATACAAAACCTGGTATAGTCCGACCTTGTAAATAGTTCGTACCGGGAGAAATTTCAACTTTTAGACATGTAAAGTTTGCGGACTATAGTCCGGAAAATACAGTAGAGGTCCATATAAAACTTTCACTTAATGGGCTGGCTATTATGTTACGAAGACTAAAAACAGTTACGGTAAAATTTAGCAACTACACCCTTTTCATATTTATTTAACTTGCTATCCTTAATAAAAGGAAAGTTCTCCTCTAGAATCACCCATATTATATTTTAACCCACATTTTTGACGTCCATCTTTACCGCACAACTAGAAAATATTGAAAAAAGCATTTCACGCCTAGAGCCTTTCCGGTCGCTATCCTTCGTTTCAGCTTAAGTCCAGAGGTGGCAGACGCTACGAGATCATCGGACCAATCAGACGCCGTCAGAAGCACACTGTCATGATTCTCGTCATGTTTTTGTACGGGTTCTGTCATCGCTGAATTGATGGTAAGCGAAATACGCCACGTGACGCGATGTTGATGCTGCTTGATTGCAGGGTTGGGTAGAAATACTGAAAAATGTATTTGGAAATACAAAGACAGGGTATACATTAAAATAGTAGCTAAAATACTAATGCAAAAATATATCTGTAAAAATATAACCCAAAACGTATCGGAAATACATTTTAAATAGAGGCAAAAAGTCTTTGGAAATATAAATACAAAGAATACATTTTAGGGACGTCAGAAATACAAATACAGAAATACTGACTCTGCAATACATTTTTCAAGTTTGTTTTAGACGCCAACTGAAATGAAGCTTTAAGTTCGAAGTGGAAGTTTTTGATCCCGAAATTACTTCCCCGCAGACTTGGCACTTTGCCTTGAAAGTCGTGGTTTCGGACGACGAGGAGTCTTCAATGAGCTAAAAAAAAAAAAAACGTTCCATCAAGGACTGACCGCGGTACCTTCCTTGACATTCTGTCTATCTGACGAGGGATGTGAAAAGATTTCGACCTCTAAATAAATTCTATGTCAGCCTAAATCCCATCAAAACGTCACCACGCCCCTGTCCCATAAGGACGCCCCTGTCAACATTGATCACATGACGCCATGGTGGAATGAACCGGTATTCTTTTTCTGTACGTGTGGCCTTGAACATAAAACTTTACCCACACTGCTGTATGAAAGGACAATACGTACTTTCGTTGTAGGTGACCTTGTTGAAGATCGTGCATGCAGTGTCATTTGGAATTTTTGGGAATAGTGGACCACCTGAAACATCTTGGAGCACATGTCTTATCTTCTGTTACGGTTGAAAAAAAAAACGATACGGTGGCATCCCTGTTGTGAAAGTCCTTCCTGCCGACCCTCCGCAACCGACGCATAGGTTGCAGTCCTCAAGTTTTGCCTAGCATCATCCAAACAGAGACCTCGTGGATTGCGACCTGATATTGCTGGCACAGGTGCGAGCTCTCCGAGAAACAGCGCGCTCTAGACGAGTCGCAGGTGTACGAAGTCTGGGTCGGCACAGCGAGGCCACGTCTGGCCTCCTTTCTGGGTTTCGGATCACCAAAGCAGCTGGTCACGCTCACGTCGGCTGATGACGTACCTTGAGCCGTGCATAATTACGGGCGCAGCCGCAGACGCATTCGAATATGTGTTGAACTTAACTGCGTGAGTCATCCTGCTATTTCAAGTCAACCACCACCAGGCTCGTGCTGCAAAGGACTGTGACTCAGCTTTACCGGCAGGGTGTACTGTGTACGCTAAGGCAAGAGAGGCGGTTATCAGCGGGCATTGGATGCTAGCAAAGAATAACTCATCAAATCCCTTCCTAAGGACCTGCGGCAGAAGATGCTCTGACTCCACTCCTGGCATGCCACCTGGTTCGAGTCCCCGACTACACAACACTTCTCAGAAGAAAGAAGAGGACGCATAGAAAAATTGTTTGGAGAATCAGAAGGAACCTTGGTCACCATAGTAACAATTCCCCTGCATCTCCTTAACCCTGCAAATGCCCTCCAAAGTAAAAACAAAATGCGCATTTTTTTTTTTTTTGGGGGGGGGAGTATTTTCTAAGAAATGTAACGAAATACATTTTATTCTGATTGTATCGCGATACAAAAAAATATACCAAATGTACTTCGATACAGGAATACAGATACTGGTGAAATAATGTATCGCGATACATAAATACAGATACGAAATGTATTTCTGAAATACTATCGCGATACATTTGTATCGCGATACTGCCCAGCTCTGCTTGTTTGTCCCCATTAGCTCGTAGCGTCGGTTGCCTCTGGACTTAACCTGAAACGATCGTATGGACGTTTTTTGTTTAGCTTCCTCTCCAGCCACGAAGTTTACGAATCTGGTAAGTAGAACAAAAAAAAAAAAAGCGAGGCATTGCAGCCAAAAACAAGTAAACGCACATTAAAAAAGAAAAAAACAACAAGATAGATCGTCGCGATTCAAACGGGAGTCGCTCCCAGTATGTGGCGAGAGCAAAACAATATTTTCCGGCATAGAGGAATTTCCGCGATTCTAAGATGGCCGTGCCCGAGTAGAAAAGTTCTATAGGCCTCGCGTCAGGTTGAGCGGCCACGTTTGTAAAAAAAGAAAGTCTGCAAATATAGGTGACGCTGCGCGACTTAAGGGGTCGTTTGTTTTATTTAAGAAAGGGTTGTTTCAGAAGAGTGAAACAAGCAAATGAGTCACGAAATGTGACTGATCGACTACGTGTCGAAGGGCATCATGTAACAAACGAGCGTGACAAAATGTATTGCTCGTCTCATAAGAAGGCTTCCTTTTGTCTTCGTTTGGGGCTTAAATGTATCGGTTTACAGATGTGTCGTAGTTCCTTCGCGGTTTATTTTAAAACAATGCTAAATTTTGGGAGCACTGAGAGTCGCTTTTTTGGGTGGAGGAGGGGCTGCATCCCGCATTAAGGCATAATTTTCCCTCTTACATGTATTCTTGAATAAAACATGTTAGTGAACACTTTACGTATGCATTTGAGGATTGATTGAGGTGAGTGGTCCCTTTCAGAAGTTTCCCAGATTTTGAACTAGTATGGTTTGTTGGTAAAAAATGTCTGACAATATGCTTGAAACCTGTTTACTTGCAGTGTTTCGTGGCTTTTAAAGAAATAAAAAATATATATACCGGTAATTTTTAATAATTTACGATGTTGTCGCAAAAATTTCATAAAATGAGTAAAAGAGATTATTACAACGTGCAGGCTAAGGTGTGGAATTGGCGGCTGTGTGAATTACCATAAAAAGACCCTAGAAATCTTCACGCCTCAAACTTCGCAAATTCATTTCTCTGAAAGAACGTTAGGTACACCGTTAAAGTGTAGTTGAAAGCCCTAGAACATGGGTTTCACATATTTGGAGTGTTTATTTTTAAGCTTTACTGGTTTGTTTAAAAAAAAAGCCGTAAAAGCTACACTTATTGTGTTTGTGTAGGTGAATTATACGACCAGGCGGACAATATATGGGTGACTAATCTTTGCGATAACTAGGCTAATTTATTAAAAATCATTAATGACCTTTTAATTATTGACAATAGAGAAATGGTTCCAAATAAAAACTTGCTGAGCGTTTTCGAAAACCACTAAATGAACTTTTTTTAAGACGACTTGAAGCTCGTGGGAAACTCGGGGGCGCACCTAAGCGACGACTCGTGCAGCAGGCGCAAAGCTAGCAGTGGCGGAACGCGATGAGAATCTGATCGTCCGCGTTCCGAAACTGCTATCTTTGCGCCTGGTGCACGAGTGGTTACTTTGGTGCGCCCCCGAGTTTCCCACGAGCTTCCAGTCGTTCTAAGAGGAGCTGATGTAGTGGTTTTCGATGACGCTCAGTAAGTTTATATTTGGAACCATGTCTCTATTGTCACGAATTAAAAAAAAAGTTAATTAACGAATTTTAAAGTATTAGCCGAGTGATCGTTACGATTAGCCCCTTATACTATGTCCCCCTGGCCCTATTACTCACCAGCAAAAACCGCGAATGTAATATTCACGGTATTTTTTAAACAAATCTGAAAATCTTAAAAAAAGAAAAAAAAAGATCATGTATGTTTTATATAAATATTTAAAAAAAAAATTGAAGTTTGAACCATCATTGAACGATATGACGCGGACACAACCAAAAAGTTATTCGTGCACGGTACGTCCAAAATGACGACTTTGTGTGTTGCGACGTCCTACCTTCATATGGGCTTACCAGAGTAATAAGCAGTTGTGGTAGCTCGTCTGCCCTCTTGTCTGGCACTACTTCAGCACATGGCTCATAGACAATTCGTGTGTTTGTTGGAAGACAATTATTGCAAGTAACAAAAAACTCATAGAAAACTGACCGCCGCACATGTCAAAAACAAAATGATGACAGTTTCTATTTGTGCTTTCTAACAGGCAAGCCGACCTCCTGTCAATCACAGTCAGCATCCATCATCATAACAAGCGACTTTCAAAGGGCCACAAACTTTACCCGCGAAGTGAATCTTTGCCGCACGCCACTATTCTTCATCCCCCTGCCTCTGTATCCCCCCAAAAAAACACCAAAAAACACCGTTAATGAAACCGAAAAAAAATAAACTATGAAGACATTCCTGCGGCATTCTTGTCAACGTTGCCGAAGCTCTCAAGCCGCATTGTTTTTCTCTTATACCAGAGCACCCAAAAATAAGACTCGCGAAAACAAAAAGTACGCAGCAAACCGAAACGATAAAAAATAGATGAGTGTCTCAACGTAACGACTAGCAAAAAAAAAAAATAAAAAAAGAAGCAAAAAGTTTTCACGCGAATCCGGAGGCGCGAGTGAGATCAAGAAGAAACGGGATTCCGCGAGACTTCGTTTTCCTTCCTTTCTTCCTTTTTGAAAATATGTTTTGTTTATTGATGTGCTTTAAAGCGATCAACTAAACACGACAAAAATCCAAAGGCGAGGAAAGGTTGTGATAAACTACATGTAAAAAGTGACGTCCCCCAAAAAGAAAAAAAAAAAAAGAGAGAAACTGCGGCTGAAAGGACAGGACCCGCAGGCAGGGACGCCTTCGCCAGTTCGAAAAACAACACTTGATATCCTGGGGTCGCGGAGTTCTGAACCCTTATCAAAAGTCATATGCGTGTCATTTTGTTTTCTTCAGTGTTCACTGTGTCCAGCTGTCTAGATCGCTGCCTCTGATCGGAAATAGGAAACTGACGGGTAGATTGAGATACTGACCGCGCTGTTTGGGACACGCTTAGGACTTTTGGGAACTGGAGATAGCTTAAAGGCAGTCCGAAGGCTGCGCTGCAAGTTTTTACGAAATGCAGGGGAAATTATATTGAAGTAACAGTTATATATATAAATATTTTTTTTTAAATTTTAATCAAAGTTTTGGTGGCTTATGACCAACGGCCGTATAGTCACTTTTTCTTTGTCCTTAATACATTACGGCTGCGGCTCGACTAGGTTTTTAAATGGCGTTCTTTAGCTCGCAGATGTATGCATGTACCAATTTTCGTTTGAGCAAGAGATTAATGAACTGTACATTTCTGCGCGTATTAACCCTCAGATGGTGGCCAACGGAATAAACTCTGAGTTACGTTTAGTGCAACGTCCTCGTCGCCGCTTTACGCGCATAATTCATGAAGTGCTACATAAAACAACAAAGTGACGTACTACATAAGCACATCTCAAAATTTTTAAAGTTTTGATGAAGCACAGTAAACAACATGCTTATATTAATGAAAAAAGTTTCTTAGCAGCTTCGAGTTAATGGGGGTTCGCCTTGTAGAGCTTTAAACCCAGTTCTTAAACTGACAGGTTTGTGGCGTGGTGTCTTTTGGCGCGCCGCCTCAAATGCGAGCGTCACTGAAGTCACACATGGGCTTCTATTTTTGTATCTCATTTCCTGCCTTTTACAGACTGCTCACCTCTATTACGAGGAGTGGGGTCGAAAGAATTGCGCAGTCGTTTGGGCGGTGTTCCGCCAGCAAGAATCTTTCCAGTTTGGCGTGGGATTGAAAAGTACGAAAGGCGATTGAGGTTTCCTCGTGACACTCGGTAATAAATGAGATTGGGGACCACTAAAAAGGAGGATCCTCTTTTCCAGTTCGAAATTTGTTCTCGCACTACGTGTAAGTATATGTCCGCTCGACGTCAATGCTTCGATGCATAATGATGATGGGTCATGTTCCGTTGCATCACGTAATTTTATCTCTGTGTGAGATATATTATCATCATAAAAGTTTCCAAAATGCCTTGTTCATCAGTGGAAGGACAGGCAGTCTAATGTAACACTCTTTTTGTCAGACTTTTTTCGGTGCGATTTCGGCTTCAGAAGTGATCCACACTGCCAGACGGGGGAAAATCCTGATTTCACGTAAAGTTTTGATGAGGGTCAGCAATAAAACATACAAATTCTCAATCAAAGGTTTAAATAAAAATTGCAGTGCCCATTTTTTGTACCCGACTAACTTTTAATGAACCATTATTTCTAGAAAAGTAATACTGCGCCACTTTCGAGTTCTCTGATATTAAGTTTATTTCATCCAAAAAGTGTTGCAGGGCTGATTATATCTGATATTTGAAAAAAGTATTTCATAAATTGATTAACAAAATATTTCGAAACTGACGCTATCATTCGCCATCAGGGGTGATCTTATGCTCTTGTCAGAAAGAGTTTCTTATAATTATTTAAGCTTAGCAAGAATACTAGAAAGTGATTATATCTACATGTGATCGAATTTATAGCATATTCAAATATTCGGCGGCGTTTCTTTGGATCTGTGCCATGCAACGAAAGGAAAAAAAGCAAGATGGTGTCAGGTCGGACCTATTTGTAGTGACAACAAACTTTAGTTTCGTTATTGGGTCCAATAATCTTCGTGGCTAGAATGTTGCACAAGACGTATTTCAAATCATTTGGCAATCTATGTCCTAAATCGGATCTTCGCTAGAAGCACAATCTAATACATAGAAGTGCTCATATTCTGGAATCTACCACAATCTTAGAGCTTCCATATTTGCACATTCTTAAACGTAAAGTCTCTTAATTTCGCGCATTGCGTTTTTAAGGTAGAAAAGAAAAAGAAAAAGAGAGGTGGCTCGGGCGTTCGCTGCATTATATGCGTTAATTACAGCATAGTCTTGTGTTATTACGTTTCAGATCTCACAGTGCACCCAAGTGGCGTCCTGAACACGCGCTGTGTCCGGAATCCTGGCCATCACGTTCCGTATGTGCGTGGTTCCAGGGACGCTGTGAACGCCGCTGACACCGTGGTTCAAACTCGGCGTGTGCCCCAGGGCCGCCCTCCAGACTGACGCATTGGAGGAAAGAACGGACCTCGAAGCGCACCAATACAGTCCCCAGAAGGACATCGGTGGTGCTTCGCTGCTGCTCGGTTGTGTGTAGGAATGATTGGTTGATATAATTGACGCGCGTGGACAGCTGCAATCTTGGGCGAGTTGTGAACTTCTTTCTGGAACCTGTAAATACGTCCTGTGACATAGAAGGTGATACATTCCATGCTAATGTTGACGAGTTCTGGTGCTGGTCTCTCCCGCTAGATCGGGTCACCAAGCTCAGGCTTTTGACAAGTTAGATGATGATGAGAAAAAAAACTTTCCTGATCAATCAGTTCCCAGTATGTGGCCATCATCTTGGTACTGGAAGGCCTATTCCAGCATGACCAATCTACTGTAATACAATTTTCAAGGTATATTCGGTATTTCCGTTGTGAGTAACGGCATTTTTTACTATTGAGTTATCACTTGCTCTCTGAAAATTGTTTATCACTGGTGTTCATTGACTTTCTAGTTGCCTTTAAAGTGCAGTGCTCTATAGACTTATCAATGGATTGTGTAAATTGACAAGCTAGTTCTACTATATTTTGGGGGAAACAGTTATGCGGCAGACATATTTGCCAAGATGCAATCTACATACTTTTTTTCCGCAGATAGCACCCAGTGGGCTATATTGCGGTATGCTGAATACAAGAATAACACAAAAAATTACGTCACCAAGCAAGTCATTCGTGCGCAATTCTTCTGTTAAATGGCCCCCTTTTCTGCCCACTAATTGAGTTGATAAAATTCTCAATGAGAGGCTGCTTCACTCCAAAAACTAGTGGAAAACCTTCCACAGCCTGAAGCCCTTAGTATGTGTGAAGCCCTTACTTTAAGGCTGGTGAAATAGCAGAGTCCTTATAGCATTCTCTGCAAAAACACGTATTAAAAATTACACGCATTTTTGGTCAAACACCGCTAAACTTTTGTGTTTATTAAATCAAATGAAACTTTTAACGAACTGTTAGAAAGACGTACCCCTTCGCGCATATATGTTGCCTTGAGAAAACATTTTCTGCGCAGCACTTCTTTGAAACTTTCAGCTGTGACGTGGCACGTGTTTTCAGCACTGGCTTCTCTTGAAGACAGAGTTCTGTTGCACGTTCTTGAAGTTAGTGACACTTCAAAAACGCATAGACAGTAACGTCAGTCACAAGGTCGTTTGCCTTTCATTTAAGTAAAATGGATTTTGAGTTGTCTAAAACGTAAATATTTTTTGAAGACATCAGCAAGCAGGGAATATGAATCATGACTTTTTTTGCTTAGTGCTTGATTATTTTGAATACATGTTTTCTTGATTACATTTGAGTTTGCTACTTGATAAAAAATCTATCCAAAATAGATTCACGAATGAAATTTTTATAAAAGGAATGAACTTTGTTAAGGCTAGCTTGTAGTGTTTATTAAGAGCTTATAAACAGGTTTTGTCAAAGCGACTCATAAGCGGGGATTGTTTGGTCATAACTTGAGAATGTAAACCAAGACAAATAAGATTACTGAAGTAAATGCCGCGACCGAAAATAACACTTTGCGCTTACGGAGAAAACATACTTCCGAAGGAGTCCTATCTTGCAGTGTGAACTCTTTTGTGTTTCTGTGTAGTTTGTTGGCATAGTGTACAAAGTTATTTATAAAAAAAAAACTGTTTTGCTTGTTGGAATTGTTACGATGGCGGATGATGTTGAAGAGCCTGTCGAAATAATTTTTGTTCTGTGGTGATTCATTTACAATTTTACGACGAACCTCAGATTGACTTTCATCTCTGAAACCACTGTATTTCTTTACTAACCGTTAGAAATGACAATGCATAGCTCAGTTTCTATTTCTTTAATAAGAATATGAGAGCTGTCGGGTGTGTTTATAACTCACCCGGGCTTCGAACATCCGGAATATTCTCATTCATAAAACTGTTCCACCATGTTTCGCGTTGTGCAATAGCAATTTTTGAACTGCGGAAATCTGTGTTTCAATTAAACAAATAAGGTATCATACTGTAAACTCAGCATGAACTTGTAAATATATGAACGAGAAACTTTATGGTTGACGATTTGTAAATAAAAAGAAAGATTGCTTATTCCAGCGTGCGCCTTGAATTTAATATTGCTTGTTTGATTTTAATATTCACTTTAAATATATATCGTGCAATTCAGTCATACAGAAGAGTGTTGTTATTCCAGATTTAATTTCTAAAATGCGTGTTCAGAAATGTGAGAGCACATTAACTGAAACATTCTAATAAAAAAATTACATGACTTAAAGTTACCACATACAATAAAGTTGCCCCTTGCTCTAATAAGCTATATCGAGGCTGGTCTTGAGTGAGGTTAATTTTTAGGCCCAGTGACATTCGATTGATTGTTGAATCAGATAATTGGAGGAGCAATCTCAACAGCAAAAGGGAAGATAGTGAAGGTAATAGGATGATCCCTTGGGATATAATTGATTGAAGCGCGAAATGGTTGGAGGTATGTAACTGTGGCTAGAAGCGCAACTTAGCTGGTTTTATGGTGTCGTTCCACATGTTGCAGTGCTAGTGTAATATAATTTTAAAACTCATGTAGGCATTTATCGAATACTACAAATTTATGTGACAAAATATAAAAGATTTTCCACTTAATAATTGATTTATGTGAATCATTTTTTGTTTTCCCCGAGAATTGTGCAGCTTGGTTTTAACACTGGATTTTATGTAGCATTCCTGGGAATGGCCGTGCAACAGCAGGATCAGGTAAGGCACCATGTGGGTGCAAGAGCAGTTCTTATAATCTGTGCACGTTTCATATGCATGAACTATCAACCCACTAGTATTCATGATAATATAATATTCTATTTAAATAATTTAGTTCGCTAGCCATGCGTTTTAATCACGCGAGAAGGATGAAAAATTGGAGGACAGTCTATTTATGGTCTAGAGCCTGTCGTCCAGTTTAGCCAGAAACGCATCAAACAAGGGCCTACTAATAATTTTTCAAAGCATCGCGCCGGACTCGGCGTGCCAAAAAAACGGGCGTGACGTGAAAATCCTGATTGGTCGATAGGGTCATGACGTCACAGCTACGTGTCCTCGCGCGGGAATTTCAAACAACCCACTGCGCTCTCGTGAAACTTAACGCGTGGAATAAAATTGATCAAAACAGAACATCTGATGCAAAATGAAGGGCGCCGCATGTCTCAAATGATTTCACTTTATAAACTAATTTATTTGCTTCAAAGAACGCACTTAAAGAATTTTAGGTGGAGGGGGATTCGAACCCACAACGATCCGTTGAGAGCCAGAGACGTTACCGACTAGGCCACGCATAACAATTTCCTTTATTTATTTATTGCCTGTTTGTCACTGGTGGCACACATAGTTATCGAGGTAGACTAAAAGGGTAAAAGCATCAGCCTTCCTGGCTGATGTCAGAGCTAAAGGTATTTGAAGGAGGCAAAGTCCTCCAGAAGTGGCAGCCACTCAGGTTGAGGCTGCTGCTCCCTGTTCAGCTCTTTAAGGAACGCATTTTTTCTACAAAATACATATACACCGGCCACACATCGATATGAGCATGACGTACCGCCATAAAGCATCGTCATATGGTGCGCAGCCCCATGAATATGAACATATCATAACGTACAGTATCTTCTTCTACAGAGAAGAACCGAATGCCGTGGGACGTTAAAGAGAGATCTTTTTTTAATAGTCCTTTGAAGGACGTCCCAAAGAAACACTGCGTCCCAGCAGTCCAGGAACACGTGTTCAATAGTTTCTGGCTTTTTGCACAATAGGCAGTTTTCTGACCATCCTACTGGTATGCCCTTTTCAACTAACCAAGCTTTTTTTAGGAAGCGATCCGCTATGTACCTTGTAGAAAAATGTTTCACTAGGCCACACAGACACGATTGGACGTCTGGGAAACTAGCAGGTGTTTGTATGTGTAGCTATCGCGTTCCACTCTTAAAGGCGAAGCTTAAGCGCCCCCCTGTAATTTTTTGAACATTTGCTTGATTCAGTACTAACGTTTTGCTTGAGGAAAGGACTATAATCAATGACAAGGTTAGAATGGCGGAGAACATCCTTAGTTTTCCCGCCTCTAGCGGAAGCTTTCTACCTTCAACGATGTTTCGGTGTTTTCTGTTTTTGTGCCTCGAGTGAGCGCAAGCTGCGAAAAAGCGGCGGAATTCCTGGAGCACGTGCTAGAGACCAAAAGTTAAAAAAAACACGCCCTGCCGTTCGTACTTTGTCACTGAGTAAACGAAAACATTGAAATAATACAAAACTTCTTGCCCGCGTCACTGTCAAACACGCGTTAATCAAATGTTTCGATTAATATTGTGCTGACTGAAGTTTTCCCTGGCAAAAAAGCGATGTGTTCCTCTCCCTCGAAAATATTCGGAACATTCTGTCGTTGCATTCGTTCTTTTATACTGCGAGACTTTCTATATATAATCAAAAATGGCGTGAAAAATTTTAAAATAAGCGAGACGACCGGACTGCGGGATTAAAATTTATTTTTGAGGTTCGAGCCGTCCTAATGACATCAGAGGTGGAAACCACTTCCGATAAAATATCTTCATTTTCGAAGAATTTCGGTAGGGACGAGGTACTTGGTGCATTGGAGGCCGTCAAAGAAAGAAATACCGACGCATAATTTAGATGCCAGGAGAATGTGTTTCAATGACCTTGACGTACCGCGAGGGTTTGGGCGTCTCAAGCTCCGCCGTTCTTGTTTGTTTTTGTTTTTTGTAATAGTGTGCGTTTATATTTCGTGTATTTGCATTTGATCAGTTTCGTCTACCTAATGGGAAACCTTGATGTCTTTCGAATGTCAACGCTATTTTGGAGAGGAAAGTGCATAAACACAATGTTTTTGTTTTTTTTTGTACCTTCTAATCAAGCTGAGAAGAAACGAACGTTATTTCAGAGGCGAATAAGGTACGTCTAAAAGTAATATACACCAGTTATGTTACAAAGACGTATGGAGAAATAAGTTTGGCGCATATTTATTTCGGGTAGTAATTTTCTTTTCTTTTTTACGACTGTTCAAGTGGCTTCCTGCGAAGTTATGTTTTATGCTTACAAAACGACTTATTTTGAAGCATGATTTCACGAGCTGAATAATGCAATCGCATTAAATAAAAATTTACGGAAACACATTAGCAAACGGTGACCATTTTTGAAAAGAAAAAAGAAGGTAAGCTGGTTAAACATTTGTTTTAAGATATTTGCGTTTTAATACAAAATATTTTGGGGGCGTCAACTCCACCTATTAAATTCCACATCTCTCCAAAGGATATATCACGAAGCACATTTTAGTAGAGCTAGAACAAAACTCGTATATCTATTTATATTCTGCATACAGCTATATGCTGTCCGATTCAAATATCATGCGCAAAAGGTTAAATGAAAAACTTGCAAAATAAACAAACTTATAAGTCTGACGTACGGGTTTTGGCACACAAAAATGCGTTATGCAACCACCCCTCAAACGTTGACATCCCCGGCAACCCTCATTTTAAAACCAATAAAAGGTGTCAAATGGGACACTGTTTGTTTGTGAGCACTTCTCAATAACATGTGAGTTAAATAACAAAAAAAGTGCGACGTACTTTCGCCTAAATTGGTCACAATAATCAAATTCCAATAGTGTAAGCAAAGATTTCGCTGATTCCGGACTCTTATGTTACTACTAGGATCACTATGTCTACAAAATGCTTAAATGAAATCATCTTCCTTTACTCGAACCAGCCGTGCAGTAACAAACATATTGTACTGAGCAAAGCCACACACGTCGGATGTGTGCTTACTTGTATAAAAGAGAACACACACACAGACTACATTGTTGGCATCTGGCGACAAAGCTGGAAAAAAGAAGCGCATGTGGCCAGCCTTTCCAGGCTAGCCATTGATCCCCGGTTCACCCGGAAGTTAATACAACTCGTCAGGACGTTCATTAAGAATCTGCGAGACAGCTGCACGAATGCTTTCGCACTAGCAGCGAGCAAATGCGAGCGTTAGCACCAATCGGCCGCTACCTATGCATCTTTGCTAATGGCTCTTAGAAATCCGAAGGTCGGCTAATTATAGTCTCAAGTGGAGCGCAGCATTTCGCTTATGTTCATGCTCAAAATTTTACTCCAAATATTTTTATTAGAAGCTTTTTGCTTATTGTTGCACACATATTACATAACATTTATATCACAGGAATTATAAAGCAGACATATTCTTGCTACAATAATCCTAATACGATTTCAGAGCGGCCTTAATGAGTGCTGCATGTTGGAAGAGTAAAGTTTAAAATGCACTATAAAAACATATATTTTAACAAATTGTGTTACGAACTAACGTGAATCGCGCTGAAAGTCGTATGGAATTATTTTACATGGGGCACGTCATGTGGCAGTGTTTCGCGTGTTAGTTGCAAAAAAAAAAAAAAAAGAAATAGATATGTGAGCTTATACTTGCTGTATGCTTTCTTCCTCCCCCTCTAGTTCGCTTGCTCTGTCACAACTGTAAAGCCCGTCAGTCTTGTCGTCCTTACTACGCTTTTTACCAAGAGCTCATTTCGGTCAAGTGCGCAAGCATGTAGGAGGCAACTGCACCACAATTGTGAAGGCTTTCAGCTTGTCTGTTCATATACCGTTCGGAGCATTGTTCACACCTTGATGGCAACAAAAAAAATGTAAATGTATAGCCATCTTTTTATCGTTTCCATCAAGCTCGCCTGCATCCATTGTCCGCCAACTTGTTTTGTCTTTTTTGTTTGTTTTTGTTTCTAGTTGCGCTGTGTAGTCGTGTCGACCCTAGAGTTCTTGGGGTGGGGCGTTTCCTCATAGCAGAACGTTGGGCGTTTCCCTTATTTCAATATTAAAGACTACGGCCCAACCCTCGAATCTGCGAATTACGGCAAGGGGTTGCGTTATGTGTTCTGTGGGCTGATGATAGACCGCGGCGTAAGGTTATCCTCGAAGAAGGTGTAGACACTAATTCTGCTAGACGTTTTAATCAGATGAGAAAGGATTTTATGCCTATCACATTTATCGAGTGAAATTTATCTCATCTTTTTTTGTTTTGGTCGGAGTGCCTTTCTTAAAGTGTGTAGCAGCTTTCTAGGTAGTGGAAGTTTGAAGCTCAATAATACTTCAATTTTAGCTTTCCCGGTAATGCTTTTGTTGGACGTGAAACATTACTTTACACGTATGAAAAAAAAATAGTTCACACCAACATGCCCCAATTGTGATGCCATCAATTAAACTAATATAAAGAGCTGACTAATAAAAAAATTCATCACTTTAATTTGCCATTTGACATCAAAATGTTGGGTCGCCGGAAAGGCAGTACTTTGGAGTGAGTGCTCGATGCAATTATTTACGAAGTGAAGAACCTGGTTCACTTTATTGTGTCAGAAGCAGCTGTGCGGCCCAAAACAATATTTACAAGGTTAAAGCCTCTGAAGTTCATGTCAATAATGCATTTACGCCTCTTAACTGCTCAGCGTCACGCATGAAATGCGGGTTACGTTTTCTACTTCAAAGGACTAGTGTTTTTTTTTAGTAGTTATTGTAATGTTTCTGAGTCCCCCTTTTCTTTCAGTACTTTGTTTTCCGGTAGCGTTGCATTCAAGTTGACCAGATACATATATGTGCGTAAACATTCACCGGTCATACAAAAAAGAGGCAATATAACGCAGCCGACGGGAAGAAATATATAACTAAGCTCGAAAGCTAAAAAAAACACAAAAACGTATTGGTTTTTAGGTAACGCAAATCGAAAAAGTAAAAAAAAGCGATACGCCAAAAATAAAACATTTGGTAAAGTAAAAAAAAGCGAGAAACCATTTGTGATTTGCATTTATTGCTCTGGTGTGTTCGCACGGAAACCACAAATGTCAGAAGTAACGAGCTGCGGATTTCCGCCTTATCGGCTCACAGGTGACGGCGTCAGCACGGTACCCAATCAGTGATACGCACGTTCAAAGTTGCCCCTGTTCAAGATTTCTTTCCGGCTTTCTTCGGTCTCGACTTATTGGGTGCCACGGGGTCGAGTTCGCGTTGTACTCCGGCGCCAGGAGGATATGTCGTAGCAACGTCAAGGTCGTTGGAGTCAAGATCGCCTTTGCCCAACTGCGGCGCCGGTGGCGTCGTCGACGTGGATGAAGTCTCTCCGACAGACTTCTGCAATTTGTCCGGGTGTGGGGACAGGCGTGCTTCTTTGCTGTTTTCTCGTCAGTTTTCTCACTTGTGCAGTGCTTTTTTATTGTTTGTCTGGGTTTATATATATTTTTTTCGATTACCGTCTCTTTATACCTTCTTTATATTTTATTGTTCCTTTGATCCTTGACTGTATGGTCATTTTTGGTATATGAATTCATGGCAAGGCTCTAGCTACCTTTTTTCTGCAATAAGGTACTGTACAATCACGAACCATTTGAGCTGCAGCATTCCTTCCTACTTTTCGAGTTTTTACAGGTTTCTAAAAAAAAAACGATTTGGTTCAAATCGTTCGATGGAACGCTAAGTTTTGATTCTACTATTTGAACTCTGTAACAAATTGAGAGCTTGTGGAAAGTTGTGGGGACCGCAGACGTCTATAAAGATTAATAAGAATATTTCAGTTCATATCGTTCGTGGGGGTGCAAATTCAGAGGAGTTAACAGAGCTAAATTAGGGTGACAACACGAGCTTTGTTGTACCGACATTTTTAACACCCCTATGTACATCGCACGTTCGGTGTACGAAATAAAGTGCGTAAATTCGGTGGGATTTTCAGTTTTTCTGTCTTGTTTGCTTAAACGCCGCACAAGCAAGACACTCTATAAACGCCTTAGGGACGCTATATCTTTTAGGTTCCAGTAATGACACAGCGGAACAATCAGGGATAACAAACTGTACAGGGCACATAATGGCGACGCAGTAAATACCTGATAATTTTGTGCCAAATAATTGCAGAGCACGTTGGTAAATTTGACTTGATACATAACGAATAAAACAAACTCGAGACAAGGGATGGTGAACATCTTGGGGATCGTGAAATTTATCGCCAACTCCGAAATGCTTTGCGCTGACTTGACTTCACACTTGAAATATTTTCCGCTAAATATCGCGGGAAACTTTCCCGCTATATTTAGCGAAAAAATTCCCAGATAAATTTAGCGTGGAAATTTTACCTTCGTGATGTCACAATTGACGCCACTCAAACCGGCAAAATATTTCCGCTAAATGTAGCGGGAATATTTTCCGCTAAATTTAGTGGGGAAACTTTACCCTCGTGACGTCACACCTGACGTCACGTGTGACGTCAAGAGGGTAATATATTTCCACTAAATTTTGCAGGAAATATTTTTGCAAAATTTAGCGGGAAGCTTTTCCCACTAAATTCAGCGGGTAAATTTCCCCGCAAACTTTCGCGGAAAAATCTTACCCTAGTGACGTCACACGTGGCCCTCCCCTCTGTACCCTACCCTCCTCCTCCTCAAGAGCTGCACTTTAATAAGGAATTACAGATAATTGTAAAAAGTCTCATTTTTTCTTAGGCACTTCCTTTGGCGTACGAATGGTTTTTGTTTCCTCGTTCGTCACATTGTGCATATTTTTATTAAAACCTTTTTTTGTAATGTCTACCACATGGCCATACGAAAATTTGATTATCGGTATCATTTTTATTTTTCTATAGAAAAAGCTGAGCCAAAGCCTGACTATATGCTGCTGAGCCTCTGAGTTGACCACAATCTTTAGTTAAATTTAATTTTTAAGTGTGTCCATTTTACTTTTATCCTGCAAATTAAGCGCATGGGTACTGCTCTACCATTAGACCGTTAATCGGTCAGCCTGTATGCAAATAACTCTATTCAAATAAATTATATTAATATATTTTGTTATAGAAATGGCATCTAATACTATAAGCAGTAGACGCGAAGTTTCTAAAACTGAAAACTCCGTTCCGCAGGGATCACTCTAAGATAGATATATCGTTTCTCGTGTATATTTTCAAATACACAGCTTTCATCCTGCTTCATAACCTTGTCATGAAGCAAATAAAGGTTGATCAAACACTGCTGGAAAGTGTTCTGAAGGACTATATATTTTGCGTAGGTTCAGAGAAGCCCTGTGAGTATTAATTACGATGGTGATTAACAGTATTAAGGAGCATAAACATGCAGTGCTCCACCAGATGTTTCTGGTTTCACGTTAAAAATATTGTTTCTAAAATAATGTTATACAATGAGGTATTCGTATCAAACGATCATTTAAAAATAATAAGACACATTCTACTATAGAGCAGGCATTTTTCGCACACTCCGCTTAACAGTGTTTGCCAATGTAATCAGCAAAGCAAGACGTTAAATAGCCTATTATTTAAACTGTTTTGTAATTAAAAAAAAATCGAGCTAACTACACCATGAAGAGAGCAATAGTTACCGAGCAGAATATAACTATCCAATACTTTTTTTATGGTATAAAAAATTAAAAAAAAAAAAAAAAAACTTTTTTGCTGCTTATGGTTTTATTTGTATTTTTTGCATTGAAGCTTAATCGTATAAATTAGCATTAGACCGCACTTTTTAATGAGGTGCAAGCCGTCTCGATTCCTCTCGGATTGCAAACTTGGCCAGAACAATTTCCACTAAATCCTTCTCGGCTTTATTTTCGTTTGACCTATACGCGTTTTAATGTAGACTACATCGACTTGAATATACTCATTGCGTACCCATGCAGAATGGTTGTCAAAAGTAATACTGCATTTAATTTTAGAACCTTGTCGTAATACTGCTATAATTGTTAACAACAATATTTAGGGATTCGATTTGTGGCGAATATCCTGCCCACATAAACTCAGCTCAAATATAATTAACAGGAATAGAATATTGCGACAATACTTTCGATATAAAAGTCGTTGCGAAGCAAAAGGAAATACAGCTGTAAAGGAAAGAGATGAGATAAGAGGATTACATAATAGCTAGTAAAATTTGTATTTGGCAAATGTTACCTTATATTTTTAGAGCGCAGCTCTTAGAAACCCGTTTCCGTCCTGAGCGGCGTCGCCGTCACCGTCAGCGTTGCCTTTGGCGTAACCGCACGTTGCCTCATAGGACATTTCCCATAATCACATCACATATGTGACGTCATGAGGGCAAAATGTTCCCGCTAAATTTTGCAGGAAGTTTTTCCGGTAAATTTTGCGGGTAAATTGTTCCCGCTAAAGTTTGAGGCCGGGATAAAACAAAAGCCATGTAGTGAGTGCCGGATACGTTAATCTCTGAGAAACACAGGTTATAACAAAGTGCCACATGTCTCGTTCTCGAAATATGGCAGTCGGTTTCACATTTTAGCACGCTAGAAGCACCCACTATCTGTGCATTTTGTTTCTTTGGGCTATATATCTATACCTATTGTCCCTGCCTATGCATGAGGACCATGCTTCACGTAGCTGAACGCAGATGAAATACTCATATTTTGTTAAATGGTATTTCAGTTACTGTTTTTTCTTATTTCTTGCCGAATTGAAAGAATGTTACCGTCTCCCTGGTGTAGGGTTTAAAACAATGCAATAATCACTAGAGAATAAACGTAAGTTGCTTAATGTCTGTTGGCAACAATAGGATGTTTTGTCCGGACCTGTTGCTCATGTTCTAGGTAATATATTGTGGGGCGATAAACGGTGTTTTTTTTTACGGTGAAGAGACGCCATGCAGATAATGATTTAATTGTCCCTTGGTCAAATATTTAAGTCATATACATTTAACTGAAAGAAGAACTACAAAGTGATTGAAATGAACTATTCGCCATTTGAAGGGACCGCATAGTTAGGCTTTTTATCAAAAAGAGTGCAGAAATTATACAGGAGCATTGTCTGCTTAAACATTTCAAGGAACAAACTGACCTGCGTAAAAAGTAAAAGAAGGAAGAATGATAGATTTCACTACGTACGGTGTTTGTTTTTAAACGAGAGGAGTCTAATTGTGCAACAGCTGGACGATATAGGCCGACCGGGGTGGGGGCTCATGAAGCAATCTTAGATAGCAGATTGTGTATTTTAGTAAAAGGCAGCACGGGATTTCTGACTGTAGTGCATGGCTTTGATATGTTCAGTAATAAAACACACTGAACGAACACGAAAGCAGTAAGAAACTTTTTTTTTCGGGCTCTTTCCATATATTAACATCCATATCTTAACCATATCTCATATATATGGTGTTAAGATATGGGCGGGCCATATCTTAACAGCTACCACCATCTCTGGTCAGTTGCTCCACCTAAAGGACTTTCATCTGCAAACTACCGCCGTAGGTAGCAAATTCACGCTCTGAATTGTTTACTCTTTACTCATGCAAGGTCATTCTTTATAACTTCGATGCACAAAATACACTAACTTTAGGAACTCTCCAAAAATATTTTGCGAGATGCGTTAAGAAATTAATTTATGCGGTTCCTTGAGAAGGCTACCGATCAATTTCACTCAGGTAGTGGAACACAGCGAGAGCAGTAGTATATATACCCCAACCGACCGTGGAACTGATGTTTGCTTAAGACTATAATACAAATGCGTATTTTTCTCTAAAGCGACTTTACCACTAGGATACTTGATATATGTATGCCTTGAGCATTAAAGGGAAGCTGAAACACTTCTTGAAAAAAACGAGTTAGAGGTGAATTCTAGCGTATTTTTATCCCTTGAATCTGAATATCACGTTCGTTTTCCCTGAAGATGTAACCAAATGCGAGAAAAAGCAAAAAACCTCCGACCAGTCGTGACGTCATACTAGGATCTTTGGGCCGCCAAGCGCGTGTCGCTCGTGTGGGTAGCGCGTGCAATTCCAAGCTTGCCAGGTATATTTTTCCGCACTGACGGCAGTCGTGACATCTCTTTCTGACCTTTTTAAAAATAACAAGAGTGCGCGTGCATAGCTTTGACAGGTGCTGAAGATGCGCGACAGCAGAGATTGCGAAAACTCCTAGTGTGACGTCACGCCCCAGGGAGGAGGGGCTTCGGCGGTACTTTAAGAATTAATTCCTGAAGCCTCCGTTTACCAAATTGAAAAATAATCTCGATATTCCTGATTCTGGAGGTAGAATGAAGGCCACTGAAGTGTTTTTTCTCCAATCCAAAACCGCTTCAGTTTCCCTTTAAGCAACACACACTGCTGTAATGTCGGCTTACGCATATGTTCTCGCTCGAGACCGGAGGTCTAAATCTATTTTTAGAAAATTACCAGTGATTCCTTCTTAATGTAATAAAGTTACAGAGGAAACTAATTATGACTGCCCAGGCCACGCAGCCGAAAACCCTTAATGCAAAGAGACACTATAAATATTTGTTCAAAATAATAATTTCAGCAAATACTATAGTAACTTTCGCTGAGAAGATTTTGCATGTAAACAATTTCGAGCTTCTCGGCAGTGTCGTCTATCATGCATTGTTTTGTCTTAACAACATTTTATTACAAATTGTAAATTAAAATATTTTAAAACATTTTATGTTCAACAACAACGAAGCAAAAAGTTTACTCACAGACGCGAGAAAACTATGCAACCCCTTAACTGCTTCCATTGCTCAAGAAAGGTGAGCAGACGAAAAAGTTTAGAAAATTTATTTCGGGCACGTGAATAATCAGTAATTAAATCGCCATTACCCAAAATTAGGTACCCAAAAAGGTCTTCAAGAACACATTGTTGCACACAAATTTAGGTTTTCTTTTCATACCGTCTCTGCTTGGGTTTTCCTGTTTTTTTTTTTTAATATGACCGCTCCGTTTAGGGTGTTCTATGTGAAAATAGCATAAAAAAGACTTTTAATTAAAAACTCTAGAATTGCATAAGTATATAAAAAAGGCCAGGCGGAAGTGAATTTTAATTATAAGCATCAAGACATTTTTACGATTTTGCGTGTGAGAGGCTCGACCATTTTATTAGAAACCGCCTTTTATAAACAGTGTTCGATGTTTTCACTTCTGAATTATAATATATACTTGTAATAATAAAATGTACACGGCAGACGATTGTATTTAAATCTATCCTTTTTGTTGGAGTGGAGGAGTTAACAAAGTGAAACAAAATAATGTGTAAATATAGCATAATCTTGGCCGATGTGCGACTAATTCTACACACATTTTTACATAAAAAAGCAGTAGTTAAATGTTTTTGTTTGCTGTAGCATAGAGTACCGCCGTTAGTACACCATGAGCTCACGCGGACGACAGCAGGGTAGTGGGTTCGATTCGGACGGCTGCACATTTTTATTGCCACATGTTTCCGTACAGTCACTACTGCATGATGCACGTTAAAGTTTCAAGAGTTACACTTGCATTATAGTGTATAAATGTATCTTTAAATGTGTTACTGCACATTTCCTTACAGACGTTTCAACGTAGCAGGAAACAGGCTTCCGGTTTTGATACTTCAAGGCAAAATTGGCACCACCAATACACGAATTTTGACTTCGCAATCAATGTTAACTTGTGGTGAATTTGTGGACTTGTAAGGTACTGTATGTCTGAACTTTACCTTATCTGGCGTTCTCCATTTTAAATATATTCTTTTTAGTATTTGACCTGCCCAAAACATGTGGTTGCTTGCATAAATACATACCATCTGAGAAACAAGTCGACGAAAATTTAGTTTCACTGGATGTAATTTCCCATTACTATTGTGTTGGAGAACTTAGATGATGAAACGTCTATTTAACTTATATGAATGCTATGTATCATGTTGAATACTAATATTAAATTTTAAATAAATAAAAAGAACACAAGAAAGTTTTGAACAGTCTTTTCTCAAAAACTGTTCAGCTGTAGTTGATAATTAATCTTTGTATGCTATTTTGGTTAACCGAGTTGCCTTCTCTTAATGCTTTTAATTTTTTTTTTCAGACGTACATTTTGAAACGACCTACAACGTGCGTGGCACACGTGCTGTCTTACGTGAGTTGGAAGGTAGATAATTTACTTGATATTCTATGACCCAGCAAAGGAAGGACTAGTTTAGACAACTTCAACAACTATTCTGATATGCCACTAAACTTTCAGTTTCGCTAAAATATTAGTATAAAATGAATGACAGAATGTGTTGCTTTTATCTCACGATACCTTATTCCTAACCCCTCTTCAATTGAATTTGATAAAATAGGACACACAGAGAGTTTATATTAGTTATCGTCGCCACAGCGGCTAGCGAGCTAAGTTACAATATAATTGATGAGATGGGGTCATGTTCCTATAAAACAACCAAGTCTTTCTCCGACAGTTTTCAACTTCAATTTTAATGAACGTTTCAGACATGCGAGTTTCTGATTGGAACGTGACATTAATTATCACTTTCGCCGAGTTTGAAACTGCTGCGTTTTCTGTTTAATTCTAAAAGTGCGAAAAACGATACTCTAAAATACATTGTCCAGCTTCAAGCGCCACTCACTCAAATTGTTTTCTTAATTCAGAATGACTTTTGTGTCCACTTAATCCACAGGGTTGTGATACATTAAACACAACACCTTTGCGCTCTGAAAAGCGTACTAGTTATTTATTGGGGTCTCCCTTCAAAAGTGATGTTTGTTTTATTCACAATAAACCATAATTCTTATAGGGATAAGGTACGGGTAAAATACATTCAAGAATTTGCAGATTTTGGAAGCTGATATATGTTCACTAAACTGAAGAATTCAGGTTCTAAACATTTACTAATCTAAATAAGACCTGTAGTAACACTCTTATAACGTAAGTTGTTTAAGCGTAAGCCACGTTTAAAAAATATATTTCTTAGTTTTAAGAAAAATATACCGGGGTCATCAGCAGTCTGGGATACCTTGCACTAAAGAATCAAAAAGGATATAGATAAAAAAACTTACGTTAATTTTTTATGATTGTTTGTGTTCCTTAATTGATTGCCTGTATGAAAAAAAAAACCTACAAAGTAGTTCCCACCCCATTCTTCTAAAAAACACATTCGAACAAGAGGATCATACTAACCAACTATATAAATTCCAGTACTCGGACTCTATACTCGAAGTATCTTATCATGTTTCGCGGCCACTCCAGCATTCTGTTTGTTATAAATGCTTGGCACTGTGTTTTCCGCATGGTGATGTCACCTGAGCTATGAACTAAGTGAGTGTCTCCACCTAATTTAGTGAGAGATTTGACGTCGCGTGACCCGACGTCATGGACGTACACAAAAATTTATTTTCCCTGTTATATTTGGCAATGAAAATTGATGTTGCGTAAGTATTCGCAAAGCCAGTTTCTCTGATAAAGAGATAAATTATAGGTTCTCATTCCCTTCCCAGGGCGACTGTTTAATCTGTTATAAACAAATTTAAACGATTGCTTCCGAAATGCTGTATATAACGCATTAAAACACTACGAAGATAAATGTCGCTGAACATTTTTGGTTTACCTGTTTACCTTGTGTTGCTGTTTAGACGAATTCACCAATACTTTAAACAGATATACTTCCCACATATAGTTACTTCAGCATTATTGACCCGATGTCTCCAGCACCATTCTTAGTCGTGTGAACGCGTGTAATTTTCTCTAATTATTTTCAACGTTTAGTCAAACACTTTGCATCGCGGAATAGTTGAGTCTGTTTTACGACAAATTAATGAGTCGGCAATTTAAAAAGTTCAGCCCTTGAAAAAGGCTTAGGACATATACTCCTTATGCTGCTGACTTTATTTGTAAGGCCTATAATATTTCCTTTCATTGAAATATATTTTCAGCCCTGCTTTATATAAAAATGTTCTTCCCACGAAGAAGTTAAAACATTTATGATTTTACCACGCATGGCAATTGAAGTTAAATTTTTTGCGTGATGTTTACATGGAAAGCGTTGACGAATTCCTTCTCTGAATATTTCTATATTCTTATTTTGTAGTATTTTACCACGTAATCGTTTAAGCCCCTTTCGCGAGAAGCACACGTCTAAAAATTACAAACAACGCTTGAATAATCTACTAAATTGCGTTTGCTATATCTGTGGGATTTTTCATTTCACCGGTTTTTCCAAAAGGGTTCTCTTTTCAGATAAAAATACCAAACGTTTGAGACACGAGCCATTTTGGAAAGGGGTAAATACGAGCTCAACAAAACGCGAAATGCAAAGCCCATGAGGTGTAGTCGACCATGCGTGCGTAATATTGAGACTGAAACAGCCTGGACGCTCTACCGCACGCAAATCACGCCAAAAATAAGAAGAGACTTCTTATTTTTATTCATTTAAAATTGTTGGAGGTCCAGCTTCAGTTCCGCTTGAATCGATCGTACAGTTCTTTCAACCAAAAAATTTGAAGCTTTGCCAATTTCAAAGAGAGCGCAGCCGTCATTCTTCTTTGCATTCGAAAGAGTTGTTTCTGTTTCTTTTCTCCACCGTTTGGACAAAATGAAATGTCTTCCGGGATAAGTGCGCCGTAGTTGAGGCAGCCCAAGGACCCATTGGTACATTTTATGCGCCACGCTCTATAAAACAATGTAAGGGTCAGTGTTATCTTTTTCGGCGACGGCCGCTGTCAGACAGGTTTTCCAGCGGATCCCCGGATGTGTTTCACATAAGGTCTGCATGGCACACGAGATAACAGCGTCAAGTGACACCAAGGTTGCATCGACGTTACTTGATTGGCTCAGTTATGGCTTATGGGACGCTGCTTACACGGTTTTCTCCACCTATCTCTCCCCACGGCTTGGCTATCGTCGTTCGGCCCACCACCGTTTCGGATGGACAGCTGCCATGGTAACTGCAGCGTATTCTATAGAATACATGTGTTTCGAAGCACAGCATCTAGCTAATGCTTCACAATCTTGAAACGAAATTATAGATGGTGCTTCAAAATGCAGAAATACGTTTAAGAAAAGAGTTAAAGAAACTAATAGGGAAATATGGGAAGCATGCATGCAGAATCAATCGGCCTTGGAAATGTACAGATCGTTTAAAAAGGATATTGCTAAGGTGCCCATCTTCGACGACTCTAGGGGAAGGTCCTTGTTGTTCGAGGCAACGACGGGAGTGTTACGCACTAAAACATATAGAGTTAGGTATTAGGGAGTAGATACGATGTGTGGACTTTGTGGAGAGAAGGAGGAGACGTCCGAGCATTTGATACTTTACCGTAAGGGGCTTCACCCTGTTGTAGCTCAGGAGGCGACTAATTTAACAAACGCACTGGGTTTTTGATATAGTGATGGAAAAATACACATGGTGGATAGGGTGGTGACCTGGGCCAGGTGATTGACGTTATACATGATCGGAAAACAGCTAAGAAAATCCGGACTGTGAAGGAAACAAACACAAAAAAACATACACAGTATCTTAAAGATTGCTCACAAGGGACCACACTTGACGACCGTGAAGCGTGTCAGTAATCCACATTTCTACCAGTTCACTACGTGACTCATTTTTCCCCCAATGACAGCACCAACGAGGGTTCACTAACACATGAATGACCATGACACAAAATGTGGGAGGCCTATATAATCTCTCTCGTCACCCTATCCCTGTGTGTTCCCAGAATGCTGACCCTGTTAAAGTCAGGCCAACATTTGAGATCTCTGCAATAAATTGGCAAAAGGCACCAACCCTGGCCCCCAAACATCTTCCTCTTTGTTCCACATAGCACCTGTTACATGACAAAGGGTCTTATACACCGCACACGGAACACAAGGGACCAAAGGTTATCAGTCTGCCTTGGTAGTTTTTGCATTCGAACAACCATCTGCCCCCCCCCACCAAACATGAAATACAGTAATACCTCGTTAACTCGAACACGGCTATCTCAAAAAAGTGGTTAACTCGTGAAGTTTCCTTGACATAAAATGAGCTCCCATAGGCACAACGTATTTTCTCCTTGCTTATCTCGAAATGTTTTCAGGACGGACTTCGGATATCTCGAAATCTCATCGGCGATAATCGCAAGAAAAAACACAATAAACAACAAATACCGTCTAAAAAAATGTGCGCGCAAAAACAAAAAAAACGCACGCGCAAAAAAAAAAATAATAACCGCGGGTGCGGTGCACGGAGACGCGGAGAGACGTGCACCTCAAACACGTTTGTTGTTTTAATTTTTTTTCACTACCCCACTTGGACAAGCCAATGGCAAGCCGGGATGCCTGTCGTTCGGTGCCCCCTCTCCCTGGAGCGTTTTGTTCCGCTCTGTCTTTCGTTTTCTCTTCGTTTCTTCCGGGTCCTTCCGTTTCCCTTCCCTTCCAGGTCTGGTCGTGGTCTCCTCAGTCTCGTGTTTCGCAGTAGTTTCGGAGGTGTCTCGTCTGTTTTGAGAGTGTTGCTGCTCTTTGTTGCTTGTCCGCCATTTTTTTCTTGGGTGTTTTGATCGTCTCGGGGTGCCATACGAGCAACAGTCAAGTGTACGATTCGGTGATCGGTTGTGAATCCTCTGACGCCAGCGCGTGACTGGATTGACCGTGAACATGGCGCAGTCCAAACAGGTTCTATTTTTCCTTTCTTTAACCGAACCTGTAATGTTGACGCGATTGTTGGAAGTTTTATTTAGCACCATCGCGCGATCAGAGGTAAAAATTTGTGTACTTTGCTTATCTCGAAATTTCGCTTATCTCGAAATTTTTTACGGTTTTTATGACTTCGAGTTAGCGAGGTATTTATATCTGGCCTATTTTTTGGGGCGCCGAAAACACTACCGGTATTCTATATCTGTTACCTACTTACTTCAAGTTATGGGACACACGATGGAGGTAGGAGACCACCACCATGAGCTTCTTTCCCTTTGAGCCTTCGTCCTCTCTACCCCATTAGCTTTTTTCAAAAAGTGTGCTGAGTAGTTCCGCCAAGAGTGCCAACGGTAACCCCGACGTATTCGGCCTACCAATTTGTCTTCCAACACCCTCAGTCATCTTCTGGGCATATGATTTTCTGAGGGCCGACACAAGGCACGACACCGCTAGTTGGAAGATTTAAAATCCGGAATCGCCCTTTTAGAACGCGGAAAAGCGACAAACTTATAGCTTTGTCACGCAGGTACATAGTCAAGTCAAGGATCTGCAGAACCTCTTAAATGGGCTTCAATCCCCCACCACACCTTCAAATGCGTCTAAAACAAAACGCGGTGTCTCGACTTCTCCTGTCGCCTCATAGAAAACCAAAAAAAACCGTCTACATATCGAAACACGTTTTTAAAAGCCGATGCTGAGGTAATGAAGTCACGAGGGAAATAATGATTCACGTAGAGAATGTGTATAAATCTAGATTACTGACACGCTTCATTGTTGGGGAGTGTGGTCCTCTGTTTGCGTGCAATATTTTAAGATACTGTGTATGTCTTTCTTTTTTTTTTGTTCTTCTTTCCTTCATTAAAATTCTTCAGTTACGAGTACAGAATCATCCTGTCGTGTTTGACCTTCTTCGAAGTCCACGTTTTCTGAGCCGTTTTTCCCATCATGTAAGACATGGGGAAGGTGGAAATAACCACCAAGAGATTCTCTGACTGGTGGCATAGGTTTAGTGAAGGATGGATATTTTCTTATTCTCTTCCGCGAGACCCGTAAGGTGGAGGGTGTGGGCACAAGGTGGTACATAGGCGCCTCCGTCGTAAGGACCGTATATAGCCTGTAAGAATAAATCTCAAGACATATAACTCGTCTAACAAATGTAAAAAAACACGGTCTAGGTTGTGCAAGTCGCCACCCGATTCGAAGGGTTCAGCCCCGTCCGTCCGTCCGCCCACCCGCCCGCCCTTCACCGGCGACTTGGGCGGAATCACTTTACAGTTAAATTTAGTGGATAATTTTTATTTGTCTTAACCCCGCGAAGAGCCTGAACACTGAACAAAACATTTAAAAACATGTGAGGTCAGGATGACTTTGAAGTGTAAAAGCGCTTGACTTTTGGTCTTTCGTAAATTGGTGAAACCCAAAAACACGCGACCTTTTAAGGATCAGTGTCCTGCTTGAGATGCTCATGAAGAATAAACAACTGAGATCGGCCCGCGAATCATGATTTGCGAATCGTAAGCTTTCTTTGCCGGTGTGAGTTTATAGCTTTTCTGAGTTAAGCTTGGAACACGAGTGTTAAAGCCCACATGTTTAAACCTTCATATGAACATTACCCAGGTGAGTCACAGTCCTCAACAAAACTGTGAAGCCTTAAGTTTACATTCTCGGGCATTAAATGAGGCCACATTCCTACATGAGCGTTAGAAACCACGTTGCACGCAGAAAAAAACATTCAGGACACTACCTGGTTCAATTAAAAAGGTGCTAGTTAAAACAAACTTTGTTTACTAAAATTGTAAACTTTGTATTGTATCAGTTGTAGGATGACAAAAACATTATAATCAAGAGATACAAAAGGTGGCGATGATAGGGTTGCTTATGTTTCCTAGTTGTTCAATTCAAAAATAAAAAAAAAACATTTAGGCACCAACAAAGGACACATTAAAATTTGTTACCAATTAAAGTCTAAGGAATATACCTACGAGCCGTAAGTGCATTAGTCATCTGCGTAGTCCCCATATTTTTGCATTTTAAAATCCCGCAGTTCTTTTGAATGCTTTCTTGGGAACAAAAAATCTACATAATACATCGACGTCGTCCATCTTTTGTTTAAGAAGTCATGCCATGAAAGTCATGAATCGCGACTGAAAGTAGAATAACAATATCCTAAGATTCTGTGAGCCCTAAGCCACATAAATATTTTGGTAAAGAGGTCATTACAAATAATAAGATAGAATCGATTATTGGCGTTTACGTTCGGAATCTAAAGTTATCGCGAATACACAAAGAAACAAAACCATATTTTAACTGGTATTACTTTAGAAATTTAAACGCTGCTGTTAAGTATATGCATTCTGCATTCTAATTCAAATAACATACCTCTAAGTAAAAAGTGCCCCAAGTGAATGCATAAAATGTACGTTGTGTCAAATGACAGAAAAAAATACCAGATAAGGGGCTAGGTTGTAATAGCCTACAGTGTTTTTAATGCGTTTGCATTAGTGTCCTGTTACATGCGCTGGCCTAGGACTGGTTTGGAGCACACGTATATAAAGTTCGCAACGTCGCTACGGATGGCGCCACAGCCCCACTGGCTGTGAAAACTCGCTAGAAACAACCTCCTTCAAACGCTGCCAGATGGCGGCGGTGCACATATTTCGAGAGGCTTGGCCATAGGATGCATAGCAATGGAGGCCTCACTGGATTGGGTGGTTATAGGAAGCGACGTCGTAACGTAGCACCTAGCAACCGAAGATAGGCGGCGACGTCCCCTTTCGCGAATTTACACGCCGCGCAGTAGGGGGATAACGAGTGCATCACCACCAACGTTACTAGTTAGGCTCAGTTCACAAGCTCCGCAATCGCCGCGCATCAGAAAAGCGGCCCCTTCCGTTTGGGCGAGCGTGGTGGCGCTTTTGTCGCAGCTTGTCCGGTCCGCGAGGTCGGCCAAGCTCTGGGCAAGCTCTGGCCGCTGGCTTTTTATTGCAAAATCAGGCGATCGGCAGCACGTCGGCGGCCCTTGCGCACTTAAAAAAAGGACTCTTGTTGTAGATTCTGCTGCAACTACATGATTGTAAATATCTACGCTTAAGATTTCTTCGCTTTCAAATCAAATCAAAGTTTATTCAGACAGCCGTCGAGGAATACAGTTGTCTGGGGGGCCGCCACAAAAGGAATCGGCATGCCTGACAAGGCAACAGACCCCCCCCCCCCCCTTTTCCACGGCCAGACAAAATGAAAGTCTCAGAAGACAAAAACTACTTGATCATGAAAGATCCAACATAAATCCCATAATCAGTACAAAACACTGTATACAAGGAAAAACCCAAAGAACTAAAACCAGCTCGCCCCCCCCCCACTGGACAAACAAACAACAACGACGCACATCAATTTTTAGGCCTGCACAAACACGGCAGACAAAGGGGCCACACACAACAACATAGTGCAGCCAGCCAGCGATCTCTACAAAGATATTTCTTTAAGCCCGCAGAGAAATGCTGCACAAAAAACAACATACGCGCACAAAAAAACAAACACAATATTAATGAAAAAAAACGTTATTTTTGAAGGGACAATAGATAAACATTTATGTTTTTCTTTAAAGCTTGTATAGACATACCTTCTAGAATAATGGTCATGAGACCAGGGTGGTCATTCAGAAGTATAGGTATTTGGTAATCTAATTTTTGTACGCCATAGTTTGTGCGTATTTTTTGCTTTCTGTAGCTCGTGTGCCAAAATTGTATGGATGATCATTCCAGACATACGTACTGAAAAAGACAGTTGGTTCTAATTTGATTTGATTATAGATTAATAAAGATAACTTCTTATTTATAACATTTTGAATAGTTAATATTCGGTGCTTTCTAAAGAGCGGAGCAGAGTGACTCCGGTACGGGGCATTTTCGACCAGGCGCAGGGCCTCCTTCTGTAATATGTGCAGGGTTTCTATATTAGCTTTTATTGTGTCCCCCATACAAGGAGACAATAGTGAAGACGTGAATGAACTAAGGTATAATGCAACGGATAGAAGAATAGTCGCCTAGCTTTGGGTCGAGCTTCCGATTGCGATTTTCTGTTCGTGTAATATCAAAATAAAACGAAATTTATTTTGTGGGTGATGTCTTCATATTTGTCTGTGACCAGTATTAACAATCAGGAGCTCGAATGCGCTGTCAGCGCAGGAGTTCTTGACCAACGTTCCCACATATTGTCATAGGAAAACGAACAAAATTTATTGTCTACCTGTTATTTTTGCCACAACAAATCTTTGGCACTGCTAAAATTGTAGATCAATGCTGTGCAACGTTCTTTAGAGCGCAGCTCTTAGGGGCCCGTTTCCGGCTTGAGCGGCGTCGCCGTCGGCGTCGCCGTCGCCGTCGCGGTCACCGTCGCCGTCGGCGTAACCGCGCGGTGCATTATGGGACGCGTGACGTGACTGATGATGTCATCAGTGACGTCACTGATCACGTCATCGGCATCCGCATCGTCATCGTCACTGATGACGTCATCGGGATCGTCACGTGACCCCCCCCCCAAGGTCACGTGACCCTGAGGTCACATGACCAACCCCCCAGTACCCCCAAGGTCACGTGACCCCCCCCCCCCCCCCGAGGTCACATGACCAACCCCCCCAGCACCCTTCCCTCCTCCTCAAGAGCTGCGCTCTAATTCGGCGTTACAGGGAGGTGTAAACGGCTTTCATTTTTTAATGAAAAAAATCGCCAGAATGAAAAATACGAAGGCTGAAAATACCTGTAGTTGGCAATCACAGGAGCTAGACATTTTTGCTTTCTACTGCAACCTTCTCCGCCATTTCTAACTTTAGATTGGTACCTCTTGCACAGAAACGCATTTGCGTTACAACAAAACAGCTGAGTAGTTGGGCAGCGAAGTTTTCACAATGGTTTTTGCACCCCCAGCTTTGCTATGTCGCATTCTCAGGGGCTGCCAGTGAGATAGCTAAAAACGTCGTTATTTTGGCTTGAAATAAATCACAGTAGCGTCATAAGATCAATAAAACAGTATCATCACGAATTTACTTTAAGCACAGCTGCGACGTTAAGAAAAGTGTAGTTAACATAAAGCGCGAATTTAAATTAACACGCTCATATAAACACAACAAAAAGCAGGTTGTTGAACACTGGTGCATATATGCATACACAAAGGAAGTCGTTTCACATAGACAACGAGAGTGTCACACGATTCGTACAGTGTTACCACGAACCTGTAGCAGGTACTCTAAAAATAACGGCTCTAAAGCCTTAGTCACACGATATTTCTTTTCAAAGCACCACTGTTTATGGAAACCGTGATTTCGAGAAATCCACCTGTCCAGGCGTGGAGTTTGACGCACGAAACACCTGACGTATTGACTCACGAGAATTTTGTCAAACCTTGTCATCTGCACCGGGAGTATCGAGCGTTTCGCATAAAAATGATATGAAGTACGCACAGTGTGAAGAGACTATCTGATTTAATAATACCACTTCATAAACTTCGTCAGATTCAAATGTCTGGGTTTAGAAGACCTCCCAAACCCGGGAAAGTCCGCGAACGTCAAAGAACAGAAGCATGATCTCGAAGCATTTCGGACATTTTTACACTATTAAAGGAAAGTTATTTCGGTTCATCATGTTTATATGCAGTGCTTGCACTCGTCGCGACTGTTGATGAATCTGCACCGCACCACCAACGCAACAAACACGCCCGTACGACCCGCCTCTCCGTTTCTTTTTCGGCTTTGTTCCATGTTTCTTTTGGGGCTTCTCTTTTTTAAATCGGCTTTGGCTCGGATACGGAGTTGGTTGAAAATCAGATTCCTCCAAAAGTTTACTCTGCTTTGAAGGTCAGACGTCATAGCGAAGTCGAGCGTGCATTGGCAGCGTCCGCGTTTCACCTACAGGTAATTGAAAGGCTTCGGCGAGGTTTCAGCGAAAAATTACTCCAGAAGCGAGGGGCACGCGCAACCTTTTCCGGAGGGGCGCCACCTTTTCGGTCATGATCACACGGGTTATTTGTTTCACGAAACTTAGTTTCGGGACTCAAGATTCTCCAATAAAATGAATCGCGTGAATAGATCTTAATATCTACCGCACATTCAGACGAATATATAATCCGCGCTGATCGAACTGATCGGAAGTGATGTCTTTTAATTCCTTATCCCCTTAGTCAAACGTCTCCGGAATGGCACGCACATGCAGGAAACTGAGGTTGTCACACACGTAAGAAACACACGGGAGTAATAACTCAGCCGTTTACACCACCTCAGATCATCTAGTAGTAGTCCTCAACGTTTCCGAATACAAATACAAAAACAACCCGCCTCCTTCAAACGACGAAGACATTTTCAAATAGCGATTCGTTCCTATTTCGGCTGTGGAATGTATGCAGCAGTTTATGCTTGAACTTCTGAAGCAAAAAGAGGACAGCAAAAAAGTATTTCAGTCCGCACACAACCGAAACACAGCATTTCATGAGCCGGAAATCACGATAGGCGCAGGCATTTCTTCGAGCTTCCTTGCTTTGGTGCCGAATGTCGAAGACTGCCAAAACTACGAAAGCCGGGCGGACGTCCATTTACCCGAAAAATCTTAGGAAATATCTCAATCAGGACATTATCACACTAGCAACAGTCGTTGGTAATACACTTTGTGAACCTACAAAAAACGGTGTGTTTGACATGTCCAAGATTACCGAAGCGACAGAGCGATCGAGTCGGGCGGGCTTCGACAACAGCGCCGCTACTCGGCAGCAAATTGCGGCGCGCCGCTTTTTCTCCGAGGTTGTCAACTTAGCAGATCTAGTAACGTTGATCACCGTGGCGCAAGACTGCGGACGGCTCATTACAAAATAGTATCCCCCTTGGGCCACCCGTACATCCCGCCTCGCTGCGCCCCGCCGGCAGACACAAATAGTCCCTAGCCCTGTTGTCTCCCACTGCACCTCGGTTGCTTGGTGCTACGTCACAAAGTCGCTCTCTGGAACCAGCCAATCCTGTGCGGCAGCCGTCGTTTATGCACACGCTAAGTCACCTCATCTGCATTCACCAGGGAGAGCAGGGGCTTCGGGAATGTTCACCCCCGGTATAATGCCGAGAGGCTGCATTCACCATGCTTTGTTTTATACAACCGCTGCGCGAAATGCTTAAGCAGTTCTTCCAGAACCAGCGTGACGGCAGCAGCTATTTCGGCCCGTTTGATTGATTACTAAAATGCCTAAGCCAGTTACCAACATTGGCAATTTCTTGAAATCGCGGTGGTAAAAAAAATGTATATATATTAAAAATAAAATAAAATGAAACGTTGCGAGACGCTCGAATATACACGCTTCAAACAGACATTTCATCTAAAGTCAAAATGATAACGCACAAACTTCGTGTATTTCCACACAGGATTTTTAATTACATACAAAACGAAAATATTTTAATTTCCTGTGACTGCTAAAAAAAACTAAAAAAAAAAAACGTTTTAGTGCCGTGGATTGTGTTCCTCACCGCCTTTTACGTCAAAAGCTGCTACTAATTGAAAAAAGGCAAAAAAGACAACCCAACTAATCCTAAAGAATTATGGCGGGTCATTGAATGGGCACCTTACGAAGCCTGGGGTTAGCGCCGGGTCACAAGGTTATTAAAAGTTGGCGGTGTCAATTATAAAACAGGCCCGTTTTCCTGCCTCGGCGGCCTATTAATTTCCCAAATGGCCACCCGCGAAGCCATCTGCTGTAATCCTTGCTAAGCCTCGTCAGGAGTACGGAGCGTGCGAGCGCACAGAGGAGTGGAGGCCGGTCGGGCCACCAAACCGCTATGCATTTCAACCTTGCGCTAGCAGATTTAGTTGAACAAACCGCGGCCGTTCCTCCATGGTTTTTTTTTTCTTTTTGATTAAGTATTTGTTTTTATTTATTGCATATTTTGATAACGTTGTTTTTTTTTGTTGTGCGTCGCATTGCGGAAATGCGCCTCTCGTATTGGTGCACGTTTTTGGTTTTTGTTGTTAGCGTCTGTACAAACCAGAATTGCTCAGATTCGTTAATGAGGAGGGAAACAAAAGGTAGTGATATCCCCTTTTACCTTTGGTATTCAGGCTTAAAGTTGTACCCCGACTAGAAATGATATTTGGCGAATGACAATGGAGAATTGAGATAAACAGCATAGTAGACACAGGCACGTCTTTCCGTCTTATTAAGTTTGGGTGTGAAAATAATAAACGTTTTGAACAAATGAAAATCTAAAACTATCATAGACATACAAACAGTTTTCAACGAATGCCGCATTTATAAAAAGTCCCCTTTAATGCAATCTGTCGCGTTATCACTTGCTCTGCTTTCAGGGGCAGCCAGGCAGCCGCACGAATGACCCACTCCAATTCTGGTAGCGGCGGAGAGCGAAAAAGAGTCGTCTATTTTTTCGTAGGCTGTCTATATCGATAGCACCACCGGATCACGTGACCTACTTTCTAGAAAAATTGGAATGATTCACATGCGCTGTCGCAACACCTCCTCAACCCATTTTTTTTTTGTAATACTATATCGTAACAATGTTCAGTCGAGCAACTGCTAGGCACAAAAAACTAAAACTTTCAAACAGAAATCTTAGGCTCTGTTCCATTGTGCAGAATTGTGTGCCAGGTGCAGAAAACAAACACTTCGAGCAAAACTCTTAGGCAAGTGACCATCTACATGAGAAAACTACCTGCCAGCTTCGTAGCGTTTCGGTTTTCGGGCAACGTGTTGGTACCGGGATACATATTCTGAAGATGTAGCCGGCAAAGGACCGTCACGTGACACAAAAGTCGGAGGCGTAGCACGGAACAGAGATTGTGCTATAGTGAGCCATAATTGAGCACTGTGGTTTTCCAGTATCCTTGTAACATCGTAACTGCCATAGAAACTATCTGGACGAGATTGCTCAGGGTTCAAGAAAATCAGAAACCTGCGATTTCTCTGAAGCATCACTCCTGAGAGCGTCTCGACTGCGTAAGATTTTGGTCTATTGGATGGCCGAGGTGCGATGACCTCCCACTTGCTGTCCTTTACACAAACTGAGGCTGCTAGTCTTAGGGTTTGAAGTTGACGTACTGCAGGGTATGCAATCTAAGTGTCACCACTGCGTTTTCGAAGCGCACGGTCCTGGTTTCGGACTTTGTTCAGGCTGACCACTCGGGGTACCAGGCTTTCGGGATGCAGCGGAAGAGTAGTTTGTAGGCACCTGCCGCTCAGCGGTTCCCCTCGGGTTTTCCCAAAGGGTTCAGGGGTGTCCCTGTAAGCTAGTAATGCAAGGTGGGTGTTATCCGCCTTTGCCATTGGGATTTCAGTGTTTTGACCATCCTCTCTACTTTTCCGTTTGATTGAGCGTACCTTGGGCTTTATGTTACGCCACGGAAGCCGTATTCACAAGCAAACGCTTTAAACTCTCCCGATACAAACTGCGCTCTATTCTTGAATATTACAACCTCAAAAACGCCATTTCTCGCAAAAAGCTTTTTAAATATAAACTGACACTGGCACTATTCGTCGATGACAAAAGAGCGGCTTCTGCATACCTAGAGAGTTGATCAACGGCAATGAGATAATGGCAACCACTATTTTAACATAAATCAACACCGACTCTCTGCCACGGTTCAAAACGCTGGGATCAGCGTTTTGGTCTCGCCGTTTGCCACTTACTTGGCAGTTGGTTACTAAGCTACCAAGCTGAAAACTTAATCCAATCCGCAATACTGACTCTTTAGGTTTTGCTCTCTATTTTGTATTGCCTTAATGACCATCGTGTAAAAGCTTCAATGCATAATCTTCAAGCTTCTGTGGAATCACCAATATTCACACCTTAAAAAGCACCATTTCACAGATAGTCCGAATGGAACTTTCTTGCATATACGGTCACAAGACCACTGGCACCGAAGAGAACTTTGGACTTATTTTTGTACTGAATGATACCAAGGTCTGGCAGACTTCGTCCTTCAAAGTAGTAGGGCTGAGCCACCTCGACCAATCGCATATTAAAGGGATACTACAATGAAGTTTCGGCGCTAATTTCTTGGTCGACTTGTGTTCAATGGAGCATTATCACACCAGACACACCAATCTCTCGTTGAAAAAGACACGAAAAAAAGTTTTAAAACGAATTAAAAGATTAGCAACGAGCACCTGGTGGATGTCGCTATGCCTCATTTTTGTAATGCCCGTCTAGGAACCTTGACAGGTAGTGACGATAGCTGTCTAGCCTCCGGCCACGATGAGAAAAGGGCCGAAGGAGGAACTCCCCTCTCCCCGAGACTCTTTGTTGTTATTTTTTTGTTTTTTTCCACAGAAGTCGCTATTGTCCCTTTACAAGATTATAGAAGATTAACCCGTCACTCCAAATTCGTACACAGACGGCTTTGGGGTTACCTGCGGTGGCCCGATCGCTGGTGTGCTTCGGCTGCTTTCACCGGATGCTACGAGCCATCGGGGCCTATCAAAGGCCGTGTGAATGTCACGTGACCTTGAAGACGGGGCAGAGCGACGCGTGGAAAGCGTGTAAAGGGCTGTCCAAACAGGACACTACAAAACGCACGACTCCGACAAATCATGAAAATTGAAGTGGACGCTTCAATTTTTACGATTTGTCGGAGTCGTGAAAATGTTTGCAGGAGTCGGGAAAATTTTCACGACCACGACTTCTCTCCGTGCCTCCTCCACTTTTCTCTGACGTCGGTGCTCGTCAGATTTGACGTCACACGCCACCTGCGTCTGGCTGACCTCGCCAACCTCCAGGAGTACCGCCGTCGCCTCGGCGACTGCGCGTCCAAATACTTTGCGCGTCCTTCGTACTGTATACATGATGGGGTAAACAGCTCAGGAAACACGGACTACGAAGGGGAACAAGCACGACAGGACAATGCTGTACTCGCAACTGAAGAATTTTAATAAAGGAAACAGACAGAAAAAACATACACAGTATCTTAAAAGATTGCACAAAAAACAAAGGACCACTCTCGGCAACCGTGAAGCGTGTCAAAAACTACCCGTTCACTACGTGACTCATGTTTTGCCGCAGGAAGGAAATTTCTTTGGCTGACAGCGCCAGTGACGGTTCACTAACACATGAATGACCATGACACAAAATGTGGAAGGCCTCAATGATCTCCCTCGTGACCCTATCCTTGTGCGCTCCCAGGACGGTGACTCTGCCAAAGTCAGGCCGACACTTGCAATCTTTGCAATGAACTGGCAAGAGCCCCCCAACCGTAGCTCCGAGCGAATATGAGTGCTCTCGTAATCGATCATTCAAACATCTTCCTGTTTGCCCCACGTAGCACCTGTTACACGACAAAGGTATCTTATATACCACACACGAAACACAAGGGACAAAGGGTTTTCTGTGCGCCTTGGTGCACTTCGCGCTGAAACGACCGACCATCCCCGCACCAATCCTGGAACAGATCTGGCCTATGGTCGGTCGTTTCAGCGCGAAGTGCACCAAGGCGCACAGAAAACCCTTTGTCCCTTGTGTTTCGTGTGTGGTATATAAGATACCTTTGTCGTGTAACAGGTGCTACGTGGGGCAAACAGGAAGATGTTTGAATGATCGATTACGAGAGCACTCATATTCGCTCGGAGCTACGGTTGGGGGGCTTTTGCCAGTTCATTGCAAAGATTGCAAGTGTCGGCCTGACTTTGGCAGAGTCACCGTCCTGGGAGAGCACAAGGATAGGGTCACGAGGGAGATCATTGAGGCCTTCCACATTTTGTGTCATGGTCATTCATGTGTTAGTGAACCGTCACTGGCGCTGTCAGCCAAAGAAATTTCCTTCCTGCGGCAAAACATGAGTCACGTAGTGAACGGGTAGTTTTTGACACGCTTCACGGTTGGCGAGAGTGGTCCTTTGTTTTTTGTGCAATCTTTTAAGATACTGTGTATGTTTTTTATCTCTGTTTCCTTTATTAATATTCTTCAGTTGCGAGTACAGCATTGTCCTGTCGTGCTTGTTCCCCTTCGTAGTCCGTGTTTCCTGAGCTGTTTACCCCATCATGTATAACGTAAACCAACTGGCCCAGTTCTCCACTTTCGTACTGCTTTCCCTGGTCCGCGTTCGCCTCGCGCGAAAAGCCTTCGCCTCCTCTTTTTCGTGTCGTTCCCTTTCCCGTTTTCGGGACTTGAAAAACGGCGGAGGCCTTGAGCGATTGACCGAGAGCCAACAGAGCGTGTGAGTGGCTCTCCGGACCCACGTGATGAGCAGAGCAAGGCAGCCGTGGAGGAAGCGAGGAGGAGATTTGACGGGGGGGAAGTTTCCCTCCGGCAGCTTTAACGGGGGGAAGTTTCCCCCCGATGGCCGGAAGCGGAGCGCCGCACGATTTGCCGGAGTCGTGAGTTTTGTAGTATCCTGTTTGGACAGGCCTTCACGGGCTAAGTCCACAGAGTGGGATTGGCTGGGATAGCTCGCAGCGCCCGCTGCGTCCGGACTTAAGGTCCCGAGACAAACAACGTCACGATTGCTGCGGATGTGGCGTGGTCTCCACTGGCTGCTCGCCGAGCATTTGCCAGAATAGACCGTTTATAGCGAAAAATACAGCCATCAGGCTCAAAAGTGAAAGGTGCGATTGTCATTTACGGATATTGTGGATCATATTTAACCTACTTCTGAACACAACGGGTATATTTCAAATTTCGTTGAAGTATCCCTTTAAAATACAGGGTGAAACAAGGAGACGGCAGGCTCTTTAAATCGACCGGAAAATTCGGTTTCTTAACCTATCGCGCTGCGACTTTGTGCAGCGTTGCCCACAGATGGTGCTTTTTTTTTGTAAAATTTGCAAAGAACGAACTTACCTGAGAAAAAAGTAAAGAAAGAAAAAGGCTTAGCTCCTATGGAAACGCAGCGACGCCACCGGTCTTCAAACAACACGGCGCCGTTTCGCACGGAAGACAAGAGATGGCGCAAGCGGTCGCGACGCCAACTGCCGCCAACGAAAGAGCAGACGACGCCGAGAGCCGGCGCTTTTAGCAGACAAGGAACTGCAGTTCCTTGTTGTTACCGCGCCTGTTTTTGTTTCTGAGACTGTCGCCGCCTGCGGAACGCGCGCCGCTTTGGAGTCGAAAAGTTCGTCTGCTAAAGAGGCAGGCTCTCGGCGCCCGTATGCTCGTTCGTTGGCGGCGTTCGTTGCGCCATCTCTTGTTTCCGGTGCGAAACGGCGCCGTGTTGTTTGCAGACCGGTGGCGTCGCTGAGTTTCCATAGGAACTAAGCCTTTTTCTTTCTTTACTTTTTCCTCTGGTAAGCTCGCTCTTTGCAAATTTTGCAAAAAAAATGCACCATCTGTGGGCAACGCTGCACAAAGTCGTAGCGCGATAGGTTAAGAAACCGAATTTTCCGGTCGATTTAAAGAGCCTGCCGTCTCCTTGTTTCACCCGTTATACCCTCACTTGTCAACAGATAGCAAAACAACAAATTATAACAAAAATACTAGAAATAAATTCGTTTCACCGAGAAGGGTGCTAAAGCGAGAGAATTATTGTTAAAATGTTTTATTTAGTCTTTGTGATCAAAGAATACATTAAAAGTTTGCCAAGGGGAAGTTAGTGGCAGTAAAAACTAGTGTGAAAACACTAGATTGTCGTTGCACAGAAATAAATGCGATAGAAACATATGAGAAAAAACAAGAACGCCGCTTTTTTATATTTTTAGAGTATTGTAAGAATCTATAGTCTTGAATTATGCTTCAGATGAAAATTAGCACAGAAAGCGAGCAAAATTAGCACAGCTCTATATCGAGACCTGTAAGTAAATCAGGATATTCTTGACTGCACACAAATCTGATGCGTCGTATAGGCATGCGCAAATACCGCATTACTCTCTCATCTCCACTTTTTCTCTGCTCTCAGAAATATGACACTTTTGGTCATTTTCCCACTCCAACCATAGACTTAAATTATCCCTCTGACTTCGGAAGTGCTCCAAAGTCGGCTGAATTCAATTAACTTTGAAGGATTTAAATTCCTAGGTAAGTTCTGCTCCCTGCAAGATTGAACTCGAAATTAGGCAAGACCAATGAAAGAGAGGAAAGATATAAATATATATAATCCAAAAGAGCGCTTAAATTTCTCTTGATTTTTTTTTTTTTTTGTAGTTTTCTGGGCTTCAAAAATTTGATACACTATGTTGGCTGACGTTCCGCAACTTTCAAACAACTGGCATCTATCAGTGGCGTACACAGAGTGGGGGGGGGGGGGGGCGAAGGGGCCGCGGCCCCCCCCCCCCCCCCCCCCCGAAATTTCCGCGCCGGGGGGGGGGGGGGAGTGCGCGATGGCACTGACTCCGTATTTTTTTTTTTAAGAGCGGAGCCAACTTCGTGGGGAAGTTGTAAGAAAAAGGAAATAAAAAAGGAAGGAAATGCATTATGCCATTTATGACATAGTAAAAATAATAGAAAGTGCAATATGACTGGGGAATAATCAATTAACGAATTTATTCATTGATTAGTTTATTAAATATTGGTGGTCTGTCGGATTAATTTGTTAATCAATCATTATCTCCAATCAGGATTCAACGCTTTATGAAAGCCATGGAGTTTGCGATATAACAAAAATATGTAGGACCAAAGTTTCTACAAACCACGTGCACTAAAATTATCGAAGCATCCGACTTAATATTTAACGCTTTGCTGAATTCCCACGCGTCTGAAACAATACAACACAACCTTTAGTAAGAAGAAACAACGACAAAAACATCAAACATTTAATTAGGAGGGTCCAACTTGTGGGGACCTTACAGATCGCGATAAACGTAACCAAGGACTGTGGGTTGCACGATCGGGCGTGTAAGCCGGGGCCTCCGCAATCTGCTTTTTGCGCATGTCTGTGTTGTTGCTTTTGCGTTTTCTTCTCTTTCAATATAGTTTTAAATAACGGTCGTCGCGGAGTAGCCGGCACTGCGGGATTCACACACCCACACACACACACACACACACATATATATATATATATATATATATATATATATATATATATATATATATATATATATATATATATATATATATATATATATATATATAATATATATATGTGTGTGTATATATATACTATAATCGGCCGCATATCTCATTTCTTAAATAAATTGTGAAATAATTTGCGCTGCGTAGCGTGACTCAGGAAAGGAAATATATTTGTTTACTTCTACTTTTATTGCTTCGTGAGTGCCCCAATCGCGCGGAGTCGCCGTGGCTGGTTTGTCGTCAACACGGAGTGGCCCCCGTGTCCACCGTCTTAATTGTTCCTCGAGGACCCCCGCTCTGGTACCATGAGCTGTGCCTCGCTCGAGCGCAGCGGGGCTCCTCGATGTCTTGTAGCCTCTTTTATTTTGAGAAGAAGCGTCGGTCTGTTCTTGCACCCCGACGACGGTTTTTTTTTCCTGAAAGCGGTGTCCGGCTGACGGTCGACAGTTAGGGCGAAGGTTTATGGGAGTTTTCGTGGGTATGTGCACGTGTCCTTTCTGAACTGGATTTTGTATTATATATGTTTGTTTTGTAGCGCGTGGCTCCCATTGGTCTAAAAAAAAGCGATATCTTATTGGCTCCTCGGATGGCGGGAAAACTCTTAACAAAGTGAGTTTAGGCGCCTAAAAACGCGGGATTTGCGGTTTAAAGGTTTGAGTGCGGGAGTTGTCATCGGCAGTTTGAGAAGCGCGCGAGATAGAGGCGCGAGTGTGCGACCTGCTGCCTCAGGACGAGAGCCAAGTGCAATATGTGGGTAAACCATTTTCCATCGTTCCTTTGTTGCGTTGTGTGACTTCCTTGACTTTCTTTTGTGAACGGACTTCGGAAACCTTAGATATCGACACCAACGAACAAATCACGTGAGATTTTTGTTGGCTAGATCTGGTTAAGATGGGGAGTAATTTATGGTGGAGCAGCTTTTCAGTGTTTATCGTCCATCCATCAAGGTGTTCCGTATTTCTATACTTATGCGTCACTGTTTCATCAACCCCGATGACTGGAGGCTTCGTGCATTCGAGTCGTGCTTTATAAAATATTTGTTTTTATGATTCTTGTTTTCTGCTAACTCCGGTGCCTTCTGTTGACGTGACTTGTAAATAAAAAAGTGAAGTGCAAATGCCTTCCTGGTGAAGAATTTCCGGGGCACCATTTTTATCTATCGTAATCATCCCAAAACCAATATGACAACCATATTTTAATTATTTATTAGAAGAATGCATACTTATTAGAAACAAAATGAAAATGCTTTCATTTCCTCTTGGACTTTCTTTTCTCTTTTTATTTTGTCCCCCTTTACCCCAATCCCCCTTTACCCCTTATCATTTCGGGGGGGGGGGGGGGGGGGGGGAGAGCGGGGGGTTGGTCCGGCCCCCTCCGAAGTGAAATCCTGCGTACGCTACTGGCAGCTATGTCCATCAAAAGGATCAAGTCGCAATATTGACATCTATTAAAAAAAAAAAACACCTTATAGCTTAGAAAAGATCAAGATAAGTTAGATGCCTTTGACTAGTTTTAGTGAATAAACTTCGCCTAGTTTAGAAATGTTATACAATTGCTTGGGTTCGGTACACATTTTTCTTGAGCACAGGTATATTTTAGGTATAGTTGAGACACTCTGTTTAGGTTGTTATAAAAGTTGATAATTTTAGGTTACGAGCAGCAAATGAGAAGTGCCCTGAAAGCAAGTGTTCTCAACCGTGTGATCTATTTGATCGGTCACATGCCGCGCGCCAGGCGCCAAGAACAATGACATATTTTTTCAACTAAACAAAGCAGTCTTAAAAACGTACAATCCGGAATACAACAAATAGGCTATTTTGGCTTCGGCAAAGTTGAACGCAGCTTCCAATCGGCGTAAAGTATCTCAGATGACCGGTTATGGTAAGTATGAAAGTGGAGCATGGACGGGCTTCTGCAACAAGAGCCATCGATCTCAGGTTAGGAGATCTTTGCCGCGCCATCTTGGTCCTTCTGACGCTGCCGCACAAATGGGGAGAAAACAACGCGGGTAATTGAATAGCCGATAACCTTGGAGCGAGGGCAAACCGCGACCATTTTTCGCAGAAAACAGCCGGCTGTCACGTAATGCCCAAGGTAAGGCCGCCTTTTTGGGACTTCTTGACTTGACTGAATCACCTCTTGACTGATGTGAAGGTTGTGTTTGCGAAGGTGGCCCTACTTTTCCTCTGCTCCGGTGACATCTGGTTTGACAAAAATCTTTAGTTTTTTCCTCCGCACTTCCTCTAAAATATTTTATCTAATAGTGGTGTCGCGCACAACAGAGCACCACATTATTTAGCCAACCCTTTTTCCTATTGGTATTCATGTTGTCAAAACAAAACGATACTTTTTCATTGTTTGTTTTTATATTAAAACTGTTCTGCGACCAGACATGTACACGTTACTCAAAGGGGCAGTTAAATACCTTTACGCGTTACTCGCTCCAAATGTGATTAAATGAGTTAATTACTCATCATCGATTCTCAAAAGGAACGCGCAACCTTAACTCAAAAGTTACTAGTTACTTTTCTCGTTATTTTTACGTCAAAATATACAACTGTTTTTTTTTATTGTTCATGTTGTTTCTTTTCAGAAGTCGTGGCGCTTAAGCAGTAGCTGCCTCTCCAAATTTTCATCAACTATGTTTCCCAGCTTCCTTAAGAATACATCTCCGTAGGCGCTGAAGAGTCGTTCTACTTACGCTCTCGAAAGAACGGCAGTGTTTCTCTTCAGCAGGAGCTGGTGAATCTGAAATTCCCGTCTGTCTTTTGTGCTCTTTGCTTCTAACGTTCGATGTAGACAATAATTTCTCTGTCTCCGCGCGATGGCGAACACAATGTTTACATTCTGACTGTACACGATTCTAGAAGGCTCAACCAACGAACCTTTTTTTGTTCTTTGAATGAATGACAATCCCAGCTGCAGGGTTCGACTGACGTGTTCAGCGGTAAATGTTGCTATGCTGTCATACTCCTTCGTGGTTTTTACGGGTTGCCCATCTGTCTCTGTTGCAATAGGCGTATACTCAGGTTAGGATTAGAACGAGGCTGTCTGAACGTTGCAGTACTCATTATACCTCAACTACCGTTACTGGTTACTTGGCATTAAGAGTAACTAAATACCTTACTCGCTTCCTTTATAAACAATGTAACTTAAAACGTTACTCGTTACCAAAGAAATAACTAGGTAGAAGTAAGCATTTACTAGTAACGCGTTACGTACATATCTGCCTACGACGAACGACACTACACAGTAGTCAGGCTGCGCAACTTGTCCACTAAACATTTACTTATCTTTTCTTTTTCAGGGTGCTTAACTGGTCAACTGTTTTACATATCCATGGTTTTTGTGCATACCTACATGTCAGAAACCGAGACTAAATGCAATCGTTACCACGCGATTGGGCAACTAATGTCTTGTCCTCTCTAACAGTACCCTTTTTGACTGCCACCATTATGGGTCCTCCAATTTCTGTGAACGTAAAGCACTTACCTTCTGATAAATGTTTAGGTTTGTTCACCTTTACAAAACACACTCCGGCGCTACTAATACTGGACCTGAATATATAAAAGTGATTTTGTTTATTCTATATTGTCATGACAGAACTTTAAAGGAAGCCGTAGATGGAGTGAAGAATTTCTATATTGGTTCATATTACCTTCGATATTGAATATATTATGAGTTGTCTTTGCTGGGCGCCGCACTTCTTAAACACTACAAGACACCAATAAAATGGCGTACACTTCTCAGAGAGGTTAGATTACATCTACAATTTAATTCTCGACTAAATGTCTTAGCATTGTGGTAATTTCTAGTTTAACATATCAAAATGTTTAAATAAAAAGTTACAAGATTTCCATTTATGCGCAACAAGTATATTAAAATAATTTTGAGCGAAATACAAGAATACATCGTTGTGGGTTGCAGTCAAGTTCTATTAAACAATAATGAAACAAAAACGTTAGTATCTGGAAGTGCCTAAAAATAATATTTGTCTGTTGTTTTTGTCGCTTATTTTCTCTAACCAAATATTACCGCTCTTAGCACAGCAATGTTCCCAAATAAAACATATTATTGTGAGAGATCATTGACACAAAAAAGTAATAGTATTTTAATTACTTTTATCAAGGCAGTTTTGTTTTTCCTACACGAATGAATGTGAGCACGCACGCACGTACACGGACAAAATATTTATTGAGCCTAAAAACATTGAGTTTATATATTTATTTAGAGGGAAACGTCTCATGCATTGCGACCTCTTGGGGACGGCGGCGCATAGGTGCGGACATCGGCGGCTCCAGTTGGCGGTCTTGATGGGCGCATCTATCGCTGGCGACGCCTTGATATAATAATAATAATAATAATCTTTATTTTCTGTGTCCACAAACAGCACATGGCCTTTTGTGTGGTACACAACATATTTTCGAACATAACACAGGAAATCAAATACATTAAAAATAAAACTATACAGAAGAAAATTGGCTGAATGCAAAAACATGCGTAAGCACAAGATGGCTTCACCAAACTATACAAGTAATATGCCTTCCAGATTACGGCTAAAAGTTGATGAGTCACTAAATATGTCTAGCCTTGAAGAATCGATCTTATTAAATTCCGCTTGCATTCTTACCAACGGTGATGTGACAAAAAATGTGAGTGGGTAAAAAAGTCTGTGACTACGGCTCGAGCGTGATGGGGCATGGAAACAAATCGAGCTTAACAGTCCAGGGGAGTCGACGATCCCATTCGCAACCTTGTATAAAAATAAAATATCCCGATAACGTCGTCTGTCCAGCAGAGAAGATAAACCGAGCTTCGTAAGCAGCCCTTCGTAACTGTAGTACCACTTATGTCTAAAGAATCGATCGTAAACAATAGCAATAAAACGATTTTGAACTCGCTCAATAGAGCATGAAGCAGTATGACTTAAAGAATTCCAGACAACAGATCCAAACTCAAGTTTTGAGCGAACAAGACAGCAAAACAAGCGAAGATAACATGCATGCGAAGAAAATTGCTTGGTAAAGCGAGAGAGTGCTCCCAAGGTTCTAAGGGAGGCATTACAAGTGACAAACACATGGTGATTAAAGTTCAACGCGGTATCTATAAAAACTCCAAGATCACGAATGACACTAACACGCTCGATGACGTTGCTATCAAGAACATAGCAAAACGCAAGTGGGTCTCGTTTTCTACTAAGACTAATTGTTTTTGTCTTCAGTTCGTTCAGCAGGAGGTTATTATCGTGACACCACTTAGACACTTCACACACATCATTCTGAAGAAGTGCACACTCAGAATGCGAACGAACCTGACGAAACAGTTTTATATCATCTGCAAATAATAGCACTTTAGAATTTTTAACCGAAAACACAATGTCATTAACAAAGCACAAAAACAGAAGAGGGCCTAAATTGCTCCCCTGGGGCACACCTGAAGACGAAAAGAAGGGTTCGGACATAAATCCCGAAACGCGAACGAAATTCCTACGACTGGAAAGGTAACTTCTAAACCAACAACAGTACGTCGAACAGAGCCCATAATCATCCAGTTTATGCAGAAGCATATCGTGATTTACCCTATCAAATGCTTTTGACATGTCGAAGTATATTACGTCAACTTGCTGGTGACCATGAACAAATGGCACAATATAATCCAGAAATGTGCACAGATTTGTTTCTACCGACTTTCCTTTCATAAAACCATGCTGTTCGGGACAAATCTTTTGACGGAAATAGTTATAAAGACGATCGTGAAGCGTCATTTCAAAGACTTTAGAAAAACTGCAGAGTAAAGACACTGGGCGATAATTTTTGACAATGCTACGATCACCAGACTTAAAAATTGGCACTATGACAGATTGTTTCCATATAGACGGAAATTTGCCCAACCGTAACGACAAGTTAAAAATGTGCAACAGCACCGGAGATAAAAGATCAGCGCAGCCTTTTACGATAAAACTGGGAATTCCATCTGCACCAGCAGACAACTTTGGCTTCATTTTTCTAATGCATGTTTCTATTTCTAATTCATCGATGGGGACAAAAGCAAAAAATCAAGTGTTTTTGCGCAGGATGAAACAAAATTCGCGTTGGATTCAGATGAAAAACATGACTTGAAATGCTGAGCAAACATGTTTGCGACTTCCGCTGGATCCGACGTACAGCCGGAACTATCACGCAAAAAAGGGGCACTATCGCTCTTTTTGTTTCTTTGAGATGTTACGAATTTCCAAAAGTCTTTGGGGTTAGAGTACATAGCAGACTCAGTCTTAGATACATAAACTTTTTCATCTCTCTTGAACAGCCATTTTGCTAAAGAGTGACACTCACTGAACTTTAGGGACCATTTTTCCAAACCTGACTTTTTAAAAAGCCTGTGATAATACAGAGAAGCAGCAAAGCAATGCACATTGTTCTTTGTTTCAGCTTACTTTGAAAAAAAAAAAAACACAGCTATCGCGGATTCTGTGGAACAATATAATGCTGACAAACGCTCGAGCAACTTTAACTCGTTGCGGCAAAACAAACACGCCTAATTCGTAGGCTGTCTTTCTCCGCTCTTCTGTCTCTCTATTTCTAGTTCTTTTTCTCGGGACCTCGGATGACAGAACCAAAGGTTCGCAGTGGTCTGCTCCTGCCTTTACTCTTCAGTCTATAAACGCATACCCAATTTTATATATAAAAATAAATACCCTGCAAAAAAAAAAAAAAAAAACCCAGCAAGAAAAGAAAAAGAAAACAGCATTAACATGGCATTAACGTTGTTGTATTTGTCATGTAAGAACACAAATACTGAGTACATGAGACCCCACTATTAGTTTCGAAGAGATCATTTGAGCTACGAGATACCAAGCAGAAACAACTGATTATCACTTAGCGCAAACTCTATTACACTATGAACGCGAAAAGCAGAAGCACCCAGAGACACACTCGCCTATTTAGCTAAACAATGTGGTGATAGCGACGCAATTCACATACACCATATGATGTAAAATATAACAAACAAAAATACCGAGCGTGACAAGGTGAACGTTCTCACTATCTCCCACATCCACCATTGCTTTTCTCACTGCAAAACTCGAAAAAACGCATTAGCCAATGACGTTCATCCAGGCCATGCTTCGTGAGCAGAATATGTATTGCTCGTCCACTGACCCGTGGCTATCAGGATAAACATTCACGCTGCCCATGGGAATCGTAGGCATTAGTCACGCAGGCAAACGACTTCTCTCCAAGTGACAGCCCGGAGCCGGTGCTTCTGGTATTAAAGAATGAATGCTATCAGGGCGCGCCTCGGCATATATAATTGACCCGAAATATCTACGAATGATCTACCCACACGTGGGTAAGTTATTGTTTTCGTTGTTCCGACATGACACCGGGAATGCTAACTTGTGTACCACAACGGTCCGATTGATATATACAGTCACGATTATACTTAATTGTGTGGACATTGTTTCGGTCTTCGGCCCTTCAAACCGGTATTCCGTACGTACAAAACGCTATCATAACGTAAAACTCACGCGAATAACGAAAGTAATGCGTTAAGAATTATATCACAATGTAAAGCTCTTTTACTCTCGACGTGACCATGCATTTTTTCTTAATTTTTCAAACTTGTATTATTTAAAACAAATTAAGCTTTCATTTTTATAATTGCCTTTTGTGCAACGACTAATTAAGATATTTAATTTCGGTGTCACGACAATGTTGATGCCGACTTTGATACCCAAAAGCTGCATTTGTTTACTGCATCTTTAAAAAGACCAAGTGTCACGTTGCATTATGGTGTTGCGTGACGTCATGTGACATTGCTATGTTAGCAAAATATTTCCCCCTAAATTCAAAAGAAATATTTCGCGCTAAATTAAGCGTATGCGATTCCCAACCACGATCACTATACAGAAAACAGACCCTGGGATCATCTACGCAACATCGCCACTGACAGCCATCGCCTCCAAAACAACAACGACAAAAAACAAAAACACAAAATGGGTAGTTGTTTTGACTAGACAACGTCTCACCCGAAGGAGAATATTGTCCAAAAAAAGCGGATCTCAATATAACAGCCTACTTCCTTGTTACTATATTAACCAGAAAGCAATTATTAATAAACTTTATGGAGCTACTATCGACTTAATGCCTGAATCGTATAAAACAAACCCATTCAGTTCCCTTCCGCGCAGTGGCGGGTTTACACGGCGCTTTTGATAAGCCGTCTGAGTGCGTGCTAAGTAAAGTTTGACTCGAGGCTGCTAGCAGACAGGTCGTTCAATTGATTTGTTTCTTGTATTATTTCAAAGTTGAACAGACATACACTCCACAATAGGTGCTAACGTGTAACTTGTGGTAATACTCTGTTAATACTTCCGCAGGAAAGTTAAAAACTGAGTCAGAAATTGACATCCAAGCATTTCGCTTCAGCTCTTATTGTATACATATCGCTAAAATTTCAAAAATTGATAGACCTCATTTAGCCAAACATGATTGTAACAAATCATCAATATACCTCCATCCTTTTAAGAGATATGCACAGAAGTGATGAATATAGTACGTACAACGCTGACGTGGCGTCACCCGCGACGCATCTTGGGACACAATTGGCATGTCCAGTGAGACCACGGCGATGAGGTAACTGGTGTTTCGACCTGCACTTGCTTCGATTGCCTGAGTGACTTGTGATTGAATACGCTTGTAATGTGTCCTGACATGCGTGTAGTCCGGTTTCTTGTGTATCGTAAATTAGTATACATTTTCCTCGTGTTTAAATATTTGTATGGTTCGATTGATTTTGTAAATAACATATAGATGTGTTCCATTTGATTCTATTATTTAATATATTTTGTTCGTCACAAATAAATTTGTTCCGTTTGATACACGTCGTTTCATTTCATTAAACTCTACGCGCAGACATTGTCATGTCTAAACCTTGCGGCCATGCCGTATACAAATTCTACACTTTTTTTATATATACATAAGCATATCCAGAACAGAAAAATAATTCCAGGCAATGTAAGGTGCCTGTGGTGTTTTCTTTCTTCTCCAGCCTTCCCGAGGTCTCTTAAAACATTAATAAGAAGGAGGGAATGGAAGATGTAAGTAAAAAATAAGCACTTCAAGATGTACGTAAATATTGTCACACTAGTGTTTTTTTTTTTATGAAATATCAATGATTTGGTAAGACCATGTGTAAAGCACACAGACTAAGACATCGATAATAGTGTGCTTCAGTACAGTCCATAACGGAGACACTTTGCTTCGGACAACTTAGCCATTTGGTTCAATAGATTGTCTTGCGCTCGTAAAATATAAGAAAATGCTCCTGGACATTTTGCGAACAAAACCGGAATAGAAATAATGCAGTTGTTCAAAACACCGAGCGCACAGAGAAAGCACGGTGGCTGTGCAAGGATGACGGCCACAAACCCGTTCCTGTTTTTCATGCAGGTGGTGACCACTTTTTCGCTTGGTCATCTCACGGAGGACCATCGATATTCTGCCTATTCCCCACGATGGAAGAGAAACCCGTTCAAACCATGGGAAATTATTCAGGGAGTTCCAACCTAAAATTAATTGCTTTAAATTTTCATTTTTTCCGTTAGCAGTCCAGGAATGGAACAGTTTGCCCGGACACGTTGTCCGCGCTAGCTCGCTAAAACAGTTCATGGATGATGTCGAAGCGCTCATGATTGGAAAATACCATGTCTCATCCACTCCGTTTGTTTCATATATTTTTACCCTCTGTATAACTGTTTTTTCTGCACTATGGTTATGCATCTGTGTTTTGTACCACCCTACTAAAATCATCCTATGAGGATTAGTGCTATTCATAAATAAATAATAAATAAATAAATAAATAAATTACGAAAGTACATCAGCGGTAAATATTTTAGATAAAGATATTGTCTTGCATCTGATATATTACCTTCTAATAATATGGGCAATATTTTTCGTTGAAAATAGCACTTTGTGATCTCCAATTACTCGGCCTTTGTTAATTTGAGACACATTTTCTATAAAAAGTATTGTACCAACTGTATCACTAATTTTATTTTAGCTCGAAACTAGCCACCAAGACTCGGGGTTCGTAACGTGCGATGAGTTTTGTAGACTTTCGTTTACTCCGTAAAAATATTATTACGCAAACCAGAAGAAATATTTCTCTAGTAGATGATAGCGCTCACGTTTTATCTCATTACACAACGTGCTTATTCCTGCCACATACGCCATACAAAATGTTTCGTCTTCTACTAAATTAGCAATACTGAATTACTTTATCATATCATCTCTGACTTGCTATTCGCAAAATTCCGTTCATTCAATTGAGGTAAAATACGGCATTGGCACGGTTCCTCTGACTTAATTTCCACCAAAACGTGAAAATTAGATTTTAAAATTTTGGGTCACGCAAAACTCCCAGGAAAACACGAGAAACATTTGTTTTAGAGAATCAATAAAAAATATAATTGTTTTATTTGTTTCTGCACTTGGAGTGAAGATCTTAACAAATACTTCACGTAATGTGTATACATTCTAAGCTAAATACATCGAATTTTGTCTCCATCCAACTTATAGGAACAATTTTGAGTGCACATATCTGAATAAAGTTTCGTATAACTTGTGTATTTGTTTTTTCATGTTCAGAAAATGTTAGGTTTTCATGCTTTTTGAAAGCTAATATTTTAGTGAACAAAACGTTACAGACTGAAAATCTCGTAATCGAATCATCGTCGGCCGGTAAAAATAAGAATGAACGGCCTTGGAGGAAGGCAATTTGGATCAGAGAATGGGTTTCGACGTCATTTATAAAGCTGAACTGTATTCAGAAGACATTTTTCAATAAAATAAAGCGAAAAATAAAATGAAATTATATTTTTTGTAAACGTGGACAACATGAATATGGACAAATGAAATTTAACGAAATGTTCTGGATCTTCTCGTGCTTGAATTAAGCCTTAAAAGTATTTCCTTTTACACATTTTAGGGGAACGTTTTGCTGAATTATTTATTTGAGAAATATGTTTCATTTTCATTTTTCGCCTACAATGTGGCCTTCACAATAATGCTTTTAAATTTATAACGGCCTAAAATTTTAATGATTCATTCGTGCGCATAGCATTTGTAGAGGCAGAGAGTGCAGAGGCATCGCGTGGGGGGGGGGGGGGGGGGGTTGTGCGTACCTGAGGTCGAACACCACCGGTGAAGCTGCGTTCAATGCCCTCCGAAGAGCGTCGTACATGCCGCGTTGTCGCTGTAAGCGCATTCCAGCTCATGTCGCCGATGACTGTGCAGAAAAAGCGAGGCAATAAAACAAATATTGAAAACGATTAAGAGATATCATTTAAGCGGTCATCTAGGTGGGTGATGAGAAACAAAGTAGTGTTACTATTACTACTACGACTAACATTTCGTGCTTGTTATTCCCGAGGGGGTGATACACCGGTGAAGTTGCCCGGTTGGGCTTCAATGTTCCGCAGAATATAGGAATGAACGTCATAGCTTTCTAACAGCCGTGTGTTTTTTGTTTTTTTTTGCCTGTGCGCGTTTTTATGGGGGGGGGGGGGGGGTCTGATGGAGGATGGGAATTCCTTGGAGGAACGCGACGTCGATCATGCCTCTTAGATCTAAACAGATGTCCCAAGTTATATTCAAATTGGGTACTTGTAGAGAAGGACTCTCTGTGCAAAACATTTGATATTTGAAATATATATTTAGCAATTCTTGGAGGAAGTTCATTATGGGCTGACTGCCTTATCATACGTGACAACTTTGACGCTTAGCTTAGTTTGCATGTTTTATTCAGTTTAAGTGTTCGTCTTAGCTGGTTGTGACAACGGCGGCACGTTTTAAGATGCCACCGGGTTTGTTTTGTTTAATACGGCAATGAACGAAAAAAACAAATTTGGACTTCTTTAACTAGGCGCGCTATATTTGAAATATTAGAACCAACGACTCTTGCAGACTTTTTGTTTTCTTACCGTTTAAAAATGACTTTCTGGAGCAGTGACTGTTGATATTGGTATCACATCGATAAAAGGTGCGAAAAGTTAATTTATAATTATAATTTTTAATTAATTAGGAAAAACGACAAGCGCACTACGACATGACATTTCAATAAAAGCAGGTAAATGATTATGGTTTGCCGGAGTACAACCACCGACCCATAATAATAATGAGCTTAAAACGGGAGAAATATAAAACAGCGAGCAATCTCCGGACATGAATAATGCAAGCTAGGAATCGTTCTACGCGCCTTCAGGATAAGATCTGGGAAAAATAGAATCCACCTTAATGACGGTCAAATCCCCTTAAACAACGTTTATTTGTTCGTTTAAAAAACAAAACAAAACAAAATCAGACATCTAAATTGTCTTCTTGATTTCTATCTTTTTACTTTTATTGTCTCGTACTGCTCTGCCCCAAACTGTACACGGCGGCGGGTCTATTCGGGAGACATGAGTCGCCTTTTGACCAATCTTCCTAGACCAGGAGTACTGTTCTGGGCTCTACCGAAAAAAAAAATAAAATAACAAAATACGTTACACTCTAAGAAAAAATGGGTTTAGTCGGGTGTATCAGGCGCACATGCACCCTTTTCCTGAAAGATGCACCCTTCGTTGCCCAGCCAGTGTACTTGTACACCGACAATGAGCAACCTACTCTCCCTTAAAAAAACTTTAGGTGTATCAGTGCACCGCCACGCTAGCAACGCGCCCTGATCAGCTTGTGCTTGGATTCCCGCTCGGGGGTCACTTTTGGGTTGGGCAGCTTCTAGGAGGTATGGAGCTATTCTGTTCACTCGGTATTGAGAGTAGAGTAGACTTGTTTATGCTTGTTTTATGCCAATCGGGTCTCCGGGTAGGATCACGTGACTACAGTCTCCAAGCTAGAGATAACGCAGAGCACGGCACCTGCTTGAAGGCCAAGGCCACGGATAGCATCCACTGCACTATTAACTTTGGGTTGAACTTTCACGAGGATATAAGGGACAAATCCTCTCGCTGTGTTAATTGTTGGGATAACCCTGAAGATAAGCCTTTGCGAGGGCAGCCTCTTTTGGCCTTGAAGGAGCTGCTATTTTCCTACTCCTCTCTTTTTCCTTCTGTCCCTAGGCTGAAAGCTTGGAAGAAGGTGCGCAGTCGCCGGACCAATGAACCGGAGGCTTTTTTATCCCTTGACTCCGCTGTCGGCGCGCGGGTAACGGCAGCAGATCGATCATATGGTAAAGGTTTCACGGATGACGTAGCAGCTCTTTGCGATCCCGGAATGTCTGCTTCCCGGCCTAGTATTTTGTGTGCTGTGCTGAGACAAGCGAAGCTGCCTATATTTCGTCCGCGACAACGTATTCAAGTGTACCAAGGCTACCAGTGTTTGAAAAGTCCGGCGCGTATATCGGCAAGAAGCGATTTCTTCGAAAAAGTCAAGGAATTCATGTGTTGTGTTTAATGTTCGGTTTGGCAAATTACTGCTTCTGCAACATCGTGTTGAATTTTCACAGACCCCTTTATTTTCGTTTTTGTGTTTGTGTGGTTGTTCTGTAGTGCCCGTGTCGACTTATTTCTCAGATTACATATTTCAAGTCCGGTATTTGCATCGTAAGTGCGCTGCTACCTACTCCTTTGCAGCAACTGACTGTTCCGTTCCGGATTGCCTCTAAAATTAGGCAGTGCCAATTTGCTAGCAACCGGGAGAATAATGTCCCCGAAATTCTATCTGCAGTCGCCTGCCATTTGCTGTCTACAATCATGTGATAACTGCAGGTAAAATACTGACTTTCTTATTCTCCCCCCATTTTGTGAAAACGCGTTTCATTGACACCTTTTCGTTGATACACGTTATGTAGGCGCGTTTCGTCGACGTAACGCTTCATCGTCACTCATTACGCGAAATGCTGGCTGTGGGGACATTTCGTCGCGCTTGCATCTCTGAGGCGCGTGCTCACCAACCCAGTCCACACGTTCACGTCGCTTCGTGGGGACAGTCTGCGGCGGCTCATTACAAAACTTTAATCCACCTGTGCCACCCGTACATGTCACTTCGCGCATATAGTCTGGGGCAAATAATTACAAAAAAGAGACAGTAGTTAATACAGGAAAGCTAATCTGAGCTGTCTATGAAACATCGCGTGTCGATTAAACGTCGTTCGATGAAGTGATTGTATCGCCAGTGAGTGGCGACTGCCGGCAGAATTTTGGGTAAATAATTCTGCTGGCTGCTGGGAGAATAGACAGTACCTAATAATCAACCCGGTGCTTGTTTGCTCAGTAATCTTCTCAGTTGTGTAACAGCTCAGTTGTACGTCTTCACATAACACGGATTGCTTGCAAGTTTGTACTTGCTTACGGAACAGGCTGTTTAATAAACTTCTAGGAGATGCGAAAACAATTCCTTGTGTCTGTTTACCTGCCTTTTTGAAACCACCTGCGCGCGTTCATTTTTTACGGGTTTCTTTGAGGTGGGTGCACAAAGAGGTGTAATGGTATATCATTGAATGAGGTGTATCGATGTTATCTATGAGCGGGGTGGGTGTAAAAAACAGTGTATTAGTAAACCCTGTTAGAGGGTGTATCTCTGTTCTCTATGAGCGGGGTTGGTGTAAAAAACGGTGTAATAGTAAACCCTATTGGTGGGTGTATCTTTACTCCCAAAACAATTGCGTGGGTGTAGAGAAGGGAATACTTGTACACCGTAAATTGGGGTGTACCTGCACACCGAAACGACTGGGAGGGTGTAAGAAAGGAGTAGTGACACACCCCAATTAGGGGTGTATCTGTGTACCCCGAATGCTGAAGGTATATAAAAGGATGCACATATGCAGCCTTAAAAAGGGTGTATCTATGCACCTCGTCTTCGGGGTGTACTTGTACACCTTTATGGGTGTAGTATATGTGCCAGCACTTACACCCCCTGTGGGTGTACCCACTACGCCCTCTTTTTTAGAATGTAATCATTTTAGACAATACCCCGAGGGGTGGGGAGAAAAGAAAGACAACACAACACAAAGTCTCGAACACAGCTAAACTTTATTGGACAGAATATTGTGGTTTTATAGGGTACAAGTTCCCCGAGTACAAATGTTCGGGGCGCTTGTACCCTATAAAACTACGATAATCTGTCCAATAAATTTCAGCTGTGTTTGAGGATTTTTGTTCTTGTGTCCTTCTTTTCCCCCAGGTCTCGGGGTTTTGTCTGAAATGTTAAACCGTCACCAGCTTCTTTGCGCTTCTAAATTTTCGTGCGTTAATACCTTACTCGTTACTTGCCAAATAAAGAAACATGTGACCGACATACATTGCATGAAACTAAAAGGAAGTCGTTAGCGTTACAGATTAAAATTACGCACGTTACTTTTGTGTTCGTTTTATTTATAAATTTACGGTAACAACGTGGTTAGTTTTTTGGCGACAACGTTTTTCAATACTGGGGCAAAGGGCGTGGGCGTTCGGGTTTTTCTAAAGTGTGTTTTTGCGCGGGGAGAAGACATAAAAAATTTGAACGTATGTGAAATGAGTGCAATCATTAATGACTTAGCGGCAATACTTAATTGCAGTTTAAGTCCAGACACAGCCGACGCTACGAGCTAATGTGATCAATCAACAGCGTTAAAAGGCAAGTCGCTGGTCTTTTCTTTGTTTATGATTCGTGCAGCGATGGCATAACACGTTCCGAAACATGGCGAACATCATGACGGTGCGCTTTCGACCCTGTCTGATTGGATCCAATCAGCCCATAGCTTTGGCTCTGTCTGCCTTGAGGTAAAACTAAGTATAGAAACACGAACACAATTTAGGTAGGCCTTTTTACGTCTCGGGAAGAAAATGTAACGAAACTAAGTTACGCGTTTTTTTTTTTTATATAAGTGACGTGACTACGAAACCCGTTACTTTTTCAAAAACGTAACCAGTTGGTCACTACGGTACCAAAATGTAAGGCGTTATAGGTAACACCGTTACTAGTAACACGTAAGCACCAATAGTGACCAGGGGTCTCCAAGCTCCGGCCCGCGCATGGCTGCTGTCTTGCTAGTGACGCCCGGCCCACAACGAAAATATTAAGCACACGAAAAAAAAAAAGACACACAAAAAGACGGCACAGCGACGCCCACCAAACAAGCACACGAGGATATTAGAAGATAATGTTATAAGACAGCATTAAAACGCGGGTTCTCTCGCCATAATATGTATTGTAGATCGTTATCACCAGCATTACTATTCGTAGCAATCTCATACACGTAACTCGAAAAAAGTAATTAAATAAAATTTGATTTACTGTCGCTTAAAAAGTTATTCAATTTCATTGCTCGATTACTCGAGACCAAATGTAATTGGCCGTTACTTGAAAAAGTAAACGTTGCTTCTCCGATCATTTTATATTTTCAAAACGACTCGTTATAATCTAAACCGAGAGACGAGGAGAAACATAACGAAAAACACGAATATCTTTCTCTGTTTACCGGAGTTTAGATTTTGTCTTTTAACCAGCTCGCTCGCATAACTTCGCTCCTTGCAGTGTCTCCTCCCTGTTTGAAAACGGGACTTCAGTACTCATCTTCATTGCATTAGAATCGCAGGATTATGAGCCAGTTATCATCTTAATCGCCAATTTCGGTATACCGTCCTCCTGTTGCAGGCTTGGTTCGAGGATTCCTTTGTAGACATCTTGAACGAACAAAGAACGCAGTAAGAAAGGGGAGGAAAAAAGGTGTAAGTTGCGAGTGTCGTTTAGCATTACAAAGGTAATGAGAATACTGTTGCGGTTATTTCCTAGCAAATGTATCAAAACATTACAAAATTACTCCAAAAGTTATCGATAACGAGTAATTTGATTGCTTGTAATATGCACGGTAGAAGTCTGATCGTAGTCTTGTGTTGCATGCCTCTGTAACTACATTTAAATATTTTGCGTTTTCAATCCTGCTTAGTGGCCTGCGTTGAATATTGCTATCTTCAAATCTACCATCCTGATTAGCCTTCAGACTTGTGCGAATTTACCAAAGTTTCTACGCGCTTTCGTTTACGTCTAGTGAGTTTCCTTAACCTCAATTATGTTTAATGGAATAATAAACGACCTATTGAACTATAACAAAATAAAGTATATGTCTATCCACGATGCAAAATAAGCGCATCATTACAAAGGAGAGAGCTGTTTATGGGCACAAAAAGTAAACAATTGAATGAATGCATAAAAGTGAAGTATATCCGCTTTCCATTCATTTAAATATTTTGCTCTAGGCTACGTTTCTGTATTTAAACGCTCATTTAAGTTTATTCCTTTAGTCTTTCCTCTTTGTGTATTCTTATTTATTTTCGGGCTCGCGAGCCTCCGGCAGATGCCCAATCCGGCCCCTTAGCCAAAACGTTTGGACATTCCTGCCCTATAGACGTTTGTCCGAATATAACGATTTTTGATTTTGGCATACTATAGCAGCGACAGTTTAAGAAAAGCAGGGTTTTCAGTTCACAATTCCCGCTCCAAAAATCGTCTATCGGCGTTGTTTTTTTTATATCGGTTAACGCCGCAATTACATCGACTGCAGAGGGATAATGGCATGTTGGGAGCTCGCCGCACCCATTGTTTCTTAAGCTCTCGGTGAATAAATGAAGCTAAACCTCAACCCAAAGAACTCCAATACAAAAACAAACTGCACTGCAATTTGCTAGGCAATTGTGTAGCATACGTGATACGTTCTGGCATCACGTGGCATCGGGTCACGTGACGTCAATTTCCCCCTCAAAAATTAGCGCGGAAACTGAATTAGTGTATAGGTCACGTGACACGAAGTCAAGTGGCACTACCTTCCTCGCTACATTTAGCGGGGACACTGAATTGGCGTTGATGCAACATGACGCCAATGTTCCCGCTAAATCTAGCAGGGAAACTGAATTCATATACATTTCCCCTGACATCAAACCGTGTGACATCATTTTTCTCGCTAAATTTAGCTGGGAAACTGAATCGGCGTCGATGTCACGTCATGTCAATTTTTACGTTAAGCCTAGCGGGGAAAGTGAAGTCACATGACGTCATAGGCCACGGCTGAATGAAATGTGGCTTCAAAAAATCCGTATGAGCTGGCCAAAGCACGCTTCACTCTAAAAGTAATAAAGTATCTTCGAGGAGAAGGTACCTTTTTCGCAGCCGGGTTGCCAACGACGGAGCTCATCCGTGTACAACTCAACCGTGGGTGCGTGCGACCTGGGCTAATTTACGGCGCGCTTTTCCTCTCCTATTATGACCGCGGGCCGAATAACCGTCCATATTTATGACGCGAGAGCGCGTCGACCGTTAGCGCCGCCAGCTCCACTCTAAATCAGCTCTGATGAAAGCCTCCCGAGCTACAGCTCAACTCCGCGCGTACACACCGCCGACGACGGACGCAAGAGTGGCTTTTTCTCCTTCGTGAACAAAGCCAGGCGTCGAGAACGTCGCGTTCACTGCTGACGCCGTAATTGAACCTGAGACGCTGGCAAGGGCGAGGGAACGCGACACGAGTTTGTGCGAAGGTAAGGTAACGAGCGAGAACTGAGCTTTTTGGCTCTCCGGTGCTGTACATTTTTGTTTTCACTTCTTGGGGGGTGTTGCAAAGGATGCGTTCTAACGTGTCTGCGGAAAAGTCGATGGCGAGATTTAACTCTTTTTTTTTTTTTTAATTTACTAAAAGTGAGTGGATATGTGCATAGAAGACAAAACGTTTTAGCGGGAAAGTAGGAAGGACTCTATTTCACGCAGATACTTTAATGGAGTGAATAGTATACTTGAAACAGTATTGCGTGTACGTAGTTAGATTTCATATTGAACACGCTATTTTAGGGGAACCAATTTTAACCAAACAATAATAGAAAACAACTCGACGTAGTTTCTTGTTAACTTATATTCAGTAGAAATTCGTCCCCCGAGAAGGGGTAATCCCTGGGGAAGGAGAAGCGGACGCGCACCAGTTACCTAGCTGTGTTTCGAGATTTGTGTTTGTCCTTTGTCCCTCTTGTTGCCCTTCTCCAGGGATTATTTTCGTCACTCTTGTTCAGCTCGCTTGCACCTTTGCGTTCAATTGCATTATAATCATAACCTTAAAACGCAAGATGTTCACCCTTGTTTGTGTTAGACTGGTGGCAGCTGATAAAACTTGTTTGCTCTACTGATGTCTAACCGCGGTAGAGCGCTCCACTTTAAATGGAGAGGTCCCGTGTTCAATACCCGGACCAGGCGGATGTTTTCGGCCACGCACCAGTCACCTAGCTGCATTTGGAGATTATCGTTCGTCCTTTGTCCCTCTTGTTCCTCTTCTCCACGTATTATTTTCGTCATTCTTGTCCAGCTTGATTGCACCTTTGCATTTATTTGCATTTATTTGCATTAAAATAATAATCTGTATATTTGTTTTTAAGAGCGATTCTTTATTGATGTAACGTCAGAGACGGAGCGTCACATGAGGCCAGTCACGTGATTCCTAAAATAAAAACAGTGTTCAAGCATTGTTCTTAACATACGATTACATACAAGGCGGTCCTAAGAAGATAGAGATACTTTTTCCTACAGAGAAAAACCACACCGGCAAGTGAAAAAAGTATATGTCTTACCAACTGGAGCCAAGGTACCAGCCTAAAAAAAAACGGCATATTTATTTATGCCTTGCATTCACTCCAAGAAAGGCTGACATGATCTAAACCTCAGACGTACACAGATTTTAGGAACCCTAGACCAAGCTATGGACTGCGTGCGAATAAAATAGAAAACGACTTTTTTCACCACCCAAATTAAATATGCCATTCTAATAACCTATATAACACATCGAATACTGTACAGAATATTATAAAACAGTGCGCAATGTGAATATCACAGTTTCCGTTATACTGAAACTTAAAAAAAAAAAATTAAAAATGTCGTCAAACGAAGGGCACTCGCGACTACATCTTGCGACCCCCGTGTGCCAAGATATAGGCGTTCAGAAATGCCTACGTTTTATGATCTGTCCAGTTCATTAGAAGAGAAGCTTCAATTACACCTGTATAATTGTTTTGAAAATGACTACGAAATTTTGAATAACTTTGCGGTGCGGTACCTCGCTGCATGCCCGAACAATAAGAATAACGCCGAGCAAACACTTTCTAGCACAAGGACCAGCATATGACTGGACGCGCACACACAAGAAATAGGAACACTCAACGCGTGAAGGCTGGATCACACGGTCCCCTTTTCTTAAGTTACATTACGCTATGAAAGCTTACGTACGTCACCGTGAGAGCTGCACTTTATACTAAGCGTAGTTGCCGGTTCAAGGAGAGAGCCTGGCACGCGACATTCGAAGCACCAATGTTTTGGTTACTTGTACGTAACGAAAGAAAACGGTGAACCGGTCTTTACACTGGGGCTTTGGTAGTCGGTCACTGGATGTGCACACGTCGCCTTTGTCGTGCCTTAGGCGGAGAGGGCTAAGTGCAAGTGGCTACGGCATCTCGGTCTCCAAGCGGCTAAAACTTTTCTTGCTGGGAACACGTTGCCCGGACGCCCAAAGTATATTTCCAGATCTACTATCGAAAGGAGCGCAAGCGGGAACGCTGGAGCGCGTGGCTTTTGATGCATGCCGACCTACGTCGAGGCTGATTAAAATTATGGAGTGGAGAGGAGGTGCGGGAGGGGAGGGGGTGCCTCGCAGGCTCCCCCTCCCCCCCCCCCCCTTTCATCCCCCTCCTCTTCTGCGCCGTCTTATCAACCTAGAGACCGCGTAACATGTATCGAAGGTCACGCGTTCTGGCGTTCCCGCTCATACCGTTCATGATAGAATAGCGCTCACTAGGCTAAACCTCTTTCACACGGGCTTCTTAAAGGTCTTCAGAGCGAACATATTTAAAAAATTCCCGAATCAACTCGCTATCTCGCAGTTAGCTGCGACTGCGGCCTCGTCTATCCTTTAGAGGGGATTGTTCTGAAATACCTTGAAGGTGCCCGTCTGACAAGGGTATTGAGTGAAACGCGCCAATCGTGTAGGTTCTCGTGGGAGCGCTATCTTGTCGGCAGCCGAAGGACTGTATCATAACTCAGTTCTCCGTGGAACAGCTAGAGCAGAGGAGGTGCACTCGATCAAGGTCGAATTCGCAGCTAACCCGAAAACAATGCGGCAACAAAAAAAAAAAAATGGATGTTTTGTTTATACTGCGTGAGGTCGCTCTGCCTTTGAGTTGTGGTGACACTGGTTTACGCTAAAATCCCTCGATACTTGTTTATACATGTAACGACAACCGATACAAGTAACAAAGCACTTTTTTCTGAAACAAAATGGCGTCTTTCAGTTTAGTCCTGCACCGTGCGCCGCCATTCGCTTCCTAAAACCTGCACCATCACACAGTCGGCGCTCACGGAATAATGCTACTTGTAGGGCGCTCCTATCTAGGAACTTTACGCCTTAGCTGATAAAGTTAGCGAGGGCAGTCCGACTGCTAGTCTAGGGTATTTAATGTGCATCACGCAAGAGTGATACACGACCGCACCGCCTAATACGACGCTCATCCTAGATCCACACCGGCTGGGGTGGGGATTTTGCCTGCTGGGCGATATACGCTTTTCGCCGACTCCGTCGCATAGCGGTGCCAAAGAACGCGGTGTTTACGATCCAGCCTTAATGTCAACCTTGAGCGAGCTGCCTCTCTTGTTCGGGGATGTTCATTGAGCGCTGCATGATAATAGATCAGCTCTTCGGCTGTCGCCACGAACACGCTCCCATGAAATAAGAAAGTTCCAGCGTTTCATTTATACGTTTGAGAAGGGCAGTACAAAAAAAAAGTAATCGCTGGGTGACACGTAACAGCGCTCATTGTACTAGGGTTTGCTATTAGCGGCTCACTTAATCGCGCAGAGAAAAAAAAAAAGACGGGATCGCGGCGGATTCACTGTACGCGATTGGTTCATTCGGTTATCGCGAAACGCACACAGGCGACAAGCGCCATGACAATGCACTTTTCGTGTTTCTTCATTGGCTACGACAAATCATAGCCTTGTCTTCAGTCGGACCTGAAGTGGAGCTATGTATAGCCAAACACGCAGCCCTGACGTCACGCAGCTGCGGTGGCGCTATCGGCGGCACTGCGCATGCGCAGACGCTTCACTTCACGCGAATTCGGTTTCTGCGAACGCGCAGTGCCCACACCTAGTGTGGGCAAACGTGGGCTTGTTTGTAAACAGCGTGTCGGTTTATAGAACCCTATTTACGGTGAAATGCGGCGTCGGCTCTTGAAAACGAAATCAGGCGACGAGACTGGTGCTGTCTCGTCTGTTGCCGGCACGCCCCGCCACGAGTGGCTTGCTTCTTGTGCGCCACCCGATAACAAGGAGCAGCGTATACCTCGCATTTAGACGTTGTATCAGGGCTATATACAAAGTTTCATCTTAAGTCGCAGTGCATCCAACGCTACGAGCTAATGAAGTCAATCGAGCGGCAACAACGTTGCGTCGTCGCGGCATTCGTCATTTTCTAGTGTGCGCTGAAAATGACTGTAGACCAAAGAACCGCGGTGAATGTTCAGTGACCTTGCGCGTTTCGAATGGCTGCATACTCTTGTATGCTCTCTACCCTTGTCTACACTAGGAAGCATGCAAGCAGGAGTATAGCTTCGTACACTCTTAAGGGAAGGCTTACCGTGCCAAGAAAGTGTTGTTTATTGACACCCGCTAATATAAAGTTTGAAATAAAAAAAGGCGAGCGTGTCTGACGCTCGGCGATAATTGCCTCGTTCGATGCTTGCGTTCATAACTAAATAAAACAGAGATGTAGACGAAAAATTGACCGCATCTCCACGTGGTGAATGATGTTGCTTGGGGCGAAGCTCTGGTGGTGCTTGTCTGCTTAGACGCCGAGCCGCAGCATGCCGAGCCTTTTCATTCATGTCAGTAGGAGAATGTGTGGTTTTCTTCTTTTCCTTTTTTTAAGCAGACAGATGGGATGGCATCTCAGAACCCCCTACTCTTTTTTTTTCTTCTTTTTCTTTGAGCGTTTTTATTCATGTCAGTAGGAGAATGTGTGGTTTTCTTCTTTTTCTTTTTTCTTCTTTTTCTTTTTTCATAATTTTTTTCATCTTGTTTTTTCCAATTTTTTTTTTGCCCTACACGAGCACGTGAGCATGTGCTCACGTGTTTGTGAGCACGTGATCTCACGAGCAGAAGCACGAGCACCCGACGCCGGGCCTACGGCGGACGGCGGACGGCGGACGGACATGGCTAGCCACTAAGGAGCTTCGCCCCTAAAGAAAAATTAACTGTCACCGCTGTTTTCAAGTCAAGCGCAATGTAAGTCACGGTGACCCTAAATTGTTATCATCAGTAGTAGTTGGCACTTAAATACCCCAAACGGACGCATGAACCATTCATCCGATACAGTCAATAGAGTGACGACAATGGCACGCTCCGTTGTTTGTGAAGAGCTTTAGGTGTGCCTTTATTAGTTGTATCAGCCCATTGCAAACACGTGGCAATGGTTGAATGAATTAGACGCTTTTTTTATATCAATATATTTTTTTTGCTGCCGCTAGAATTTGTGTCGTAGGGGAGATGCAAGGGTAACAAAAAGCGGGACTCTAGCGCCGCCGCTCGACCGAATTTGAGCAGTGTTGCCAGCGCCCGTCTGCTGACCTCTCCCGAGGCCGCGGAGTCGGTCCACTGGCGCAGGCTCGTGGGAGGCAGGTTAAAAGTCGGAAGGGCACGAGACTTCTTGCTGTGCGGAAGCCAGGCACGTCCAGAGGAGGTGTTCAACGCCTGGGCTGGAGCCGGAAAGTCGGAACTCGGGCCACGTCAGATTCGGTGTTGTCGGGTCGACGGCTTCGTTGTCGTTCAGCGTCAACCTGGCAGTGCGGCACTGTTGGTAGTAGCGCATGCGTCCTTCCACGTCGGGAGTGACGGCTCCTGCCGTGGGTATGCCGCGGAGGATGACCGTTTCGAAGCTCTTAAAACCAGTCGGAACGAGATCGGGGTCGGGGACGTGACAATAAAGAATGTTAAGAGAATTAACTTTGCCCAAAACTTGAAACTGTTTCTCGGTTGTAGTTTCAATGGGCTTTGTGTCTAAAATCAAAATCTCACAAAACAAAAATGTGTAGTGGCTTAAATAAAAAACAAAACAAAAACAAAATGGGCTGGATATTTGGTTATTCTGCCCAACATGTTTAAATGAGGTAGGTTTATAGGGTAGTTCAAGGTTTTTTTTTTGGGTGATGCCCAGGACAGGATGTCCCTTAGTAGATCAGTACCTGTGGTTGGTGGTCCTCTTAGTTCATGTGGTGCATAAGGCAAGATTTTGTATGGAAACAAATTATGTCACACCATTACCTTATTTTGTGACGCTCCGCGCTCTTTTCCTCACCACCACCCGGAGACAATATTGTGCGCTGAAATTTTTTGGACACTAAGAGAGAAGAAACGTGGTTTTCTTCCTTTTCTTCTCCTCGTTCCTGCTCACTCCTACACCGCCTGTTTCTGCTCCTCTCTTTCTTGCCTTTTTCACCCCTCTCCGCCCAGCGCTCTTTCTCTAACCACCTGCTTCTTATTCTACTGTTCCTGCGTGCTAACTCCGTACCTCATTCAACAGTGCGCTCGGCTTCCACGCCGGTGACCGGGGTTCGATCCCTGACCCCGGTTGCTGTTATTCTTCAAGATCGTTTAGTGGTTATGGAATTACCGACCTGCACATTTGATGATAACGCAGTTCCTGAGGTTAATGGCCCAATAAATGAACTGATTTAAAGTAAATGGCGCTCCTGCCGTCTGTCACTGTTGCATGCGTTGCATCATTGTTGCGATGGGACGCCTTCGCGCGCCAAGCTTCACATGATACGATATAGCAACACGACTTTCGCGGGGATATTTCTTTAGCAAGCTAGTTGAGCGTCGACTTGCTGAATAGGCAATGAAACAAAATTCCTGTCCACAGCGCTATTTGCTTATTTTTCTTACATAGCCCAGATGGTGCACATAATTCCCTGCAGGTTCTGTAGGTAGCCTCATTTCGGCTTAATACTTAAGACATCCATACGAACTGTCATGTTCTTGTTCTTTGACACTTTCTTACTTCCCTACACTCTAGCTTTTCGGTGATTAATTCTGAGATCATTGGGCCCTCTACTATGCAACTAAGGAGATGCTAGTGCACGCCATGGCCGTCTCCGCAAAACACAATCACCTCCTCAGTTTCTGTCACAAAAGGTGTTTACTCTGTTAATTGTGTGTTGGAAAGAGTCGAAGGCAAGAAGAATAATTTAGTCATGATTTTCGACTTTTTTGTATGCTCCTTTTCGTTTATAACAGCAATCAGTAGGTAAACTATGTATTGCGTTTGCCCTATGCTACGTGGCGCGCTCGAGGCGTCGCGCATTATTTAAGTATCTCTTAGGAAGCTGCGTTTTGCTCCGTTGGTTTCTCTACTCCTCACCCAGCGTATAGTATGAAACGCGACCATGATTCGCGAAAGGCTAAACAGTCCACTATATGTTAGCACCTGATATAGTGATCTGAACTTTTGCACACACTGTTGCTTACAATGCTCTCCATTGTCAGCCATTTTGTGCCCAGCGGCGAGTTAGTTCACCGCGCTCAGTCATTGTAACGGGAAACTTCATCTCGACCTATTTGCTTGTGAGTTATCTTTATAGCACCAAACACGGATATATTGTATGTAGTCCGCAATCCATATATTATAGAGGCTTGTATGCATGCATGGTACACGGATTCTACTCCGAATGAAGCACACCTTTCATTCTTGATAATAATATTTTTCGGTACAATTTTGTTTTGTTTTTAGTGCGTAAATTATTAGATATCAGCTGCAAAATTTGTTGGTTTTGGTTTCGTTTTAAAGAAAGTAAATTAATAATTTGCTCGGCATCCTAATTGAAAAGTTTTCTCAAGAACAATTGTAATGTAAACATAAAAACAATAAATAAAATAAATCGAAAGTGAGAAAGAAAGAAAGAGAGAAAGATAGAGGGAGCAGACTAGTAAGCGAGGCCGAAACCATTTCAGGCAGTCAGTGCCAACACCATGGGAAGGAAGCCGGAGCTAATTTGGCCTCGGCCGAAAACTCAGGACGGTGACCTTTGAATTGGCGATCTCCCTACCGCCAACCGAAATCGAAGAAGTGAGAAAGTCGTCTCGTTTTATTTTAATTAGTTGGAGCGAAGAGAGCAGGATAGTGGGAATTGCTCAGGAATGCTTTCCACCTCGGTTTGTGGATGCGGCTGCCTATTTTTCAATGTCAGCGCTCAACAAGAGGGACAATAATCGATAGATGGAGCCCAGCACTTAGCGATTCGAAATCAATGCAGCACCGCACGCCAAGCTCAAAGGATGAAAAACAACCCAAGGTCAGTTTTTCGGTCACAATTTTGTGTGATGTTAACACGGTTCGTTTTTTGGCGTTAATGTGTTTATTTACAATGCTATGTTTTAGAACAAATACTGTGAAAAACAGATATTTCGTAACGATTACGTTTCCGCCAGCAGTGGCCATATTTACACAATCGTAATGCAAAAACTCGTTGACTGTTAAAATAAAATGTACAAATTAATTTTGACCCGGCTTGTACGTCCCAGCTTGAGATCTGTAACCAAGGATATAACTTAATGATGCTGCAATACGTAAAAAAAAAATTAATGCCATCACTCCACTTGCGACGAAAACAAACAGAAAATCCCAGAAAATTGAAACTTTGGATTAGGACGGAGGTGGACTGAAGATCAGCAGAGCTTTCTACACTCTGTCTCATCCTGCGATGGACTAAAGGCCAAAGCCACGGGCCGCTAGGTCCAATCATGTTCCACGCTATACTATGACACGCTTTACATTGATTAGGGGTGGACGAATAATGCTCGAACCCAAATGCGCCGCATAATTACTATAGCTTCGACGCTTCAAAGAGCCTACATCTTGTGACTTTCTTTGCGATATAAAATTGTTGTGTCACTCAGTGCTCTTCGATCCGAACCACTGTCCACCCGTCCCCTCATCAGTGATCCGAGACGCGGGCACCGATACGTGCATCGAGGCGAAATACCGCACAATTTCTAAGTGGCTTGTGATTGGATCTGGCGGTTCGTAGCTTTTGCCTTTAGTCCATCGTAGGGCGAGACGAAGTACATTGAGCTGTATCAATATTGTGGTATCACGTTTCCTCCATTATTCTTTATTCAGAACTCCCCTCATTATGTCTCTACAATTGCAGACAATTGGAATTACTTTAACGCCGTCTTCAATTTTATAGACCACGACACTCACTGCATTTGACGAGCATGTATGTAGCGCCATTACTGAAAAGAAGTGCTCACTGCCGGAATCCCAGCCTCGCACATATATTATATATGGGTTTAATTTAGCTTTTCTAAAAATAAGAATCCCTTAAACATTTACCAAAATAATTTATAAACACAGCTCAGATTAATATTTTATCTTACCGGTGTTGGCCTGGGATACATATAAACATTTGCTTAAGACAGTTTCACAATTGCGTTTTTTAGTAAAAATATAGTAAAATTAGCAGGGGACTGAAATTATTATAAAAGCCAAAATATTGCTTCCAAAATTCCCATTGAATTTTGAGACGTGGTGTTATCTGACCTAGCAGAGAAACTCACCTAAACCACATAGTACTGAAAAAGTATATTCACGTTCCTTTTTACGTTCGTGCACTCCATGAATCATTACCTTTGCATTTGTTGGATGTATTTTTGATAATAGTGTTCTACGTGATTATACAAAGCATTTTTTTTCAAAAAATCCATTTTCTGGCGTGCATAAGTGAATTGAGCAATTGTATTTTTCATGTTGCCATAACAATTTTAGCCATATAAAAAAACTTGCGACATGAACTATCGCATATTGAAAAACAGTAGCATTGTCGTACTTTAATATTTATATAAATCATGTGCAACTGTATTAACCATAAATGTGCCTCAGTACTTTTGAAGACTCATTCGTAAATCAAGACAAGATTCGCCTTTTTAATACTTACAGTATATTGGTTATATCTCAACCCGCCATTTTTCAAATTGTTATCGCGACTATGTAGATTACTAAGGTCTAGAATTTATTTAGAGTTATGTTACAAACATAGACATCTTTAAGTATTACCTATTTTGTTTTTTCCAGGAAGTTTGTGGAATGATCATCTTGTACTAAAGTAATTAAATGTTTTTTTTCTCCATACAATATATTTTTATAAGCAAAAGCACATTAGAAAAGAGCTCTCCTTTCCATTGACGTTCTAATATTTAAATATTTTATCCCACGACTTAATCTTTATACTGTAGCTTAAAAACAGTATTTCAAAAACTAGGTATTAAACAATTCCTATGATATATATACATTAATCGAAACAAACAATGGTTTGACTGAAGTTTCTCGTGCAAATATCTGACATGTCGGGAGTTAACGACCCTAGAAATAATCCTAGCACGCTTCGTGGAATGGGCGATCCATCATTTCAAGGGATCAAGTTGTTATGTTTCCTTCGAGCTACCCTCGAACGGAAGCGTAGGTTTCTTATTTTCTTCTAGAAACCAGATTTATATGCACAGATTCGCGTGCTAATGTCAAAACCAGTCCTGTAGAATATCGGTCTCACTCAAATGCGTCTTCATTTCACGACGAAAACAATAGATTTGAAGTTCAATAGTTTACAATTTGTTTGTTTGGCTCTATTAGCGTAGTAGGTAATATAAACACCAATATTCGCTGTGCCGCAGCAATTCTTGTTTTTTAACGACTCCTTCGAACATTGTTTGTATTTTGTATGTAGTCTTTCATAATTGCATGATGATCAAGTGCATGTGAAAGTGTTCGCAATTTGGTCCAATTGCGTTGAAAGTGAGCTCTCGGTAGCACCAGGTTTCTTGAATTAGTTTTTCTTCGTTCGCCGGAACTGTTTAAGTTAGTTTTGTTTGTCTAGGCTCGTGCAGCTGTAATATTCCACATTATGTTTCTTTTATGTGATGCCAATGCATGCAGATATTTAACATATTTATGTGAAAGTAAAATTTGTTGTGTGAATGTCAATTGATATCGAGAAGCAATACTCAGTTAAACCAAAGCAACTCATGTCTTCATTGTAGAAGCGCAATGTGGGTAGTAGAAGAAGACTGCAAACTACGGGTTTCAACGAACACCTGTCGGTAGTAATTGCATGTTTTCACTTGCTTCAGGGCAGTTATATATTGCACATAGATAAAGGAAGTATTCTACTGATAATGCTAACACGTTCAGTATAAGGGTAACTTCTTATTGTATACAGCAAAATAATATAATTTTTCGATATTAAGAAGATACTCTTGCCGCCTTATTTGGGAGCACTAATTTGGGGTTGAGTTTTTACTGTAGCTTCAAGGAAGTTTTCGAAATGTCTGGGAGCCTCTATCGTACGAGCTAAATTAGCAATAATAATGTTCAAACGTTCTTTACCTTTTTACATCCCATATCAGAGAGTGGTGTGTCACTGGCCCCTTGATATCACATTAGAGCAGTCTGTGCAAAGTAAAGTTAGTTCCCCGGCGCCGAATTAAAATGTTTTTCATCAAAGTGAGCTTGACATCTCGGACAAGATCTAAGCGCGTAGAACAGGAATTCAGGGCCGGCTCTTCATCTCCGAGCCACCCATGTCAACCAACAAATACCCGTGTTAACGAAAAACCAACCGCAATGATATACACCATTGTACTCTAGGCTAAAAGGGCGCGGTGTGTCATGATCGCTTGGGACTAGAAAAAAAGAGGGGTGTTCAACTGAACTTGGCGGTGCTTCGAAGGAAGTAATAAAATTAATGTATAGATTGCATGAAATTGCCTACTCACCTATTTTCCGCGCAGCTGGCAAAGAAAGATAGTCTTCTCCTTTATAGAGAAACGCTGAGAATCTTCGATGCGTCGCCAAATCAAAATGCTCCTGGCAGTCGTTATTTTCATCGGCATTGTTCAAACCACTAGTTGTGCATTTTCAGGCAACATTTAATCGCTGCAAAACCATAATCACAAAAAAAAAAAACTTAAGTCATGTTGATCACATGCACTACATGAAAAATAACGTGTTTAAATGTCTGGATATGAATGGATTCGAAAAACACTAGATTTGAAAAGTCACCAATGTTTTCAGGTGTCATTGAGAAAGAAAAAAAAAAAAACGCTAACTGTTCACTCGAAGCTGGAACTACACACGAACAATCCATTTATACAGAAAAAGTTATTTTACGTACTTACGTCAAATTGCACTTTGTTAGGCACGATACAATCAGTATTTCACTCATGTTTTAATCTATTAGTCGTTCTAAAACTGAAAAAGTAGGAATTTTGATGCAAGAAACAAAAAAAAAAGTTTTTTTTTTCATAAAGTACCGATTTCTATAACCATTGTGGCTGTCTTGTTGCTAATAACCTGACTATGTGACATCACAGCAATATAAATATTTAAATGGGCACTTTGTTGTTCATTATAGCAGATATTATTATATACAGCCAGCCTATACTACAACTTCTCTTTTTTAACGTACAGACTCTCAGCTATGTTAGATTCGATGCATCAGTATAGATTTTTTTTCTCAAAATCTTCAACATTTAAAGTCCTGGAACCTAAAACAAACTCTATTACACATATAAAGAGTGAAATTTTCGATAACCGGCAACCAATGAGAGGGGCATCATTCAGGATGTACTCGTAGAAATGAACTCCTATTAAAACGATGGTGCGTAGTGAGCCCGTGCAGGACAACATTACGCCAATATCAAATTTTTTTTTTTACCCACTCCAATCCGTAGTCATGTTTGCAGTTAAACATCGTGCTTAAAGTATTGAGAACATTATTTTAAGCTTTTAAGTCAATAATGGCAATACGTGAAAGGTGGAAACAGGTCGGAATTCTAATGAGGTAAACATTCCACGCGAACACTTTTTTATTTTCAATGGAGGAAGTTAGAAGCCGATTATTTTTACGTTCGACGTTTTATACTCCCCTTTTATTTAACGGTGGAGCAGAACCGATGCTACGAGACATCAGACCCAGCCCAATGCCATGCGAGTGTCCCATAAACTTCTGGAGGGGCGTTGCGACGTGCGAGGTACAGTGTCAGTTGAAATGCTAGCAGCTCTACATTGGCTGGGACTGCTAATAGTTTTCACTGCGGTCCATCACAAGATCAAATGGTGTATAACATCGGTGTTGGTGGACGAGCGCAAACAAGGAGCTTGGCGCTTCATCAAACACGGCGTTTCAGCAAACAAGGCAACAACAAAAAAGCTTGAGTTATAAATCACGAGCAAATAAAACCCCAGATGACCGCCTAATTCTTCTCGGTAAACAGGCAAATGTTTTTCCCGATCGCGTAAGCTAATTATAATCTTATGAGTTTAACTTCCTCTTTTTTTTTCTAACAGTCAATCTTGTCATTTTCTCGTTGCTTTTTCTTGCCCCAATGGCGAACTTAAAAAGTAAAGTAGGTATAAAAGAAGCGAAACATTGTAGCTGTGACGGTATATTCCCAGTTTCTCACTCTAATGTGGGCTAGATGAAAAAAAAAAATTGATTCATATAAAAGTAACCAGGTAATAAGGCTGATAAAGAAAATGATTAATATTCAACAACTTTAGTAATATCCTGGAGAGTATAATATATGCGTAATAATATCCCCAAAACAAAGCGCGAAATAAAAAAAAGGTTCAAATGGTTGTCTTTTCTGAAAGATAAAACTGACTTGAATCGTAAAATATATTTGGGCTTTTCCACAGTCAAATAAGGTCTAAAAATATTTATGAACTCATCCTTGTCATGGGAAATCGGAGATCAGTCTCTGTTTAAGAAAGTTTGGGTGAACTCAGTCTATGTTTGGTGAGGTACTGCTCAATTATAACTAGGGTTTGCAAGTTCACGAACATTCGTAGTAAGAATCGCTACTAATAGCAATCACAATAATACCATGTATGCAATAACTACCTGAAGTGCTTCGTAATTCGTGAAATTGGAAAATATTGAATCTATGATCGTGATACGAATTTGATGCGGGCGTGCAGAAATACACAACAAATCAAAACACACAAATAGAAAAAAAAAGAAACCACTTAAGGATCTATTGCAACTCACTCTACAAGTAGTACCACAGACTGAAAATAACTAAAATAACAATGCCACATTCGTTCTCACACGCAACCACTATGCCAAACAAAAAAGAACGAATATATATTAGGCCCAAAATGTGAACGCAAAGTTTCAAAAGTTACACTGTCAAGTGCAATATTATTTGCACAAAAAAAAAACATTTAACAAATGTGGAATGGTAAATTTAACAATTTGGAAGCCATAGTTTGTTCACTTAGTGAACATCCTCCACTTCTCCGTGTGACAAACGGGATAACACGACAAATGCCTTCTCAACAATACTGAGATTAGCAAAAAGCATGCACACCTTATTTCTTCCTCGTTAAGCTGTGCACTGTCGATATGTATATAATTTGCAAACTATTTATTTATCTTCAGGTATTTAAATCATTCATTAGTGTGGGAATCATAAGCCACATCAAAAATAGCCCTTGAATCTTTTGCTTTTGTAAAAGGAAGAGTTTTTCAGTACAGGTTAATGTTGACGTACCCCAAACAATGTGACACTACGTTAAATGCGAGAAAAACAAATAATTATAAATCATCAGTTTAACATTCGCCGGAAAAACAGAACGGCATCAATATATAAGCCATATCACACAAAATAGTCTCCGAATGAGGTAGTTTATATGGTTATCTCGAGTCATGTTCTTATTAAAAACACTTCGAGAGTTTTAAAAGCACCAGCTATTTTAATTGGAGACAAATTTTAATTGGAGAAACGTATTAAGTAATACGATATGCGTATTTTTGGTCCAAAAGTTTTAGCTTTTGTCTTACTGTTATTGATTTATATTAGTTCCTATCGCCCCATTATTTCATTGTCTAAAGTCGGGTGGGCCATATCAGTGACTTGATCACAGTTTTCAGAAGAAAACAAAATACGCCCGTATCATCACCATAAATGAGGAATTTAGCTTTAACGTTAACGTTTACGATATCGTTGATATTCAAGTTAAAAATAAATAGTCCTAATATACTATCTTATGGAACACATGAGATGATCGGTTTCGTGATAAAACAATAAATATTAATGTCTGCATATTGTTGGCAGTAATGTGGGTAGGACTTAAAAAGTTCCAGTGCTCGATCACGGATGCCATAAATTTCGAGCTTCTTAAAATTGATATCATGACTAATGCAATGGAAGTCCTTGGCAAAATCTAAAACACCCCTACAGCAATTTGTTTTTCTTGAAAAAAATGAAATACATTGTTTTTTTTTAGAAGTAAGGCTGTTTCAGTTGAACAGCTATTCCTAAAACAAAATTGCGACGTAGTAATAAGCTGATATTTAATTGAAAGTCTACCAAACGGCGGTGAAGTAGCTCTTCTAAAACATCAAAACAAACGGGTAGTATAGAAATAGGCCTATGGTTACCCAACACAATTTATCGCCTTTCTTAAGAACAGATAGTTTCAGCCCCTTGCATGCTTCTAGGAAATCCACCAATTTCAAAAGAAAGATTAAAAATGTACGTTAACGCAGTGAATTTTCATCTACGTTACAGCTATCTAGGTTACGGCGTTACAGCTACAGCTATTATTTAAGTGAGCGATGTCATTTACGGCTTCCAGGCTTGTTATTGGTTCTAAAATATCGAACTTCAGCTGTTATGGAGGATGTTTTTGCAAGAGTCAGTGCCATCGGCATTGCCAGCTAAGTTTTACGAAGTATTTATGAAACACATACTATAGTTCTCCCCCATTAATTTCATCCCTTTCTGTTCTAATGTATCGACGGCACTTGACACTTGTGAAGCTTGAACTAGCTACCCCAGATGATGCCACATCAATTCAGTACGACCATTTGCTGGAAAAAAAAAAGATATGAGTAGTATCTTCTCTTTGCATGCCTGAGCTCACTAGTCAGACTGTTTCGGTATGCTTTATATTTTTTTAGATCATCGGGATCACGGGGTTTGATAAACCTTTAAAACACTAATGTCTTTCACGCGCATTTTATTGATCAAATTGGGATTTACCCACGGTTAACGAATATTTTTGTTCATATTTTCGTATTTTATATGTCAAGTAATGTTTATGTTGTTTAAGCATTTCTTCAAAAAATATATTCTAAGAATCGCCAACAATAGTTTGTGTTAGCACCGCATCCCAAATTGCAGCTGCAATGTCCCACCTAGAAGTATTCAGGGTATTAATTTTTATATTTTGGTAGACTATAGGTAGGTATTCAATCGTTTTTTGAGATATATGGTTGTTCACACACAAATTGGTTTTGAAAATTGTCAGTCAAATCACAAAAAATGACTGCGCTCTTCACTTGATCGCTATAAAAGTGTGTAATAAATGAATCTAAAAGAGTTGTAGAGTGTAGCGTCATCCTTGTGGAATTGGAAATCTTAAAAATGAATCTCTTTATGCTAATAAGGCTCTGCAAGTACACGGAGATGCCCATAGCATTTTGTAACGTTCTTCCAAAGTACACTAAGATGCCCATAGCATTTTGAATAACTGCATTTGTCTCTACAGCGTATTATGTCAAACAGTCCATTTAAATAAATATAATAAAGAGTATGTAACCTAGCGTTGTGCTTTTGATATAATTTCTTGCACTTTCGGTTATATTATAATTTTATATAGATTCAGAAAAACATAAGCGAGATGGCCAAACAAACAACAAAATTTTACTCTGGGTATTTCACCTGATTCGTTCCTTTTTCTTTCATTTCAGCTTTTTAGACTCGCCTATCTTTTAAGTAGTGCCTTATATCATTTAAGTGAAGTTATTGTGAAGATATTTATAGTATGCTTATATTTATATTTCTATATAATGCTTTCCCAATTTGCCTGATTCTCGTATTTTTTAGATTTACAGAATTATCAGTAGTCTCTTCTGCTCAACACACAGCTCCACATAAGAAGTTATTAGGATGTAAGCGTTTTCAAAACAACGCAAAAAAAAAACTCGAGTTTAACATTTCGAAAAAAAAATTGAAACACAGTAGCGAAGAACTCTTCAATTATCGACCTATCCCTCGAGAGACGATTCTTCCTGCTCTATCCGCGACGTCGGTCACTCTACGTTCAGCCCCAATCTCCTGATCGCAATCTTCAAAACTACCGAGAAAAAAACATCTCTCTAGAGTGTTGCGTTTTCAGGTCTAAAATGACCGCCCAAAATTTCTCCTTTAAGCTGTACATTACGTGTAAATAGTCTGAGGTCCCGGAAATACTTGCCTTCGTGCCCACTGTTGTGAAGTGCTCTGAAAGAGAAGAAGCAATGTTTCAGGAAGCCGCGGTTAAGTATGAGCTTAAATACGGTGTACACCCTAAAAAAGATCCGTTCTTACAAGGTTCTTGGACGCCTTTATAACTATTTCAGCTCGGAGAAAACGGTTTTGCCTCAAGCACTATCGCCCCGTTGCGCGCTAGAAAGGAAACTGTGCGATGAAGAACCCTTCGTATAAAAAAGAAAGAAAAATATATATGTTTTTACGAATCTCTTTTTAGGGGGTGCTTAAAAGTATTTTTTAGAATTCAAAATATTGACAAGCCGAGGAACCCTTTAGCATTATTTTACGACCAAGTTTCTTTAGAGTTTAGTATATAAAATACTAATTTGAGAAAATTCATTTCATTTATTGGTTCCCCTTAAGACCCACGAGGGGTATTACAAAGGGGGGGGGACATTTGGCAGGACAGTGTCGAAACAAAAGAACGCTAGTAATATAAAACAAGAAAATTATCACAGATGGAGATGAACGGCAACATTATCGGCGAATTTCTCTGGGTCTATTATTGTGACAATGGCTTCGGGTAGTTGGTTCCAGTCACTAATAGCAAGCTGAAGAGGCGAGAACTTGTAAAGGTTAGTTCTGGGAATGTCAAGGTGTAATTTGCAGGGGTGGTCAAGTCGGCGTGAGATAAAAGGGGCAGATTTACAATAGATCAACTTACGAGATGGAGAGTGATTAAAATTTTGTGAAGCAATATCAGTCTGTTTAACGTTCTACGGTCTTTCAAAAGAGGAAGCTGTAGGGATGCTTTTAGAGAGGTTACACTTACTGGGAAGTTGTAGTTTCTCAAAATGAAATGAGCTGCTTTCTTTTGAATTGACTCTAATTCATTTTCTAAGAAGACTTGGTGAGGGTTCCAGATGGCTGAAGCATATTCCAGAATGGGTCATATTAGAGCGGTATAAGCTGTTAGTTTAGTTTTTTGAGATGCGAGGTAGAGGGAACGTCGGAGAAAACCGAGTGATTTGTTAGCTTTGGCTGATATATGGTTAACATGATATTCCCAAGAAAGATTACTGCTTAGGAAAACTCCGAGGTACTTATAGTGCATCACTTGCTCTATGTGGTTGTGTAAAAGAGTATAATTAGATTTTGTCGGAACACGTTTAGTACTAAAGACCATGGACTTAGTTTTTTGAACATTAATCTCCATCTGCCATTTTCCACACCAAGACTCAATCTTGACAAGGTCATTTTGCGAAGTGCTACAGTCATTTACATTATAAATTCTAGAGTACATCACACAATCATCTGCAAACAATCTTAGAGTCGAGTTAATACAGAGAGACAAATCATTAACATAAATCAGAAATAATAATGGTCCCAGCTCGGTTCCCTGCGGTACACCTGATCTTACTTGCATGGTCGTAGAAGACTGTTCATGAAGAGAAACATACTGAGTTCTAGATGTTAGAAATGATTCGATTCAGTTTATAACGCCTCTGTCAATATGAAAAGAGTGAAGTTTTTGAATCAATCGAGAGTGGGGAACTTTATCGAAGGCTTTTGAGAAATCAATGAAGATGGCATGAATATCTGTCCTTGGCATGTAGGCTTTCATGAATATCTGTAGTTAATTCAAAAAGTTGCGATTCACATGAGAGAGACCGTCGAAAACCGTGCTGGTTTGCAAACAATAGATTATTGGAAGATAAGTGATTCATTATTTGTGAATATATAACATGCTCCATCAGTTTACTAGGTACACTCGTTAACGAAATAGGTCTGTAATTTGTTATACACATTTTAGAACCGTTTTTGAAAACTGGGGTTACTTTAGCATGTCTCCAGTCGACTGGTATGTCACAGGAGTACAACGACTGATTGAATAAATTAGATAATAAAACACATGGCACTTCTTTGGTTAGCTTAAGTAGTTTAGTTGAAATACCATCGGGCCCAGGGGCGGAATTGAATGGAAGATCATTTATTAGTTTTTCAATGCCGGCTGGTGAAACGTCGAATTTGGCCATTTCATGAACAACTTCATGGGGGGAAATGGGCATAGGTAATGGGAATTCTTCCTCTGTGAAAACACTACAGAAAGCTAGGTTCATGGTTTCACATGCTTCTAATTCGGTTAGATCATTCCCGTCGGGATCAATAAACTTGGAAGGTAATCTGTCTTGGGGGGGCCGAATCGCTAACCAGAACTTTTGAGGGTTTGTTATGAGTAGATTTCGGAGATCGCAATCAAAATACTTACGCTTGGAGTTTTTTATCTGGTACTTATATTGTGAGGCACTCTCGCGATATCTGATCCAAGTATCTGGAGACCCCGTTGATTTGGCGAGTCTGAAGAGGCGTTTATTTTTCCTTAGGAGCTTTGTGTGCTTAGCAGAAAACCAGGGCTGCTGGGAACTGGATGCAATGCAGACCCTGGGCACAAATCTGTTTAATGACTCAATAAGAGCCCCTTTAACCAGTCTCCAGTTCTCTTCGACAGTTCTACTTTGAAACCCTCGAAAAAACGTAGTGGCAAAAATAGACATATATTGGTGAATGGCATCTATGTTGGAATTGGAATATTGGAATTGAAAGTGCAACGCTAATTGGGATGTGGTCACTAAGCGGCTCTAAATATGTAATTGCGCTTACAAGTTCAGGGTTAGAGATCAAGGACAGCTGTGCCTCGTGTTGGCTGATTTACCACTTGTAATAGGGAAAGGGCGGTGGTTATATTAACGAATTCCCGGCTTGAAGTGGACAAAGAGGCCCCGTAAAAAGGTGTTCCGTATGCAGGTAATGTAGGCCACTCGATGTCCGGATAGTTGAAATCGCCAGCAAGTACGATTGTATCCATTGGGAATCGGTTAACTAAGGTTTCTAAATGGTTGTTTAGTAAGGATTGGAAGTCAGTAGCTCCTGGTGGTTTATAACAAGTTACCACAAGAAGATGAGCAGTAGGAGTACTTATTCGAACCCAAACAACTTCAATATTAGGGGCAATGTCAGACTGAAGGAGATTTAATGAATTTATCACAGCAAGAGGTACTCCCCCACCCTTCTTTCCCTGCCTGTCTTTCCTGAATATGTTGTAAGAGGCCAGTGCGCTTAGCTCGGAATTCGGTATCTCGGAGTTTAACCATGATTCAGTTAGTACAACAACGTCAGCAGAACATGAATGCATAAGAGAATATAAATCATCTTGTTTACGATAAATGCTCCTTGCGTTTGCTACTAGGAATGAGATCGACGTAGAGCGATTTGTATGGATATGCCTATTGGTTGGTTGTTATGTCTGAGTAAGCAGGACAGTGTTTGAAAGTTTGTCGAACCTGTATTGACTTCTTCCGATAAAAAGTTTATCGTGACGCAGCTTAAATTCACTCCCCTGGTTTTTCGCAAACGATATCAGCGCTTTTCTAGCTGCACGAGTGTCTGGTGATAAGTCTTCGCTAAGGCGGAATATTGTTCCCTTGAGTGCCGGCGCTTTTGATAGTATGAGTTCTCTATCTTTGTAAGAATTAAATTTGATGATGACCGGACGGGGGTTTACGTCATTTCCGCGGTAGGGCCCTATTCTGTGCGCGCGTTCTATAGCTTGAGGCGAAAGACAGACACCCAGCCTAGTTTCACAGAAGTTAATAGCTTTCTCTTCCGATTGTTTCCAGGATTCACCGGGGACATCGGGGATATTGTAGAGCAGAAGGTTATTTCTTCTCGACTGGTTTTCGAGGTACTCGCATCTTTGTGTTAGCAAGTCTAGGCTAGCAGAGTTTTCCTCAGTTCTGGCTAAAACCTTCACAACCTCTTCTTTAACCTCTTTTAAGCCAGCACACTCATGCTTAATTTCTTGTATTTGAGCTTTAAGAGCACCCAACACTTCGTCTGTCTGATCCTGCCTTTGCTGTAGGGACTTAATTTCATTCAGTATCGTTTGTTGTCCTGCGTTCAGTTTGGTGAGCATAGGCAAGAGTAGATCCGTATCTGCACTGGAATCAGAAACAGGGCCCGGATTTGTTTCTACGTCACTGCACAACAATAAAAGTTTCTTCAAATAACCCACGACACTATTCCGAACAAGGCAGACACGCTCATACACTTGTCGAGGGCACGACACCGCAATGATAAACACATTATTGTCATGATAAGAAGATGAGTAACAGACCTGTGATACGAAGTGAGTTGAGTACGGCACTCTCAGCTCGGTGTCGTGCCCAAAGTGCCGGTAGTCGCGGCCGTGCTTTTGTAGTACTCCTGGTACGCCCCTCTTCACGCCAAACTGCACGTGATGTGGACTGTGTTGCCAACCGAAGAGCGGGATTGCTTCCATTGTTGACGGCGAAGTCGAGAAAGCCACGGAAGGCTGGATGATCTGCGGAGGGTAGACGCTGGCTTTGCATCCACCTTGCGGTGGGCTGATGTTGGGAGCAGCCGGTAATCCAAGCACCAGCGAGATGATGAAGGCCCCTGCCACCTGTGATACGAAGTGAGTTGAGTACGGCATTCTCAGCTCGGTGTCGTTAAGTTAGCGTGCTTTCCATGGATAAAAAAAAAATAAGACTGAAAATCGTTCACACGTTTTTTTTTTTTTTGTACAAAAATATCTATTGCGTTGTGAACGTGAAGTCTTCAATCTTTTTGTTTTGCTACATGTAGTTAAAGACATCAGTGTAAGTATGTGTATATGTTGGGAATATAAAAGATTTGAAATGTCGGTGACTCTTTTTCTAACCTAGTGTTGAGAATTTGATCTGTCTTTCTGAATATATTTGGCAAGCTTAGAAATGTTTGTAAACATTCCCGATCGAACGAGTTTTTAAATAGAAACGTAGGACTCTGTCGATAAGGGCAAAAAGAAAAAAAAAAACGCGCATTTAAGTATATGTTTTTTCAACTTGAAATATATGCGAAGTTTTGGTTGATTGGAAATTCACTTCGAATAAACATATTTGAAAGATACGTAATCCGAGCACGGCATAACAAAAAGTGGCTCTATCAATTTTATGACTTGTGAACAGCCACCTATTATGAACTGAAAAAAAAAAAATAAGTACATGAAGATTATTCTCATCCTTGTTTATGTACCATGCTTGATACAGCAGCATAAAGCAACATAGATTGGTAACTGCTAGAGTGAATTTCTAAAATATACGAGATACATTTTTTTTTGCCCTTCGGAAATCTTGAATTGACTTCATTTAGCCAGCAGAGGTCATTCGTTCCAATCTTCTAAAGGAGGAGAACGTGTTGCTGAGGGTCAAGTTCTTATTACGTTGCCCTTGACAACCGAAGGTTTCTTGTCGGCAAAGAATCCAATACTACCCCGCCTATGTGCCCCTCTAATTGCCGGCACGCTAAGTCACGAAGACAATATGGGATCGCGAAGGCAATAAAAAAAGGCAACAAAAATTCTCCCCCAGCCCCCCCCCCCCCCCCCCCCCCCCCGAAAAATAAAAGTGAGAATGAGCCCGTTGCCTAGCTGTTAGTCAATTATTGAGGGAAGGTTATTTTTAGCAGAGTGAAGAATTCGTGTTCTCGACGGCATCTTTCATTAGAAAGCTCTTGATTGTCATGCTCTTAAACTGTAGAAAACTCCTTTCTTTTTCTTTCGAACAAATGAACGGCAATGGACTACATTCCTTATAAAGTTGATATTCTTTATTGCAGTGAATTTATGTTTTTTCTATATTTATTGTCCAAAACCAGCTCAAAGTTTAACCGCCTTTCCCCTCCATCGTTTTTAATGAACACGTCTCAAACTTAAAGGGACCCTGCAAATCGTTTCTGGTAAATTTTAAATTTGCTTCGCGTTTGTTGGAATTAGGAAATTGGACTCTAGCACACATTCAAATATTATAAAGGAAACATCTGATGTATTTTGAACATAATAGGTGAAAGTAGTTCGAATATTTTAGGACATTTTCTATTGTTGATGACGTCCTTGCACTGAACCAATAGAGAACCGAAACGATAAGACCTTGCAACAACCACGCGCGATTTTCATAATTTTTTAAATTAATACCCAGTTCTGAAGATGTAAACGCCCCAGCGATTTACGGGTGTTCCAAGAAAGGCATCACACTCTTGAAAGGATATCAAAAGGTGTCAGGTGCCTATTCATCCAGTCCTGTCAACATAATTCTATGTCGTAATTATCCGACGCTCTAGATCAAGGGCCTCAAAACTGTTTGGCTAAAGCAGTGGTTCTCAAATGGGAGCCCGCGGACCCCCTGGGGTTTGCGAAGGCATTTTTGGTGTCCGCAAAACTCTGCCTCATCAAGCAAGCCCTTACAAAAACAAGTCTCAACATTCTTTTTAATTTTTTTAGACTTCTTATTGACTTTCCGGGATCCTATTGAATTCCCTTTTAAAGCACTTTGTCTTGATTAATGTCAAAAAACTTTCAAAAGAAAAAATACTGAATTTTTTTTGTAGACTTATTTATAAAAAAATTCAAAAGGAAAAACAAGATTTTGTTCTGTAGACTTATTTATAAAAAAATTAAAAAGAAGTTCTAACGACGTTTTTTTGTAAGTTATTTTCTAAAAAAAAACTTAATTGACATTATTTCTTTATATTATTTTATAAAAAGAGAAAAAAAAAATTTATATGGTTTGCGGTCGTGTGTGGGGTCCGGCATGACGGCGATGGATACATGGTTCAACAAACCCCTATAAAAATGTTTTTTGACTTTTTATTGAAAATGTGTTGACTTGTTCACTCTGATTACTTTCTTTTGACTTTGACTTCCTGTTGACATGGTCAACAGAATGTTTGTTGATTTTGTGTTGAAACTTTTTTGATGATTTTCTTCCGCCTGAGTCAAAAGAAAAGCTGTTGACTTTCTATTAACTCTACGTTGATCTTTTTCTGCTGACTTCCTCTTGAAAGTGTCATCAGAAATACTGCAGACGTTCTGTTTACTTCGTGTTGAAAATATTCGGTTGACTTTCTGTAGCCAGTGTTAACAACAACGCTACAGACTTTCTATTGACTTTTTATCGACCATGGTACATCTTGACTAAATGTCAAAAGTCACTAAGTTTCTCAATGCTCTCTGACAAGTTGAGAACCGCAGGAAGGTGCTTCAGTTCTCCTGCCTCCAGCGCGAGCCTTCTATCATTGATAGCGCTTCGACATCTCGCGCCCCTTGAGCTCGAGCGCGCAGTCAAAGCATGACGGAAGGCATGGGGCGCGTGCTGGAAGCCAGGCGTTCGGAAAACACGCCCTGCCGTTCCCACTTTGTAATAACTATCATGACTTTATTGACCCTATTCAACTAGTCAACTAGTAAATAAAGCAAAATAACTATTTTAAAGTGGAGCAACCGCCTTGACTGGCTTCGTCCTGAGTGCTGCTGTGCAGAGAAGCGATAACATTTGTTCTAGGAGCCGTTTTCGGTGACGTTGTTTTAGCGACTACGCGGAATCATTATTAGTTGTACCAATGCTTTTTAGTAAGAGATGGAGTCCACGAACTTCGAAACACTGTCTTCCCTTTGAAAGACATTCGAGAAGGAGATCGGACACTTGGAAACTTAGCAAGTGCTGAGGTGGTCACCGGCAAAATGATTACCTTAAATATGTAGGCTATATAAGGCTCTGGAGCAGTTAACCAGACTGTGATTCGGCTGTTGAGTGCTTCATGGTGTTGGTGTTTGTTTTCAATGTTTATATGTGGGATGTGTATGTACCAAAGGGACACTATTTCCTAACAAAACTCAAATATATATATTAAAAAATTGAGTGCCTTTTTTAACGGCAATCTGCGGTTCCGTCAAAAGGAATTCAACAAAATTATGTAAGAAGGAATTCTAAAAAATGTATGTAAGAAGGAATTCTAAAAAATATAAGTGGCCAATTTTAACTAGGAGTTAAAGAAGTTGTCAAAATAAAGTCTAAAAAACATCAAAAAAGTTTAAAAAGAAATTCAATACGATTCCAGAAAAGTTTCAACAGAAATTCAAAAGAATTTAACTACAGATTTTTGTAAGGGAGCCCGGCAAATAAAGTTGAATTGTTTTCATATTTACATAAAACGATCGAAATTTCGGGTGAGTTTTCTCGTGTGTATGCCAATCAGAAAAGTCTACTTTTCATGAGCCCTTAGTTTTATTCCCTTATTATCTCATTATCATAATTAACCTAAACCTTTCCTTTACCGTCACCACAAAAGGGGTCCTCCATCATATCCGCGGATCCACAAGGGGTCCGCGAAACGTCGATGGTTGAGAACCACTGAGCCAAAGAGCCGGATCGTGGAATTATTGCTGTCTCGTGGGCCGGAAAATATAAATAAGAAAAAACTAAATAAATATTACTACTTGAGCATTTAAATGTAAAAATGTAGAATCTGAGATGGATGAATACATATACTTTATTTTGAAATAAGATATTTAGCTAATTATTATAATGCACTATATTTGGGACACTGAAAACTCCTCAAGCAAGAGTCAAAGCGCATATGCGCTTTATCTTGTGCACACAGGAAAGAGGACTATTGAGAATAGAAGACATGATGCTGACAACATGCGATAGATTAGAAACAGGACACTAAATACAAAATACATGGGAAGGTAAGAACACATATGCAATTACCCAGAGATTCAAAAGGGAACTAATAGTCATCATGCAGGTGTGACAGGACACACCTTACAATAAACAAATTTCTCTCGTTTATTTTGTGGCATTTTTGTTTACGCGTTTGATGCGCGTTGCAACGCCCCTCTTTACGCGAGCTTATTTTTTCGACGGTCGGGGCTGCTGGAAGCGGGCCGCGGGTCGGGCTTCATTGGAAGTACCGCGGCCAGCCAAGGGCCGCTCGGAAGACCGTCACGTGCCGTATTTAGTTCGACGGCTGGGGTGTGGAGATCCCTGCTAAAGACCAATGTCGTCACTGGACACTCGCGTTTTGCACTAATAGGCACGCCCTTCGAGGCAGCATTTGGTTCTCTTCGTCCCTTTGCGGTACCCCTTTATAGCCCGTCATAACTGAACAGACTTTTAGTCCTCTACATTTTACGAACTTGGTACCCACTCCCTTTGCATCGCCCCCTGGGCCATGATGGTATTGAAATAAATAGGCAAAGAATTAAACTGTCCCGCACTTGTGTCAAACAAACCGTGAAACAAAACCTTGTTTTCGTGAACTATGATCATTCTGCCTCGTGAGATTCGCACAGTGGGGCGTCAGTAACACGTCGCTGCCCTGTCACTGTGACAATCATCTTCCAGCCATCACAGATAGCTGCATTCTATATAAAGGCAGCACGTGTAAGTAAAGTGTCGTCTTTCATAGGATTAGTTTGAAGAGTTTAATTACTTTATTTTTTTTTTTAAACTATGGTCGTTTTTGGGGACAAGTACATCTGAGCATAGTTGCAAGGACATTATTCGCAGCGACGTTACGTTCGACATCGGACAAAGTTACGGTATTTTTTTTTCTAAAAACAATGTAAGCTCTCCTGCCTAGAATAAACAGAATAGAGTAAGTAATGTATTCTTCCGTCGGAAGTTTGGGGTAATTTTCTCAGGACAAGACGTCGTAGTCGCACTGAGCTAAGACGCAAGTATTCTCGGCGCTGCGGACGTTGTAGTTCGAGCAATGCGCGTGTTACCATACTACGCCTATGCGTGACTTTGCCATCCTCTCCGAACCATCTCCTTTCATTGTTGTAATGTTTTTCCAAAAGACGCCGTACGAGTTGTGCACTACGCAGTTCAACCAAGAGGGGGCCATCAACCACTAGCCTGATCTTTTTTACCAACCGATTTGTAAGAAAAGTTTGTGGAGGTTTGCGTGATGCTAATGGAGATTAGCATAACAAGAGAGTTCTTCGTGAAATTTTTTCAACGCTGAAATATGATATTTCATCTCAAATGGCCTCCCATCGCACAAGACGCTTTTTTAAAAAATCAAGCACCCGGAACGGTGCAGTTGACTGAGTTTGAAAGCTGCTTCTCAAAGTGCGACGCCAGCCCGGAGTATATCTTGTAATATTTTGAAGGACACGGGCACACCCTGCTCAACCGCCCGCCTTGTAGAAAGTGTAATTTGTTATTTTTTTAAGTGAATTATGTTATAATGTTAAATATGGTCTATAATAGGGGAATGAGCCACAAAGGAGCACATTATAAAGTTGAAAACTCTATCTTTTTAGATTGTTTAGTGATCGTGCATCAAAGTGTGTTAGGGCGCCAGGACTTCGTCAAGCTGCAACCGCAGCTTTTTGTCCTGACGTCTTCCGTTTTTGTACCAACCAGAATGGGAAATAAAATGCATTATTATTATTATTATTATTATTATTATTATTATTATTATTATTATTATTATTATTATTATTATTATTATTATTAATGTTGCACTTAAGAGGAAAGAGAAGCTGGACCTAAATAAAGACAAACGAATTTATGGTAAACATACAAGACCGAACAAAACATTTAAACACATGATAATCAGAAAAGGACCGAGAACAGCAGAACATTTATTAATAGACTCGCTTGTTGAGATAGCCACAAAGACGAAAGCTATAAAACAATACCCCCCCCCCCCCCCCCCCAAACAAAAAGGCGTTCGCGACGTTGACCGAAATTTCCCCTTGGCAAAACAAACACAGAAAACAACTAAAACGCTTGCCTATAAACCAAAATCGGGTACCACAATGTAAACAGAAATAATATAACGTAAATCGGGCGGTAAAACCAAATAACAAAAAGCAAGTGGATAATGGCGCAGAGTGTATTCCATAAAAAAATCAGGTGGTGCAGAAAGATATAGGTCAAACTATAATAAAAAAAAGCAAAACCCTAAGAATCACTTCGCTTTCCTAGTAAAAGATCAGAAAACACTGGCTAGTACAATTGGACTAACTAATTTTGGTGAAGTTTTGTTTTACAGCAAAACGTATACGCAGATAATGCAGCGTGAAAAAAAAAACATATTCTAAAACCACATGAACGTTAAACGAAATTAAACCAAAAGAAACCTAAACCAGAACTAAGCAGACAACGTTAGAAAACAAGCGAGCTGGTTAGCCTTACACATGATTCTAACCGGAGACTACAGATAAAATTAAGAGAACATGATTGTAAACCTGAGACTGGGGCAGAAAGAGAACACATCAGAAGGTAGAAAAAGAGGAGGCAACGTCTCAAACTCAGCTGCAAAGTTTATTTCGTAGACGCCTTTTATACCACAATTCCAACGCCGTCTCTACAAAAAAAAAAAAAAAAAAAAAAAAAAAAAAACTTAAATTGGCAAGAGGACAATGACACTTGGGTACCCTTCTCTTATCTTCCTTGACCTCGCCTGCGAAACACTCACACAAAGGGTCACATTCTATCATAACCACCGCCACCCGGCGAACGTAGGTGAATCACTACCGAACACAAAGAAAGGGTTTGACCTTCAAAGATGCGTTTCCTCTAACAACTCAATCAGTCCGAAGGAACAATACTAGACACTGCTGACAGTCGGAAATTGGGGCCATCTCCAGAACTAAGAACGACATTGCCTTCCTACAACAAACCACAAATGGCTAAACACTGTGACTTTCTCGAACACGTCCAAAAATACACATATAAACACTGCTAAAAAAAAAAAAAAAAAAAAAAAAAAAAAATTACAAGCGTAGAAATTGTTTACATTCGTTCCCAAACTGCAATGACGCCTGACTTATACAGTTGCCAGACGTTTTTATACAAATTGTTTCTTGTACTACACGTTTCATATCGTTACGTTCTTTGTGAACTACTTCCGTTTCCGACCAGTTGGCTTTACAATTATTACACTCTAGAAGGTGCCTTGCTAACTCGGAATTGGACGCGTTGTTTTTCACATTCCGTTTGTGTTCCGTCAGTCTATCATTTATACATCTCGACGTCTGACCTACGTATTTAAAACCACACTCCAAAGGGATCTCATAAACCACAGAATTCTCACACGAAACCGACTTTTCGCGGTGGGCCTTCTGGCAAACTTCCTGTTTCGATTCAAAAGGTGTAAGTTTGCATAACTTAAAATCTGATGTGAACACTGTTTCTACGCCAAACTTTTTCGCCGACGCTCTTATGTTATGGGAGATATCGTGAAAATAGGGTATAGCAACCCGTCGGTTCCTCACACTTTGTTCATCCCGCTTTTCTCTGATTTGAATAGAGAGCTGTCGTTTTAGAAAAGTTTCCTCATACCCCGCGTCCTCCAGTCTTCCCCATTGTTTTTTTAAAGCTTGACTCATGAAATGTGTACATGATCTTTTTAGCGCATTACCAATTAATGATTTCGCCACTCCCGCCTTAACAATTTTAGAGTGACAACTTTGTTTGGGAAGCACCGGTTTAGCCATCTTCTTACCATATTCCCAACATAAACCATTTTTCACCTGAATGCGCAAGTCCAAAAACTGCAACACGTTCTCCTCTGGTTTTTCTATTGTGAAATGTAACTCCGGGGCCGTTGACCTAATAAGCTTTTCAAGATACTCCGACTTTCCTTCTTCAAACGTGCATACAAAAATATCATCTACATATCTTCTGATGAAGCCCACGTTCGGTGACAACTCAACCATCCTGTCAAACAACACTCTATCCAAACTGTTGAGGTATATCTCAGCTAACAACGGAGCGACCGACGAGCCAATGCATACACCTTCTTTCTGAATGTATTTTCGATTATTGTATTCGAGGACTGTTGACTTTAAATAGAGATCCAACACGGTAAGGAAGCTTTCCACAGTTACGCCCGATTCTGATTGAAACTTTACCAGATTCAACTCTAGCACCTCCTTCACTGCGTTCATCAACCTCTTCTTTTCCAGAGAATAATATAAATCTTTTATATCCATGGTGAATACCGAACCCTTCCTCCCATGGTTGTGTTCCAAGATCTGAATTAGTTCTTCTGTGTTTCTCAGCGATAAGGATTTGTCCAAACTGACCTGACTTAACCCATGCTGCAGAAACTTAGACACTACTTTTTGCCACGTTCCGTTTTCGTTTACAACCACTCTAAGAGGCATCTCCACTTTATGGTCCTTTAGAAAAAATTTCAAACATAGGTACATTTTGGATTGATTCATTATGCTTTTGGCAACTTGCTCTTTATCTTCCTCCTTGAACACTGTGCATATATCCCTTCTCATCTTTACCATCTTTCCGTTCCAGTCTTTGAACAATACACTCATGGCATTTTCAGCTTTGTTTTGAAATTCTTTCATTGGGAGGATACCAAACCTCCCCGTTTTATCCGTTTGGAGTAATTTTAACGACCGTGAATCTATCTCATTCTTGACCATGTTTACATCCTTAAAATTCCTTTTTTCTTTCGGGTACAAGTCTCCCATGACTTTATCTAATCTCCCCACCGTCTGATCCACAAAAGCCGTCTTTTCATCATGACCTACTAAGCGCGCAACGTTTTGAACGCCGGAAAACACATCGAGTCTGGAAGGCCTCACATTTAGACAAAATTTAGGTCCCTTGGCTAAAAAACGTTCCGTTCTTTCGGAAATCAAAATGTTGCACGGGTTTTACAATCATGTTCAACTTACACCAGCTCGCCTGCACTCTGACCATTTTTTAAAATTAAGAGGCATGTTTTTGTCTCTTGTCCTCTTTGACGTCCATCGCCTCCGGTTCGAATCATGTGTATTATGTAAGTGTTGTGTGCCCATAATCTATTCGGTAAAAGTAAATTTGGTTGACATATAAATTGGGCCGGCAACAGCTTCCCACTGCTCTAATGTTCTGTTTGCATTCATGACCGGCTGTTGTTATATCAAATTCGCTTGACGAATGGCCCTCTACGAACAGTTGCGTTACATCTACTCAGGCCTAACCACCGGGGTAACGTTGCAAATTACTTCCGATCCTTCTTATGCCGGACTACACCGATAGCTATGTACGAACAAAAATGGTGGAAGCTGCATTGTTTCGTTTCTGTTCCGGGTAACAATAGAAGATAATGGACTTGGATTGAGACGTCATCCACTCTTGTGCAGTTTGTCCGGTAAATTGGGGGCCTTTTTGATGCCCAGTATAGAGTCACGTAATCTAGTGATTGAACAATTACTGCGCCGTACACCAAACACGTTGCTGTTATATTTCATAGTGTTCGCCACAATTAGCTTTCATACGGTACCATACTCCGTTTCAGACGACATTCGAGCTCCACTGACGCTTCCATCAGATGAAGCGAAATGAGGAGCGGCCAAAAGTGCATCGTCACGACGTTCGTCTTTTTTGAGCGGTCAAAACCCATCAAGCAAATGGATGCGCGATGGCCCCGATTTTTTTTCGTGTGTGATTGGTTTAGGCACAGATAGCAAGCACGTAAAGGACATGACGGCTATGACGTATCACTATCGGCACTATGTGATTGGTTTTACCGTTCTATTCTGGGTCGGCTGTGCTCGGACTTGGCGTGAAACAGAGTATGTTTGCCTTTGTTTTGGTCGCCATAATTTAGAATGTTTTTTTTTTTTTTTTGTGTGTAACGGTCCTTTAATATGATGTTATCAACCCATCAACTAAAACAGTCGTGGCTAATTGACGACAAGCGTGCGTCATATTTTGTTAATAAAGCAAAAAGTGTCATGTTATCCAAAAATGATGGCAAGCGGGCTGGTCTTGATTTACTTAACCTATAAATTGCTGTTTGACTATAAACCTACCACTTCCATTTTACTCATACCTCTCCGAGGCTACCGTGTGAATAATTCTCGCTTTCTCACCTTGAACGCGAGGTGGGAATAGGCAGAGGAAACGCACAATAACATATCTCTAAATACGAAACAATTGAAATTAAAAATTTATGAATTTTTTGTAATCTACACAGCATATTTGCCAACGACCAGTTTATTGCGCGGTAATAAATTTATTGTGCACGCGTGATATACCATTAAAATGTTCCTTCGCGCAACGTTAGGTACTCCCTATTTTTATTAGGCGCCGGTGCTTACCTGCACAGACTGTCTTCGAAGCTGTTTAGAAATTTTGTGTAGCATTGATCAATGTCGTAGGTCACGGAAGTACATATATTTTTTAATTGATATGATTCTGAACAAACGGTGAGGCGTAATGCCGATTTTGCATTTACTACTAACACAGACTTGTTCTGTTTTCTGTATAAACCCTTGTTATTTTGATAATGTTAACTTGGTCTAAGATGGCAAGTGAACTGTGAGATGAGCAACACGCGAACACTGGAATATAGTTGAAGAAGCTGTTTTACGTGAATAGCAATAGAAAAACCAAATAATTTCCGAAAAGTAAACGTCATAGATTATTGCAATTGTAGCTGTCCGGCAGCCGTTTTCCCGCCGTGTTCCAAATATATTTATCTTATCTGCCTTAACTAACGGCCGCGTAAGTAAGCACTCGAACAACTTGTAGTCACGAAACAGAAGTCGAAAGAACGAGCTTAGCGCATTCAGTTGACTTGCTCTGCGCTCTTTTGTGAAGTAAAACTCTTTGTAGAAGACATTAAAATTGTTCTAGTGTCACCCAGTTTACTGTATGCGTGATACAACAAAGCGTACTGTAATCACAAGTGCAGAAATTGACGCAAAAAATATGCTGCAAACCTATAACCTTTATGGTGATGACTTAATTAAGTACTCTAAAAACGTGACATGAACGAACCTGGAAGGCTTGCGGATCCCTTCTAAAAAAATCACTTGTATGAAAAAGCTTTTTTTTTTTTTGCGTTTGTTACATTTTGTGGACAATCTGATGCCCGCCAAAAAAAATTGCCACGTAACAATAATTTCGGTATGAATTTGAAACAAAAGGTATATTAGTTTACTTCAAGCTCGGCAGAAACCGGATAAAATCACACATTCTATACTATAACGCAGGCCACAATTATACAGACACCCCCCCTTGCCGAAATCCTTTCTCTCCCTTCAAGGATAGAAGCCAAGCTCGTTTAAGGGAACACGAAAACACGACCCTCTGACCTATTTTCTAGAGAGAACAATTTCGCTCGTTCCGGTTTAATTAACGCCGACACACGCCGCAGACGATTTCACTCCAAGTTTTCTGGGGAACTTCGTGGTCAGAGGTTTTAACGGTATACAAGTACCGAAGAAGTTCCTACTTGGTTGTGGTATCATAGGTTATTATAGTGTGTCATTCGCGCATAATTTTGATTTTGTAAATTTAATTAGCAACGTATCGAACTTGCTGAACATTTAATTATATACTTCCATCAGTTTAAGTAAGGTACGTTGGCTTCTTGTTTCGGATAAATTGATTGCTAAAAAAAACGGCAAATTTTTTTAGCACGTTATTGGCTATTACCTACAACCACAGAACTTGAATTTGGTTTACGACATTTGAGTAAACCTGTCTTTAATATTGTTTTAATGCCTGAGTTAAAGACAGTAAAATATTAGAACTCTCTGAGAGATGAATGGATAAGGTTCAAATGTATAAAAAACCTTATACGCCAAAAGGGCAGGAGGCCAGACACTCAACATGACCGGTCATAAAGCCTACGTGTAACAATCCGTGAACATTTTGGCAAACGAACAACCCAGAATAAAAATAAAAGCTTCAAAGAGAATCAGCACGAAAGACTCGTCAGAAACGGAAGACATTCGTCACGACAAAGTTTACCCGGACATGCTCTCAAGGACACCAGTAAGCGATCCACTGGCGCTTTACCTGGATTCTTGGAGCGGAGGCTATCGATCGCCCAAGCGCCGGGGATCCGCCGGTGCCTTAATTTTTTAAACTATTTTGAAGGGTTGAGCTGAAAGGAAGCCCGGAAGACGAGCTGTTCGGTTTTGTTCTTCGAGCCCCCGAGGCAAGAACGCGGTTCGCGACGATTCACAATGACCCAGACAGCAATGGGTCAAAGCAAGTGGGTTGAGACGAATTTGAAAAACCCAAGAATGCAGACGGTTGTTGAAAAGGGGACGCTATTTTCCCTACCCTTCCTCAATTGAAAAGCTTGCAGGTTTTCTTGATTTTGCCTACACAAAATGTCTTTTTCTTGTTTTCTTGAGCGGCTGTTTAGGGTGTAGTAGCGCGTTCATTGTCATATTTAAATGAGCATGAAGCGGGTCTGGGAATGAAACGAGTTCATCGCACGAACCGCGGTCTCTTTCAATTGCGCCCACCACCATGAAGTTTCTTATTTGTTTCAATGGCTAGCTGCTTGACTAAATTCGCAAGCAACTGATAATATAGGTAAAGGTTATACAAGACTTCAAGCGTGCACGAAATTTGAGGTTATAGGCGGCAAACTGAAGCTTAGTTTATTTCCACACTTAAATTTAACGAACTGGACAGTTCGTTTAAACTTTCTTGTTCCGCAATGAGATAACTGAATGTGATTTGCCGCAATATGATAATGCAATGTGATTTGCCTCAATGGGCTTTGCTTTGGGCTTGAGCGCCGCTTTTAAACCGCATTTAGATTTGCTCGCGCGAATTCTCACAGCACCTTATTTTTAATTTCTGGCTTTAATTTCTATTATTACTGTAAAGTGAAACTTTACCATTAGTTTTACACGCTTATGCTTTTTTTGGACCTTCATACAAAAGTTGTATACATCGAAAGTAATAAACATTCTGCAATAATTTTATTTCAAATGTTAACTTTGAAAACTACGACGTTAGATATATTTTACACGTCACCCCTTACAAAAATGATCAATGAGTTTCAATTGAGTTTCTATTCAGTTGAATGACTTTCAATTGAAACTCGTTTCATTTTTTTGTAAGGGGTACGTAAGAATGTTAATGACATGTGTAATACTATGCGATTGACCCAGAAACCATAAGAGCGAAGGTGTTTTTCATACAGTTTTTACGGGTTTTAATTTTCATAGGGGACACCGAAATAACACATCTGTTGTCGTTTCATTTTATTGATTTATGTTTTGTGAAGAAAGGGGTGGTCGACATTTTGCCTGGGTAAACTTTGCAACATATGATTGATATAGTATGCACTTTTTTCACTCGTTCTGCAGCTTAATTTTACCTTCTTCTATTTAATTTGTTGTATGTGCCTTTTCAAAAATTATCGAGATAAATATCAGGACTTATTTGTCGTTTCTATTCAAATATTACGGTCCTCATTGCACAGGATAATTAGGTATTTGACATTTATTTCTATAGCGATCTACGTTTTCCTAACGTTTTTTTTTTATATTCGGACGTTTTGTAATAAATTGAACTTTTAAAATTATTGAACGTCGGCGCTTGATATTTTCTTAATGAAAAGTGATTTAAATCGAAGGTCCTTCTTTTGAACTTTTAATCATATAAAAAATCAGAATGAGACATACTTGGGGCTTTAATATTGTTTCGTGCGTCTTTTGCGCTTTTGTATGTGTTAGGTCTTGTAAATTTTTTTTTTTTTTTATTTTTATTTTATCTTAATTGCAATGTTTTCGTTTGTGTTTTCAGCATAATTGGCAGTATAATTGGGAAATTGTACTTTATCATTTTGGGTTCACCTCTTTTATATCGAAAGTTGGTTATAATTCAATTAATGCGAAGGTGCAAGCGAGATGGACAAGCATAACGATAATAATCTCTGGAGAAGAGAAACAAGGGGGACGAAACCCGTTTGCAATACTGACGTCTAACTTTTGGTTAGGTCAGTTGGTAGAGCGCTCTACTAGAAATGGAGATGTACTTGGTTCGATACCAGGATTAGGCAGATTTTTTCAGTCTGGCACCAGTCACCCAGTGGCGCTTGGAAATTGGAGTTGATCCATTGTCCCCCTTGTTCCTTTTCTTCAGGAATTATAATCATTATTCGTGGCCATCTCGCTTGCGCCTTTACATTAATTACATTATAATCATAACCTTAAAGTGCAGGCCGTTCAACCTTGTTGATGGGCTGGTGGCAGATGTAATAACCCGTTTTCTCTACTGACGTCTAACTCTTGGTTAACTCAGTTGGTAGAGCGCTCTATTGGAAATGGAGAGGTCCCTGTTTCGATACCAGGAGCAGGCGGATGTTTTTAGTCGCGCACGAATCATCCAGCTGAGTTTGGAGATTTTCATTTGTTTTTCGTCACCCTTGTTACCCTTCCATAATAAGCGCAGACACGGAACGATAAAACAAAAATGTACAAAACAACATTAATCACAAGGGCGAGGGCGGTGACGATAAAAAAAGCTATGAACACATATCTAGGCCTGCATCACGGATAATCATCAAAGATATGGTGAAAACACAAGAAAGCTGGTGAAGAACTTCCACAGTAACCGGAGCCTTCGAATGATAAAAAAAAACGGACAAAACAAGTCCAGGTCTCAACTTCTAGGCCTGCATCAGGGATAATCTTCGAAGAAAGGGTAACACACAGGCGAGCAGGGGAAGAACTTCGATAGTAACCAGAGACGCGGAACGATAAAGAAAGCGGACAAAACAACATAAAGTCTCAGTCTTGAGACTTGGTGTTGTCAGCCCTTATTTTTATCGTTCCGTGTCTTCGGTTGCTATAGAAGGTCTTCATTAGCTCGCCTGTGTTTTTACCCTTTGTTGTTCTCCTTCTCCAGGGATTATTATCGCTAAAGTTTGGTTGTCATATATAAAAACCTTGAAACTTCACTTACAAACAACCAAGCAAGCGTCGATTCTTAAGTCACGCCATCTCCAGTTTAACGTATTTTCTTATCAAGATAAAGGTACCACTTTGCAAATTTTAGTTTCAAATACGATTTAGAACGATGTGCAACCGAACCCTTCTCGTTATCCTTATAATGTATTCAACTGGAGCTCTGACTCTGGCCAGAACTGTTAACTTTAACGTCTCACGAGGCCGAAATTTGTGATGTATATGAATAACTTCAGCCTCCGTTTTGAGTCGACCTCATAGCTTTAACACCCCCCCCCCTCCTCCCCCCTCCATCTCCAACTAGTTCGTAATGCGCAGCCAGGTCGTTGGACTGAGGGGAAACCTAGATCACGTTTGAATTAGTCAGTCCGAAATACGATTCCTTCGGTACCTGCGCACGCTCGTTAGACGTATCTGTCAACCAACCCGGAGTGGAGGAGATTGTAAGAGAAGGAGAAGGGGAACGCAGATTGGAACCGCGTGTCTATAAGTGATTCGGAAGGCGTCAGGTGCGGTGGGGTTCTAACCCTGCCCTCCGGGCTGGTCGGCAGAAACAGCTGTTACAAGCCGAGATGGAAAGGGGGTTTTAAAGAGTGAGAAGGATTGTGAGAAAAAAAGAACGTTTCCGTCTGCGCTTAAGAAACGTGAGAAGAGAGGGGAATCAAGAAAGAGTGAGGGTGTGAGGGAGAAAAAGAAAGGGTTGTTTAGAAAAGAATAGAGGAGTTGGAAGGGGAGTGAGTTGAAGACGGCTGCATTACGTGTTGTTAGCGCTATTTTAACCTTGCCCCGAAACCTAACGCGTTATTAAAAAAAGGTAGTAATAAAGTAGTACGAAACCACCAAAAATAAGGAGAAAAAATGTTCCAGACACTTTAAAATTGCGAGTAGACACGCGAGACCGTGTATGAGGTTGGCTTGTGTCGCAACTTATCCGTTCGATCCAAGGCCTCGGTAAGTAAACTTTTGGCACCACTGTGCATTTTTTTCCCCACTAGGCACTTCGGTGTCAGAACATTCTTTTTCGTTGGCATTAATGTAAATGTTTAGTTTACGTTTAATGTATACGCAAGTGCAGAGGAGGTGGAGGTTTTTCATCTTGCGTCGGACACCGGCTATGCATTGGTTGAGATATAGTGTCGGTGCGTTTGTCGAAGTAGTCTCAAGTTATTGTTTAGTATTTGCAGCCCGAGACGTTTTGTTTGAGTGAAAACAACATTGCCCAAAAGAAGGTTGCTGGTGGGGCAGTAAAGTGATGAGTTGTATATATTGAAGATTCTCACTTTTCTGTTGCAAAGGATGCGGCAATTAATTTTACCTTGCACTCCTTGTCTACATTAGTTTTGCTCTTTTAAATTCACAGTTGTACTAAGCAACAGCGTTTAACTTATATATTCAAAAACGTACTCATGAAAAAAAAAGTTTACGTGTAAGATAATTGTTATGAGTCTACTTCTGTCTTACAATCTAAATTCATGTTTCTTAAAACTATAACATTATGTAGTAAAGAGCTCAGTTATGGAAAAAAATACTTATTTTAGTTATTTCTTGTTCAGTTTCCATTCGTATAATATATTGTTTAATTGTTTTTATATTATTGGGCTTGGACAATGGATGTCAGGGATTTTACCACGTGTCAGCCAGATGGTCTATATATTAGACATTCTCCTCGAAGTGGCGTGTACGTGCGGGCCCAGGTGGGTTAACATTTTTGTAATTAGTCGCCACACACTGGCGCCGCGAAGTGTGTGGCTAAAACGTCATTCGCCGCGAAGCGGATAATGACGTTTTAGCGAACGCGTCCATGAAACGCCCATGAAACGTGTTTAGCGTCCATCAAACGTTTTTCCACGAAATACCGGGAGAATAAGAAAGTCAGTATTCAACCGGCAGTTTTCACCTGATTTCAGAAAGCCAATGAGAGGCAAATGCCGGTAAAAGTTCGGGAAATTATTTTAGAGGCGGGTTTCACGTGACGTCAGGCAGCCAATGGAATGGGACTGCCGGTAGTATTTCGGAATTTGTTTTCTACCGGCTGCCGCAGAATAGACACTGCCTATTTTTAACGCGTATAGTGTTGTGTTTAGTTGCCAAACACGTCTAGCTTTATTGTTTTAGGTTTTAAATTCAAAGCGTAACATTTGGATGGAGTCAACACTTAGAGATAGGAGTACTGCACGCTTTAGCTGATTGCAGATTGTAAGATTTTAACAAACTTCTGGTATTCTGTAACTGATTTTATACATTGTTAACTAACAAGAAGAATTTCGACGGCAAAACGTAAATTTCGGTACACCTAATATTTAATTAAAAATGTCACCCCAACATTCTAGACCCTCAAAAATAGTTTGATATTGCCGTGTGCGAATAGCTGAGTCAGCAGCGTGCTCGACTCTCTCGCCGCTGGCTGGGGTTTGATCCCCGGCAGCACTAGTTCTTTCTATATTTCTTTTGTTTGCATAACTGTAATATATTAGATGACTCTAGAATCTTGTTGTTTGTTTGAGCAGCGAAACTTCTAGATTCCCACGCGCTGGCAAAAGGAGCTTCGCATGGCTGCTTGAGGCAGTCGTCCTTCCGTCGCCGTCAAAGTACGGTAATTGTTACTTTATGTTTCTCGGCACAAGTTCGCCGCATTAAATGTTCATTTTAGGTTTTTTATTAAGTTTATTTTTCTATCTGTCACATTTTGGTTTAGGTGCGGGTAACGCAATTTATGCTCACAATGCGTAGTACAACCTGTGAACAGAACTCCGGAGACGACAAACGTGAAGGCGACGTCCCTGAAAACATCCGATGATGACTCCAACTGTGACATCAACAACGACATCAACTATAGCATCGAAAACGACTCGGACTATGAACGCGACAAAGCCGCTGGCTATGACCTCCACGATAACATGATGACGACTTCGATGCGAACGCGTACGATGAAATTAACGGCTCTAAACACAAACCACGCCACGACGTCAACAGCCAACCCGACTACGGCCTTGACGACAAAGAGTGTCTTTGACGTTGACGACAACATTGGCGTCGACACTGAAAATGACACAATCGACGACTCGAACGACTCGAATGGCAGACTAGACGACGATCCCGACTACGATATCTACGCCAACCCTGACGACAATTTTGAAGGTTACCCAAGGACGACCAAGACAAAGAATTCAACGACTACCCCGACTACAACCTTGACAAAAACCTCGATGACGACCTCAATGACGACCTTGACGACAAAAGGGATGACGAACCCGGTGACGATACCGACGATTATACCCACGACAATTGCGAAGTCGACCACGAAGACAAACAGGACGACGACTCCCGATTCGGCACTCAACGAGCGTAGAAAATGCTCCAGCTCGGCGGCATTTTGATTTAAGCCGCACAACTTGTCGACGATGGTCGCAACAATTTTTGTCGCCAAGATGCCCAGTTCCAGCCCGGTTACCAACTACGGATCTGAACACAAATTCATCGTCGCAGCAAGGAACTGTTAAAGCGATGCTTCGGCCTCAAGGTTATCCGCTGCCTGAGGAACCTAAACTGCAAGACGTTGCCCGACGGAACTTGAACATTGTCACGCCTCCCTCTGCTACACGAAGGTGATTCACGTCGTCATCCGACTCGAACTGAACTATGTTCGATAGGACTGTAAAAAGTTGTGTCTTAGATGCCTCTGTAGTTTGCCCTTGTTTTGATTTGAGTTGTCAATTTTATTTTGTGTTGAATCGGGTCGATACGTTTCTTTCAAGAGGGGAGTAATGCCGAGTGCGAATAGCTGAGTAAGCAGCCTGATCGACTCCCACGCCGCTGGCTGGGGTTTGATCCCTGCCAGCGCTTTTCCCCTTTTACCTTACTTTTGTTTGCACGACTGAAATGTTACACACGACTCGAGAATCTTGCTTGTTGGTTCGAGCTGGGAAACGCCTATATTCGTTTTTACCTCTAGAAAAAAAAGTATGTTTTACGCTTTTTTTATATATCGCGCGAATAGTTCTTACGAGATTTGGTTGTCGGCGTAAGAAGCGATGCTTACTGCCTTTGAAGTGTGTACATGCTGACAAGATAACACCTGTCTAATATAAAATGTACTTACATATATCATAATTCTCTACATAAAAGTGGAAACTAGTTACTCTTTGCGAGAAGTCGGTCTTTATTGCTTACAATGGTTCTTAATATAAAAACGAGTAGAGATACCCCCGCGCTTACAAGAAGAGATTTGCATGACTGCTTGAAGCATTCGTCCTCCGTCGCCGTCAAAATATGTACTTTGTTACTTTATGTTTCTAGGCACAAGTTCGCCGCATTAAACTGTCATTTTAAGTTACATATTCAAGCTTATGTTTTTATTTGTGACAATACGTGAAACTGGCGCCTAGTTTATTTTCAACGAAAGTGAATAACAACACTGCAAAATTGCAGAAAAATTTGACTAACGTTGTAAGTAAGTCTAGGGAACAACATACACAAAAAATGAATATCAAGTACGAAACTGACAAGCGCTAAACGACGAGCTAATCTTTTACATTATTTTCCGACGCGCGTTGATCGTCCTTGTTATTGTCGCTTGACCATTCATTACCACTCATATTTCTGAGTGTTTACAAATACGCTAATAAAAAGGAAACGAAACAAAAAAAAAGATTCAACAGCCTTTGCTTACAGTAATTATCATATGGTTAATTCAGCTATATAAGATTTGATGTTTTGCTCAATAATAATGCAAATCCCAAATATTTGTATTATTTCAGGAGTGCTTAGAGCACTGTCCTGACAGAAACAAAATTACCTAAAACTTTTTAAATATGTCCTACCTTTTCGGGCCTCATCACGCGAACACGCATTTTGATACAAATCCCGGAGGCAATCAAAGCTTCGAGGAAAAACTAAAATGACTTTCTTAAATGTTAGCGCAGTATCTCTCTGGGGTTCCCCGGGGAAGTTCCTTTACAAACCAACGTGTAGATATCATATTTCACCTAAACGATTTGTTCTCGTCTTAAAATGAGGGTCTCATTCTTTTAGCTTTGTCACGCAATCGCAAGAACTGCAGACAAAGCGTCTCTAGGTTTTGTTTGCTTCAGCAGCTTGTTCAACGCGACATCTGTTTCGATTTATTAGCAGAACTTTGCATCTGTCGAAGCGGAACTAGCATTCATAAACCCTTGTTTAATTTAGCCTCAGGCTACATTCGAACTGGTGCTGTATCTTTTTTTACTCTGGTGTAAGTCTCTTCGTTTCTTTTTAGCTTCTTTAGACTGGGAGACACTGACATTTACTCTTGGAGTTCACTTTTTTATTAGCTGGTGGCCGCTTTTTTTTTTTATTGGATCTTCATAATGTTTTGTAAAGCTCAACCCATGTGGACCGCCAGAACAACGCCCTACTTGGCAGATGTTGGGAAATACAAGGAAATATATAATACAGCGCGCAAGACAACGAAGATGGTAGACAATGAGTACACAGGACGAGCGATCGTACTTTGTGCTTCCTCTTTGCTGTTTTCGTTGTTTTGCGCGCTGTTACCTATATCAGTTAAACATGAGCCAACTCGCCCACATCGCCACTTTAATAAATACTAGGAACCTAACTTGAGCCTAATACAAATTTTCTACAACGCGTTAGCGAGTACCAGAGTATTGTTTCTGTATGTGTGTCTGTTTCTGTGGTTTTTATTTTATGGTTTGCCGCACAATTGTAAATGACCAGACTTGGTTAAAAAAAGAATGTGACAAATAAACCAAAGAATCAGCAGTAAAGCCAAAATCGGGGACTCGTTTGGCGATTTGGGTCCAAAGTTGCGACATCAGAACCAGACAACCAGAAGCCAAGCCTACCCTTGGGTAAGGTACGTTTCTGGGCTAGTTCATTCATCTTAGTTAAACATATAAAATAGCACAAAAAATACAGGGAGATGGTGTAAACGGGACAAGCGCTTGTCCTCTTTACTTCCTGTCTCTGCCTTTTTTTTTGCGCTATTTTATATGTTTAACCTATCCTCTGAATCAAAAACCAACAGTGAAGCCTAAGTTTGGAGATTGTTTTGGGGAATTAGAGACCGAGGTATCCGGACTCTGGCCAAAAAAAAAGTTCAACTTTGACTCTGCCTTTGCTTTTTGAGCGTTTTAAAGCTCTTAATTTCATCACGAAAAACACATTTTGGCCCCAGAAACTGTGCCAGATGAAGGCTATTTTCCTCGAACAAAAGTGCGAGTTTTCTTTTGGCGGTCTTGCCCGAGTTTAGTGCACGGTGGCTAGTTAGTTAGTAAGTGGGTTGATATCGAGGGAATGTTCAAATGGCACACACTGCGCGTTTTTTTTTATTTTTACATGGTTTTGACTTATTTACTCTCTCTCCAATTTCCTCTTTCTGTTCAGTCATTTTTACTTGGACGTGTGTTTTTGTTTTATTTTCTTTTTTTTTGTCGCGAGCGTCATAGTTTTTCTGTTTCCTATATTCTAACTTCTTTGGCAAACCCCTTCTATGCATAAGAAAACTGATTGAATATTTATTCCCGATGAATATAGAATGTGCAGCTAGATTGCATTTTAATAAGTGAGAAAGACATCGCGCACAAAGGTGTCTGACATTTCTATTTAACATTTTTCCGTGAGCAACTTTGACACTCTAAAATCACTTCCCTAATTCTAGTATCGAAAATAACGTTTCTTTCAACAATGTAACTTTATATCACCGGCTTGATATTTTGGCTATTGTTTTTAGTGACAACGTTTACTTTAGACAAATATCTATTCTTCCGGGCGTCCGTATTTTCTATACTTTGTAGTGTGATTGTGCATTTAAATATTCCCATAAAACGACTTGTGTACAGCCTGAATTTTTTTAACATGGAAACACCACATGAATGATGCCAAATTCAATGTATCAGCAAAGCTAAACTATAACATTCTGTTGTTGATATCAATGCGGATATATATTGTTCTCACTGAATAGTTGGTTCGTTCTCAACTATCGTAGTGGTTGTGTAGCGAAAACCTAGTAAATGCTCACAACGAACAAGGAACAATCTCGTGTGACTCAACTCTTCCGATGACATTGACTTTATATTGTTGACTAACGGACTCGTCGACCGTAAACATGTGAGAATAAGTGAAAGTCAGCGAGGGAAATTCGACAGCGCCGTTACATTTAACGTGATACCTCTGAGCGCTGACTTAGAAATATTTTTTGCCCAGATGATGGGCAGCGCTGTTAAGGAATATGTAAATTTTGGAAGGCCCGAACATTCCATGTTCTCTCAAACCAATCTCCAACACGTGTTCAGCCAAGTGATACGAGGTGGAGTCCAAAAACGCTATATCCCCAAATTCCGTACGATCTCGAAATCGCATTTTATAGACCCCTGCTCTGCATTTTTTTAAAAAAGAAGCGGTTTTTCTTTATCCCCGGTGAGGTGGTCGGAGTTTGTATTCTCTACGCTCGCAATCGAGAGACCTTTTTCATTTTTGGTTTTTGATGTGAAGGCTCAGGGTCACCAATGCTTTTTTATTTCATTTTACACACGAGTAGCAAGTATTTGATGAAATGCCTTATCCATTTCGAGAGCTAGAAGTTGTTGAGGCAAACAAAAAGTAAAAAAAAAAACAACAACATGATAACATAATAAACTAAAGAAATTTTGTTCGGAATTTTTTTCGCCGTTTTCCAGCAATATGGTTGCAATATAAGCAAATCTGGGACTTAGAAAAGGTCAAACAAAAAAATGTACCCCAAAACAGTCAACAAACGAAAAGCCGTTTTGTAGAGTAAAATGAAAATATATCTTAACAGCGGCTTTCTCATCAAAATATTTGATCTTAAACCAGCTATTTCACGAGTTGTGTTCATTACCCTCGTTTTGTTTTTGTTCACAATCGATCTTTTTTACTTTCATTTTCTTAGATACATGTTTTTTTTTTTTTATAATTGTGCCAAATCTCTTACTTGACTGGGGCGAGGGTTCTATTTCTGCCGTGTGCCAGCCTAAGGGACGCTTTTTTTTCGACCATTGCCGTCTTCATCTTATCACACAATGAGGGTGCACCAATGGGAGGGTGACCAGTCGCATTTATAAAAATAAATCACCTTAATGATCTCATTAATCTGTCGCAACGGGCTGACCGTGCGATTCCCTTGTACGCATTTCCGACCTCGATGGGCTTTGTGGGTTTGCTTCATCTGGCGGTCTGCGTGAAGCCAGCCAAAGTAGTAATTTTTCAGCTGTCTTCATATCCCAAGACCTTTTTGACTTCGCCCACCTTCTCGGGTGTCAACCTAAAAATACGAAGAAAGCACAGGGGTTTTTGTATAAGGAACATAAATAAGGGCTACAAATATGGTACCCCCCTTTGTATGTAACTTCGGTGGATGCCTATTTTCTGGCATCTGGTAGTTCTGCGAGGTTTGTTTTCTTTGCCTACACACGTAGATTAAGTTTGACGATTCATTATAGTTACACACAAGAACTACTGCAAATATTTATAAATTATGAAATGAAAAATGACAGAGTAGAGGGAAACACGTTCGCTTGTATTTATATCCGGATTGAGGGCGCGTTGAATTCAAGGCAGACAAAAATACATAACATAAAGTTTTGGCTCATAACATTGAACATCGACTGGATTGTTCTGTGGAGGGTGTAGCAGTTGCGGTAAATGTAAATATCTTAATAAAATATACAATGTCTTACTTTTCAAAATTTCAAACTTTTTTAACTTTGCTTTTTTTATACTTGTTTTCATTGATTATTGAACTACGGCGCACCACTATATTATAGTGTACATCAAATTATTTGTATTACTTTTTTATTGTCTTATGAAGTATATTTTAATAAATCTGCTGCATCTGCTAGCGCTTAAATTAGGTCCTCCCCTTTTGTCGTATAAAATAATAGACCCCTTTCGAAATACCGCCCTCTGTTAGCAGCTATGGAATCCCTGCATATGGTGACTAAAATCTCGACGTCACGGGACACTGAAAAATAAAAAAAAAAACGCAGAGAAAGGCGACGAGCGTAGTGAGTGTGCAATTGCGACACTTTTTGATTGGCTCGTTCACTCGTAGTGTCGGCCACGCTTTGACGTTCGCTACCTTGTGGAATGACTTACACGTTTTTCGATGCAGTTGTTCCGCCATTGTGCACTGGTTTCTATATTCAAATAATCGCCACGTGACTTTCGAAAGGGATCTTTATCATAACTTGCAGTTATGAGCAAGGCGAGGCATAACATGTGAAGTGATAACAGTCAAACGACGGAGTGTATCCTGATAAGGCTATAGAAGACTACGTATTGAGGATCTAAAACGAAACTTGCAACATGTCAGAACGTTTGTGTTATTGCTTTGTTTTGAGCGTTAAACAAACTCTTATTTCCTATTTGATTCGAGTAACCTGGAAACATGCTTTTCACAAAGAACGTTTCAACCAGGGTTTCCGCCAGGAATTTCTGAGGGGTAGACATTACCCGGGGGGGGGGGGGGGGGGCGTTCGTTTTTTTCTTTCGGGGGGGGGGGGGGTGTTCGTCGCGTCCGTTTATCGCCCCCCCCCTCCCTTTTTCCCAGTCATTGCCGGCGGCGCGCCGCTGAGATAGAAAAAAAAACAAAAAAAGAAAAAGAAACACGCCGAGCGCCCGCGCTCTTGTTTTGAAGCAGTGTGGCAGTGGCGGCAGTCAGCGATGCAATCGCGAACGATAACGTGGCGGTGCGCGGACCTGCTGAGTACGACAGCGACGGTCTCCATGTTAGCAGGCAAAATTGCATCGTCATCCCGCAGCATAAAAAACAAAATTGAGCAGTGGGCGGTCAGTTGGAGCGGAGGGCGGCAAAGCCACTGCCGCCCACCGTGGGGAGAACCCTGGTATCAACTTATACTCATACTAGTCAATTCTGTACAATATAATCAAGGCAATTTAGTTGTTAATGATCATGTGAAGTAGAAGGTTATCTTGATAACATGCTTCTTGTTATTGTATAAAAATATGCACTACGAAACCGGCCTAATTATAAAGACACTGAACACAAGTACGCTAGAGCTGCCAGATTGCCGGGCGCGTTTTTAGTTTATTTAAATTTTATAATTTTTTGCTGTGGAAATTATGCAGTTTTTTGTTAATATAAAAAAGTTAAAGGTTCCACGAAGCCATCAGCCAGAACTCGAGCCAGTCTGGAAGTAAAAATGAAAAGAGCGGCGGTGAAAGCGAACATTATCTATGCACACAAAGAAAGTGTACCGAACATTCCTGGTGAATTTCCGCTCTCAAAGCTGGTGCAATGCGTCCAACAAGACAAGCAATTGGTTTATAAATATAGTGAATTCCCCTATTCTCTCGTTAGTTCTTCGTTATAAAATCATGCTGTTTTCTTTCGGAGAGCCCTTGTATGCGCAGCAATAGCAAAAGTTCCAATCCTGTTTTATAACCGCGTGTTGATTCTGAAATACTTACGATTTAATGTTGCCTTGTACTCTCCTTTCTTGACATTTGTCTTTCGCGCTGATATTTCATGATGTTCAACCAAGTAGCCTTCAAAATTTTATTGTTACTTTATTTTATTTTATTGAAGGTTAAGTCGAGTGAGCGCTGAAGGAAGGAAAATATTAAATTCAAAACGATTAAAATTCAAATGGTTACTTTAAATTGAGCAAAAACTTAACGAGGCCGCCTCATGAACATACACTTTCTAATTGCAATTCACTCAACATAGTTGAGACAGATTATATTTTTAATGGCATGAACTAACCCAGACTACTGATTTTAATGGCATCTCTTCTTCTCCAGTGTAGGCGTGTGCGGCCATGCATACGTAATTGTTTGCACATGCGTTCAACTTATATATCTGCACGTGCCCTAGCATATGCTTAGAGCACATGTCTCATTATTTTGCGCCGCGTGTGAGTTTGTTGCTCTGCTGAGGATACGCCTCTTTCCGCCATCATCGCTCGTCATTCATCAAAGAAGCAAATCAGAAACCATCTGGAGTCCATTTCGAAAGACGCCGCAAAGGGGTTGGAGTTTCTTGCAAACGCAGAACAAGAACATTTCTCGTTTTCTCCTTTGGAAAGTTCTGTTTCAACGCTTCGCTAAGGCGCGGTGGCATGGAACAAATTGCGTCGGACGTTAGTTCTGGAGGCACTTTGTACAAGGCTCCTTTCTTTGTTCTCTGGCACGATGCTGGACACGAGAAACGAAGTTCTTTGTTCGGTTAGCTTGCAGCGAAAATGGCGACTCTCTTAGTTGGTTGACTCCAGCTCTGTGTCTTACGGTATCAAGAGTTGGCAAAAAAGACAAACAGGGCAAAATGATTCCGATCAAGACAGCTGCTTTGTTGCTGTTCACTGTGAAGCTCACAAGCACAGAAGCTTCTACGAGGCGATCTTTAGATTGGTCTTCGGGTTTGGTTTTTATTTTTCTTCGCATCGTCATTGTGCGTATGAGCCGGACATGTTTCTTGTTAGGAGTCGACATATGTCCCTCCTCTGCTTCGTAATAATGTCGGCTCCTTTTTGCCTGAAGGCCAAGTTGGATATCGATTGCAGTACGGCAAAAAATGGCAGAATAGGGCAGCTGGAGTCATGCAAGCATTCGCACGAGAAGAATGTAACCTTTTTAAAAGATTTAACATTAAACAAACAAAAAATACGACAAGCTCTTTCACTGAAGTGTGGCCAAATATAGTGTGCAAACCCTGAAGCTTATATAAGTAAGTATACGTTGCCGAGCTTTGCGCGTAAAGAAATGCTTGCGAGTTTGTTTATTGATTTTGTTATCGATTGACCAATGGCCACTTTAAAGCCTGCAAGGTTAGTGTTCATCGCTGCATTTGTATTTTTGTTATCACCATATGTATCAGTTTGAAGCTGTTATCTTTTGGCGTTGATTTGAAGAACACGTTTTTCTATGTGTCCTCCGAAACGTATCACCGCACAACAGCCTATAGTTAGACTGTTATAAGCAGCAAAATGCATATACGATGCTTTGGATGACGAGCAATTTCTTCAAAGTTGATGCGAGGGATCGTAGAATCGAATTTTTTTTATTAGAATTGCGGTACTGAGGTTGATGCTAAATATTATTCTTTATTTGTTTTAGCTAAAACTTTCATCATGTTTCCCTTTATATGTTACGGCTGATGTATAGCCCCCAATAATATAATAAGATGAATGCGTTTTGCGGCACACATATACATAAATGTGTCAATGTAACGAGCGCCGCCCAAATTGTGTAGGCGAGCTTATAAATAACAATATTTCTTGAACCCACCGGGTCTTTGTTAAGGTACGTTAATGCAGAGCCCATTCGCTTCACTTCCGAAAAGATTAAACTTGGTAGAATATATTCAAGTGCACTATATCTTGAAAATTCGTCTATACTGTAGTATACCGGCGTATAAGAAAAGCAAGTTCCAGAGAAAGGAGATTCGTGTTTTTTTGCTTGTGTAAATAAACAATCCATCGCAGAAAGCTCGAACTCCGCGAGAATGGGACTCTGGCTGACAGAATAAAACGCCAAAGTTTGAAAGCACGACGTTACCTGTATCAAAAGATAATTGATAAAAACTAAATGTCTTAATGAGCCAACGTCCACTTAAGCCTAATGTCGTCAAAACGAGAAATGACATTGTTGGCACCTGTGGCATTTCTTTCAGTGAAAGAACAAACTTGTCAGTAATAAATAAAACCCTATTATCTTTATTCTTGAAAACAGTTTTCTTCTGATATAAATCCCATAAGCGTCCACAACGTCATTTCTTGCTTTGAAGATATTAGGCTTAGATGAACGTCGGCTCATAGAATTTTTGTTTTTCTCAATTATCTTTTGATCCAAGTAACGTCATTTTCTCGAATTTTCTAGTTCTATTCCAACCGCTAGAGCCACATTCTCATCGAGTTTGATCTTTCTGGGATGCTGAGATTATTTACCCGGGCCGAAAAGCACGGTTGTCTTTACTCGGGAACTCCTTGTATATTATTGCTGCACGTTCTACCTTTACCAGTGAAACTGTACTAGTAAGGGGTAGTGATACCGGCTACCATACATCAAAACAAACACAGTTGTGATACCGGCTCCCACACTTCAAAAGGGTCTAACGAGTCGCGATATGAATATGATTTCAAGACAGATCAATCATTATCCAATGTTCTTTTATCTAAAAAAAGTTATGTTTAAACTCCAGTAGGGAATAGACCCGCCCCTTTCAGCAGGAATGTAAATGACCTGGTATGTGCCCATTATTTTACCCAACCAACAACGCCTCGTTCGAACGAACGATCGTTTGTTATTGCCTCGAAAACGAGCTGAAAGGAAAAAAAAAAGAAAGAAAAAAAAAGGCATTCGCGAATTTTGCGTTTAGCGCGGCGTTGTTTGGACAACAGTTTGGCAGGACTGCGCTTGTCCGCGTTCGTTGCTGACAGAGGTTGACAGCTCGAGCCTACCCTAGCTTGTTGTACAAAGCTTAGCGATCTCCAAATTAATTCACGCATGCTTTCACTCTCTTTTTAATTGGCTCTTGGTACCGCGCGGTTAAACATTATACAACTTTTTTGTCAGTGCTAGCTTCTTTACGGAAAGCGTGATTAAAATATTGTGTTTAATTAAATATTAGGCCTTCATCAATACGCCAAGCCTAAACAGAAACATGTTTTCACATAACACCGCTAAATTTTTTTTTTTTATATGACGTCCCCTGACTAGAGTATGAAGACCTGCAATCAAGAAATGTGTGTTTGTTTACTTTTAGTGATATACAATGCGACGTGAATGTGTAATTTGTTTTTTTTTTATATGACGTCCCCTGACTAGAGTATGAAGACCTGCAATCAAGAAATGTGTGTTTGTTTACTTTTAGTGATATACAATGCGACGTGAATGTGTAATTTCTTTATAAAATTAACACATTTTAAGATCGATTATAGGTGGTTTTTATTGAAGTGGTGATATCATGTACAGTATGACAACCACATTGCAGACGCCAGACGCAGCCGACGCTACGCGCTCATCGAACCTAAGTGCCAGCGTCAAAAGCACGTCATCATTATGTTCGTCATGTTCCTGTGCGTTTTCTCTTATCCCTAAACTAATTATATACGAAAAACGCCCCGAAACTTCTGCTCCTTACGCTGCTTGATGAACCCCATTAGCGTGTGGCGTTAGATGCGTCTATACGTAAGTTGAAACGAAGTATATTAAGCATTTCTATTTGATTTTGTGTCCTAAATATTTGTAAGATACATTAAAGCTCGGTACTCATTATGTACACGAGAAGACAAATTTGTTTGTGAATTACATAGCAAAAAAGCAAAATATAAGAAACAAGTAAAAAATTACCCTTTCGAACATGTTTGTGAGCGGAGGATTGTAATCAGAAAACATTGTAACAGGCGAATAATGAACACAGTACGGTGTGAAGGAGCGGCTTAAAATATTGAACAGGCGTGCACTGTACGAAGGAGTGGAGGGAAGATGGTGGCTCCTGTTTTCTTGCAATCATATATTTCGCATCGCGGCCTCGTCTATGTGCGTTTGATGAAAGACACCCTGTACCACACTACCAGGAAAAACGTATAGCTTGGCGCATATTGAACGGAGCGTTAGCTCATGGCTATTGTGCCAGCCCAAGCTGCCTCTAACCTAGAACCTCTAACCTAGAACTGCGCAATAGCTAATCATATAAATCTCCGCTCGTTCGCAAGCCGTGCAAGCGTATCTGCGTGACCTAGTCTTGACGCGTCTGGTTCGCCACCGAAGAGACGTGGGTTAGAATCCGCCTCCGCCTAAAATGCTTGAAATGTTTTCTCTAAGGCAAATGAAATAAACATTTGACTAAAAACCCCGAAACTGCGACGAGAAGGGACGGACAAACATAAAGTCTCAAAACACAAAGTCTCTACTTGAGACTTTGTGTTTGCCCGTTTATTCTCGTCCCTGTCTCGGGGTTTTTAGTCAAATGTTTACAACGACAAGCTCATTTGCGCCCTAAACTTTTTTTCGCAAATGAATTACTTCTTAAAGTGAAACCATTTGAGACATGCGGGGACCTTTAATTCGCATTACGTGTCATGTTTTTATCACTCTCATTCCACGCCTGACGTCACGTTTTAAATGAGCGTTGTGGCTTGTTTTAAATTCTCGCGCGAGGGCATGTGGCTGCCTCGTCATGACCCTACCGACCAATCAGGATTTTTTCGTCCTAACACCGACACCGACTTTTCGGCGACACTTAAAGTTTTCGCTTTAGAGCTATCGCCGTGAAATAAAATGTCAGACGCTGCGAGAACTAGACAGAAAAATAGACGGCGGCCAACGTTCTTCTGATATCACCTTCACATTAAGGAACGCAGTTCATGAGCCTCGTTAGTTTGACGCATGACATTAACTAACTCTTATAAATATAAAAAAATAAATTAATAATATAAAAAAAGTGTTATGGCATTTCGAAATTGCAACTCTGACTGAATATAATTTCTAAAATACTTGTTCACTCAAATGATCGGTGTTTATTTTTTTAGTGTTTCAGTCATGTAATTCATTATCGTGATTATTGAATTTTCTTTTTGAAATTATTAAAAATAATATAAATTATCTCAAGTGTTGTCTTCTCATTTTCAGAGAATTAAGGCAGACGCTGGATTCTAAAAATATTGATTATTTAAAATTTGGTTTTATTTTTTAACAATAAATATATGGCGGGATTCGTTTTAACGCTTCACATTGATCCCTCTTCTAAAATAATAATTATTAGAAAATTAACAAATCAAATTTGTGTTTTTCAGCGAAAACAATTTTTGCGCCAGCATTTTCCCCATTTTACAGCATGCACATCGAGTGGCAATATAAAGTTTTGCAACGTGAATTTTTTGCGAACTTGAATGCTTCGTCATACTGTACAGCTTTATTGATGTTTTTTTGTGCTTTTCAATCCTTACGTAGTGGAGAGTTCCCAAAAACGGCCCATACTTATAAACTAATGAGCACATTTGGCTTCGCACAGGTTATTTCAGTAAGACGACTTCTGGTTGGGTTGGTTCATACTTGACAGTAATTAATTACAAGTACAAGTTCTGTCGTATGTGTGCCTTCTCGTCCATGTTCAATTTGTTCTACTTAATTATGTACAGTATTTCAGTAATAATTCTAAATATGCGAATGTGATGAAATTCAAAAGAATGTGCACAACTAGGTAAACCAGGCGATTATTCTGATATGTATAAGCAGTGTTACTAAATACTCTTTCTAGAGGGTCGTTTTACTTCCGAGAGAGCGTTTATGAAGTCCGCTTTACCTTGAATTCTACGACATTGGACCTTAATTAAAATGTACACAAATACGCAAAACATTAAGATTGTGCTCTTCTTTTAAAAGCTGCTTTAGTAGAAAAGCTATTTTCAACATGATAATTAACCGAGGTTCATCTTTATTCCAATCTAATTTGTCGCTGCTTGGCTCAATTCCTTGCACATTTTTTACGAATAAATATTGGCGAACGGGTACCCTGTCCGTTTTGCCTAGACAAATATTGAGGAAACAACAGCCCCAACTTTGTTGCCTAGGTCTTTCTAAATCACTTAGAACAGCTAGACGAAATACCTTCTGTCTGGGTATATTGCTTATTTTAGGTGATAGTAAAACTATAACGACGAAGACTCGCAAGCACGTGTTAACTTTCTGAAAAGAAGTGGTTGTCTATTTTGGGCTCTAGAGTTTTGCATAAAAATAATGTCAGCATATTCACAACGTGCTTGCATCAATAAAACACACATTGTCACGAATGACAATTGATGAGGTCACAAATGATTGAAGGAAACTAAACGTTTATTTTCCGAATTTGTCCCTAAAACAAAATAGAAGGCTAGCATCGCTGGTGGCGTAAGGCAAGAACCGCAGGAGCGGCAAAAACGGGCGCCGCCTGGCAGCGCGCGCCAGTATCCACGGCAACCGATGCTGGCGTTCCTACGTCACTGTGACGTACGCGCCTCACGGCGTGGCGCCGCTTCGATATGATCGGCCAAATCATAGCCTCCTCTATATGCAAAAAGCCTGGTAGTTGAAGGACGCAGCCATAGAGAGCCCAGTCGCAGATTTAGAGCGAGAGTATCTGGTAGCACAGAGCATTTCTCGGGAAACCTGGTCGTCAGCGCACAGTTTTTTCAGCGGCGAGGACCCGAAACATGGTTTTCAAACCCGACGAGAAAAGAAGCGGTAGCGCGAGGAACGCGAGGAGCACGAGCGGACATTCCACCGCTCGGGCGAAGTGTGTTTCGGCATTTCGCCGCAGCGGGGCGCCCGTCACCTGGCTCTCCTCTCATCTGTTTTCTGCCGCTTTACCTTTTCTATTTCGGTGACCGCGTCTCGTGGCGATCTGCCAGGCTTTGTCAGTACAGAGAAGGCTATGGCCAGATATTTGCGCGCGGTGTGCCTATCGGCGAGCGGCGGAGAAACAATAATGGCGACCGTTTGTTTGATCGGTTCGGGTTCGGTTCAATGCTGAGTGCAGCTCTAATGTTCTCGTGAGAACGTTCTAGTCGTTTTTGAAGTTCGTTGAACTCCCAGGAGTAACACGGAAAATGTTGTGAAATCACCATTTCAACTAGCAACAGGCGAGTCTTCACGAATAAGAACGACAGTGCCAAGAAGCGGTGGTATGACTCCGAGCGAGATTGGTTTGGTGTTGGTGGTTTGAATTCAGGGTGGGGAATCTGTTTGCAGGAATGTTACTGCCACAGCCGATGAAGAAGTTAACACGAGGGGGGAAGATAAGATGCCGAGACAGTGCACTTTGTACCGCAGAGATCTTTGGCGTCGTCAGGTTTCTCGAGCCAGCCATTCGTTGCCGCCGCGAGACGAAGAAGCGTGTTGTCTGTTTCGTAATTCCTCTGTTCGGCTAGCATTTTGGGCTGCGCTGGTAGGTATTTACTCATGCATGATGTTTTTATGATGCTCGGGCGCAACGCTTTGTCACTGCTCATTTTATTACCAGGGTCAGAACACCTCATAATTATTGCATTCGGTTGGACTTCCTTGGCGTAAAGCGAATAAGGCATCTCTTCGTACTTTCGAACAAAAGCGCCAAATCTTTTATGAGAACTGGTCTTGTCTCATACAAGCGATTTTCGCTAGCCTTTTCTGTTCAATCTGGGCCTCTTCGGACCCCTGAATGCCTTCGTAGCGGCGTTCTGCAGGCCTTACCCGCCGTGCGCCTCCAATTGTCTCAGCAAAGTTGGACAGGTTAAATATCAATTTAAACGAATGCTTATACAGTCTACACAATCATTCGTTGGAACGATTTCGATATATTTTATTTAAGCTTCAACTCTATTGTATGAAAAAGGAAAGCAAGCACGGCTTTGCTAGCGTTGTGAACATTCGTTTTGCGGTAATGCTTTCTTCGACATTATTGCTTTAAAAGTAATATAATGGTGGCACAAGAGAAATGCGCCGGTTTTATTTGTTTTATTTTTAATCTGAACAGATTAATTTGCGTGTTGGGCATAAACAGTGCGCTTTAATGCGAAGTACTGTCAGTCGCTCTACGTTTAGCGCCTATAATGGCCCGGCAAATTTGTGCGTCGCGCGACGGGGATTTGGCTTGCATGTGTCTTGGACACACAAATATCGCCGCGTATCACCTGGTGGTGCGTCACGCGGAGCCCCGCCCGGCGTCTAGTTTCACCGCTCATGTGTACCCTGCTTAAGAGCAGGATCGAGCGCTGAGGCGAGACTGACTCCGACTCGCCACGGGGAACCCTTTTTGTACACGCGTGGTCTTCTGGAATAATCGGCGTAGAAGGTTCGGCGCGTAGAACACTCGGACTTCGAACAAGCAAAAGGGTTCTCATATTTACCAGAACGCGGCATTTACAGAACTGACAAAAGGCACGTCCGCTCCCAGAAATCCAACCACGACCATTTGCGTGGGAGCCAAGCACGATAACCATTCGACCACGGACGCGCTTGCTCGGAGACGCACGTGGCATTACGTTCCTTTAAGAAGAGCATCGCCTTGATGTAATGTGTAAGGAAACAAAACGGAGTAACATAAAGAAAAAAAAAAAAGGAAAACTACGGAGGCTGGTAAAACACAATCCTATCGAGCGTTGTACGGGATCACAGTTCACAGTCTTATTGAGCGTAGTACGGCTTGAGGCGCACGACATGGACAACTCCAGGTCGTGGTGGACAGCGTGGTGATGTTCTTGTTCCGTTGGACATCACCTCGTTGTTCAGATCTCCGAGTCGGCGAAGTACCTTGTAGGGTCCGAAGTACCGTTTCAGGAGTTTCTCATTAAAAATGCGGAAGCGAATCGGTATTCAAACCCATACCTTGTCTCCTGGTTGAAGGGGACGTCGCGTCGACGAAGGATGTACCACCGACCGTCAACACGTTGTTGGCCCTGAAGACGGTGTCTTGCGAGCTGCCGAGCCGCCTCTGCTCGTTGGGTTTTCAACTGGGCGTCGTCGGTTCCGCCGTCCGCTGAATCGTGAAGTAGCATTGCGTCAACCATCGCTGTAACCTTTTTTGCCGTTCACCAGCTCGAATGGTGTTACTCCGGTGGTTTTTTGGACTGCCATGTGAGGAAAGGCAGCGTACGGCAACACTTCATCCCATGTCTTGTGCTCAACGTCGACGTACATAACGATCATGTCGGCGATAGTCCTGTTAAGCCGCTCCGTCAGTCCGTTGGTCTGCAAATGGTATGCCGTGGCTCAACGGTGTTCGGTGTGGCTCAGACCAAATTTCTACTGGGTCAGCTGCACCATGAACGATGACTCCTATCTGTAATCAGGAATTAAGGGACACAATGTCGAAGGACGATGGACTAGATGAAGAACCTTGCGCCTCCCAGAGCTGTCCCCGACAAAAAGGCTTTTGTCTCGGCGTATCGTACAGTGGCTACTATTATCCAACGTTTTTCCAGAGTCGACTGTTGGAAAAGAACATGTAGATCCATGCCGATCTACTGCTACGGTTTAGTTGGTGGAGGAATTGGCTGCAGGAGACCTGCCAGCTTCGCAGGCGTTTTCTTGCGTTGCTGGAATCCGTGCTATGATCGTGTGTAGAGTTGGACGATTTTGGGAAACAATCGGCCAGTAATACTGCTCACGAATGCGGCCCAGTGCACGGCTGTAATCAAGGTGTCCGGACGTCGGGTCGTCATGACATGCATGAATGATCTCCTCTCGAAGGTCGTTTGGGATTACCAGCAGCCATGGCGAGTTGTTGTTCCCTAAGTTTTCTTTGTAGAGCACACCTTGTCGTAAGGCGAAGGTCGGCAGGGCTCGTGAGAAAAAACGTGGCATGGCACTCCCGCGCGCTTCCAGGTGCTCTATTAGTGCGCGCAGCTCAGGATCGCATAATTGACTTGATGCCATGTAGTCGGTGTTCACGGCGCCTAGGAACAGCTCGTCGTCACTGTCATTGCTGCTGGCTGAAGTTGTCTCGACAGGGGCTCTGGACGGGCGGTCGGCGTCGCTGTGCTAGCGCCCAGACTTGCAGACCACAGCCATGTTGAACCCTTGCAGTCAGAATATCCATTGAGCGAGGCGTCCCGAAGGGCCCTTGAGATTCGCAAGTAAGCAGGGCGAGTGATGATCTGTGATTCCACAAAACGGGCTCCCGTACAAGTACGAGCGAAACATAGTGATTGCCCAGACTAACGCATTACATCATTTTTTAGACGTGGAGAAATTTCTCTCCGCCTTAGACAGTCCCCTAACTTGAGTAGGCAATGACTCGCTCGGTGCGTTCGTGGACTTGAACCAGTACCTCGCCAAATCCTGCGCTACTAGCGTTCGCGTAAATCTCGGTTTCAGCATCCTGATCGAAGTGTCGAAAAACAAGAGGAAACTGGAGTCGCCGCTTTAGCTTGTCGAAAGCCTCCTGCTGCTCCTCGTTCAATTAGAAAGAGCACCCATACTAGGAAAAAAGTCCAAGGAATCTTCGCATGGCCTTCTTGTCTATCGACGGTGGAAATGCCGCGACGGCACGAGTCTTCTCTGGGTCTGGGCGAACTCCTTCGTTGCTAACCACGTGGCCTAGGAACTTCAGTTCGTCACAGCCGAGCTGTCACTTGGATGGCTTGAGACTAAGTCAGGCGGTCTGTGTGGCTTCGACAGCCGCTCGGAGTCGTCGCAAGTGCTCGTTGAAATCGCTTAAGAAACACCACGTCGTGATCAAGGTACACGAGAGAGATATGCCATTTAAGCCCTGCCAGTACAGTGTCCATGACAAGCTGGAAAGTGGCTGGTGCCATGCATCGTCCGATGAGCATCACCTTGAACTCGTAGATTCCATCCAGCGTGACGAAGGCTCTCTTCTCTCGGTTCCGTTTGTCGACTTCGACCTGCCAGTACCCGCTGTTCAGGTCCATCGATGAAAAGTATCGAGAGTGGTGCAGCCGATCGAGAGTGTCGTCGATGCGGGGGAGTGGATAGACGTCTTTCTTCGTCACCGCGTTCAGCTGCCGGTACACTCTAAAAAGAAAAATATTAAAAAGGTAGCAATGGCGCATTTTCCTACCTTCTACTGACGCGCCCCCAAGCGGACACAAGAAGGGAGGAACGAGACATTTTTCTTCTTCACCAGGCAGACGGGAGAAAGGTTCTGCCCTCCCGCCTCTTTGTTCGGTTTCCTTTTTCGAGCACGTCGCGCGCGTTGTTTAATAAATGTTGTTGAGTTGATTGAGCTTCAGCGGCAGCATAGGCCGCATGAAATTCTGTCTCCCAGTCAAAACGTGCAGAACATTTCAGTTGCATTGAGGTTTTTCCCACTAATTTTATCAAACGAGAAAACGAAGCCGTTAAAAAGACCGAAGTTCCGGAGCAGTGCCATCAGCGCTAAGCACACTGGGCTAAGATGGCCGCCACCGGATTGTGGAAGGACGTGCCGCCGTTGACTACGTTATGGACAACGCTGGAACTGCGTCCAAGACAGGCAAGGTTTGCTAGCGGGTGCTTGGGTGCCTTCTGTGCTGAGTTTGGTTTTGTTTTCCGATGCCAAGTGCCAGCCGGAAATCAGAGTAGTTTTGTATTTCTGCGTCTCAGCAACATAGCAGCAACATAACGATGGCGGTGTTGTGCGTTGTGAACAGAAGACTGGAATTATTGTTTATGTGACCGTGTGTTCGCGTATCAATGGTGTAAAACAATATGAGATGACGTAAACTGTCGGGCATTGATGCCGCTGGCTGGGCCGTGATTGGAGGGGACGGGGTGTCGCAGGCTGACATTCCGCTTTACATTAAAGTACTTAAGACAGCTTGAGGGATTACGGTGCAATAAAGGTGACATACTGACCCATTGGTTCAGAAACACTTCCTTTGATTTCCTTGCTTTCAAAACTCTGACTGACTGACTGGTGCAATCGGTCAAACTGCGGATAGTCATGATAGAACGTGGTCTGAACCGTAGCTGCTATCGTACAGAGGAAAATGTGACTGTCGTCTGCGATGCCCTAATGCTTCCACCAGGAGAGCGATTACGTTCTTGGGAAAGGATTGAAGAGTATGAAAATATGAATGAAAGTACTATATTTACAGTTTGGAATTTTAGCATTAAAAGAGGATAGTAGGTAACTCAACAAAAAAAGAAAAGCTGTCCTTTATTTTTTTTTTTTTGATTGAATATAATACGGTTCCTTAAGAAACTGCACTCGAAGTGGCGCGCTGGGATGAGCGCAAGAAGTTTTCGAGCTCCCCACGGTGTGGCTTCGTACACTTAACACCTGCCTCAAGTCGCGGCCTTGACTGCATTCATGTTGATCAAAAAGCGATTTCTATGCCCGTGAATCATTGCTTCCAGCTGAGTGGATACCCCCTCTACAGAGATTAATACATTACGACAATTGCAGCCGCACGCGAACAGCACAAATAGAAAAACAAATACTACAATGAAAAAAACTAGCTACGTCGTGCCGTGCGGGGAAGCAAACACATGGCGTGGAACCGCAGTGGGGCGGCTTCTTTTATTAGTTTTCTTAAAGTATTACGGCATCATAGTTTGCTTTTTACTAAGCGATTCATCCCCTGAGACATTACTGAATAAGAATCAACATTCTGGGTATAATATTTATTGCTTAGGTGGTCACCGAGAGAATTCGTACCTTCTAAATGACGAGTATAAAACGCGGAAACGCAGGCCTTGGAAGTAGTAATTGGGTTAGTGTGCTGTTGTATTTATGTTTGTATGTGCCGTGTGTGTGTGCATGCGCTCAATGTATATGTTCAGCTGATGTTTGTATTTTCGAGGGTAAAAGCGCTAAAAACAACGGACAAGTAAAAGAAACGAACAACAAGAGCGCTATAGTAAGCAAAATGTATTTGCATGTGTGTATAATTGTCACGTTCCTGTGACGATTATTACGGGTGGAAGTAGAAAAGAAAAGGAAGGAAACGAGCGCGTTCGAGATAATGGCGAGCGCGAGAGGAGAAGCAGCGGTGAAAGCCAGGGTCAGGCCGCGACGCACGGTGACGACCAGAGCTCTGAGGGAGGACCAGCGGCTACGGTCGGCGACGCCTGCTAAGAACAACTCCAGGACGAGTACGAGACACCGGCTTCTGCCTCATCACATCAAGCGGCGACGCTCCGCAAGGCACCAAGGGGAAAGACTTGAACTTAAGGCAAGGACGGTTGCGGGAACGGGCTATGAGTGTGTTGACGTCACTTTAACTGCCTTCAGTGTTTTGCTTTTCGTATTGATAATCCTTTCATAATGTTTCGCTTCTGACACGTTCCTATCTTCCTTCTTGTAAATATATATTTTCTCTTTTTCTGATCCTCTCATGGATGTCGTTTCTCTCTTTTCCCGGCTGACGATGACAATTTGGCGAGCCTGCCAGGATTCTGTAAACCCACTGGCCTGATCTCGTTGGTCCGGAGGAGAGAGTTCGCGGCTATGACTGGGTCCGGGGTGGTAGAGATTGATAAATTGATGGCGGCTGGGAGGGAACTAGGATACACTGGAGAGGAGTTTAAGATCTGGGTTAAGAGGGAAAAATATACAAAGAGAGGAAAGGCAGCAGGCACATGAGGCGGCAAGAGAAGAGCACGCGGCGAAAGAACGCGCATGTCAAGCAGAATGTGTCCGACTGGATAAAGAACGGGAAGTGCTACAACTCAGAATCGCGGCCCAGAAAAGAGGAAATCGCGAAGCACGAGGCGAAGGGGGAAAGCGTTTCGACTAGACCAAGTCATAGGGCCAGTCCACACAAACAGATACCGCAGTATAATGAGACGCTCGACGACCTCGACGCGTACCTGCAGAGGTTTGAGCGTATGGCCACCGGTCTCGGATGGCCACAGGACAAGTGGGCAACCACTTTAAGTCTTTGTCTCACAGGAGAAGCCTTGACTGTGGTCGGTCGCATGACCCCTGCGGATGCGATGAATTATACAAACTGGCGCTGCTTCAAAGATTCCGGTACACAAAAGAAGGTTATCGCGAAAGATTCTGTGAGGCGAAGCCCGGAGACGGGGAAACAAGAAAACATTTTGCAGCCAGGTTGACGGAGTATTTCGATAGGTGGATCGAAGTAGCTGCAATCAAGAAAACGTTCGAGGCGCTCCGGGACAGGATGCTAATGTAGCAATTCATGACAACTTGCGCTAGTAAGTTGATGGTCTTTCTCAAAGAAAGAGACTGCTTGACCCTAAATGATTTGGCTGATAAAGCCGACGTCTTTCTGGAAGCGCAGACTCAGCCGAGCGCTTTAAAAGCGAAGGTAGAGGGACAAGACCCAAAAACCAGCCCAAGAACAGTCCCTAACGCCGTCAGAGAAGACACAAGGAGACTCCTTCGATGCTTTTTATGCAATAAGGTTGGACACAAAGCAGAGAATTGCAATGGTCGCAATCAACAATACAAACCATCGACATGTTGGCACTGTGGCCGGATGGGACACAAGGCCGACAAATGTACTATGAGGGCTGGCGACAAACCAGAAGCTTCTTGCCTGTGGACAGCCTTCGACGAGACGGCAGGTGAACCAGACGAGACCTACCTTACGTTAAAGAATGGCGACAAAATACCAGTGGTTAACGCAGCTCAGGTAGGGAGGCCACCGAAGTTTCTGGTGGAGAATATGCCTGTGGTCGAAGGCCGCATTGGCGAGCGAAAAGTTACGGTACTATGGGACACCGGCTGCAATACAGTAGTCGTAAGAAGGAACTTGGTGCCCGGTGGGTGCTACACTGGAAACTGTAGCCCCGTATATTTACTTGACCGAACAGTGAAATACTTACTGAGGCGGAAATTGTGATCAACGTACCCTTTCTGGCAGAAAAATTCGGGGCGAAGTGCATTGAAAATCCCCTATACGACTTAGTGCTCGGCAACGTTCCACAAGTGAGAGATCCCAACGATCCGAACCCATATTGGGAATCCGATCAACAGCGAAGCGACGAGATGAAGACACCTACTGTCAAGGGAGTTGGCCACCAGCTGGACAAGATAGCCGAGGTACCAGAGAGGAAGGACTAAAAGGAAGCTTCTCCGGACGAATCGGAAAACACGGATTTGGGTTTGATAATTCCGCCTTCAAGTATCGCGGGACTTGGAGAGACGAGGAAGAAAAAGAGCGAAGTGCGGCGCGGTGGCACCCTTTACCTGAAATGGTTTGTCCCCGGAAATACATAGCCAACCTAAACAATTTTAGTATTCTATCTTTATCTTTGTGAGTGGAAGCAAAGTTATTTTTTTATTCTAAATATAAAATATACCGGAAAGTACAACATCACACTGCATCTCTTTTCTCGAATCACTAGTCTCTTATATGATACCTCTTTCTACGCTGTATGTAAAATGCTGTATATGGTTTCTCCGCACTTCCCCTGTGTGACCGATTACTCTAGTTCTCAGTGACCTCATCTGAATAAAAATATATGAAAGATGAGTGTTAGTTTCATGAAACTGGAACTCTGAGTCACTTCTCGTATAAGGCACTGCTAACTGTAGGTTTGGAAAAAGAACCCCACTTTGGGGAGTTATATCTTCTTTCTCAATAAAATAATGCAACATGTTTTTAATAGAAATAAATACAGAAATAGCGTATAACAGGGTACCCAAAATTAAGAAAAATCGAAGGTGGTGTTTTTTTTTATTCGCATTGGCAATTTTCGTTGTTTGATTTTTCCCCATGTTTGCCTAAATATATCACGACTATCGTATCACTCAAATTTCTAATATATATTTTAAAAGATAACCATATATCAGTAGAATACTATCTGAAAAGTATATAATTATGATTTCATTATTTCGTGAGATACGGGCCTCCAAATTTTGCAATTTGTTGTTCGAGTAGGCGTGTTTGGCAATTTTTAAAAAAATGAATATAGTTTAAATAAATATTATTATTAGATATTACACGCAAGCTGTACTCATAGTTTGTTTCAAAATTTTATCGTTTTAGTTATTCAATTTCAAACGTGCCCCCTCCATTAGTGAGCGTTAATGCAACTGTCCACCTCTTCATGCCTTAGGAATTTTCCTGTCCCCAAATTGTTTTTCTGGTGAAAACTAAGTGTGGACTCGTTTATACTAGACACTAGAAAATCGCATGCAAAAACATCAGTTGATTTAAAAATGTCGACCAGCCACCCTTTTGGTCGATCTTATCTGAAATCCCCCTTTATATAGTTAACTCAAATTTCGTGTGATGGTAAATATGTCGCAGAAAACGAAGTTTTGGCAAATACAAGTTTTGGGAGGTGGTTTACATGGCGTTTGAAAACAACAAATAAGCAGATCTAAGGAGATGTTTCTTTTGAGTGGACTCGGACCAGGAACGATAATAAGTTCAGTCCTTTGTCAGCAATACCCAACAAAATATGATCATGTTTCCGCATAGCACACGTTGGTGGAAAGATGTTTAAAGGGCCTCTGACACGCAAAAAAAAAAAAAAAATTTTTTTTTCATGCTAGGCGTTGAATTGGCATATCAGGACATTACAAAAAAATTGTTTCACTATAGAGTTGCGTAGTTTTTGTATAAAAAATAGAAATATGAGGCCCAATTCAAAGTTCCCGCCGTGCACTGTGACGTAACAGTGTACCGCAAGGTGTCGGGGCGGTCAGAAGGGAGGCATCGCCGGAAGTCACGTGAGTTGTATCCCTCCTCGTGCTTACCGCGAGCGCGTGTAATATTTTTTTTAAATATTTTTGTTATTCTCCGCACCTCCACGAGCGATCCAAGCAGACAAGGTTTCTTTTATTTGCTTTTCATCGCCTAATGTTGCTGTAAAGGTAGAAGAAGCGGAGTCAGTGAATTGACGTGGTAAACTACAATGCATAGAAGGTGCTGTGTGAGGGACTGTCCCGGTATTTCAGCAACTGAAGAAGAGATCACACTGCATGCATTTCTGAGAGACATACATCGGCCGCATTAGCACCCAGTAAACAAGTTCTACTCATGTTCTAGACAAAATACGTACTTTGTGCTCGACGTTTACCTGTACTTCGTACACTCACCAGTTCGTATTCTTCAGACGGCAGGCATCTACAGCCTGGAGAGTATCCGATGATTCAACGACCTCGGTGTCTCAACCTTCAGCAATGCGATCGGGCGTGTCTTATGCTAGCAATCCTAATTTCTGTGAGCGTTCTAAATTTTTTTTTTTCAAAACTTGATAGCTTGTTTCGCGCCCAGTATAGCCCTGTATCATCGGACTGACGGCATGCACTCGTACACTGGCTTGTACTCGCAACGCTTTCATCATTGACCTCCATCACGTCGATCCACTGACTCTTCGTCCTCAAACTTTACAGCACGCAAACTAACCAACGGTGCAGGGATAAAGAGCTAGTGGAACTGAAACTTCGTTTTCTACGATCGCTCGTACGAAGAGCAGAATAGTAAAACGAAAAAAAAAAGTCTTAGGCGCGGTCGCGGAGAGCACGAGGAGTGAAACTCACGCGACTTCCGGTTAACCCACTTTTAGTGACGTAGCTCGATACCTCCTTTCTGACCGCCCCGACACCTTGCGGTATACTGTTACGTCACAGTGCACGGCGGGAACTTTGAATTGGGCCTCGTATTTCTATTTTTTATAAAAAAATTACGCAACTCTATAGTGAGACAATTTTTTTGTAATGTCCTGATATGCCATTGCAACGTTTAGCATGAAAAAAGAATTTTTTTTTTGGCGTGTCAGAGGCCCTTTAATTACGAGTTGATTGAAAAAAAAAAAGAAATATAAGGAGCACTAACGTAATTTCATTTTTTGTATATTCTTTCATTTTTCTTGTTGATGTCATACTATACATTCCTCTCGCTTTCAGAAAAATCTTAAGCTCTGTGCCAAACTTGAATATGTTTGTCAACAATAGTTGAAGTAGATGATTGGTAAGTGTTAAGGGCTTCTCTGAAAGTAGTACCTCAAAATTAAATATCCCCGTACGTCAAAAAACCTCAAAGGATTTTTTTTAATTTTTTTTTATTTAACAGCGCTTGTACACGAATGAAAGCAGTCTCCGTATCTACGGTTCGCAAGCACCTTGTTTTTGAGCAATTTGTTTCACTGTTGTGTAGAACGCTTTCACATTGTCGGTCAGCTTAATTATTTACGCGGCCAAACTAAGCTTCATTTAGTGTTGTTACTTGAGATTTTGTTTCAGTAGAATGGCTTCCACCCGCCCATTTGCTATAAAAAAAGCGGAATCCGAGCCTGCTTGTTCATACCGTCGATGCGTATTACCCGGATATCTAGAAGGGCCATAAACTATCACGGTGTTACGCCCAATGAGAAAATGTAATTTTGTCCTTTATGTTAGTGGAGACCGTGCTGGTCGCTCCGTATACTGAAAATAAATTCTGTCATCAGCAAGAATTCAGGCTTTGCTGCACCAGATACACGACTTTCAAGAGGACTAGGTGAAATCGGTACATAGAAAATGCATCTCTTATCACGCATAGTTAGGCTTTTATTTATCACAGTGGCAATGCTGTTTGGCTGGGCACGCTCCTTCATGCTCCCACCGTAAACTCAAATGCAAAAAAAAAGACCACCTTGTGATATTCATTATGGCCTGGTGAAGTGTTTTCCAGTCGGGGACAGCGCAAAAAGCACAAACCGTACGTGGCTTATCTTCGCATTTTTGTGTTCTTATTCTGATTGGCTAAGGCCTAGATGTAATCAGTTCCGGAGCAATCTAACAGCTTCAATAGACTAGCTGCGTCCTCTCTCTCTTAAACGGCCAAAATCTGTAGTGGAATAAAGAACGAACCTTGCCCGACATTCTAAGCTATGCCGAATTTCTAAAGGCAGAGGCCACCGAAGCTGTGTCGCTGCGTTCTCTTTAGTGAATCTGTAATCTCAAACACTCGATGACATTGATCGTTCGAAAGGGGCGAATGGAAGTCAACCTGCTGGGGCTTCCTTCCCTTAACCTCTCGTTCCGGAGGCAAGGGCAGAGATACAAAGGTGCGTTCTCTTTTTATCGGAAATCGTTCTTTGATCTTACACTCTCGTGTATATTGGTTGATCGGGCGGAGAGAAAAGCGACAGGGGGTGTCGGTCGCTGGCGCGTGATGCATCAACGTCTACCATCCCCGCTTCCTGCTGCTTCAATGTCGGTTCATCTTGGCGGGCAAAGCGCCCGCCGGTTTCGAGACAATCACCCTGCCACCGGGCACGTCGTTCCATTGTGTGTTGGCTAGACTCGCCTCTGAGTTTCGAAGTTGCGTGTTCGTGTTCCCGATTTTTTTTTTTTTTTTTTCAGTGTCGTTTCGTGGAGAGCTACGTTCTTCGAGCACGAGGCGTTTTAGTGGTTCTCCCATGCACTCCTCTGTTCTGGAGACGTCACATGTAATTGCCTTTTTTATCTTCTAATACGTTGCCTCTAATTATTTAAATAATTTTTAAATGAGTGGACAAATTGCAATTTTATAGGTGAGAATTACAGACTCTTCATAAGTGTGAAGTTTGATTGGATTGTAAAACGTTGCACTAACCAAGTTTTCTTTGGAATCAGTTGGTATTGAGTAATTACTGAGCTCTGATCTTAAGTCGCCGTAAATATTTATAACTTTTGTGATTGTTGTGACCTTCTCTAAACGAAGTCTTTTTCAAAATATAACAAAAATACCGTTGTGTGCTGATAGTGGCTTCTGTTTTGTTTTGCCAATACAGACTCATCGGTGTTCCTGAAAATGTTCGATTAACTGTATTGACGGACACAGTCGTAATTAACGCTACAAGTATTATGCCGCTCAAATTTTCAACAAATAATAATTTTTTGGTCTCACACAAGCATTAATTAACAGTAAACAAATACACTAAAATGAGTCGTAAAAAACGAAATCGTATAAACTTTAGAGTTGAAAACACGAAAAACAAAAGATGTCTTTTTTTATAAATGTCAAATTTATGCAGTGTGACGTGTTCGCCTTGCTTCGGGTAGAACACATTCCCCTCTCCAGTTTGGCTACTGGGTATTAGTTTTCGGGGCCAAACTTTACGCTTTAACATAATAGCGATACAACGTCTAAGATTTGAAAAAAAAAGCTTTTTTGAATATTTGATTTGTGATTCGGCATGCAATCTGGTGAGGCTTTAAAGTTAATAAGCGACCAAGCACGCAAATAACCTCATCTCGTCTCTAAAGTAACGGAAGCGGTGACAACACAATCGATACTGCTGAATATTTTTACCGAAGGACATTCTTAAAATAGCAGATTGTTTACCCGACCGCAAATTCTGTTTTCTTGCATACCATTCTTAGAGGATGTCAAGATACGAAATGTTTGGCTTCTGCGCTGGGCTGTTCTGACGTAAATATTTATCATTTTAATGACTTTGAATTCCTCGCAAGTAATGAAGTAAATGGAAGGGGGTGCGATTTAATTAGTCATGTGTATACTCTAATGACACGCTCTGCGAGATCCGCTGGGAGAAGAGACCTTCGTTGAGACACTACAAACACGAGGAGGAATGTCGCGCAGAACGATCAGAACGACAAGGTATTTTCACCACTTCGGTGTGTAAAACCCTTAGTGTTTTCTTGTTTTTCGACGCACCGGCGCAGTAATATCGGTGTGGCGCGAGATAACGCGCATACAATATGGGCTTGGTTCGCATTTTTATAACATTGCTCGGTTGACCCTCATCGATGGAATTCTGCAGCATTACTTCATTACTGCATTCCGTCAACTAAACGTCTTTTCAACCAGATATTAATTGTTTTGGCAAGTAGATAGAAAATGACTCTGCATTTTGCAAATTAGGGATTTGTGTTTTGAAAAACAAAACGGCGATGAGTGTTTCGTTGGGTGTAATTTATTGATAATTATGCTGCGCCTGTTCATATAATACGAATACTGAACAAAGTGTGTGCTTTAATAAACTACGAAGCAATTTTAATGCGAGGCGGATGAAAAGGAAAGCATCTTTCGATGAAAGTGGTAGATCATATTTGTTAAGCTATCTATTGAGCGTGTAGCAGCCGTGCCAGCTGTACCACTGGAGCGAAAGGAAAGAAGCCGAGGCGCACGAGAAGAGAGCAGGAGACAAGAGCTTTGCGATTCGGTGACCGAGCGGACCGGCGGCTAGATCGGACGATGTTTTCTACTGTTTCGGTTGTTTTGTAAATATTGTATATAAAAATATGTTGAGTTACACCTGACTGGCACCCACAAGCGTTAGCCAAGAGTTTAAATGGCTAACAAATGTCTTGGTTTTGAAATTTTATATTGAAATGCGAAACCGAAAAAAAAATCAATTTCAGTGAATATTGTTAAAATAATATTTTATATTTTATATCTTCACCTAAAAATACCTAAATTTTAATAAGACTGCCCATAAATTCCACACTTAAAACACGCAGCAGGATTGTAGAAAGTTTCCTCAAAAGTGTAGTCGTCACTTTAAAATAATTTACACACAATAAACAAAACAATTCATCAAAATACTATATTTTATTGAACGGTCAAAAGCCTGCATTTATCAGAAAATGTTGCAGTGAAAAGTCTGGCGAGTGGCTGGTTTTAAACGAAACTACGCGTACGTAGGTGTTTGTCGTGTGTTTGAAATCATTATACCCGTTTTCACCCCAAGAACCAGAGTAAAAAAAGTTCGAATCCTTGCGTAGAACTACTAATTTTCTATTTATTTGCAGAAGTAAAATGTATGTAGGTGCATTTTAGAATACATATATGTTATCTTATCAAGGCGTACACGTTTCAAACAATAAAAGCATCACTTCTTTAACCGACAACCAAATCTTGCCCAAGATCTGCTTCGCGCTCCGCATAAACAATGCGCAAAACTTTCTCCTTTTTTTTAGGTGAAAAGGAGTGTAGGCGGTTGTCTTAATATCCAAATTAAAAAGGACATCATATGTGTTTTTCTCGGAAGATATAACCTAACTGCACGACTTAGTTAAAGTCATTATTATCTTCGTCCTTCTAAGTTTTTAGGAACTTATGATACCGTACAATTTGAGCACCCATCTTCTCCTCCCGAAATTTCGTGATAGTGGGGCCTATGAAGATATTAAAATTGTAAGTTATATTTTTTTCTGCTGGCCTCGACCTGATAATCATGACACCATAAATGTACAGCAGCACATCGGTAACATGTTTGGAGGCCCAAGGGCCTATATTATCAATTAAATAATTAATTATTAATCACTGTTATTTTTCTTTCATTCAGGCAGTTATAGCTCAATGAGACATTACATAAAGTGAAGTGTGGGGGGGGGGGGGGAGAGAAAGTTTGGAATGAAAGCAGAAACGTTTACCCAAAATATCATCATTATCATCATTATCATGAGTTAATATTTGTGATCATAAACAGCGAGATTGCCTTGATTATGATGCACAGAAAATATAACACATTTGAGATGTCCAAGCCCCCACAATGATGTCGTCATACCGTATTCTATAGGGGTCGTGACAAATAGCAAATTTACTCTCAGACGGGCACTTTAAAGGAGTTTATTCGGAAGTCCTTTAACGTGACCGTCTTCCAGGGGTATGAGATGGTGTCATATAACAAAAGTCGCAGCCATAAAACCAGAACACGTATAACGAATGTAAATTCGTTATACGTGTTCTAGTTTTATTTAATAGTTAAATACTTGTCAGAAAAAATTTAAAATGTTGAATGTCTGAGTTGAATATGTTAGATACTTGTTCTGTTGAATATATTACAGAAATGTTGTACGCGGTTTGTAGAGTTCATTGGGCTATACTTTTTTAATTTTAACTTTGTCCGTCAACTAAGAAATTGAGAGAGTGAGAGTCACGCTCAATATTACTCACGGAACATAAATCCATAAGTAGAAGTTAGGATTGAAGAGTCAATTTACAATACAAGCACTTGTGTTGAAAATGTATCACGCTCAAGTCTTCTCGAGTTAAGTGGAGGGCTACAAAATAGGTGTAAATGTCTTGCATAATCAAAATAAACAGTGAGGCCAATGTAGCGGTCATACATAAATTTTAAAAAATCTTATCTACACATTTTTTTTTTGTTTTAGCGTGGTTTGTACAACCAATACAGTTCCAAACGCCTTAAAATGAACTTAACTTGATACGTATCAAAGAAAAATATAAACAATATCAAATCTGACAATGAGAATTCACGCGTAATCCAGAAAGCGACACCTAGCATGCAGAAACCAGCATTCATAATGCAGAAAACATGTTCATTAAACAACATTCTGTGAATCGATATACTCCTAAATATTTTGTTGCAGTCAGCCGCACGCAGAGGCAAATTGTCAAGAAAATAAAAAAAAAAGCTTACAATTTGTACTTTTCTTGAAAACGACAAAACTTTGATTTTATTAGGTTTTAGTTTTGAAAACATTCGGCAGCATTATATATGCACTGAATTATCATTATTCATCAGCAGTAGACCGGCATAGCTAGTTGAAACCTGCCGAAACCAGTTTATGTCATCGCCATATAGCAAAATGTCTGAATTGTGGGTACAAGAATTGAGAACATTTATGACGATATTGAATAGATCCCAATATTCGAACAATTTCCTTTCTGTCAAATAATTCAAATAAAATGTAAAAAGCTGGTTGTTCATTGCATATAACCTTAATATACGCAGAAGAAAGTAATGATTACCTAGGTCAAAATCCTCCGATAGATCAAATTTCATGGTGTCTAAATGCACGCGCAAAAAAAAAACTATCGGCGAAACAAAATTTAAAAAAAAAGATACGGGATTGGTCTCCACAGGCCTACAAGTGAATATTTATGTTGTAAAATGTTAATTTAACTTTTAAAACGTTGTGATATATGCTCAATCGAGATGATTTCATATATTTCTGCAAACTCATAAATCAGGGATATCGGCCTCTACATTTTACACCATCGGTCCTGCTATCCTATGTGATTTGGCACAATTACTGAATTTTTCGAAACTCGGGAAAAGTGTATTATATTACCTCCCTCCTGCTTTAAAACTCTGCATATATGTATTATCTCAAATCGTTTTGCAGATGTGAAAGTTCGAAATATTTTGAAAAATGTCAAAGTACTCTAAACCTATACTATTCGGAAAATTGAGTTTTATTTTGTATACACATTCTATGACAGTCTCTTAACGTTATTTAAATTTCATTTTGTATTTTAATGCTCTTTCCGTCCACACCTTGTTACCCTGTATCAGTGGCCTGTAAACTCAAAGTTTTGCCGCTAACAACTTTATTATTTATTTGTTGATATGACTACTTTGTGCCCGGATCTGACGTCATCACAATATTCTGGTGACACCGCCCGGTGAAGGTTCTGTCATTTTTTAAAATAACAAGAGAGCAAGCGCACTGTCATTCCTTTTGCTCAATTCACTGAGAGATATTCCAAGCTCAACATGTCTCTAAGAACAATTAGTTGATTTTACAGTTCTTGCTTTTCTCGTGATTTATATTAGAACACTCTGAAAATATATTTGTTGTTGTTGTTTGTTTTTTTTGGCGATATTTGTGTTTTGAAGGCGAGCATCCCGAGCTTGTAGATTTATCTTTAGCTGTTGCTCCTGCTGATCGAGAGTTCGAGGAATTGTTGTACGTTACAAAAAGAGGGGAAGCAAAAGATAAAGCGAACCAAAGCGCAAATGAACACAAATAAGTCTAACCTACGTGAATAGTTAAAATACCAATTAACTGAAGAGCGTGTTGGCAAAATTGACTGACAACAGAAAGAATAAAACAAACTCGGGACGTCGTCCTTCATCCCGAGTTTTTTTTTTATATTTCTATTGTCAGATGTTAAAACAGCAGAGTTACTTTTCGAGCGAAAATGAATCGGCGAGATGAGATCACTAGGGCGCAGTTAGTTCTGCCGCTCGAGACATGGGAACCGGGGCTCGCAGCCGGTTGCCGGCGAGCCGTGTCCCAGTGAGTCGCGGGACGCATTTGGCCCGCTGGCCGCGTGTTTTGGCCCGCTGGCCACACGGCCCTGCATTCTAGCGATGAAGCGTTCGTTCAAACTACTAGAGAAGGTGAAGGTTGCTTTCTTAGTTTCGTACCTGAGACTGCAAACACAAACTCATATCTAGGTGAGATTACAGAGAGCCTCGGTGTCTATATTCCGCGTGGCATAATATCAACCGATCTAGGGCTTGCGATTTTTTTGTCTAAGATACGTTACTTTTCATGACACCACGTGTCCCGCAACTCAGCGACGCAGAAAGCAAAATATATTCACAAAAATAGTATCAGGGCTCTCATGGTTCGCCTAAAATATTTAAGGCTATACAGATGTGATTTCCGTCGAACCCTCCTGTCACATCCACTAGCCCTATCACAATATTTGGGTATAAAAATAGACCTCTGCTTAAGTTTAGAGCTGCCCATGAGTGTAAATGAATAAAAGAAATGGGCATGTTTCCAAAAAAGAACCATCCAATTTCGTTGGAGTTCTAAAGCGTTCGACGAGCAGTTCCGGTACCTTTATAATAAGATAAGGGAGTTATCTCTTGTAATCAACCCCCTACAAAAAAGTCTCTGGATCTTTAACGTGCATTTTCTTAATTATCTCACATGTTTGGCAATCCAGACGGAAATATTCGACCAAATAAAAATACATGTCATGGGGGTAGCAAAAAATTGGTCTTAAAGCAAAGGGGCATGATGGCCGTGCGAACAAAAATATCTACACGCCATTCAAAAGAGATATATGCAGGTCTACTTTGATTCAACCTGTTTTACAACCTGTTTTAGAAAAGCAGAAAGGATTAATGGTATTTCATTATATGACATAAGATGCCCAAAGCGTCGGTGTTAATCTATTGTGAACTTTTGAAAAAATTACAACTACACTGGAGCGGATTTTCTATTTACTTAGAGAACACTAAATTAATAACGTTCTAGGCGCAACCGGTCGGCAACCCATATTTATTTCCTGTAGTAATTTAAAAACGTAACCCAAGGGAAAACTAAATCGTCACAAGCACGTGTTTCGATTATCTGTAATGGCTGCGGAATTGCATTGTGTGCAAATATTTATTCAGTACGCCCTTTTCATTTTGCACCAGAGATTTACACGGGCTCGTGCAATGATATTATAGTAAAGTTATTGGCAATATAATAAAATATTAAGCTCTGCTGGGTTCCGTCAAAGGAAATAAAATTCCTGGAGCATTCGTTGCAGCAACGTTTAAACTCAGTTACAAACGGCTTTCAATTTACATAGTAATTAACTATTCCACAAATAACATCACAATCTGTAATTGAAGAACACAATAACTTTCCCCCTAAAATCGCCGACTTCAAATAAAAAAAGACACACACATGATATAAATCTTTATAAAGTATAAGTGAAATCTTACGAAAAATTGACCGAAATTTAAGTAAGAAAAGACCCACTACAAGCGCGTACACTTAAAATATAACGTTCTCTAGGTCATACTCTGCAGGGCGCATAACGTGGTAAATGTGTTGAAGAGGGGGATTGCCCTCTGCAGTGCGGGAACACGCAAATTCACGGAGGTTGTAACCAAGAGATCGAATATTAAAAAAAAAAGAACGCTATTTAAGACGCATATATATAGAAGACGATTACGAATGCAGATCTCCACTTTCTGTGCCAGTAGTCGATATCCTCGAGAAGGAAAACCCAGCCGTCCAACATTAAACGATATCGCCGCCATCTTGACCGTGATCACGTTCTTATCTGGCGAGGTTTAATCGACGACACGTCTTCGATGAGTGTCAGGGCATCCGAGCACGTACTTCTTATGTAAATGTCTCTTCTTTGCCTATGACTCGCTGCATACGCACGTACTCGAAATCGAGCGAATAGAACCCGGTTAATCTCTTTACGTTTAATATGCGTGATTTCTAAGTGGTGTGAATGGAGAGCTATTTTAAGCCGTGAGGCTATCAGCGAATTGGTAACTCGCATCGATGATTGCCACCTGAGACCCACTTAAATGACAACCACAGTAGTCGCTGTGTGTGTTACTAGAATTAGCAATCGCCTTGATTTATTTTTGAAGCTTACAACCTTTTGTGTGATTACACTGAGTAAGTACATAAAGTGCGTTGGGAATAACTGTACTGGATCTTACATAATATAGATATTCAGAATTTTTTTCTTAAATTAAAATACGCAGACCGCGATTACGTCAATGTTTGTTTTCCTGGGAAGAAGATATCGTAGATAATTTTATATTTTAAGGCTTCAGAAATGTGTGCCTGAACAACGACCAGCCGGGACAATACCTACAAAATGGCATCGCGGTTTTAGGCTCATATAGTTAAAAAAAAGCAGAAGGGAGACTGCAAGTGGTAATTGTGTTCTTTTACTAATCAATGTAGAGGAGCATAAACTTGACAACTGTCCTTGTGTTACTTCTCAGTGAATCAGGCACAGTACATGTGGACGTAAAAATTAAATGACCCAATGAAATATGCCATTAAGAGCCAAACAAATATTTTTATTACAAGCAAAGAGAAAGAAGAAGGAGGTTAGGGGGAGGTCGGGGAGATTAGCATACCCAATAAACTCAACATCATTGGTAAAATTTATACATTGCTGTGTTCGGATTATGTATTTTTCTGTAACATCATACAATGCCGCCAACCACCAATTAGTTGTTTTTATTAAATGTATTAACATATTGTATACTTTATATTTACTCTCATAGCCAGTGATATTTTTGTGTGTAATCCAGATACGTTGTTTCAGCCTCGCTACCAATTACTTTTCTTTCCAGGGGGGCCGCGTGCTGTTTTTTACCACTAAGAATAGCGTTCCGTCGAGTTACATCATTTTGATTCCAATGTACATGCTGCGAGTCGGTTTCCTCAAAGTAGACCAGGAAATGCCCGAAAAAACCAGTTCCCAAACTGAAGACAACGCACTAAGGAAAATAAGCATTGTGAGAGCAGTGATTATAACAGAAGTATAATTAAAGGCGGTGTTCCCAGGGGAGAAGCGCTTTGCCGACAACCGGCCGTCACGTTCTCTGTGGAAGCCACCGCTCGAATTACACGTCTCACCTTTATTTTTTTGTTTTTGTTTTTTGTGTCAGTAACCGTTTCTTCTTGCCTCACAGGCAACGCAAGTGTTCGTCTTTCAATCTGCACTATTTCTAGTACAGGATTCGTTTTTTGCTATCAATGAAGGCCCGCAAACATGGTTGAAAATAGTGGCTTCAGGGAAGCAAACCACTTTGCACTCTGGTTGCAGCGTAAGGAATTTTATTTTTTTTTCAATAAGAACCGGTATTTAAAGACTGTACAGTTGAAGTCCTGCCACTATAGCTTTCTAGACATCTCTTGATTCTATTTTTTTTTAATTCAACGCGAAACAAAAATTGTGACACACAACACAAATTAATATAATGCTATTAGTTTTCCCGCAAACATTTGGGAGATTTTAAGTCTTCAAATAGTTTCCACAGTAAGACATATTATCAGGTGGGTAAATTAAAAATTAAAAGAAAAGAGCTTACCTTGATATGTTTTAATTTTTAGCTAGGGTTGCTCGGAGCTCCACGTGTCGTTGTAATTCCCTTGATAATTCTGCAAACAAAATAAAGGGGAAAAACGTAAAGCAACGGGAAAGACGGTGCAATATTATTATCATCAAAACCAAAACCTCACTTTTATTCAATCTTGAGAGGTGCTCACTTTATTAAAACTGTGTTCGTCCTTTCTAAGCTACAAATAGAAGCCCGAGATACTAAAAAAAGCCCTAAACCCAGATGCTTTAAGCAGAGGTCTAGAGTCCCCAAAAGAAAAATCGCGCACTTTCCCTCAAATGCTCGAATGTCTTTTCTCCTTCACGACAATGAAGTAGGCACGTGCGAACTTGGAAATACTGTATCGGCGACAAGTCTTCTTTTGCCGTCAGTGCCTGCAAAACTTAAATTATTGTCACTACAATAAATCCAACTTTGAAAGTTTGATCTAAGCTCTAACGCTAAAGTGAGCTCAAATGCACTTGGACAAACCCTGGCCACATAAATTCGCCAGAAGCTCCCGCTACTTTGTTCAATGATAGTGCCTATATGTGTACTATATTATCAATTGCCAACACTGACACATGTATTTTTGAACATAATGCCAAGGGTTTAAGGTTTTGTGTGGCGTCCCCGCGTATAATCCTGCTTTCTGTCTTCCCAAATTAAACTGGCTGTTGACTCGGGTGCTGAGAAAGCAAAATATTGTTCGACATGTCAAAGTGATTTTGATGTCAAGCGGTTCCTGATTCCAAGGGCGGCGATTAGTTTGAGTTCAGCACTAACGTGAGAAATTGTGCTACGCATTATTTAGAACCTCAGAGAAAGAGCGAGTTCTCTAGCTGAATTGGCAATTCCCTTTAATTGTTCGTTCGTTTGTTTGTTAGTCCATTTGTTCTTTCGTTCTCTACTTCATACTTTCATTCATTTTGTGTGATCATGAACCGCAGATGCATTGGTAGTTATGCACGAACAGTAATATTATAAATTAGTCAGACGCAACTTAAATGCTAAAACATTTGAGTTAAAACGTTAATGTCTGCCGCACCAATGGTGTTACACAAAAGTTGCACGCCGGTCATGGTGCTAATAATTATGAATTTATTAACAAAGCAAAAGTAAGAGAAACGCTTCAAATCGCCTTGGAACGTGAACATGAATAGACGACATGAAACGTGGCACCGTATTGAGGGGTCCTCCATAAAAAGCGCCCTGGAGGAGCGAACAAATTAGTAATTGTATGGTATTGAAAATATTTTTAAAATATTGAATGTCGCGATATTTCAATTTATTAAGGGTAGAAAAGCGTTTGTAAGCTAGTTACGGCTGTGCATTCTAATTTTTTAAAGTGAAAAACCCCGGTGCAAGGTAGCCGCTGCAAGTTAAACGCAGATCATTTACTCAATACTTTGATTTTCTAAAGGACGGCAGAGACTGGAAAGAGTCTTAAACTCTCGGCATTTGTGTGCTCCTTTGCAAGCCCCAGCCACGGGTGAATGCCAAGCATTTAAGGTATTCGCGACTCCAGTGTCTTACAAAGGATGTCTGTATTGAAGACATATGGCGCTCTAAAACAGGTTGTGCCGTGCCATGTGCCAGCTGAGCGCGCAACCCGGTGGCATCAGCAAGCAAGCATTAAACTAAAAAAGGTTTGCCTCGATTTTTTTCCTGAGCGTTTTGAACCTGCGGTGATGTGCAGGCGAAAGCGAGTTTCCAGAGGCTTGACTTACTTCGAGGAAGTGATGAAAGGTCTGGCTACTGTACTTACACCGTGCTTATGAACGTCGATAAATGCGAAATGTCAGGTTCACACGGTTACGTACGTATGTTTCGTTCAGAGCAACCTCGGTAACAGGCTGATACTACTGTCACGACAAAGTCACTGGGACCACTGTTCCATCGCGCATACCATCGACAACATATAATCACGGAAGCAACAAGAGACGAGCAAAAATCGCGAAACAACTTGTTCCGGCCAGTTCAGTGTTTTCTCGCTGGGTGCTTCTCGTTTTGCTGGAGTCGCAAGTACTGTAGCCTGCTCAACTTTACCAAATAACAAGATTCGTCTGACTACTTTTTATTTCTAGATTCTCATTTTGTCGTTTTTTTTTTAACGTTTGTTCAGCTGACTTTAGTTTTCAGAGGTTTGACACCATTGATCGTACTGTAATAGCAGAACACGTGTTGAAGTAGGTAGATTTCGTTTTATTGTTTATTCTCGTTCCACGCCATTTTGAGAGTTTTACTGTGTGCAGTCGTCGTCACAATGGGTTAAGTTCTGAAGAAAAGGTAAAATGACCAAGAATAATTGTTTTTAAAGATCTAAGCTTATGAGCGTCAAGGTCTGATATTAATAGCGTAATATGTCTGCTGAAACTTCGCTTGTTTTGAAACAAAGGCAACTATATAGCTATTTTCTTATTCTTTTTTTTTGATGGGGGAGTGGCATAGATATATGTAAGCAGTTATTTGAAACATTTATAAAATATATTGCCGCGAACAGGACAGAGAAGGAACGCTTAACTAAACTGGCGAAGCGGACAAGTTGGTTCATGAATTATAACATTTAAAAGCGCTAACAAAGACGAGGAAAAAAAGGCAGAGGAACAGGACGAGCGCTTCTACTGGCGCAGGTCAAGCACCAGCAGAAGTAACGAACATCTTCGGCTGCCTACAACCATCAAGCGGACATACCAAGGAACGCGTCTTTGTACTTCTAGAAGATTCGAATTTACTCTTACTCCGAGTGTAAAATATAAGAACGCGAGAATGACCTTGCCTAGTCACTCTCGCCCTACCTTATTCCCGAACATTCTAGGTCGAATGTTCGGGACATCTGGTGTAGTAAGTAAGGAGCCGAACGTGGATTTTCCGACCCACTCTCGCTCCAGCCAGGTGTTACGCCGGCGCCGCTTTGTTCGTTGTTGCTATATCGACGCTCATTTGTTTTGTTCTTTTGTTTCTGGCACAAGTTCGCCGGTTAAACCTTTATGTTCAGTTTATGTCGTCGATCTTTTTTGATCCGCGACAATATTTTTTTTTTAAAGGAGAAGTAACGTCGAGGTTGTAGTGCTCTACTCAAGATATATTTAAGCAGTCCTGTTTAACGTGTCGACAGCTCACTAAATCAGAAAGTGGGCTGCAGGAATGAACAAATGTTAAATTTGAGTAGTATATTGCCGTCCGCAGAGCCGAGAAAGCAACGCTTGGTCACGGTCTTCTAGAAGATTCCCGTAACTTTCCCTCTGCTTTGTTATTCTCGAAAGTGCCAGTTCATCCTCGCCCCGTGCGCGCGACACTCGAGCCTTCTTTGCCGAACTTTCGAGATAGTGACGCAAGGTAGATAAGCAGCTACCCGCGACCTTGTCGAGTCAGTCTCGCTCGCGCTCTCTGTTTTCGCCGCCGAATCGCCGCCTGCTTTTCTGCTCCCTCGACGCTCTTTCGTTATTTATTTTTGGTTGGCACAAGTTCGCCCATTAAACCTTTATTTTAAGTTCAATCTTCGCTTTCTCGTCGCCTTAATTCGTGACAATATAATGACAAATACCCCCCTCCCCCCTTGCTTTTTCCTTCGCAGAAAAAGTAAATTCTTTGGCTTGTGTTTGGTTGTGCTTGTGAAACAGATGAACGCTGTTCCCTAGCTGAAGCCATTTCACTGAAAAGACGAAACCTCATAATAAAACGTCGTATTTATGCTTGTACTTTGTCGGAGCGTATCATTTGATATCAATAAACATAACATTTGTGCTGTTATTGTCATACATGTATGATCGGGTAAACTTTACTCGAAAGTGAATTTTAGTTAAATAATTTCTTTCGCATTACCAATCCTACACAGTAAACAAAAACAAGAATCGCCTGTAGGCTAACAGCTTTTTAGTGTGTCGTATGTGCAGCATTGTCCGAAAAATTCTAATAAAGCCAAGCGAAATCTCGGGGTTCCAGACAGGAGGACTCGCAAGGGAGCTGAATCAGAGCGACATCCGACTGGCTTTGTGCTTCTTCTACCGTAGCTATAGAGCTGAGATTAAAGTAGGTTGGATTGTTTCGCCAGTGTCACTGGCCGCTCTGGGGAAGAAACCACTCAGGACTAAACAAGTGTAAAACAGAAGCTCAAAAGCCTTTGAGAACGTGCTACTGCTTTTCCTTCCAGCATTGCTGCCAAGCAACAACGCAAAAAATCTAGAAGAAAGCGGACAGTTAGTTCGTGGGGAAATTAACGGAAGCGAACAAAATAGAAACGAAAACGACCGCGAAATCTAATACGAAGATCAGGTGAAGATCAGGTTGGTCTAGCGTTTGTTTTTGTGTATTTCAACATTATTTCTTTCACACATGGCTTGTCGCCTGCGTAAAGAAAAATATGCGACGCTCACCAGTGCCCCGTTGTATCTTTGTCTGTAACTTATTTTGCAACCCTTTATCTTAAAATACTAGAAGTCCAGCAATTAAGAAAAAATCCGCTTTATTGCCCTTCTCAGAAAATTTGAGAAACCTCGGGATGTCTCTGCCTCGTTCTTTAAAACTGCGGTATTTTTTCTTCCTTTTTATCACTGAACAAAGTTATTTTTTATGATATGCGATCATTAAAATTTCCTTTTATTATAATATACTTCCAAAGGAAATATTTTTTGTAATTGCCACTGCCGAGATGTCTAGCTACTAATGCAACTTGAAATTATTACCTATTATTGCAAATGCTTTGAGCAGATGTTTTCTGTAAGTGTTGCTTATATATGAAAGAAAGAACCGAAATACATCATTTTGCTTATAGGTTATTTAGTTAAATCATTTTTTCGTTTAAAATGTCTTGTTTTTTTTTTATTCTATGAGATCAGAGCACCAAAAAGACGTAGAAAACGTAACTCCGGCAAAAAATGTTAACTAAAGTTTTACAACAGACTTCGTACAAACCATATTTTTATGCGAATTGCAAAATAAATTGTAGTATACTAGCAAAATAGGTGTCTTATGGCCAGAAATTCATCTAGACGTTATGCATGTTTAAATAAGACTACGATTGAAATACAATATATGGTTTATGTTCTAGATGTATAAGTCTCAAGGGGTTTGCTTCTTGAAAGCTTGAAACCTTTTGAATCTGAAAATATCTAGTCGCCCGAGGGATTACCGAGCCGTAAGAATTAGCAATCACTTTAAATGAACAGAAATATTTGAAGTTTATTTAAGATCTTTAATAAATTTGCTACTGCGTAATACCATAAAAAAACGTAACGAGGGTATCCTAGTTCAGAGCTGCCAGCACCAAAAGACTGCAGGACTCGAAATTCGATGGAATGTCATTCTAGAACACAAAAAAAACCTTTAAAAATGCATTTTTAAACTCTCCTTTATATAGAACAAAATCCCCTCGTTGTCGACAAAACAAATCTGTGAACTTTAATGCAAGACAGAGTGAACACGTGCTCCCTCGTCTGCGGGGCTTTTCAGTACAATCTTTCACCAGCTTGCCTGCACAATCACCCTTATTTCTGTAAATCTGCAAAAGGCACGCCAGGAGGATTTAATGGCAAACTTCGAAAAACTTGACCCTGCACAAGGGAATATTTCGTTACATAAAAACCGCCTCGTGTGACATAGAAGGTTTCTTCGCAGAAGCCAGATTTGTTGCTCAGCTTAGTGCGCATACCATGAAATGCCTTCGTTAGCAGGTTCTGTGAAAGGAGCCATTTATTTCTTAGTTTAGGAAACCACCTTACAGACTGTTAGCGGGGTTGTTTCTGTGTATCAGGCTTTAGAATGCCCCGACATGTTCTTTCCTTTTTAAGAATTTTGTTTCCAGGTAAACGGGAATGTTGAGGGTCTCTCCACAAACGAAAAATGTTACAGGCGTGGTGGAAAAGTGCGATATTGTTTTCAGAGAGAGCAGCAGTTGCCAAAGATTTTTATGCGGATCCCGTTTATGTGTTAGCTACGTACGTCTTAGCCCGTTTAATCCAGGTGGGAAACTTTCTCCTTTCTGTTTATCAATAATTACAGCGTCATCATCGCGACGTCACAGGGTCACGTGAGGTGATGTGACATGATCTCATAATTTTCACTCTAAATTAAGCAAGAGGTAAGTGCGCTGAATTTAAACGCGACTGTGCACCTATGTACAGGCGTCTCGGCTGTCACCCCAGTTTATTTGCAGAACATGGCAAGGAACGGGAATGGTGCGAAGGTACACCTACCCCAACCAAATATTCAAGCAGCGAACCGAGCTTTCATTCGGCATGCAACATCACAAAGCGTAGTGCGACGTGAGAGCGTTCCGCCGTGTAGTAGTAAGCGAGACGACACCCAGAGTGCAACGAGCGTAAGGGAGAGGGCGCAAGGAAGAGGGCGCCTAGCCACTCCAGCATTCGTAACTCGCAGTCAGGATGCGGCTTTCCGTAATGTAATTAAATAATATCTATTGTTGTAAAACACGTCTGGCCTTTGCAATCTAGCCAATCTATATGGTTGTTTCACAAAACCGACTCTGCCAAAGTGTAGGCTCTCCTATAAAGTACCATGTACCGGTATTTAGATAAGAGCAAAACCAACATTGAATTAAAAAAGAAGCTGTCAATGTTTTAATATAGGCACCATGATTACGATGCTTCTTAACATTTTTGCTTGTGTTGTTAGTAGAAAAGTCGCAATCGACAATTAAAATGTTGAGGTAGCCCCGCTCTTTGCGGTGCGCCGAGAGCAGGAAGCGCAAGAGCCCAGGGAAAAACTTGCAAAAGTGACGTCATCGGCGGGGTCAGACAACCCTTGCTCCTCACTAAGCTGGCTCGGGGTTGCCGTTGATGAGGTCACGACGCTTTGGGTAAATAGCAGGTGGCAGACAGGCTCGCCGCATGTCCGGTAGCAATAGCTGCATATAATTTTCAAGATGACTACGCCTTATATTTACTTCGGCATAAGTTGAGTGTCATAACAAAATTCATGAGACAAAAAGTATAGAAGTTCGCTCCTAACTCAGGTTTTGTGAACATGCTATGATAGTTTTATTTGGGGGAAAATCCAGGCAGGTTGTATAGAAAATACAATTTTCTTGTTTTAAAATTTATTTAGAAACAGGCGGTACATATTTATGTTTTCAGTTGTATTTTTTCTTGCGCCTTCATGCAGCGTTAAAAGATAAACTAGTGGCGATTGAGATCGAATAAATAAATGTAATTCTTTTTGTTGGTGGCTGGTTGCCCTGGACAAAAAAGTAAATCCTAATATTTAAGGCTGGCTAATACAAAATATAAAATATTTCAAATGACCAAAAGAAAATAGTGTATATATAAATCAGCTTCAGCACGGAATAAAACTTATGTTTACCTATTTTGCCTCACTGAACTGTTAATTCAAAAACATCTACAATTTAGCGAAGTTCGCTTTTTCTAGACTTTTTTAAATGAGTGGTCGAAAATTTATTGAAGAATGTGGATATACCCTGAAGTTTTCTTTCCCGCACAATAAACAGAAGGACGAACTCGGGGAATTGACACTAAACTTGCCCTTTATCAAATTAGGAATCCTACCAGCTCGGCTCAGAAATTAATCTTGGTAACAATCAGAAAGCCCTTACACGCATGCTTCGAAACCTTAATCGAGACAACGCTTCGGCGAGCATTTCAGAAGACAGTTAATGAGCTCAAAGGTGCTCAGTCACCATCACCTTAATCTCTCCATCACTGTCAAGCTCTCGTTCTCTCGAGCGTCTCGCGAGATTTCCGCAAGACACTTCCGCGTGGTCTCGAGTCTCCTGCGCTTTCTCATTTCCGAGCGATTAGCGTGTCTCTGCAAGGGGGTGCACGGGGCGTCTAAGAAGTGTAGCTCAATCGATGCATACACTTGACCGCGTCGTCTCATCTTCGTTCCCAAAACGTTTTGCCTTCCCTAATATTGCATTTCGAATTGAATTTCGGGAATGTCTTGTTGAGGGCTGAACGGGAGAGCCAAATGTCCACAATCGACAGTCACCTAAGGACAAACGAACCCGCGAATAAAAAAATATTGCACTCCTTTTCATCGCAAAATTTCTGAAAATAATAGTTGTACATGCGAACGTTCTAAACAGTATCTACAAAAAAAAACACGTAATGAGGCGTTACTTTAAGGTTCTATTTTATAATTTTTCTGAAATGGGTACTTATGCATTTGCGAAATGTTAGTGCTCTTTCTACAATTTTACGCCCAGTCACGCAGTACGTCATATTTAAAACGAATCACGTACGTTTAGGTTCTGTGCGAGATTTTACTTTTTAGAATCATTTGGAGCGAGGGAGCGACAGCTATGGCATCAACATCGCACACGAATCTTAAGTAAAAGTAAATGGCACGGCAATCATGTTGGAATGTGCAGTATCGAGCGCACATAAGGTAGCAAAGGCACTTCAGAAAAGGTAATATAAAAAGGCGTCTATTTTATTGATTTTTTTTTCCGAATGTATTTCTAACAAAAAACGGTTCTAGGCAAAGGGAGGAGTTTTTTATCTAATAAGAAGAAATTTGAATCCTGGTAGCTGCATTTTTCTCGCCCTTCTTGGTTCAGTATCTGTTCATGGGTGGCTCCTAAGAGACAGCCTCCAACGAGAAGAAGGAACTCCTCGTGCTTCTGTTTTGAGATGGAGTCGAGATTGGATGATTTTCGGTAACCAGTTGTATTTTACTTTGATCGCTTTTTTTCGGTTTCACTGGCTTTATTTTCTCCCCGAAATTGAGCTTTTTTTTTTAAAAGTTACTTGTCTGTTATCTTAAAAAAAATAAAACCCGACAAGCACAAAAATAATAAAAGGGCAAGCAACATCGAACCGTGTCTGTTTAGCATACGTCGAGAGATCCTCAGGCGTTCCTTTTGGCTCGTGTGTTCAAAGTTACGCTGCTCCCTGAACTTTTATATCTACACGATTCATGTTTTCGTTTTCTCATATATTTGAACGCCTTTGCTATTTCATGTTAGCACCCATGCCCGGCTGCGTTAGCATTTTGATCGAAACCAGTGAGGCGACTTCGGCTCTCTCCGAAGGCTATCTTGAACTGACGCATCGCAATCATCCGCTTGAAATCATGGGTTGCTCTGTCTTTATGAAGGCTTGTCAAGTAACGTGTTTTTATATTTTATTTTAGACGCAGCCCAACTATAAGAACACAATTCCTTTGTCATCTCCCAGCTAAGCTGCCAACTGTCATAATTGTACGTGCAAGTTATAGCCGAATGAAGATTTGTATATTAAAATGTGGTTCTTTTCAGTTAGAATGCTTAGTAATAGAAACATTAAATTGCTGAGCTGAGTCTAAACAAAGCTCAGGTCGTACATCGTATTTTTTCCCCAATAGACCCTTTCCGAAATTCAGTGCCATCTGGTGGTTCGTAAAGCAGTTTAGGTTTTGCCATATCAATGGCGGAGATTAACTTGTATCGGCACCGTCACTTTCGCAAGTCAACGGCACGCGAAGAATTGTTCAGTGTGAGTTCTTTCTCGATCACTTTCAGTTCAATGGTGACCAAGAACGTGCATTCAGAACAAAGCTCCAACCCACTCAGATTCCTCGAGAAAATTCTATACACCAAATGGCTTTAAAGACAATTGTGTGCCGCCCACAGATTGACTGAATCTGAGGTATTTGAAATGAACGCTTACGTAGCTCTTGTGTTCTATTTCTACGTCGCGTCGTGCTGACCCCCCTGAATATACAGGCGTCGCATCATCCACTTAGGAGCATCTTCAGCCTCTTCCTTTTTCAGTCACTAGAAGGCCGCCATTGGTATGGCACAGATGCCGTTCCACAGATGATGATAGTGATCAAAGTGGCCAGACTGAATTTCGGAAAGGGTCTATTACGAAACATAGTAAACGAGTAGAAGCGAATAACTAGCAGAAAAAGACATTTGGATAAAAGAGATTATCTAATATTTTCTCATGGTGGTTCGAAGCATTGTGGAAGATATATTTTTACCTACATTATAGGTAAAGATATATTAAGTATTTTTCTGTGAATGTAGTCTCGTTCACGATTTCCTAAGGTACTCACAATTTATTTTTTTCTAAGGCAAATTATGAAGACGTAGAGGCACACGCCCTCCCCCCCCCCCCCCTAAAGTTTATTTTTGAATATATATAGTAATGGTGGTTCAAGCCACCAGGCTCGATCTAAAATGGAGCGTAAAAATCGACGCTTGCACGTAGCCGTTTAAACGTTTCGTCAAAGGTGTACGGCGGGTGGCGACCCAGACCACCAAGTTCAGTAGCGGAATGTGTTTGGCGTTCGTATTGATAGATGGCGTCGGGAGCAGCGTCTGAAGGTGCAGCCGACCAGCGAAAGATAGCAGACGACATGCAGACGAAATCCGTTGGCAGCAAAAGCGCCGCCGTTATGCAGACGCGTTTCTTAGATGCGGAGCATCTCTTGCTCGGGTCTATGTCCCGCGGCGTCGGCGTTGTAGTCGGCACTCGAACTACGCCAGCGCAACTCTCCTCCTTCCCTCTCTCCAACAGCTGCGCGTTACTCTCTCCGCTCTCTCTCTCTACCAGCTGCGTGCACTGCGCGTGCGTTCGCTTCTCCTCACACCGCGCGCGCACGCGCAACTCTCCTCCTCTAGTCTCCTCTCCTTCAAGTGTGAAAAAAAATAAACGGCGAGCGGCGAGCGTTCCAAGTTTCTCTGCCGCGAGCCGCGACGAAGGCTCGCGTAGGGGGTAACGCTAGGGCAGTCGGTGGCGCCATCTCTCGACGTCAGCACGCAACTGACTCTTTCCTCGGAACCAACACGATACTCCGCATCACCCCATGGTTCCCCTCGGGAAGATGGTGTTTACTTTAAGTTTTGCTTTTACTGTTCGTATTTATTTTTTAACCGAAGGTACATTTCAAAAGGACTATATTTTTTTTAATAAACCACAGTGTTCGCGAGCCTTCGCGATGAGAAGGTAGCGCCATCTATCAATACTAACGCCAAACACACCCCGCTACTGGACCTCTGTCGTCTGCGTTGCTGCCCGCCGTAGACCCTGGCAAGTTCCTTGGCCTTATTTTTTACAGAAAGAGAGCTACACTTTGTAATTTTACAAGAAAAAACGACCTGTGAATTACACCTTTGATGAAAAGTTTAGATGGCTACGTGCAGGCGTCGATTTTTACGGTCCATTTTAGATCGAGCCTGGTGACTTGAACCACCCTATATACTGTATACTGAAAAAGAAAAAAAGAAAAAAAACCTTGGTGAAAAACAGCAGCAACGGACGGTCTATTCTTCGACGTTTCGGCCGGAGTCCGGCCTCCGTTCTATATATATATTGACACGTTGTTCTCACACCAAGCAAGGAGACGTCCGTTTGCGGTTCGACTTTTAATTCGAAACTGACCACCACCGGCACGAGCTGGTGGCTCGTGCTCGTGGCGCCGAGACAGCCCGTCGTCTTCCTCTTCGTAGCAATACATATATAAATAAACATAGCAATGATGCAATTGTTCGTGCCTTTTAATTCAGGTTTTTTTAAGTAAGAAAATAAATACAGTATAATCAGTTCAAAGTAGTGACATATCTCTTTCGTCGCAAACAGTAATTTTTATACTTCTTAGCGGATTGTTTGCAAGTGTTTTTATTTGTATTCCTTATTGTGTACTGAGAAGTTTATATTAAATATTACCAGTGTTTACGTTATTTAGATATAAATGTACTACGTTTTCATATCACACTCGATTTATTTTATAGAAGTGAAGTACGTAATGAATATAACCAGCAAACTTGTTTTGTAATGCAAGGTTGCATCAAAACTAGTCACTCAGTGTGTATACATATAATCGCGATAAACTTTACAGCGTATTTGTTTGGAATGACTTCAGCATTCGTTCTATTTATCTCAATAACTGCTACTTTCTTCCGAGGTTGCTACGTTGATTTGCATGCTCCGGTGTTTATCCATAGTTTGTTCAATCGCAAAGATATGTATAGTGTAAGCGTGATCTTCGTTAGAAAGCAATATCAACATATATACTCAAGCCATAGACGTGGTGCGCCTTGACTCTTAATATATTGTCACGAATGACAAGGTGAAACAAAGAAAAAACTAGGGAAACTGAAACGTTTAATGGGGGGGCGAACTTGTGCCCAAAAACAAAGAAGGAAACAGAAAATAACAGCAGAGCGTCGCGGGCGTCGAAGTCGGCGAAAGAGCAGAGTCGAACGCTGGGGCGCCAGAACTTTACGTCAGATTCAACAAAAATGCGTCCCCGCGGCCAGGAATCGAACCCTAGCTTTCCGCGTGGAAGGCACGCGCGATAACCGTTGGGACACGGGCGCGCAGCCTGCTTGGTCAGCTGCGCTCGCGGCATTACTCCCCCCTTTAAAAAGTACATCGCCCCGATGCAACACAAAACAAAACAAAGCAAATAAAAAGGGCGGTAAACTAAAGAGTCATTTGGAACACATAAGGTCCACAGTCCTATCGAGCGTAGTACGGCTACAGGCGCACGACGTGGACGACTTCAGGTCGTGGTGGGCGGCGGATGATGTTCTTGTTCCGTCGGGCATCACCTCGTAGTTTAGATCCCCGAGTCGGCGAAGCACTTTGTAAGGTCCAAAGTAGCGCTTCAGGAGTTTCTCGCTGAGACCACGGCGGCGGATCGGGGTCCATACCCACACCCTGTCTCCGGGCTGGAAGTGGACGTCCCGACGGCGAAGGTTGTAGCGGCCAGTGTCGGCACGTTGTTGGGCTTGAATACGAAGTCTGGCGAGCTGACGGACTTCTTCTTCCCATTGAGAAACCACGTGGGCGTCGTCACTTCCGTCGACAGCCGGTTCGTGGGGTAACATCGCGTCCAGCATCGTCGTTACTTTGCGATCATGAACCAGTTAAAACGGTGTCACTCCGGTGGACTCTTGCACGGCCGTGTTGTAGGCAAATGTGACGTACGGCAAAACCTCGTCCCATGTCTTGTGCTCCACGTCGACGTACATGGAGATCATGTCGGCGATGGTCTTGTTGAGTCTCTCCGTCAGCCCGTTGGTCTGCGGGTGGTACGCCGCGGTGCGACGATGGCTGGTGTGGCTGAGACGAAGGAATTCTTGCGTCAGTTGGGCCATGAATGATGATCCACGGTCTGAGATCAGGACTTCGGGAGCGCCGTGCCGGAGGACGATGGACTCGATAACAAACTTGGCAACTTCCACAGCAGTCCCTGAAGGAAGGGTTTTCGTTTCGGCGTACCGTGTGAGATAATCTGTAGCGACGATAATCAATCGGTTTCCTTGCGTCAATGTTGGGAAAGGACCAAGCAGATCCATTTTGATCTGCTGAAACGGTGCGGTCAGGGGAGCAACCGGCTACAGTAGACCTGCCGGCTTCGTCGGCGGTTTCTTGCGTCGCTGGCACTCGTGGCACGATCGTGTGTAGAGGTGAACGGTCTTCGGCAGCTTGGGCTAGTAATACCTTTCACGAATTCGGGCCAGCGTACGGCAGTAACCAAGGTGTCCGGACGTAGGGTCGTCGTGGCAGGCTTGGAAGATCTCCGCTCTAAGGTCGGTAGGTATTACCAGCAGCCATGGCGAGTTGTTGTCTCCGAAGTTCTCCTTGTAAAGCACACCTTGTCGGAGGACGAAGGTCGGCAGGGCTCTCGAGAAGACACGGGGGACAGTCCCACCTCGTCCTTCGAGGTGCTCGATTAGAGCGCGCAACTCAGGATCGTCTCTTTGACGTCGTGTCATGTCGTCGGTATTCACTGCGCCTAGGAAGCACTCGTCGACATCGTCGTCGCTGCTGCCGGAAGGCGTTTCGACGGGGGCTCAGGACAGGCAGTCGGCGTCGCTGTGCTTGTGGCCTGACTTGTAGACCACAGTCATGTTGAACTCCTGTAGTCGGAGACTCCATCGAGCGAGGCGTCCCGACGGGTCCTTGAGGTTCGCAAGCCAGCAAAGCGAGTGATGGTCGGTGACTACACAGAACGGGCTCCCGTACAAGTACGGACGAAGCTTCGTGATTGCCCAGACGACCGCAAGGCATTCTTTCTCAGTCGTGGAGTAATTTTTCTCCGCCTTGGACAGTGTCCGACTCGCGTAGGCGATAACTCGCTCGGTGCCTTCTTGCACTTGAACCAGTACCGCGCCAATTCCCGCGTTACTTGCGTCCGTGTGAATTTCGGTTTCCGCATCCTGATCGAAATGTCCAAGAACAGGAGGAGTCTGCAGTCGTCGCTTTAGCTCGTCGAATGTCTGCTGCTGCTCTTCGGCCCATTCGAACTTCTCGGCGTCCTTTGTGAGGTTTGTTAGCGGTGCGGAAATCCTTGCGAAATCCCGAACGAAGCGCCGATAGTAGGCACATAGTCCAAGGAACCTTCGCACGGCCTTCTTGTCTCTCGGCGCTGGAAATGCTGCGATGGCGCGAGTCTTCTCTGGGTCGGGGCGAACGCCTTCGTTACTAACCACGTGACCTAGGAACTTCAGTTCGTCACAGGCGAATCGACACTTTGACGGCTTCAGGGTGAGTCCGGCGGTCCGTATGGCTTGGAGAACAGCTCGGAGTCGTCGCAAGTGCTCGTCGAAGTCACCGGAAAACACTACGACGTCGTCGAGGTAGACGAGACAGCTCTGCCACTTAAGTCCTGCCAGCACGGTGTCCATTACACGCTGGAAAGTTGCTGGCGCCGTGCACAGTCCGAAGGGCATAACCTTGAACTCGTACAGTCCATCCGGCGTGACGAAGGCTGTCTTTTCTCGGTCTCGTTCGTCGACCTGGATCTGCCAGTAGCCGCTCTTCAGGTCCATCGATGAAAAGTATCGGGAGTGTCGCAGCCGGTCTAAAGTGTCGTCGATGCGGGGGAGTGGATAGACGTCTTTCTTCGTCACCGCGTTCAGCTGTCGGTTGTCCACGCAGAACCTAAGCGTTCCGTCCTTCTTCCTAACCAGCACGACTGGAGAGGCCCCCGGACTGCTTGAAGGCTGGATTATGTCGTTGTTGGATGTCGCTGTTGGATGACCTCCCGTTCTTTTATGGAGACTCGATACGGCAATCGAAGCACAGGGAGCGCGTCGTCGTCGGTGACGATGCGATGCTTCGCAACGGTGGTTTGGCGCTCCTTCGACGACGTCGCGAAGCATTTGCTGTATTCGGCGAGTAGGTCACTCAACTGCCGTCGTTTCGGGCCTGGAAGCTTGGGGTCAATGTCAAGCTGCGCTGGCTTGCTGAGGTAGCGATGATTCTTCATCAATCGCGGCGATTTCGGCGGAGTTTCAAAGTTCCTGGACGTGGCCCACAGCGGCACCTTTTGTGAGGTGTTGCGTATCTTGTCGGAAGTTTGTCACGAGAACCACGGTGCGCCCATCCTGAAGTACAGTCACTCCTCTTGCGACGCCTATTCCTCTTCCCAGGAGCAATTGAAGGTTGCCTTCAAGAACAACTTCGCCGCAGGTAGCTGCCTCGGTCACGACGGGTACGACAACACTTGATCGCGGCGGCAGGTTCACGTGGGCGGCAGCGACTCGGACGGTGGCTGACGCTGTTTAGGGTTTCTCTGAAGGCGGAACTGGCTTGCGCAGCGTCAATCTGTTTTCACCAAGGTCGATGACGGCGCCGTATTCACACAGAAAGTCCATTCCGAGGATGACGTCTCTGGAACAGTCTTGTAGAACGACGAACTTCACAGGACACGTCTCACCATGGATCTCGACTCGAGCAGTGCATCTCCCGACTGGTGTAATGAGGTGTCCTCCGGCAGTTGTTCGTCGTCCGCAGCCTCCTGTCACCCGGCAGTACACAGCTGCACCCCGACGAGAAGTCTCTTCGCAGCAGTATACCCTGCACCTCCACCAAAATGTCACGAATGACAAGGTGAAACAAAAAAAAAAAACACTAGGGAAACTGAAACCATTATTGGGGGGGGGGGGGGGGGGCAACCGTGTGCCCAAAAACAAAGAAGGAAACAGAAGATAACAGCAGAGCGTCGCGGGCGTCGAAGTCGGCGAAAGAGCAGAGTCGAACGCTGGGGCGAAAACTGACTCCGGCTCGCCACGCGGAGCCCCTTATGTACACGCGAGGGGTTCCGGAAGATTCGGCGTAGAAGGTTCTGCGTGTAGAACATTCTGACCTCAAACAAGCAACACGGTTCTCGAATTCACCAGAACTTTACGTCAGATTCAACAAAAATGCGCTCCCCGCGGCCAGGAATCAAACCCTAGCTTTGCGCGTGGAAGGCACGCGCGATAACCGTTAGGCCACGGGCGCGCTGCCTGCTTGGTCAGCTGCGCTCACGGCAATATTATTTGGTTCTTAAAGGGAGGCTGAGCCAAAATTTTGATTTCCAAAATAAGCTTGCAGAAGTGTTAAACAGGGCGCCATAAACCACGAAACATCACTTATATAGCCATGTTTCAAGCGGATGGCCGTATTTCTGAAAAATAAGGGAGCGAACGAGGGAGTATGATTGACGTCATCTTATCGCAGAAGAGTTGAGAAGGAGGAGAAATGGCCTCGGGGTGGAAGGGGGGGGGGGGGGGAGGACTCTTTTTCCTTTCCGCGCCCTCCGGGAGTCAAAGCGAAAAGAGGAGGAAATGAGAACCGCGAGGTCACGCGTCTTTTCGGCCTTGTGCGAGCGCGATCTTCTTTTATAAAAATACGACGATCCGTTGGAAATACCGCTTCATGAGTGACGTTTCGGAATTTGTAGGGTCCCGCCTATAGATTCCGCGTTGTACTCTGAAATTCGATTTTCGGTTCAGCATCCCTTTAAAGGGGCACTGACACATCCAAATCATATTTTTTTTTATTATCCGAAACGATTGAAAACGATGCCGGGACATTACCCTCAAAATTCGAAACTTGACAATTCAGTATTTGTGAATTAAAAAAACAATTTCCAAATGCCGAATTTGAAGTTCCCGCGCGATCCGCGCCAGTGCAGCGAGTCAAATTTTGCGGTCTCCTGCGACTCGACTTTCTTTCGGACCTCCGCTCCACGCTATGAAGCAAAGCGCCGTTGCCACGGCGACCCCTAGCGAGGAGGAGGTGAGCCTGCGGGATAGAAGAGCGCCGGCGTGGGAAAAAACCGGTTTCTTCCCCGACTCGGCGACGAGCGCCGCCAAGTTTTCCGAGGGAGGGTACAAATCTAGGAAGCAACATCACACCGTACTCTGATTTTTGGTATTTCAAAAAGAGGTGCCGTAGTGCGTTCGCAATTGCGTTAAAAATCATGTTTTACGATTGCCGTTATTAAATGTTATAGAAATGTCGCCTACAAAGCTTCTAAATTTCCTGATTTTTGACGTCACCGATCAAAAGAAGCGAGGAGGTGAGCGGCGGGAAATATAAACGCCAAAAATAAAAAGGCGCGCGCGCGCGCGGGAGATCTTTTTTTTCGCGAAGCGTTTTTTTTTTTTTGCGTGTCTATGGCTACAACTTTCGTCGTTTTAGACAATAAAAAAAATACGACCTTTGGGTTGTCAGTGCCCCTTTAAGCGAAATGAGCAACCTATTGTACAAACAGGACACTTCAGACCTGTTCTACAAAGAAAATTTATTTTCTGGAGCGTCCATTTAGACGCCCACTTTCTAAAGCAAAGAGGGGTGACTTGTTTTATTACGCCTTGTATTTTATAAGAACACGTGCATTCTTTTGCTAAATAGTATAGGCTTAGGAAAAGTATCATCATCCAATTTTAGGCTTAAACGCGGTAATTGCAAACACTAGCGACGCCTTATGCGAGAAACACTGATTGAGAGGTGGCGACGGGAGTTTGCTGTGACACCCCATGGCGTACGGAAATTTATTATGTTGAATTTTTTTTTTATATTTTGAAGTTGTCGCGTGAGACGATCTTCTTTTAGGCGAAGTTTGCAAACAAAAATATCATGAACGAATGGTCCTTCACGTTTATGTGAAGTCAGGGGCGGATTTAGAGGGGGGGTCCGGATGTCCTGACCCCCCTCTTGATTTCTGCATGTGTAAAATTTAGGACGTAAAACGAAGGAGAGGGGGAGGGGGTTCCTAAACATATGGTACGCTGACAAACACCTGACCCCCCCCCCCCCCCCTCAGGAAATTCCTGCATCCGTCCCTGTGTGAAGTAATGGCGCTGAAGAGGTTAAGAGTTGTAAAATCCCGACCTGAATGCGGATGAAGTTTTATAGAACACACTCACTGGGAAGAGAAAACCGTTCATCTAAAATTACGAGTTTTTTATCAGTGTTGATTGTTAGAGAAATAATACTAAAAGTCAATTGGTGGTGTTTTAATTTTTGTTCTCACTCATATTTATACTGTGAAAATGAGGAAAGGGGCTGTTGCCTTACTCATTTTTGTAAACCAATTGCTTGTGCGACTGAATCCAAGCGTGTTTGGATAATTTTTAAGCGGCTAGTGTTCATTCTAAACAAGTTAATTATGAAAACATTTCTTCAGCAGGCCACTAACTACTTAGCCACAATACAACCTTATGTGGGGACCGATTCCATGTGTTTCTTTGGAAATTAAATAAAAGCAAAATCTGGATGAGTTCGAGCGTTTTAAACATAACTTTATGAAATTAATAAATCTAAATCTAAATGTATAACTACATTTAGCTTTTTTGCCAGTTATTTCCTTGAATCTTACTTGAAGTCCGCCGGGACAGACAAGGCTATCCTTAGCATTATGTTTATACCGAAACCACTTTTATATATAAACGTTCGAAGTCTTATCACACATTTTACATTAAGGAGCATGCTGCCCCCAAAATAAATTGCATTTTTTTGCTAATTTTGGTTGCTCACAATTCACAGTGAAAACTTCATTTCAAGAAATTATTCATTACAACCAAGGGAGCTTTGTTGTTGCACATTTTACATACACGCAGCGGTGCTTATAAATCTCGCATTTTAGAGGTATCTTAACACAGCAAAAGCACAGAACAAATGGGCAATTTTCTCTCTTGCCTATTTTAAAAAAAAAAACTTCATCATCTTATTTGTCTTTAATTACCACGAATATTTCATTCCTAGCACATTATATCTTTCATTGTTAACTAGTAAGAGCGTTTTGAGTCATTTTACCTCGAAACTTTCTGTGCATGTCCTCTTTCTGCAACAAGCCGAGACCTCGAAAGTACCCACGCGGGATTCATAGCAGTGTCACGCCGGGTTGGAAACAAAATGAGCTCCTCGTTACTCTGAGACATACGGCCGAGTCTGTTTCCTACCTCCACACCTTGAAACGAACACACTCGCACGAAGACGCCCGAGTGGCGTGCAGAGTCCAGAAAAAGGAGTTTCGCCTTGAAGCGAAAAAAGCACTCGTGTAATAATCATGCGAGTCTTGAATGCCTCCCGAAAGCTCATCTTAGTAGCGCCGAGCTCATTCAAACCTCGAGATGTATGTTTGGTGACAGTATTAGGATGACTCGTGCTCTGTATCTGCCTCCTGGCTTCCCAGCCGGCTCCTATGGTGTGCGCGGATGCAAGATTATCTGCCTGGCCAGGAGGCTTTGCTCCGAATTGCGGCTTCTGCAACGAATGTTGGAGGGGCGATGTCGTTTTCAGGGCTTGTAACGGAGACATTCTAGGCCTAACGCTGCAAAGTGCCGCCCGTCGGACCGGAACGTTGCGGTGATTAAGCCCTATTCTGGGCGCCCTTAACTATCATGGATGTAAAATGTAGCGGAAGCGTGCGGAAGTTGGTTTGTGTTCATGCAGTGTATTGTTAATGCCACGGCACATAGTTCGTATTTTACACGACCCCTGTTACTCTGCAAATGAATTAGGGAGGAAATGCCGCAAAAGAGAACATGGCACGGCAGCCCTCTCATATCGCTACACCGCATGAAAGCAAGAAAGCTCAAGCAAGAAAGGTCGGGTCAAAACAACCTGGTGGCAAACAGAATATCCGTCAAGGGCTTTGTGTTCTAACAGCGTACCTCGGTGTTCCAACTGCAGCTATTGGACAATAAATCGTGAAAGCATATATTGATTCTGCATTATTAGGGTCCATTCGACGTCCAATTAAAAAAAAAAAAGTTTCGAAGAACCTGTTTGCGCCCTAAGTTATGTTACGTACTTTCGTTGTGCATTATATTTACTATGAATTTATATATTTTGTGAATTTTCGCGAAATGTTTATGTAATGTAACACAAATGTACTGGAACATAAAACCTCGGAGTGTGTAGATTCATTCGCACCGGGCAATATGAAAAATAAAACCAGCCGATTATTTCGATTTTTTTAATCAATGCTGACAAGGTTTGAATTCGCGCATGCCAAATGACCCAGGGTTTGGAGGCCTTAACGTTTCTTCGTTACTTCGAAAGTAATAGCAGGTAATAGCTATATTTTTAAATGCATGATTAGCCATTTTAAGGTGCAACCGCCGCCTCATGAACTTAGAAAGCTAAACTGTAAAGGGTGCTCTGCCATTAACACAAGTGCGATAGGTGAAGTCAACCTTACGACCACTCGTCCAAACATTGACCTTTTACAGTGCATCTTTCTAAGTTCACGCGGTGGCGCTTACATCTTAATAATGGCTTATCATGCATTTAAAGATATAGCTATTGCATTGCATTTTTATTTACGAGCCATCAATTTTTTAATGTTATAGCATTCTTTAACTACTTCACCCGGTTTTCCCGATATTCCATATGGCCTCGAATGCGCCGTGCGTATGCGGAGCGCGTGCATGCGCCACGCATATGCGGACGTCGTCCTCGACGTCGTCCTAGAAGTCGTCCTTGAGATCGCCCTAGAGGTCGTCCTAGATGTCGTTTTAGACGTCGTATTTGATTCATTTTCGAGGACGTCGCTCAAGACGTCGTCCTTGAGGTCGTCCTAGAGGTTGCACCAAACGTCGTCCTTGGGATTTCCCGCGAGGTCTTTCAAGACCTCATCTTAGAGGTCATTCCAGAGGTCATGCCTACAGGACGTCTTCTTTGACGTCGTACTGTAGGACGTCATCACTGAGGTCGCAGTTTGAGATAGCCATAAAGGTCGTCCAAGAGGTCGCCCAAGATGTCGTATCTGACGTCGTCCTCAAGGATGTCGTCCTCGACGCCCTTCTAGAGAGCAGATAAACCCACGCCGCGCATACACCGAGCGGCAGTACACACACATTCAAATTTGCGCCCAAGCGTCGAATAAATAGACCCTTTGCAAAAAATCCTAAAAAAGCCGCGAGACGAACTATAGCATTCCTCGGTACTACGGTGAGCTAGAATAGGGGTAGTGGAAAAATAGGCGGCCTTCGCGTGAGGCGCTTCATGTAAAAACTACCAGGAAGCGCTGGTGCTCCAGTTCAAAAGCATTTCTGCCAGCGAAGCCCGCACCGAGCGTGAATGTTTTCGACTTGAGCGGTTCATTATTGTGGCCTATGTATGCTTCATGAGTGTTGCAAGGTTTATAAATAAATGTTTCAAGCTTACCTGAGCAATGTAGCGAAAACCGGAATACCCAGTATTGCATCTTGGCGCGTAGCGGTGTCCATCCGTCTTCTTTCTTTTCGTTTTGGACGCTTAGCGACAAGCCGCGAACCCATGAATAATCACAATGCCAAGAGCTTGACATTTACAAAAACAAATCGCGAAAACGACCATAGAAACCACAGAAACCATCCGAGAAAGTTTTGTTTTAGGCTCATATTCGCAACAATGGCTGCTGGCGGTAGCTACCGCGACTCACGTGTAGTCGCGGAAACGCAACGGGAAAGCGCGTCATCTGTACCGAGGGTTCCACAATCATCTGCCGTCGTGGCGTTGTGTGTATTGCAACAGGTCTATTATCGATTTGGGTGGAGCTAGTTGGTACATGGTCAATGATAGGGTGAAACATCTTAAACATTAAACGATCGCACGGACAGGACAAGACACACACGAAGCTGCAATAATGCCGGCGAAACAGCTTCATCACTTAACGATTACACAGAGTCGGAAACTTAAAGATTACGCGGAGACGAAGCAATCACGCAATTTTGAAGTGGCGCGCTGCAGTCGCGCTTACGTTGATGATTGCTTCGTAGACCATTCGTAAATAAAATTTTACTCAAGCATTTGTGTCGTGAGTCTCATGACGATTGCTATAGCAATTCATAGACAAACAACAAAAGTGGTTTCTGTACCCAATTATTTTTACAAATCTTAGTTGAAATAGTTTAAAGTAAACATTATTATTTCTTAGGAGTATTTTGGTTATTTTTATGTTTAGTTATTGTTAGTATTTAAGAATATATGATGAATATTCCTCAAAGTTTTATTTCTGACGATCGGTGGTCGGAATAAGTTTTTTATTATAACCGCAAAACAATTTACCCTATGTGATAACTAATTTTAAACTAATAATGAAATGGAAATTTTATATATTTTAAGTTAAATAGAGCTATAAATTATTTTTAACAATTTATTTTAACTAGAGTGACTATCCGATCGAAGAAACGCGTAAGCCCAAAACAATACGGTACACGAAGAAATGATATGTCACCCTTATTACTCAGTTTTTAGAAAGCGTACACTTCACTTACACCAGTATTTAGCTAAGGCAAACACCGAGTGAAATAGGTAAAGATGATACCTCACCATCTTTTTTTTATCCCTCGCCCCTATCTTTTAAAAATGGGCGATTCAAAGATTGAATTCCTTTAAGTCATCATGGGCAGTAAGAGTTACAGTTCTGCGAATGCGTTTAAATGAAGCGTAAACTCATTTAACGCTTCGACTCACTCGTTCAAGGTGTTTATTTTTTTGAACACTCGCTCTGATACATCTTTTGACGGTGTTTATTTTTTTTTTTGCCTCAATTGTCCTGGCTGATGAACTGTGAGAACACCGCAAAGATCGGAGATCGCAAGTCTGAGACCAGAAGGGTTGATGACTTCAGAGTTTGCGCCGCTTTACTCAAACGAATTTAAGATAATTAGGCAGCAAAGAAAAATAGGTATAAATGAAATACAAAATACAAAACCAATTTGATGCACGCCAGTGCGAACACGGAGTTCAGACGTCCATGATGTTCTACGCTGGGGTGTTGGCGTAGCAATTGGCGACGCGTTTTTCGATCTGTGGTCGTTCGGCAAATGCGCGGTTGGGTTGTTGTCGGAGAGTCAACATAGAATGCCTTCCGGCCCGAATTGCTCTTCTCAGTAATGTTTTGGATCGCTGCTTTTCTTCCTGTTACTTGGCTCGTGTTGTTTTGTCTGCGAGCGGACGGAAGAATGAAAAACAAATGAAGACGAAATGGAGCGAAGACGGCGGCAATCGTCGATTGGAAGTATATCCGGCGTTGTTGGTGTTGCTGCTGCGTGAGCTTTTCCCTCGCAACCATACTCCTGGTTCCTGCGAGGGCCTTCGCCTGTTTGCAACGTTCCCGCGTTGAGCACTTGCTCGTCCGTGTTCGCGGGTTCCATGAGGATTGTTTTCACCGGGCTTTGATTGCCGCTTCGGATAGAGGGAGCCGGCTCTTTCCGACATCTCCCTATTTTTATTCCGCAGTGAGGAAGTCAAGGGAGAGTGGAGGAGGAAGACAAAATACCTTCTCGGCATTAAGGTTCTCAGTTTAGCACCTTTCGAAATTTTAATACCCTGATTTTAACAAAACGTAAACCAAATAAACCTAGCATAAAACTGCATGAAAAAGTCAACAGCAGTTTATTTGTCTTAGCAAAAAATAGCTCCCAATAGACCCTTTTAATATTCGAAGGAATGATTTCGTTCAAGACAAGAACAGGTTAATTTTGAAAAAAAAAAAAAAAACTCCGCGTCAGGTTGTTTTTTTGCTTTTCGCGCACGTTTTTTAGCCGAATTTTTTTTGCTTGTGTCTGGTAGAAATTTGACTTAATATTTGTTTCTTTTTTTTATGCCTTTAATTTTTCTTGGCGGCAATTTTGCTTGTTTTATCATCGTCATCTTCGTATAGTGTAGCAATGTGGTGGTGCGTGCGACTGGTATGACACAGCGTTTGTCACAATGAGGAATGGTGTGTCACAAACTTTTGCCCTTATTTCGTTAGTGATCTCGAGTGATGTTTTGGAAGATACCACATTTTTTAAATAGTATGGCTTGTCAGCTTTTCTACGCCCAAACCTTGTCTTACCTAGAGAATATTGTTAGCTTGCCGGGAGAGACAGAGTTCTGGTTGTCTTGATATTACACGTCTCCGGCAGTTTAAACTCTCGTGCTTCAGCTAGCACTCTAGGATTTTGGTTAATCGGTTATCTATCTCTTGATATTAACAGGCATTTAGTCTATACTTTGTTTTATGATAGTTCGACTACTGGCGAAATCTACAGCCCCATCAAACAAACAATAGTTGTCGGAAAAATGAATGAGATAACGTACATTTGTGGTGCCCTCCTTTACGGAAGATCAATGAAATACTTTGCTCTACTTTTATGAACTCAAGGAGTTTGTGGCTTTTTTATTTTGCCGAAGTACGCTAACGAAAAAAGATGATTATAAACTAAATGTAATTCCGCTTCGAGTAAAATCACATTTGGGGGTTTTGCCTGCTAGAAAAAATACGGGAATATGGCAGGCCCTAGCGGAGTACCGATGGTTAATTTTGACCACCTGCACTCTAAAGATAGCCCGTGCGTCTACCTTCCCGTACAACACTCGGAGAGACAATCACCGCAGCTTACGGAGGTAGTTAGCGAATGACGATGCTGAAACTTATGTTTAGACAAAAAACGCAGTCTCAGTTGCTACATTAAGCAATGTAAAACCTCACGCTTGCATTGCTTAATATCACAGCTCACACTGAGTTTTCGAGTCTAAATATGTTCCGGCATCGTCATTCCCTGAGCTGCCAGATTGCGATGATTGGTTCTCCAAGTGTTGTGCGAGAAAGTGGAAGCACGGGCGTTTTTTAGAATGCGGGGATCTTTTGACGTGCAACCGAAAGCTTGGTTTTATGGCGCCTTCTCCGTAATAAGCCTCCGTCAGACTGCGGGCACCTTCGGCCACGAATGGCACCCGCGACCTGGGGATTCGTTAGCCGGCGCTTTGCCTCGGAGTCTATGAGGCGGCATTCGCTTCGAGTAATACTAATCGAGCATGCGGTGAATGCGTCCCTACAATAGAATGTGTACCTTATATAAATTACTAATTTCTGTGAAATCAGTTTCTGATAATTTGTCTCAAAGGTGTACTCACGGCCATTTGCTTAGACAAAATCGTCGACATTTTTAATAAGCGCCGTCCTCTATGCAGTTTTCCAGAAGGCACACACACACTTCGCCATAGAGTAAAAATATACAAATTTGAAAAACATTGTCCTATTCAATCTCGTTGTCTGCAGTTGTCTATTGGTTCGTACAGACTCCAAGCGCCACAGTCGGTGAAAGACAGCATCCATATGACCTTGGTTTTCTGCGAAGTGGTGCGTTATTTTGTGTTCTGCGTTAGTTTTTGGCACACTAATGCTTTCTTCGTTCTCCGGCACTCTGTGTTGCAAGGTTATTAAGCGTGAATAGGGGATATGATGACGTCAATTTTGTTGCGGCTGCTCGCGCATACCGGCGGCTGCTGACTCATGAAAAGATGGTGCGCTACTTATTATAGACACTTAAATTTTTGTTTCAGCATATCTTTTTAAGGTCAAATGAGAGGTTTTTGTATTTGGTGGAAAATGTATCAACAAAATTGTGCGTCATAGTTAAAAGTAAACTAATATAGAAACGTAGTGTGCCAATATCAGTAACAAATGAACGCGCTATGAAGTGTGTATTTGTGTTTACTTTTCATGCCGTACATGGTGCTTTGCGCGGAATTTGTATAAAGCCCTCAAAACGACGCCATTTCGAATCCTGTTCCACCCATCCTGTTTGGCTTGATTTCTTTTTTTTTTGTTGTTGTTGATGTTGTCATTCGCTGCAGCTGAATGCTTGCGTCTAAATTTGTGTGCCAAGAATGTATGTCGCACTTTTCTTCCCTACCGGTATGTATATAGAAAAATATATTTCTTTGGCAGCGTCATTTTTATTTTATTTGATGTTTCTGCCGTTGCTTGTGTTCTTACGAATTTTTATGACAGCCACATTCAAAGAGCCTCAAGAGTGCGGAAATATTTGGGCCACGCACTACGTGGTACGTACGCACACATTTTGCTTTCGCAGAGCTACGCACATATTGCAACAGGCACGCACACATACACTCACACAGACTATGCCATATGTCTTCACGGCTTAATGTTAAACCGCGCAACGTAGCGGAGCCTCTGACCGTCTCGTGAAATGTGTTCTACAGGCACCTCACTTTTTGCAGTCTCTGCGAAAAAAATAAAAAAACCTCTAAATATTTTGTACTTTGCAGAATCCTTGTTTACACCAATGGGGAACCATTTCCGTTTTTATGGACGCAGCTTGGACTGCAGTGGACACGCAAACCTCTTTCACAAGATGAGCTCCGGTGATATTTGTTTGGTAGCCGTGCAGAGTAAAATGTGAGAATAAAAAAAAAACGCAATCTTGGTTTTCCCGTTTTTTTTAAAGGCTGCAGTTTTCGGTATCCTGTCCTGATTTTAAGAACCGCTAACATTTATTCAAAGCAATTTCGGGTGCAGAAAACTAGCCTACAATTTGTAGCGCTAAAGTTTATGATATAAATTATTCTTGTTATACATCTTGTATCATATCTTGCTTAGACATAGATTTTATAAGGCGGCATTAAATCTTCTCATACGTTTAAACGTTTGAAAAAAAAAAGATGTCAAGTTTTTTCGAACACAGTTTAGAATTGAGAATATGAATGATTTTGTTAGTGCACGTTGCAAATTTAACATGTGCATGTGAGGCAGTGTGGGTTCTGAATTAATGCAGGTTACAATCTCTTGAAAACAGTAGGTAAGTAATTGTGGGCTCTACGGCAAACATCAGTTACTTAAATTTGTTTGTTTTATATTCCAAAGAAATTGCGTTCCATTCTAGTATTTCTTAAGAACCCTTTAAAACAATACTTCACGATCAGTAGTAATTTGAGCATATATGCTCGCGCAAGGCACTTCTTAGTTATAGAGATTTAAACTTCAGCAATTGTTTACATATGCAACCTTTGTGACAACTTTACTACACTGATGATATCATTGATCTTGCTACCAGGCAAATCAACTAAGCGATAGACGTTGATAGACGTTGTTTAATTTATTCTTCTTGAACATTCGCTGTTTCGTCATTTTTAAGGAACGGACGTGCCATCCACCAAAGCTAACTAAAATATGTTATTTACTTTATTGACCCATACGCTATATTTTAGGACACACTTTCAGATGAACACACAGAAGCAAAAACCTTCATCAACTCATTAACAAGGGACCCGTTACCACCCACTGCTTTAGGAGCATGGTTCAACGGAAGCACTTCTATAAAATAAAAGTGTTCTTTCTCGCATCGCTTACACTCCGACGTTAGTCAATATACTCATCACCTGAACCCGGAAAGGGAGCAGATAACGTTAGAGTTATGGAAGCTAATTAGTTCTCAGTCATAAATTATCGCTGATATTGAAAACGCGCACTCTTTACCAGCTTACAATGTAGTGACGGGGTCAAGGTGGCGAGAGTATTAACACTGATTTGTGCTTTTGAAATAAATGAAGCATCTTAAACCTACCTCATCTGTGAAGTATATGATATAACCCGAGAGGTATCGCTCACGCGAACAACAAGGTTGAGTAAATAGATATTATTTGTTCCCTCAGAAAAAAAATATTTAATTTTGGTTTCTGCGAAAAATGAAGGTACGTTTGTTTTCGGCAATGCTACAGCTTTTCTAAGAAAATATTTTTTTGTATGCTCCAAGTTGAAGGTCTACTTGAGATACACTGCCTGAGTTATTAAATATAAAGGTGGTGATTTTCAGCTCAAACAAGATAAATTGAAATAATGTAAATCAACGTAGAAATGGGTCATTCGTTTTTCTTAAAATTGGTTTCAGGTTTAATCTACATTGCCTGGCACACTGCACGGTTAAAATTGTAACATTATATGAATGGCTTCATTTGACCTTCAGGCTACAGATGGCTAAAAGCTTCTCGGGTTCCACTGAATATTGATACTTTTTTTATAAGAAAATATACTATATTTATATTATTTCGGGTTGTTTTATTTTCAATTTGTTGTATACAAATGGTTGTCTTGAATACATAAAATGGGTGAACAACGAAAATAATCCCTGGAGAAGGGGAACAAGAGGGACAAAGGACAAACATAAATCTCCAAACACAACTAGGTGACTGGTGGGCGACCGAAAAAATCTGCCTGGTCCGGGTATCGAACCCGGGACCTCTTCATTTCCAGGGGAGCGCTGTACCAACTGAACTAACCACGGGTGAGACGTCAGTAGAGCAAACGGGTTTTATCAGCTGCCATCAGTCTAACGTCAACAAGGGTGAAACTTGTAGTTTTAAGGTCATGTTTATAATGCAATTAAATGCAAAGGCGCAAGCGAGCTGGACAGTAATGTCGAAAGTCATCCCTGGAGAAGGGGAACAAGAGGGACAAGGGACAAACATAAATCTCCAAACAGAGCTAGGTGACTGGTGCGCAACCAAAAAAATCTGCCTGGTTCGGGTATCGAATCCGGGACCTCTCCATTTCCAGTGGAGTGCTCTACCAACTGAGCTAACCAGGGGTTCAATATAAAAAAATATTTTCCTTCATTAGGTTTAATCAGCCTAGATTCTTTAGTCTTCGTTAGCGACGACTCGAGTTTCGGGTATTGGTTTTAAGACTTTCTGCGCATTAAGTCAGCAAAGTGTGTGTAGTGTATAATTTGAATTAATAGTTATATTACACGTTTTACGACATTCATGGAATCCAGCGTACACATTCCACGTAAGCTTGTCTGTTTGCCTTCAGTTACGAGAAGGCTTCAACTATTCATGCACTACGAGAGGGTTTTCTAAAGGTTACACACGTCTGTGCACCTCATTTGGAGCGACAGCGGTTCACCACAACTTACATTAAAATTCACCCTCCTTAACGCACTTGGACGATGCGAGTACGCTTATCAAATAAAGGCTAAACAACTTTGCATATTTGAGGGTTTTACTAAGAGAGAATACATTCTTTATAGCGCCGGTCGGAAATATTTTAACCATTCGCACGCGTGCCCACAACCAAACGTAGAATCAAATAATCCAGCGGTTATTTATAGACCAACTCCACTCTCTGACGTCACGCAATTCTGGTGGCGCTGCCGTCGGCACTGCGCATTAGCAGATGCTTTGCCTGACGCGAATTCTGGTTTCCGCGCATGCGCAACGCCCACACCAGGTGTGGGGGGAACGCGGTCTTGTTTGTAAAGAGTTTGATGGTCTATAAAGGTTACAGTTCAGTTAATTTTGTTTTGTTTTCTTCAATGAGGGAGGGGAGCAAATCTTGGAAAGGTCACTGTTAATAAAGAGCAGACCAGTCGCCTGGCCGTGGCACTGAGGCCGGATCATTGCGGTCTTTGACTATAATTGGACTTAGCGTTTTTAGTATGAGATATCTCTATCACTAGGGATTTAACTCTCAAGGTAGATTTACAAAATTTGATTGCCGCAGGTTTTTGATTTTGTGGTCACAAGTGTGCCTATTTTACCTTAACGAATAGACCTGAGGGAGTCATGATATAAATCAGCGCTGTTCTTCTAAAACAAGGAAAGTGTTTGATCGATTGCCCTAGAAACTTATGTTGTCATTTATTTTAATAGGACATTACATAAACTTACAATCCAGAAAATTATAAATTTTAATAATATATATGAATGTATAATTTTACATTCGGAGACATAATGGGAAATTTGCGGCATTAAGAAATAATATCGTAAAAATTATAGAGCCCACTTTTTTGTCCCAAAACAAAATACTAGCCTCTGTCAACACCTAAACTCATAACCAAATAACCGTTATATAACCGCACTGATATTTCTACTCCCTTTCCTCACACGGCAAACGCCTGTGCGTAAAGCAACGATTCTAACAGTGGCGTTCTCATAAATGGAGTTGTATTATCTGTTCTACTGGATCCTAACCGCTTAGTTAGTCGATAAGAAATGTACGTACGAGACAAAAGTAATCTAAAATTTATGTTTATAAAAAACTGCACAAAAAGCTTCGAGCGCTAAAAACTCTAGCACTACGACCGAAACTGAAATTCACGCAATCGTTTTTTTATTAAGTGTTAAGTAAAACAGATTTATGTTTTAAATTAAGCGGCTTATTCGAGGGGTTTTCCTTCGGTGTTGCAGGACTGAAATAATACACAACATCGTTTAGCACATATCTACCAAAACATTAGATGTATAATTGGTACAGAAACATACACAAATTTCTAAAAGCATGATAAAAAGTGACCTACACTTGACTCAGTTGAAACAATAAAAATAGAACCTCAAGGTTAACACATGGAGCGTGCTCCGTTTCAATGTGACAAGGAGTGTATATGAGGGACTCTTTGACCACAGTTGAGCACATAATAGCTACAAGCGCATATATAACAACACATTAGATCGTATTCAGAACACCAATTATAAATATTCTATGACCAATATATAACGAAGATGTGATTGATTCATGAATACTTGTTCTTTATAAAAACAAGAAAGTAAAAATCACGAGACGAATAAATAAACATTTCGAAACGTAAAACGCTACGCATGTTTACATCTGATCCATGGACACTGACTCTCAGTATCATTAAAAGCTGCTAACAAACGTTTTTGGGAAGTTTACAATCTATAATTTGTTTTGTTTTTATAAAAAATGTATATTCTGAAGCAAAGAACTGAAAATAATTTAAATCGCCTACTAAACCACAAGAAAACAAAATGAAATGTTTGATTATCGTAACTTTCTGACTTTCGCAAGGCTTGTTCAAGTAACGTCAGCACGTTGGCATTTCTTATTGTGCTTCAAACTGCACATTACCAAGTTTGCGTATCATTAAATATTGCAACTTGTATCAAAATAATTAATCGTGTGTATCAAATGACGCTTTCGGCTGCACAAAATGACAAAAATACAGATATATAACGCTAAACAATACAGGTTGTCCTCGTCTTGTTTATAAATAAACAAAGATTCTCTTGCGGCACTGTTGAAGCTCACTGTAAGTGTATTCAACTCTGGGATTCCAAAATTTGCGTTCCCAACGTTTTGTTTTTACTTGGTACAACGTAAATTTATCTATGTAACGCACGAAAATTTAACTCTTGCTGAAATATGCTGGTTTTTTAGCAATGACGTGTCTTGCATTTCTGTATTTGTTTCCCACTTGATATGACAATAGTGCATCAGCATACATGTTTCTAATCTAAACTCCCTCTAAATTTGTTCGTCCTCACAAAAAATAGACAAATATACGGCAATGAACCATTACGCAAGCTCGGAATCATGACGAGTTTGTGCTTTCACAGGTTGGCCGACATATATTTGCATACTAAGTGCGCAAAATATGCAGGTTGGCTGAAAGGCGACAGACGCGCCGAGCAAAAAACATTTTTGACTCTTCTAACACAACGAACAAGGTTCTTTTGTTTTTTTCTCGCAAGCTCTCGGGGAATCATGCACGACGCGAGTCCTGAATTTCCGTTCGCCACGTGTTATAGGTGATGAGCAAGAGTGAGGGTGGCGCTGGAATATTCATGACCTAGCTGTAAGAGTAACACTTTGCCAGACGAGCAGGTCTCTACTTTAGATATCTGCCAAGTTTCGCTGGAAAGAAAGTTTAAGGCCCCCATTTAATGACAACAAAAGGAAGTCACGGGCTTTGCCTTGCGATTCAGGGAGTTGTCCGGGTATTCATAAAAAATAGAAATATGTTTCTTGTACGCGTAAATAACCAATGCATCGTAGAAAGCTGAAGCTTCGTGAAAATGTGACGCAAGTGGTTGAAATAGAATGCGAAGGTATGGAAGCATGACGTTACCTCCATCAAAAGATAGTTGAAAAAGACGAAATTTCTATATGAGCTGACATCCGCCAAAGAGTCATATTGTCCAAACAAGAACTAAAATTGTGGACGCATGTGACATTTATATCAATGAAAATATCTTGACAGCCAGAAATATCATTATTTTTGTTTCTTGCCGAGAATTTGTTTTACTGCTATGAATGTTATCATTGCGTCAACAATATCGGTTATACTTTTGGCGATATAAGGCTTAAGCGAATATCAGCTCATAAATAAGTTTTTTTTTTTTCTAAATTATTGTTTGACTCAAGCAATGACCATGGTCCTGAAATTTCGCGTTCTATCCCAACCTACGGCGTCATTATCTCACGATGTTTAAGCTTGCTGCTTTTTCCTCAAGTGAACGCCTGGTAGTAGTTGTGTTGTATTAATGAGCACAGACGAACTTACAAGGTGGCAAACTTTCTATTGACACATGGCAAAAGTCTTGCGGCATCTGAAGCCGGTCCGAGAGTGCAAAAAAAAGTGTGCATAACAATCGCACACCGGCTTTTACAGGCTCTGACAACACCACGAGACTTGTTGGCGCCTTTGACGGCGATGACGCTGGAACATCGCGCATCAGATACATAACGCTACGCGTTTCACAAGGATGTATTTTATTAAGTTGGAGTCAAGAATAGCACACGAAAGCAAAGCAATATCTAGGTGGTCGGGGCTAGCACGAAAAATGCTAAGGACACTTCTGTATATACCAAAGGGTAGCCGACGCGCCGCTAATAACATAGATATGTTTTCAGATTTTAGAGAATCGTCGAATGATCTTACCCTTTAAATCCAGAAAATTCTGAGGTTGGTGGGATAAAACACCTCACCAGTAATTTTCGTATCCATTCAGATCTACCCGCCTCAAGTGAGAGATCATGCTAAAATGATCAAACCACTCTATGGCCCTAATTTTCAACTACTGTTGCAGAGGGCTTATCTTCCCTAGATGCTTTACTGATACTCAAGCTATGTTGACTGTTATGACTTTGTGTAATATAGCAAACATAATATTTTATTTTATTATTTTGACAAAAAGGCGAAAGTAAGCGGTAACGCACAGCCTTGATTTGCAAGAAAAACAAAAAAATGTGTTATTTTGAATTTAATTTTTTGTTTATTAGGTCGATAAAAAATAAAAGTAATAATGCGCACTCAACGAAACTACCGGTTGCAAAATCGCGTTCAAGCAACAGTACCGGTATAGGCCCAAATGTCTGAGCGGGGATTGGAGTTACGTCTCCGACCTAGGCAGTATAAGACGGCGTTGCCGTCGCCGAGGCACACAGCAGCAGTGGCGGTGAGTTACGTTAAAACCTAAGCAAATCTTTTTTTTATTAATTCAGGTTGGTATAATTTTTTGCTTTGTAGAAAGTGACATTTATCTTTTACAAACTGCTCCTGCTGCTGCTGCTGCTGCTACTGTACCTGTTATTGTTGTTGCTGTGCCGCAATATATGACAGATGCTCAGAAATTACAAAAAAACACGGACGATATCTGTAGGAACTGTAGCGAAGACATTTCGGAGAAAGGCTCGCAATTAACGTGCATTGAATGCCAGTACTCTTACCACATAGATACTTGTTTTGACATCTAGGAAGAGTCACGTGTTTCTTCACGTAACTCTTGGCGTTGCCGGACATTTAGAACGGCTAAATCGCGAGCCGGCCAAAGCGGCAAATAAAATAAAGAACCAGATGTCGCCACTATGCTATTCGCCATGAACGCTAAATTGGACGCATGTTGAATTTAAATAAACATTGGATGCGATGGAGTGGTCACTTTACCATATTTCAGCAAACTATCATGCAGCGCTGGATCAAATGAATGAGCCTGATGAGGAACGACGAGATTAAGAAAAACGGTTACACACATCGAAAACACGGAGCCGGCAGCAGGAATCGACAGGCCCAAAGAAAACGTTCAGTGACCTTGAATGCAGAAGCCGCCGACAAAACATCGAAATACACGGTATTCCCAAGAGCGAAAATGAAAACCTCATGCCTAAGATAAATGAAATAGGAAAGCAACTAGAAGTGTGTGATTTGATAGAAGGTCAAATCGTAGTCGCGCACTGGCTTCCCACCAGCCATGATAAGATACCCGAATCGTCGTTCGCTTTTCAAGCCAAGCAACGCTAGACTTGTGTCTCGAAAAACGAACGAATCTGAAGCGAGCTCAAAGCAGAGCCTATCTCCAGGGAAATATAACACGACAGGAAAAAAATACTTTTTTTGTGAAAGGAATGAATGGGCAAAGAAAGGAGAGGACGATACCAATACATTTGGGGAAAACGTGAAAAAGTACTGACAAGAAAGAAACATGGGCCACAAGAACATGTAGCGAAAACTGTGTTTGACTTGCAGACTCTTGAGTAGTTCTGTTGCTGGTAATGTCTTTTAAATGCTTTTTTTTACTATGTATGACACAATCGATTCATTGGAAAGTGAAATCGAAACCGTTTCCAGAACCTAACCGTAGGTGCCAATTTTTTTGTTTCACCTAATTGTACAATCGATAAGGAATAAGTTTAATGAATTAAACATATTTTTAGACGGCTTCAACTTTCTGTTTTATTTTGTTATGCTTACTGAAACATGGCCTAAATATTCCGATGAAGTGGATATTCTCGATAATTACAGTATATTTAGTGCAAACAGAACCAATAAAGTAGGGGGGGGGGTATGCATACATGTAAAAAAGGTCTAGGTTGTGCACTTATAAATGACTTTAAAACTATTACAAATGACCGTAAAATACTAACTGTACAGTATGCAGTAACGCTTTGGTTGGCTTTCGCCCGCCAAGTGGTATTATATCCTTGTTTTTTTAGATTCTCGAAGGGTAATTTAGGTTTGGTAAAATTTAATTGACTGTCCATTTTGGCGGTGATTTCAATATAGATATGCTTGCGTCTTCCCCACAAATTATGAAATTGTGGTCTCTGTATCAATCATATGGATTGCTTAACGTCATTTTTCAACCTACTCGTCAAACACTTCGGAATAAGGCGTTGAGGATTTATTTTTCCCAAATGTTTCAGAAACTGATATAGTTGCTGGTGTGGTCGGGGAAATTTCAGTGACCACCTTCCAATATATATGCTTTCTAATGTAGACTACAGCTAAAATGTTTCGTGATCTTGATCCTCAAACTCTTTTTATAATTATGAGCAGTAGAAACCTTGATCTTTTCGAACAACTGATAAATTCTGAAATCTGGAGTGCGGTGCTGTCTAGCCTGTCTACCGACGAGGCGTTTAATAGTTTCCTCTAAATGTTTAAGATTGTATATGATCTTTGCTTTCCTTATGAATTGGATAATGCCAATCAAAAGTGTATTAAACCCCTAGTTACGTCTTACATAAAAAGGGCAAATAAAAAATACACCCTACCATAGATCTCTATGCACTAAAGACATCATCATATTGTTTACATTTAAGAAACTTAGAAATCATTCATCAAATACCTAAGGCAGGCCAAACCCACGTATTTCAACAATTTATTTAAAGATAACAAGATATCAGATGTTGTATAGAAACATCTAAATCACTTAAAAACAAGTGTCGCACGCGGATAGGGTAACTGGTATAAAAACCAAAGGTATCGCCTTAAAAGGAGCTGCTTTGGCGTAAAGGTTTATTGATATTTTGTTACACTTGTCCACAGTTTACACTGTGCACTTGCAGTTAGGTATGTGCATAGGGTCTCTCATAGTCTTTTTCTCTTTCCAACTGACGAGGATGACTTTTCTTTCAAACTTTAAAGTATAGTTAAACTTCTGATATATATGATTTTCAGATGAAAACGGGCAAACGTATGTTGTGATCGATTGCTCCCTGTCTAACGCATATTTTAAATCTAACACTCTAAAATGGAATTGTTTCACAAAAAAATGCCGGTTCTAATGGTGACTGAGTTATATAATAATGATATTAATAATAATAATAATAATAATAATAATAGTAATAATCAAGAATCAAGAATCAAAAATAATTTTTATTAGGTATCCAGGAACCACCAGGCGGTCTTGGTACTGGCACACCGCAACTTACACACTACAAAAAAGTAGAAAAAAAAATAAAAATAAAAAAGAAACATAAAAAACTCAAAACAATGAGTAAAAGATATGATACATATAACCATGCTGACACAAAGATACGGTATACACAACAAGGAAAGAATGGAACACAGGGCCCGAACACAGAGTAGAAGACTATCACAAAAACGAATATTCCTTATTAAAATAATATATAATAACATCACAGTCACGACAGGTTCAACGAGACTCATACAAGACTCTAAGAGATCTGACAAATTCAGTAACACAAAAATATCAAGATCACTTGCAATGCCATTATATGTCCGGCACATGCGAAACATGGGGTCCAGGATATTTAACGTCCGAGGAGAGTAAAAAGACATTGTCAAACGGGTCGCTGTCCGAGGAACTCGTAAACATATCTGTGAGAGCAGGTCTGAACAGTCGGCCATGCCATGAAGGACTTTGAAAAGGAAAACCAGATCTGCCTTTTCTCGACGGTGATATAAGCTGTTCATTTGTAGGACGTCCAATACATTGTTACTCTTTGATAGAGATGTTTCATCGCGTAGATATCAATATCGATAAATAGATAAAAATTTGTTTTGCACTCGCTCAAGCCTTAGGAGGGTAGTTTTACAACTACCATTCCATACAGGAGATGCGTGTTCGAGTTGAGACCTTGTCAAAGAGCGATACAGGCTTACAAAGGTTGCGGGATATTATATAACAATAATAATAATAATATTAATAATAATTACAATAATATTAATAAATTGCTTTATTTTCTCGTGCCCACAAACAACAACTCGGTTTACAGTGTGCTGCACTAAACCACGGCCGGACTCGACGCTCCTTCCGCGCGCTCCCCTTACGGCCTTCTCAATACCGGCGCCGCGCATACATTTTTTTCTGACGCGTAGTGCGGCGGCTGACCGCACGAGGGCAGCCCCACCTCACTGTAAGCTCCGCCGGCTCCGCGTCGCCGCGTCTCCGGCGTCCCCGTCTCCTCGATTACCACGTGCGGATCGGCTCATCTCGAACTCGGTCTTAGTACGTACATCGGCCGCTGTTTGTTTGCGGACAGACGCTTGTGGTTGTTGGTGTGTAAAACCTGACTTTCCTGTGCGCGCACCGTTGCGCAGATTGTTTCGTCGACGATATGAGTGTACTTTTCTTGACTGCGTTCGACAACCTCGGGTAAACCATGCATCAGACACGCTCAGGTATGCTAACTGCACTAGCGTAGCCATGGTTTATTGTTGCGTGCCGCTGTGTAAGTCACAGCAAGGGAAGACACCGGGTGTGTCGTACCACCAATTTCCTAGCGATGAGGAACTGTGTTCGAAGTGGAAGAAAAATGTTTCACGTGAAAACCTCGTCATCAATGACAAGTCCGCATCGACTGTAGTGTGCAGCAAACACTTCACGGAAAATGACTATGTTCCCGGATATCGTATCCGGAAACTGCGTCCAGGAGTCGTGCCCACGGTCTTCGATCAGTATCCTTCGTATATGGTCCCGGCTACGAAGAGGCCGCGTAAAGAACCTGCAGCGCGTGGCCCCTCGGCCACCTCGGCTCCTCGCCAGCCGACGAAGCGGAAAGCGGAGTCATCGCCGTCTACCTACGGGGAGTGTGCTCCGCTAGAGGAGCTTACCGATGAAAGGTGTAGCACTTCCACGCAAACCATCGGTAACGATGCTAAGCTAGCAACTCGTTATCCAACGATTGTAAAAAGGCTTCGATCACAGGTTGCCTATCAGCGCTCAAAATGCGGAAGTCTCGCCCAGCAACTTGTCAGAGAGCAAGAAAAGGTGAAGCGCTTTCACGAAGACAAACACTGCACTGCAGTGAAAAAGATTGTAAACGATGCGCAGAATGGTGACAAGAAAGCTGTTTTTCTCCGCCACCAGATTGAGGTCTATGGGATGGAGCGACCCAGCTATTCAGAGGAAGTTATAAGAGAGTGCGTGATTTGGCGCTTTATTTCGCCAAAAGGGTACGATCACGCACGAACAGCTGACCTTATGACTGTTCCAGCGAAGTGTACGCTTCAAAGGTATGTGGGTCCCAGCCCAACATCTTCGGGCATGACCAATGCCATGCGAGAAAGGCTGCTTCTTGAGGCCTCCATGCTGAGCAACAAGCAGCACATGGCATCTTTGATTGTGGACGAAGCTTCCATTAAGCCAAAGTGTGTCTACGACAGGAAGGCCGACGCTGTGTATGGTTTCAAGGACAAGCCTGTTAACAGTGCAGCACGCACCTCAGGTGAGGCTCTTGCAAACAGAGTATTGTGCTTCGTTCTCCACGGTGTCACCAATTCCTACAAGGTTCCTTGTGCCTACTACTTCACGAAGCAGCTAAGCGGTAGGGACTTATTTGCCTGGACCAAAGAGGTAATCGCTGCAGTGGAATCGTGTGGATTCCTTATTGTGAGAATCGTGACGGACAACTACTCTGCAAACGTAACTATGTTTACACACATGGGTAATGGAAATTTGTCAACTGTTGTCACTCACCCACACGATCCAAATAGGGTCATATTTCTGAGTTTTGACCCTTGTCATGTGCTCAAGAACGTGCGCAGCCAATTCTTGGAACGTGAGCTTCATGACAGCATTGGGGTTATCTCTGGAACGTTTGTCCAAAAGCTGTACGACTTTCAGAAGGACAAAACTGTAAAACTGGCTCGAAACTTGACCAGAAAACATGTTTTTCCATCAAACTTGGAAAAGATGAACGTGCTTCGGGCAGTTCAAGTATTTTCTCCGCAGGTAACTGCTGCGTTGTGTCATCTCAAAGAGAACCGTGGTGGGGACCCCAGTCTCTACAGTTACAGGGAAGCCAGCCAAACCATTTTCTTCATGAACATGATGAAACAGTGGTTCGACGTTCATGACACAATGTACAAAGGGAGTGACCACAAGAGGCCAATATCTAACGAGGATGACGCTAGACTCCTGTGGCTTGAGAAGGAGTTCACCGACTACATAAAAGAGGTACAAGAGGCTTCACTTGCATCGGGAAAAGGTGCATTCACAGAGCAAACGTTTCATGCTTTGTTGTTCACGTCGAGGGCCACAGTGGACGCAACACGGTTTCTTTTAAGAAGGGGTGTCAAGTACGTCTCTACCAAGAACTTTAACAGTGACCCTGTGGAGGACACTCTTTGGCCGGCTAAGGTCCATGTGTGGGGGCAACGACGTGCTAGATGCACGTTCAGTGACAGTAGCCCTGGACAACATTGTAAAAGGCAAAGCCCTCTGTTCAAAGCAAATGGAAGTGGAGGACGCTGATGCAGAGGAGCTGGCGCTGAGTGTGCCACAAGAAGTGATTGCAGACCTCGAGAACCTGAAGGGACAGCTGTGTGATCCATCGCCATCTGTCACGTACTCTGGTCTGGTATACGTTGGTGGATACATCGTGAAACTCGTCAGTGAGTTTGAGTGTGATGCTTGTGTTACGATGCTGACGACTACGAACAAAGCTGATCCTTTGTATGTTCTGTTGCACAGCCAGGACAAAAGTGCACTCCACTACCCAAGCCGTATGTTTTTAACACTGTTGGACAACATTGTTACTTTCTTTGAAAAAGCTGCTAGCAAACTTCCGCGTACAAAAGTGCATGAAGTGCTGCAACTTCTGGTTACCCCACACCTCGAACAATCACCCGTCCTCCTCTGCCCAGAGAGTGTAGACAGCAGCCACGCAAGGCGCACAGCTCGTTTAATTGCGGACAAATTCATCAGACTTCTTCTCGTTAACTACACCAAGATGGTGAGCGATAGAAATGAAAAACCCTTTGCGTATGTGCACAAGCCGTCTAGAAAATATTTCAAACTGTGATGAGTATGTCATGAAGGTTCGCTTTATTTGTAACATGCATTTGTGTTTGTGTTAATTTATATTGCTAGCGTGGGTTTGAAAAAAAAAAAGTATTTGTGCTCACCTCGCACAGAAATTGTTTTATTCAAGTTCTAGTGAACCTTCCGACAAAATAAATATTTCTTTTTCTCTCTGAATTTTGTGTGCTGTAATGGATTACTGTTACTTGTGACAACACGCGTGTGCGAAAATCCGGGTAAGCTGCCAGAATGGTTGCGACTGGGTAAGCGGTGCTCCCAGAGGTCGACTATACCATTTAACCTCGTCGCATGCAACGACCGAGCTGAATTATGTGGATAAAACGTTCATCTTCAAGAATTCAGGCGCCGCAGTCGGTTCTGGTCCTCATACTCAGCGCTGTGGCGCGCACACTGCGCCCGTGAACGCGCTTGGAGGCGGCGGAGCAACAGTGGTCTAGCAGCGCCACCCCCAACTTGCGGCGGCAGGCAGCAAGACGCCCCAATGCGAAGGCCGTAAGGGGAGCGCGCGGAAGGAGCGTCGAGTCCGGCCGTGCTGTGACTTGACACGTCTGCAAGTACGGCTTCTGGGTGCCGCCATCTTGCTGCTGGTGTGGGTTGATCACTGATCTCTATGACAATTGCTGGATCGCGTTTGACCAGCTCTGCCTATGGACCGGAATGCGGCCACGGTCGGCCATCTTTAGGTAGAGTTATATCATCTCTAGCCATCATAGTAATATGGCGGACAGCGCAATGACGGCAGGCTGCCATAAAATAGCCGTAGATCTAGTACACTGTACCGTGGGTGATATTTCGTGCTTGATTGAAGTTGTTCGACGAAGCAAATTCTTGAAACCCGGCGTCAACGGTAGCCTCATCTTTGAGGACACGGCGAAAGATCTACGAAAGCGCAGCACCGGGTGAAAGCAGCGCAGTTCGCATCGAAACCAGACTCCGTACCGGCGTCTGCCTGGCGTCTGCTTTCGATGCTTCTTTCGATGCGATTTTCGATGCGTGCTATGCTGCTTTTTCCCTAGTGCTGCGATTTCGTGAAACTTTCACCGGGTCCTCAAAGATCGGGCTACTGTACACGCCGGGTTTCAAAAATATGTTTCGTCAAACAATTTCAATAAAAATAAGCATGAAATATCACCCACGCTATTTTGATGGCAGCTTGCCACCACAACTGCCAAAACGCCGTCTGCCATGGATGGATGATGGCGGCTGCCAAGTGGCTGCAGCAGCTGTATCTTGGCTAGAGGTGACATAACTCTACCTAAAGATGGCCGCCAGTGACCGCATTCGCGGAGTGGGCAAACGCGATCCAGAAATTGTCATTGAGATCAGTGGGGTTGATCGTCTGATAGACGAGCGATTTCTCAGGCGTATACCCACGGTCATTGGATGTCTTGCAGGTTATACGCGACGTTTGGACTCCTAAGGTCTTGACGGCACTGGACTTTGCGTTCTCGGAGACTCAGACTCATTGCGAAATATACACGAATGTCATGCGAAGCATCCCTACTTGCTGAATTTTTTCTTCAGGCTTCTTCTTAGTTTTTTAGCATAGTGCGAAAAATATCAGCTCAGAAGCATTCTGGCGTAGTGCTGAAAATTTACTTTCATTGCTGTCAGGACTGAGAACTCACCGAAAAAAAAAACACGAGTTGGGAGCGGTGGTGCACGTCTGGAGTGAAATAAACAGAAAGGACTCAAGCGAAATACAAACGTTGAAGTTTATTTATGTATGCACATAAGTTTTTTTTTTGCATTGATAATTTTCCATACTTTTTTCTGAGCTGCGACGACTGAACGGTTTTTCTTTTTTCATGTCTAACGCCTAAGCCGGATGTCCTATTTCGTAACTCATATCGCTATGATGTTTGTTCAACCTATTTCTGTTCTTCTGCTGCGGGTATGCAGCGTACATGACGTTCATGTTGAGTATCTAAATTCGTAATAGAGAAAAAAAACGTTTATTTTACCCTGTGTTCTTAGGGGGATCAATGGAATTTAGTTTCGACTCTTATCGATATTGCATCAACTAAAATATGTTTTACATAATTTCCTTGAAAAAAAAATTAGTGAATCCATGGGACGCGTCCATACCAATTGCTTGTATTCATTATATTTGTTTCTTTAATTTTTTGGTGTTTCAAAATAGGTTTCATTAAAGGTAAAAACGAAAGGCGCAATGTTTTAGAAATCATGTTAAAAAGGTGTATTGATCAGGGTTGGGCAGTATCGCGATACAAATGTATCGCGATAGTATTTCAGAAATACATTTCGTATCTGTATTTCTGTATCGCGATACATTTTTTTCACCAGTATCTGTATTCCTGTATCGAAATACATTTTGGAATGTTTCTTTGTATCGCGATACAATCAGGATGAAATGTATTTCGTTACATTTCTTGAGAAATACTCCTCCCCCCCCCCCCCCCCACAAAAAAAAAAGGTCCGAACGCATTTTTTTTATTTCTTAGGGCATCAGGGTTGTGAGATGCTGGGGCATTGTTGCTATGCTGACCAAGGTTCCTTCCGATTCTCCAAACTATTTTTCTCTGCGTCCTCCTCTCTCTTCTGAGAAGTGTTGCGTAGTCGGGGACTCGAACCAGGTGGCGTGCCAAGATTGGAGTCAGAGCATCTTCTGCCGCAGGTCCTTAGGTAGGAATTTCTTAAGTCATTGTTTGCTGGCATTCAATGTCCGCTTATAAATGTCTCTCTTGCCTTAGCGTGCACAGTACATCCAGCCGGCAAAGCTGAGTCACACCCAGTTCGTTGCAGCACGAACCTGGCGCAGGTTGACATGAAATAGTAGGATTACTCACGCAGAGAAGTTCGCACATATTCAAATCACCGTGATTCGAATGCGTCTGTGGCTACGCCCGTAATACTGCACGGCTCAAGGATACGTCATTAGAAGACATGAATGTGACCCACTGCTTTGGGGATCTGAAACCCAGGAAGGAGGCCAGACGTGGCCTCGCTGTGCCGACCCAGCCTTCGTACACCTGCTACCCGTCTCGAGCGCGCTGTTTCTCGGAGAGCTCGCACCTGTGCCGGCAATATCAGGTCGCAATCCACGAGGTCTCTGTTTGGGTGATGCTAGGCGAAACTTGATGACTGCAATCCATGCGTCGGTGGCGGAGGGTTTGCAGGAAGGACGTTCACAACAGGGATGCCATCGTATCGTTTTTTCAACCGTAACAGAAGATGAGACACGGGTTCCAGGATGCTTCAGGTGGTCCACTATTCTCGAAAATTCCAAATGACACTGCCAGCATGATCTTCAACAATGTAACCTACAACGAAAATACATATTGCACTTTGGTACACCAGCGTGGTAAAGTTTCATGTTCAAGGCCACACCTACAGATAAAGAATACCAGTTCATTCACCGTGACGTCATGTGATCAATGTTGGCAGAAACGTCCTTATTGGACAGGGGCGTGGTGATGTATTGATGGGAATCAGGGTGAGAGAATTTATTTAGAAGTCGAAGTCTTTTCGCATTCCACGTCAGGCAGACAGGATGTCAGGGAAGGGACCGCGGTCAGTCCTTGATGGAACGTTATTTTGAGCCCATTGAAGATTCCTCGTCGTCCGAAACCACTACCTTCAAGACAAAGTGCCAAGCCTGTATACGGGAAAGTAATTTCGGGATCAAAAACTTCCACTTCAAGCTTCATCTCAGTTGGCGTCTCTAACAAATGTGAAAAATGTATTGCAGTATCAGTATTTCTGTATTTGTATTTCTGCCCTCCCTAAAATGTATTCCTGTATTTGTATTTCCAAATACTTTTTTCCTCTATTTAAAATGTATTTCCGATACGTATCGCGATACATTTTTACAGATGTATTTTAGTATCAGTATTTTGGCTACTATTTTAATGTATCCCAGTATTTGTATTTCCAAATACATTTTCGAGTATTTCTGCCCAACCCTGGTATTGATTTAAGTTAAGTTTATTTAATTCAAATTATTTTTATTTGATTCAATTCAGATTTATTTTGTGTAAATCACGGTAGGCATAAGATATTGCTTTTAAATACTAGAATAATTTTTAAAGATGACATATCGATTCATGATCCGTCCCTCACTAAAAACAATGATATTTTTAGGCTAACGAAAAAAATTTTGTTTTTACTTTTTCGTCTGACTTTCTTACTATAGAAGATTACTTTCCTAGTGTTATAGTTACTTTCTTTTGTGTTCTTATTTACTCGTAAGAGTACGTTACGTAATTAACGAACGCAGTGAATGATAGAAAAAAAGCGCAACCAATTCGGAAAACAAAAAAATAGCTTAAATTGATTAACACTATTTTAGGTAGCAATCAATTTTGGAAAGTATATACAGAAAGAGTGACCAATCATTCGTTTTCTTTTCTTCAACTTTTAAAATAACGACTCTGGGGATGCCACCACCTTCTGGATTTGCGACAGAGTTAAGCGAGGTTTGATGGCCTTTAAGCACGAGAGTGGAATTTCTTCCGTGTAACAGATGATTCACACATCAATGGGAAATTTGATTCTCGTCAAAATACCTGCCCCAGTAAAATGTGACAAAGCGCCGGTGTCGTGTTCATGCTAATCATGCTGCCAGGTGTATACACAGAAAGAACAAATGATTGGCGGTTTTGCCTGTTTTTCCCCCAAAAAGTGAAGCTCTGTCAAACAAAAAGAAAAGAAAAATCCACTATAGTCATATTTACCGCTAAGGTCAGTGGCCATAACCTAAGCTGTAAAATGTGACGTTAGCCAATACATTTTCGAAGTAAAACGCTGAAACGCGACGACGACGTGTTCGCGTTAACCACACCGCTCGTCGTAGACACACCTAGAACACATGTACAGCGATTTATTTTACGGGTCCATCCTTGAACAACCAACTCCTCGTGTATCGACAACTGTGTGCTCGCCTTATATCCGTGAGCACTTTCTGCGCACGCACAGTGCACGCGTAGGAAGTGCGAGACAACCGCATGTGAGCCAAGCCTGGGGACTCCGGAGTTTTTTTTGCTCATGCCCGCATTCGATCGCCTGGTCGTCGTGGATAAAAAGGGGAACGACCAGACGAATTTGCTTTTTCTTCCGCCTAAAAAGGTGCCAGCTGCTGTCGACGATGTTCTTTTCTTATAAGCTGAGTAGCATTTCTGCTGCACAACCGGAGACACTCAAGTCTTTCGCTCAGTTCCTCACGTTTCTCAAACAGGCTTCGTTTTTACGTAGAGTCGGAGCGTAGCTACACCACTAACAGCCGAAAGGATCAATCAAGCTACGCCCAAAAGCGCAACGTCACGGCATTCGTTATTTCCCTGCACGTGCGCTATGATCGAATGAGCCATTCAAGCGCACCGATTGTGCAATCACCTGGTACATTTGGCATGTCTGTTAGCATTTGTTTGCCAATGAGGTGCCGGCACAAGAATAATAAAAATGCAGAAAGAACGAATCACGAAAAAGAAAGTGTTAACATAACAAGCCAGACCCTCGCGTTTCTCAAAATGTCAGTAACTATTAGAGCCGATATGTTTCGTTGGCGCCCTCTGATAATTTCTTTTTCGTGACGTCAGCACAAGGATTTGCGTTTCCGTGATTGGCAGAATTCGCCTCACGGCGAAACCGGCGTTTGGGTTGGCATTATCGTAGTAACAGGAAGCAATGGTTTCTTTGGCCAATCGCGAACTTGGACCACGGCGACGCCGTTGGTCGCGCTCGTCGCTAGAACCCTCTGACTGCCCCTCTGACGCAGGGGTGAAACAAAGTACAGCGCAGTCACGGAGTACTGTTGCAGCCTAGGAACTTCATAAAAATGCAGGTTATTCGTGACCGAATCCAAACGTAAAGCACTGTATCCAATAAAATCGGCTTAAATTTCTCGATTTATAACCTTCGTTACCGCGATAACATTGTTATACGTGACTTGATGAGGGTTAAGAGCCAACGACTTTTCTGACGAGCAACTGAAACTCACAATTATTTGTCTTGTCTCAAAGACGAAACAAAAAGTTTATACGAATTAGAAAAAAAATAAAAAAAACATTTAGGCGTGAAAACACTTCAAGTCAAAAGCTTTCCATTTTGACACGCAAAAAGTTTGCACGTTTAAATGTTTTTTTTTATAATTTTTGTTTTGCAAATGCGAATGCAAAGAGGAAGCCCTCAAGGGCCTCCTCTTCTCTTTCTTCTTTCCAATACCACGCTGGGATCCATACGGTATATCTAGATACGAAGGCTTAACTAAACAGTCCAGCTGCTGTTTACTAGTTTGAAACGCGAACCAATAGTGTTCATCAAACAAACTTTTGTTTCGAATCGATTCGATACGTTCGCGTCTAAATTTAAATACAAACTTCCGTAAACTACTGTGAATGCACTCATGCCACGATAAGCTTACTAGTTTTGGTTCGGAGTATTTAAAAATCAAGCAAAACATATATCAAGTGGTCATGTCCCATCCGGGCGCCTCTGTCTGCAGTGACCTTAAAACGTCACCGTGAAATGAAGTTCGAGGAACCCGTATACTTTTATCTGTTAGTTGGGCACGCCAACACACCCTTCCCCTTTTGGAATCTACGAGAATGTTTGACCACTTAAGATTGCGGGAACACATTTGTTAACCTTTGTACTCTAAAGGGAATGATATGCGGTCAGAGAAACAAAACGTCCCGGAAGAAACTTGGTCTTGACCCTCTGTGTGGAGGTCAACAATTCTTCTAAAATTGCAACAAAATATACATCGGTCCTATAATATTATCGCGATACAGAAATGCAAATACATAATGTATTATGATATACTTTCGAGATACATTTGTGTCGCAGTACTGTCCAACCTTGCCTCAGACTTCGAAGCCCACCTCTATAGCTAACCGAAATGCTCCTCCGCGTCAGCCGCTTCTCCCAACACACCGGTGAAAGGCAGCGAAGCTCTCCCAGCCATGTGGCCACTGCGTTTTTGTTTTCGGAACGTAACAAGAGAGCATCTCCCTGCGTTTCAATATTATTCCCAAAATTTTAGGTAGAGCTCGGTATTCAGTGAGTCTCGGAGTTCATACCAAAGCATATATAAGTGCGCTCCGACTACTATTCTAGGGTTTCAGAATGCGGCACAAATATTCTAGGGTTTCATATAATGCGACACATTTCCCCGAACGTTTGTAGCTGTGCGGCACTATCGCTCGTTTTGCCAGCGACCGCCCATCGTAACAGCACAGTGCCCCGTTAAGATCACGCACGTTATCACGAACATGTACAAAATAAACGAGTACAATGAAATAAGAACAACACATTTCTCAAAGCGCGCGATGAAGAACAAAGTAGCGACGTTACAGTTTGGTTTCTGAAGATATGCAACCTGGAAAAGGGTCCGACTGTGAGGCATCCGAACCGCTTACGCGCACATGGGGGGGCGACACTGGTAGCACGAACAAGGGTACGAATCCCACTTTTCTTGTCCCTCCCTCAGAAGTAGAAGAATCTCATCAAAACTGCTGGTATGGTGGAAAGTAATCATTCGAGGCACCAAGTTAAGCGTAAAGTTCTATTCTCGGCAACGTGTGATCAAAGTAAAATACTAGATAGCGCTGGGGCATGATGTTCGTTCGTGCTAGCTGTGTCGCCCAGTGCATACATTTATTCACGCTGATGATCCTGAAGTCGACATAAAAATTCACAGAATTAGAGGCGTCCTAGCCAACATCCTTGAGACTGATTTTGTTCAAGAGCTAATATTACGCGACAAGCTTTTTCATAATCCTCGACAGAGAATAGCAGTGTTTTATAATGATTCATGGCTCCTTGGTAAATATCCATATTGCATTATATTTGGGTGCGGACTGATACCAATGGGCTCGGCCCTTGACACGCCCTGCGTAATTTAAAGCCGTCATTGACTATAGTTTAGAGAAAAATAAAGCAAAGAGTCTTTGTTTAGAAGATTCTAGTTATTATTTTATTATTATTATTTATTTATACTACTGGTCCTTGTTCAGGACCATTGTAGGAATGGTTACATTCATGAGGTTACAAAATAGCCATCAAACAAGCAAACAAACGAACAAACACAAGAACCAAATGACACTAATATGTCACGAAAGGAAAAACATGCAAGCAAACAAAATCTTCACTTAACATTGAAATGTTTTCGTATAGAATCAAGAAATGAAATTAGGGAACTAGAGTTCGTTATTTCAGCGGGTAAGTTATTCCAATCTTTGAAAGTACGAGGAAAAAATGAGTATTTGAAAACATTATTTCGCGGCAACGGCTCAATGATATAATACGGATGCTGGCTACGTGTATTGGAGCGTGCAGAAAATGATATATACTTGTCTTTATTGATGTTGATCATGCCATGAATTATCTGGAAGAGCGGTTTCAATCTGTTAATAGTATTTCTCGTGCTAAGGGTTGATAAATGTATCTCCTATCGCTCCCTATATTGCTGCTTCGTCATTCAGGTCAGTTTTTCAGAGGCAGCTTCTATCCCCAGCTTCCGTCCGCTCACGGGACCAGCCGTGTAGCGCCCGACCACTTCGTTCAGCAGCGTCATCTGTGTCCAGCTCATATCGGCCCAGATAGACATTATACTGCTTTGAAACCAGAAATCTATTGTTTTTATCTTCTTTAGGTTACGTGCTTCCGCCCGGTAATGCCACTTAAAGGGGCCCTCCGGAGCTTTCTGAGATCGTCTGTTTATGTTGTTATATTGCGTAGTAGGTGCAAGTTAATATGTATACAAAGTTTTAGATTACAAAACCGTTTATTAAGCAGATGGCAGTAGAAATATATCGGGACTATTTTCTCTTCGAAGACAATCCCCCATTCCCTGCCCATCGCTAAAATTTGACCAATGGAAATGCTGCGTCTCGCGGTGAATGCGAACGTTATTATTGCAACACTTTTTTAAGCTTGTTGTAAATTAGAGTTTGAGAAAAACGTAAACTGATTGTGGTGCGGGAAAAATAGTTCGCAATTATCGTTCCAAAACCAGCGAACTATGTTTTCTCCTCGCAAGCTTGTTGCTAGGGGGTGATGCGTCGGCGCGTCGGCTCGTCTGCTTCCCAGGGCGTGTGCAGGCGTGCGTTTGCGGGACACTCGCATCGGGGTCGAATGATACAAAATGGCTCCCATGTCCGCTGTCCGTTTAAGTATTTCACGCTCCAGAGACGTCAGGTCCGAAAGGTCCATAGCGCGACGGTGCGGTGCGACGAACGACGACTGCCGAGCACAAAGTCCGGGCCCCTTGACGACGGTCCGCGCGTGTTCGAGAGATTCCTCCGCGGGTCGGCGGGCGGCCGCGTTGGTGACGCGCAGTGGCGCCGGAATTCTTAGCTTGCTATTGGCTGGCGCGTAAAGAGATGCTCCTCCCGTTTTCCGGGGTCATCTCAGAAAGGGGGGCGTGCCGAGGACTTTGATAGCAGTTTTAATAGGGAAATCCCCCGCGCATGACCGTAATTTTATGATTTTTAGGATCCTTAGGGCCCGTAGATTGAGTTACCGCCATAAATAGACCATCGCAGAACGCTCCGGAGGGCCCCTTTAACTCCTTAGCGGTGTTAGCAGGAGGTATAAAAATGTTTGGGTAAAAAGTGCCTCCTTCTCAGATTTTTGTTTACGACTTTGAACGGCATGAGTATTCCCAAATGATGCCCTTTTAGTCGCGTTGTTTATGGTATAATGAAACTTTTATCCAGGTTTAAGATACAATTTCGTCGCGCTGCTCCGTTAACAAGCTGCGCTATTTTGTTCCCAGCCACAGCTAATCGTCGATTCGTACACATTTGCTACCTCAGCTGATAGAACTACGGTTCCGTATTAAAACTTACCTTTATGTCATAACCCGATTTCCCATGGTAGTTAGTTACCAATCTCGTGGAAGCTGACAAGAGAAGGAGTCCTCAGGAGAAACAAATTATAGACCTTTCGCATGACGCACAAAATAAGAAGGCCGCTTTTTCTCCACCTATCTTTCGAGATGGTCAACCTCCACTGGCAGTCCCAACCAACATACATCATTATGAAAACGGACATTCTAGAGACAACAGATTTTACCCATGGCGCGCATTTCGGTTGCAAACCTTTATCAAAAGCATTCTACTCGCTACGCAAACTAAAGCCAGTAGGCATGACGACCGCAGAGAGGACAGGGCCATGAGACTTTCTTGCCAACGCGTCAGTGACGCTCCTGCCAGATTGTTTTTTTTTTTTTCTAGCACGGTTTCTCGTGGAGCCGAATGCGAGACAAAAGCGAAGCAAACCGTCGCCATAACAATGAAAACCAAGAAGCGGGGACTCCTTGCAGCGCTTCCAAGGAAGCCCCAGGCAAATCCGAAGGGATGGGTCGTGTGTGAAATCGAGCAGAAAAGGCATTTCACGATACTTCCTTCTCCTTTTACGTTTTGGCTTATTTTTGCTTTAGAAGGATTGAGACTCAGATATAGAAAAGGGTGAAGAAGCAAGTAGGTTAGCTGAAGTAGACGGGAAAATATGGGGTCGGAACGGAGCTGGGTCTATCAGCGTGAACCCGTGGATCCCATCCTCCAGCTGCCTCGACTCTCTGTGACTCAAGAGAGGTCACCGGGTTTGATCTGTCGTTGGGAATCAGTTTTTTGTCATCACGTTGCTTTGTGGTTACTTCCTTCGGGCCTCGAGATATTCCGTTGTGCATCGTGACTCGCCATAGCTAGATGGGTGACTATCAGCGACGTGACGGCAGTCTGGAGGACGCACACTTGGACACGCAAAAGGTTCAATGAGAACGTTCGAAGTGTAGAATCGGCCTATTACAAGAATGTGCAAACTTAATTACTCGATTTATATATTGGTTGAGCAGCAAGCCGCAAAATTTATTGTTTTAGGATATAATACATTCAAGATTAACCCCCGCCTGGTCCTCATCTATTTTTTCTACTCTCCTAAAAACAGCATGCGCGGGGCGACTACAACATAATTGTTCTCAATTGTGCGTAATAAATATAGTTTTTTGTGTCAAATTTTTTTTTTCGCTTTAATGTCACTGATACTCTGCAAATAAAAACGGTGGAAAACGCTTATTTATGTGTGATGAGAGGACTGCTGCGTTGATCTTTTAAATATGGAGATCCGATCAAAACGAGTAATTTGGCTGTTAAATATAGCAGATATTCGGTGTTATCTTATTCTTCCGCGAACCTCACTCATACTAATGCGAACCTCTTTCTTGTTCTCAGCACTTCCGTAGTCTCTAGCGGCAGATGCGGCGGGTTGTTTAATATGCCTCGTTAAGGGTAATTTATAGACGGCCGTACAGCTGCGCCAATATTTCCGCATTAGGAACGAGCGATTCGTCTCCATCTTTCTCTTACGAACGTTACCTCTCCTCGCGACCACCGAAGCCGTCGGTGGATCTAATGCGTTTTCGAGATTCAGAGGTCGCTCATTTACGACCTCAAGTTAAGCGTTCCTTGCGGTGCGTTTTTCCATGTCTAACATGCACGCTCCGACGAAGGAGAGCCGTCGAAATGAGATGGAACGCGGCTCAGTCAACGAAGCTCGTTGAAAGTAGGTTAACTGGAAGGGATGTGCACACTGCGATTCCGGGCTTTTATGAAGAATCGCGTTCATTAAAATCAGGACCACTTTTTCAAAGGCAAACGGGTTTGCAATAGAGCCTTTTTAAAAAGCACATGGAACAACATTGACGGTTGCCATTTCATGGGGCGTGAAACGCGTGATTGGATACGAGTCGTCGCCGAACGGTGACGCAGCGCTCGTGCCCAATAAAAGCTGAGCAGAGGTCACGCCGGGTGCTGACGTAGCCCTCGTGCGCAATACATGTTCCGAATGTGTGCCCAAACAATGGCTGACTCGGATAACAGGAGCAGCAGTCACGAGATGGCGCGCACATTTGAAAAGGGTGTATTAACTCGTGGACGAATGAATGTCTATGTGTGTGCAGTGCGTTGGGGAGGAAGAGTGAACTGTGTATTTTTCACCGCAAAAAAACAAAAAAAAACATCACCAAAGTGTAAGGATTTTCCCGAACGTAACTCCAGCAGTTGGGAAAAAATGTCAAGGTCTATAAATTCGGCGCGAAAACATTCGGAAAGTATAAGCCCCATTTGGACATGTTTAATAAAATGATGACCTTGAAGTCGCTAAGTCATCTCCATGCACTCGCAAGTTTTGTTGGCCGTAATATGCATGCTAAAATGTTCCGCAAGATACGTATAACTTTTTGTATCAGATAAAAGAGGCAGGGACAGGGGACTGGGCGGTCGACTGTTCTTTTAGTCTAGGAAAAACACCGTTGTTTATTTTTCTGAACACCCAGTGCTTCTGAGTGCTTGGCACCTGAAATAGAAACTGTGACCTCAAACAAACATTAATTTTTAAAACCCAAGACACGGAGTACAGTACCCTATTGACCAACAAAAATGTATAGTGCATATGTTTACCTGATGTGTGACCGCATCGAAATTGCATTTTATCTATGGAAAGACATTAATATTGTGGGTTATATGACCTGTGGAGACCATGTGCGTTCTTGATGTGGCAACTTGGCAGGCTCACGTTAGTAAGGTAAGTAAAACAAAAATACGCAACTCAGTTTATCAGCTTGCCCACATGCAGTTTCTTTGCAGTCCTCACGTAAATGTCAATATACAAAATGTCTTGCACATTTATGCTTCACTTAAATTATTTTTAACAGATAACGTTTGTCATTAAAATTATCTCGTGATGTTGTTTATTGCAATTTTAACACTATCCAAGGTCTCAAAATTTGTTTTGCTCATTTGTCACTTGCGGCGATGTGCTATTTTTCCTGAAACCGGAACAATGGGTACTAATAGATTACTTTGAGTATGGAGTAAATACTTCTTTCAAACCACCTGCCATAATGTACACTTGTTTACAAGATAAAGTCAATGTAGTAGAGTTATTTTTTTGTGGACCTCCACTGCCATAAATTTCGGTAATCTGACCATTCCGATGCTTTTGTCTGTAGTATGTTTGCTGATCGCGGAGGGTTCGGTGTTTTTTGCTTTTTACACTTTATGAAAGAAACAGTTATTGGACTTCGCAGAATCAAGATAGGCTACATTTTAATTTTACGGGTGCGCTAGCGAAAAACGTTGTCAGAAATCTTATGAAACGTTCTGAGACCTGCTCATAGTTAAAGAGAAGAAAGACGAAATTTTTGTGAGCCTGCTTGCAGCTCAAGCGCACAGACACTCTAGCGGTTGTGCTGTCAATCTTCCCCTTATCTGAAATGAAAATCTCTTCCACCACCTCAACCTCAGAACAAAAGTGTCACTGAACCAATCTCTAATGCACTAGCTTGCGGCTATGAGCAGAGCGAGGATGTTGTTACTGGAAAATTACTTACAAGTTCTCCTTGCGTCCCATTTATGTAATTAAAGTTGCCATTTTCTACTACATTAGGTAACTAAAATCGCGTCCTAGTATGGCAACCTGTCCCGACACACTAGATATGATTTGGGCGAGTCTAGCGTACTTCGAAGCTATCAAAGAAGTGACACGAGCCATAGCTTCCGACTAATAATATTACTTCACACTAACCTCATTATCTTCGTGGCCGACGGTTTTATTTTTACGAGACCCTCGCTGCTGCCTCCAAGATATGGTGTAACCCTTTCTGATTAAGTGAGGCCATGTGCTACCCTGGTGACCTTCTCTACACCAAGCACGTACGAAGAAGTCTTGTTCTATGGAGGCATTTTACATCACGCGTCGCCCCAGGTAGCAGCACAGTTGCTTATATGTTTTTTATCTCCCTTAGGCAGCAAATATATTGAGCGTGTATTAGCTGTCGACGTCATTTGGAGTTTGGTTTTCAAAACCACTTGTCATTCTCGTGAATTGTGCTGTTTTCTGTAAAACAATTTAGAAGTCCTCAATGCAGCTTTTTCTTTTATTCAACGTGCCTCTTTGTTAATATTCTGAAATCATCAAGATACCGCTTTGACATTTGCTTGAAATCGAGACTCTCTCTGGAAGTTCCTGTTCGTGACCTGTAGGACACTGTCATGATTGTTCTTTTTATTTTACTAAAACTCCAGACAGGTGATTCAGAACAATTATCCCACGATGTTTCGTTTTTTTACACTATGTTTCATTTCGCTTTTGTCAAAACTACCAGAGCGGTGAAATGTGTGAATGTAATTAAACTATTAGGCAAGTCAAGCCGAGCGTTTTAAGACCATCCCTTTGAGCAAATTTAGAAAAAGCTGCAGTGGGACGCATAAATGGTGCCACGTTTCCGATATGCGATGCCTACATCGCTGCAAAACGAAATTACTTATACGTTTGTAGATCGCAATAAACAGGGTGGTTACCAAAGTACAAAGTTAGGATAAATTGCATGAATATCATTAAAATAAATTCCGATATCGAAAGGTTTCTTGAAATTCAATCTCGCGGAAAACTTTCTATATTCTGATCGTCGTGCTTGTAGCTCTTTCTTAAGATCCAGCTGCCTTCCGATTTTGTCCCTTTGAACATTCACGATATCAAACCCCACTTCATTGTTTGTTCGCGTAAGGCAGAAATGCCCACAATTTCCATGAAGATCCGTATCCGTTGTCGAATCTTCGGCAAGGTGAGAAATGAGATTTGAACGGTTATATATTTTGTTTCTGAAAACGTTGTTTTTAATCAAGCAATTTTTATTTCTCTTCCTGCTAGGCCTTGTTTCTTTTAAGATTGCATTTTGAAGAACACGGTAAAAGTTTGTTTTAAGATACAAATTTGCACCACTTTTCTTTTTTTACGAATAATCGATGTCATGTTAACAATTCGCATTAAGAAATTACGTAGTCTCGTGTTTTGGTGGAGTGTATTTCGCACAAATTTGTAGCGTTTATAAAACCCTTTTTAGCCAGTTATTAACGTAAATTGCGTTATTGCAGCTCATTGTTGAAATTAAAAACTTAAGGATATCACAAGGGCAATGCGTCCAGAAAAAGATACATCACAACACAGCTACTTCTTGAGTTTTAGTCAATAGTTCAGCTTTCGTTCTACGAAATTTGCACTAGCCTAAGCCATAAGAGTAGCGTGCCTTAAAACGCCATAAAAGTGTATTCTACTAGCCGGGATATGCCAAAAATAAACAAACGCATACACATGCTTATGAAGATTTGATTATTTTTCATTAATTGACAATAGCAAGCAGTCAGCGTGGAATACTTTCTTTGTTTCTTTTTTTTTTTAACGGGAGAGCGTTATGGGGCTCGTGTTGTAAAAAAGACGGCGTCGGCGGGATAGGAAAATCTTAATTGTTCGATAGAGTCATGGTGTCAAACCACATGAACTCGCACGGGAATTTCAAACAACCTCCAACACTCACGTGAGACGTGACGTCACGCGTGGAAGAATTAAAACCTGATATGTAATGCAAATTCAACGTCGACGCATGTCTCAAATGATTTTACATTCTAAAGAAATTAATTTGCCTCAAGAAAACAATTTGAAAATTTTTAGGTGGAATTCGAACCTACAACCCTTCGGTTGCGAGCCCTACACGCTACTGACTGTGCCTCGCAGACACTCTTGCAAGGCGTTCGCGTTCCACTCTTAATGTCAAAGCTTAGTCACAAAAAAAAAATATATTAAGGGACGTTTTTGTACAGTATATTGTACGTCATATCTAAAAATGACTTACACATTTACGGCAGCAAATCGTTCAATTAAATTAGCTTCTTAGTTTCAATAAAAGTTGTGTCTCAAATATTAATAATTCACGCTATGGTGCTACAAGTTAGATAAATATTATAACATGGACTCAGCAATAACATATACAGGGTGTTTTTTTTTAACTGCACCAAATTTTTAAATAAAGGGGGGAAACGTTTTATGATTGCGGTTTTCACTGCGTGTTTATATGGCTTGGCGGACATTAGATGGGAATATAACCATCACTAAAACCTGTGTCTGAAATATTAATAATTCGCGCTATGGTGCTACAAGTTAGATAAATATTACAACATGGACTCAGGCAATAACATATTCAGGGTGTTTTTTTAATTGCACCAAATGTTTAAATAAAGGGGGAAAGGTTTTATGAATGCGGTTTTCACTGCGTGTTTATATGGCTTGGCGGACATTAGATGGGAATATAACCATCACTAAAACCTGTGTCTGAAATATTAATAATTCACGCTATGGTGCTACAAGTTAGATAAATATTACAACATGGACTCAGCAATAACATATACAGGGTGTTTTTTTTTTAACTGCACCAAATGTTTAAATAAAGGGGGAAAGGTTTTATGAATGCGGTTTTCACTGCGTATTTATATGGCTTAGCGGACATTAGATGGAAATATAACCATCACTATTATCAAACTAATTAACCAAAATCTGTTAATTAACTTTTTAATTACTGTAATTAGGATATATGTTTATATTACAAACTTTGAGGCAGTCATATGCCAAGACTGTTTCATTTTGTAGAATTCGCGTAATGTGCCTGTGTTCCAAGATATCTGCCTCCGAATTTTCTACTTAATCCGACTTTTTTTCAACTCAATTCGGCAAACCCACGAAAGTGGCCACTATAGCCGAACTTTGCTATATATTAGCCGGATAAAAGTGCAAAATTCGCGGACGAATATCGCGGTACACAAGCTGGTTACGTGAATTCTACAAAATGGAACAGTCTTGGCATATGACTGCCTCAAAGTTCGTAATATAAACATATATCCTAATTACAGTAATTAAAACGTTAATTAACGTATTTTAGTTAATTAGTCTGATAAAAGTGATGGTTATCTTCCCATCTAATGTCAGCCGAGCCATATAAACAAGCAGTGAAAACCGCATTCATAAAACGTTTCCCCCCTTTATTTAAAAATTTGGTGCAGCTAAAAAAAACGCCGTGTATATTGCTCATTACTTGCATTCTGTATTTGCTTAGTCATACATTTTAGTTATACTTTACAGGGTGTGAGTTTAGGATCAACAAATTTGTTTTAATAAAGCTGTCAGTACTACACTAATGGGGTTTGTGCGGACAATTTACGCGACTAGGATCACATATTAGAGGCACTAATTGTCCCGATAAATGGGGAATTAACTAAAATACGTTTAATAACTTTTCAATTTTGGAAAACAAACGTGATTATAGATAGAACCTTGCTGAGCGTCATCGAGAACCAATGAATCCTTCAATTTTAGATAGACTTGCAGCAGCAGCAAGGCTACCTGTGCGAAAACGCGCCGCCGCCGTTTTTCTGTTTCTTACAATCAGCGTTTTCTCACTGCCAGCCTTGTGACGGTTGAACGAGTGGTAAATCAAGCACACTACTATGATCCCCACGCACTCAAGGTGTTTGTAAAATTACTCATTCAGTTGCTTTGGATTACTCTTAGCAAGTTTCTAAAATGAACCATATGTTTCATTTCACTATTTAAAAAGTTGCTTAGCACATTTTAGTTAAAGACCTGACTTATTGTGACGATTATCCCCGATCAGTTTGTATCCTTGGCCGTACAACTCACCAGCACAGACTTCAATATTGTACTTTTATGGGCTTTTTAAACACATTTGTGAAGCCTAGAAAAAATACCACGTATGTCCACCTTCTTCAACAATTAAAGCGTCACGCAAGCATCGTGGGGAGGGAAACTAACTACAGCACATTCGTTGATAAGATATATATTTCCCTGATGCAGGAACTGCTAGTATCGGGAATTTATTAGAGCACGAAAACTTCTGAAAGTTTTCTGGGAGTTATCTTGTCTCTTTTTTTTATCTTTTGAAATTCTACATTGCACTCTTTTTATTTTTTCACGCGCTTAATTACCAGCTGGTCATAAGAGAAGAACTTACGCACGTACAAAAGTGTCACGGTCGGGCAAGCCTATTAGCATGCCGCTTCGAAGAAGCTCCTTTCCAAACAAAGACGTAATTAAAACTCGGTACTAAACATCTTGATGAAAAAAAATTATTTTGCGATCGGCGCTCTTCTTTGTGTTACACAGACAATACTACTAGGGTATATTGAAGGAAAGAAAAATTATGGAAAGACAAACTGTGGCACTCTCCCAACCCTATATTCCCCTTCGACACGTTCTCACTAAGAGCAACATTAATAGCACTGGTTGTTTTAAAAAAAAACATGAGTTTACAAATTACTAATCATCGCCTATTCACATTTATCTCGTTTTATACATATTTTATTTTCGTCGAAGTTTTCTTTTATGTTTGTTAAACACTTTTATCATACGTCGTACGGTTTGATGAAACTGTGTTAATTTATAGCGTCTCGACCATTTGACCCGTTCCATCAGCCTCCTAATTTGCATTTTGAGTGCGTAAGTTCGATTTTCAACAAACGAGGAAATTATTTGTGGTAACAGCTGTGGCAAGAAGATGAGCTCAATCAACATAAAACGCGCACAGAACTTAGCGGACCATTGAATTGCAAAATACAAGTCACATATGTATATTTTTGTATCTTCCAAAGCTATACTGCTTATCTAAATTATTATTTAAATGATCGCGACTGTGACCTCACCTGGAGAGGTAACTTCAAATATATTTTGCAGGGAAGATTCGAAAGACTTTTAATAAAGAGTTATTCTATATTTCTCTCGTCGGACGGAGCCGTGGATCAGCTATCAAAATGAAAGCAGTATCGAAGATCAACAAACGTACACGAAACTCTTAGGAGAAGTGGTATAGAGCAATTTACAACGTCTGGTTTCACAACAGACAGATACGAGTCTCAATATCGCGTAAGTTGCACGGTAATCAGGGCATTTAATTTTTGATCTCCCCAGATAGTATACGCGACTGTTTTTGCCGATGTGCCAATGACTGCGGAGTTCAACATACGCAATGGTAGATGGTAAGCCGGTGAATTAAAAGAAGCACTTAAGCGTTTTTTTAAGCCTAAAAGTCAGTGAGTTTTTTAACTAACAGTAAAAATCTACTACGGTCGAGATTTGTCGAGATTGACTATAGCGATACAACGGGAATCGGAAATCACTTCGCTATTTCCGCTTTTTTGTTATATCTGGACTCATAAAAGTAACGGGAAAAGAGGATAACACGAGCCGTCACGGATGCATCTTTTTGTGCCTCCAGAAAGCGCTGCAAGCTTCCTTACAGGCGCTCTCTGCTAGATTGGAGCCGATTCTCGTCATCTGCGAAAAGCTCTGATCTAGAAAATATCCTGCCAGCTACGCACGGACCGTGTCGACCGCTGCGATGGCCACCGCGGAGTTCGCCGGTGGTAGATGGCATTCTTCACGTTTCTGTGCACTTCGTTGAGGATTGCACGCTTTTATTTCGAGAAGATTGCCTTCGTGTTCCCCGTGGAGGTGCCGGCGGCGCCGGGACTCTCCATTGTGGAGTGGCGATGATTCACCGAATCAGTGCTTGAACGATGTTAGACTTTCGCGCAAGAGTGACTAGCCCGACCAGCGACACCGACACGGAACACAAAGCAAACAAAAAAGCGCGCACGGCACCGAGTTCGCGCTCACGCTCGTGTTTTGCCGATATTAAAAAACCTAGATTTCAGAGAGGGGGCAACTGCTTGGTTGGGGTCACGAGGTTTGTGGGCCGCGTTTGCAAAACGAGCTGCAGCCTGCAAGGAGTCAAAACTCAAAAGTGTCCACCTTCTGCAAACGTGTCCGCCTCTCCGCCCGGTTTCCTCGCCACACTGGCCACGCGACAACCAAATGCAGGAGCCCTTGCGCCAAATCTGCCAAGGAGGACTCTGGCATTAAATTTCAAATGCTCTCAATTGTTGGAGCTCGTCCCTCTCCTAAATCAAGACTCTTTCCGTCGTCTCCGTCGTTAGCTAACAGATTTGTGTTCGTTACTTGAAAAAGGTAACGGATTGCAATTACAAATTACCCAGCCTCAAATGTATACAATTGCCGTTACGAATTACTTTCGCTTAAAAGTACCGGATTACTTTACTCGTTACATTACAAATTACTTTCACGCTTTTTTTTGCGTACACTTGTCCTGAAAACAATGCAAACTATTTTGATAGTGTTCTAAAATGTTCTGCAACACTGCTTTTCATTTCTCATTCGCCCGTATTATGATAGTCCTTGTAAACATAAAAAAATTGTATTTAAGGAAAAGTGTGTAGGTAAGGTGCACTCCGCTCACGTGTAAGCTGGCAAGGCACCGAAAGCTGCAATCACATAAACACGAAGAGCTTCCTCCTGCCCGGCAGAAGAAGAAAAACGCGATGGAAAGCGACGGAAATCCGCACGGCCTAAAATTTCAACTTTGAAACATGAATTGTCCGCGGGCTGTATCTCGTAAAACACGGTAAAAGCCTACTCGGCGTTGTCATACTTAATCTTTGTCTTTTGTATATATTTGCACATGCCTTGGCCGTTTTTCTAGTGGTTCTTGTGACCGGTCATACAAAAATTCATGTTTTTTTTTCGGCTATTTTCTCTTTCCTGGTGTTTTCTATTTTGTTGAACTTGCTCTCTTTATGCTGCTGAATGTTCTGCTCGTATTGCTCCAGTTACTGCATTATGCTCACATCTAAAAAAAAGTAACGAGTAATTAAAGTAATCCGTTACCAATATTTCGCAACAAAAAATATCACAAATTACTTCCGAAAAAAAAAGTAACGAGGCAATTGCAAAATTACTTGAAAAAGTAACGAATTACTTCTCAACTCTGATTGTCGCTAACGTTCCGAACGCCCCCATGCCACGACGGCGTGTCCGCGGGCGATGCGGTAAAAGCTGCTTCCCAGGTGATGCGCGGGGAGCAGACGACGATGCTGAGGCTGCTGTCGCCGGCCTTTGCAGCATTGTCCGCGGCCCATTCTGGGTGGCTGCTCGGCCTCGGCATCAAAGTGCGGCGGTTTGAGATTTGGTAAGCTTTCCGATTTTACTATTGCTTTAATTATCACAAAATTTCTTTTTTGTTAGAAGCCGCGGGAGTCGCTCACTTTCCTTCGCTAAAAACAGACCCAAGTGCATTGAAAAATTGCAAAGAGGAATGGGAAATCGTGATCGCTTCGCTGTATTTAATATTTCGTAATAGCCGACTTCATTATAACCGGTCTGGACAGTCACTGTGAGGTAAATCAACCAAGGGCGTGGCTTATTACGTGTATGCTTCTTATTGTCCAATTCCGAGTCTGCTTGGGAGTGAAGTGATGGTAGAAAGCTCGGAACTCGCCAAGGCCCATATTTCTTAAATTGTTGGTGACCCTAATTATTTACGCAAACAACTCGATTCTGGATGAAACGCGCAATCAAGGTTTTACACTGTTTCTCGTTTTCGCACCAAGGAAAAGGACTAAAAAACGGCTGAGCACTCCAAGGGCCGCGTACCATTCATCAGTAGCGAGACATATAACCAAGAAAGAGGCAACGTCCGGAAGATTTACGGCACTGCTTTAATATATTCATGTCCCTATTTTATAAAAAAAGAATCGTGGATGAGAGGGATACAGAAAATGGCCCTCGCACGGATCCCCACGTGCCTAAACCGACATGGTGAAGTCTGCCCATGAGATGTACGTTGGTTGGTGGAGGCGCAGTGGATACAATTTAGTTAAAAGATGACACGAGGACGATATATATTTGTCTATCCCTCACAGCTTTCACATGAAGCCGGAAAAGGAGATGTCAGCTTAAAGAAAGGACATGGATATATAGAAAAGCAGACTCGCGTGGAAAAAAATTGTCATAGTCTCTTAATTTTGTGGGTTTCAGGCGACATAAACCGTCGCTTTCATGTTTTAGGATCAAAGGTGCAAGCAATGAACTCTCCTTGAAATATACATACACATATAAGAACGCAATCTACGTAATATATAAAGCAGCGTTTTTTTTTACCATTCTCTATGATTGGTGAAAACTATCCGCAGTATGCTACGTTTTTATTAAAATAATAAAACAAAATAAAATTCAACTCATTTTACATACTTTTGGCTTATTTGCAGTCTTTTTTTCTTGAAGCCTTGGTGCCTGGCATACTCCTAAATGTAGACATCCGTTATGAATGGAAAGATTAGTGTGTCTTTGTTATATTATTTTTATATTGTGTAGTTTTGCAACCCCAACCATCAATAAAGTTATCTATTTTCAACTTTTTATATTTATGGGAACATTAATTTAGACACGAACGTTTTCACAAAAATATATGTGGTAGAACGAAAGAAACACTATTAAAATGCGATGAATACAGCTCAAACTACTTAATTTTTTTCGGCGTCCAAATTCAAAGTACAGTTTCGTGCCAGCAACTACAGCCTATAGTGCCTATCGATTGTTAAGCCCCTCTTTGAAAGAATGATGGTAGTTCGCCTCGGCGGTAAAAGCCATTATTTCCAATCTTTAACTTTGATATTCAGTTAGTGTGTCGTGAATTCGGGAGGGATTGCGCCGTTACAGTATCCAAACTGTTGGCAGTCTGCAAGCGCGAGGTACTCTCAAATTCAATGAATGTTGGCCTGTAGTTTAAAAGGCTAATTATTAATTTTATTTTGTTCCAATATTTCTTTCTTGGCCACTTTCTTATCAAGTAAAATCCAAGGAGGTTGCTTACACGCCCATATCTTCTATAGTTTCTGCTTTGTTGACAGAGCGGTATTTCACTTTAAGGTAAACAGTCTTTGATGACAACTTTGATTTTGTCAGTGAATTTAACGGTAGATTGTTTTATAAATTATTACTTTTCACCAGTAGCCTTTTGTTAGTATCACATGCGATGCTGCCACTCCGGAACAAACTAAGAACATCTGTAAATTTGCAACGAACCAAAAATAGTTAGAAAATGAAATTACACTCGTGATTCCACGTTTTGTCGCATTACGCGTTATTTGAAGTCTAGCTTTAGAAGTTTTTTGTTTGTTTTTTACTAAAGAGGCTTTAATACAACTCATATTTTAAGCTTATGTCGCCATTGTACAGTTGATGGGGACAACTGGGACCCAAGGCTAGACGGCGAGACGATGCGGGAGCAAGAGACAGCAACACCGCCGCTTGCTCCGATAGGCCAGTGGCGCGGCGCAGATCAAACGCAGAGGGACGCGATGTCCTGCTTACTAGGTCTCTTCTTGGTCCCGCCGTGCTGCTTAGGGCCCCTGTAATGCACTAAGCGACATCTACTCCCGTCACTTAAAATATGATTGTGCAGGTTAGCAACGCGCTAGCTCTAACAAAGAATTTAGGCAAGGGCACACACACACACACACACACACACACACGCACACGCACACGCACACACACACACACACACACACACACACACACACACACACACACACACACACACGCACGTACGCACGCACGCACGCGCGCGCACACGCACGCACACACGCACGCACGCACGCACGCACGCACGCACGCACGCACGCACGCTGTTTTTGCGTCTCTATGGGCATACCAGAACACACAGACACACAAACAAAGCGGCTCTCACCTGCTTGTGTTACCCTTTTAACGATTAAGTGTATGATAGATGTATTCGCTCGCATTACCACATTGGAGTGGGCATGGAAGAGCAGCAATGATGCAGATGCTGCTAAAGCCTTTCTGCTTTCTCGTACAGTTGCTGATCACCGCCTACCCATGGGCCGCTGTCCTCCCGGAACCGCCTGTGCGATTTACGTTGCAACCAGCCGTCTTTCTACATCTTGATGCTTCGTCATCCGGCAACAACCTTTCATTCCTGGTCCTTCAACTTCCGCTGCTGGAGACAACGCCTGTTTCCCGTCATTTCAAGTCAACCGCATCGTCACGAACATCGGGTGGCGCTCGGATTACAAATAGCCTGCCAACGCATCTGATCGTCAGTGGGCATGGAAGAGCAGCAATGATGCAGACGCTGCTAAAGCCTTTCTGCTTTCTCGTACAGGTTAGTCAACCTTTCTCAGTTAATTCTAAACGCACTAGTAATCGGTGCTTGCTGCTCGTTCCATGCCCACATGTTCTGCTTGATTTATTTATGGATAGTATCCATTTCTTGAAGTTGCTTTTCATGTCGGGTGACATTGAACTGAACCCTGGCCCTAAAGAGGATCAGAACAAGAGTATTGGTGAAATATTGGTTGCCATTAAATCTCTTTCTACTTCAATGGAAACACGTCACGCCGAAGTTATGTCCTCCCTCAATGAAGTCAAATCCAGTCAAAAATTACTTGAAGACCGTGTGTCCGATATGAACGTAAAATTGGCTGCCGTGGAATCGAAGGTTGACGCACTTGAGGGTCTTGATGATGTTCCCGACGTTCCCCGCCTTGTTGCTGAAGCTGTTAGAGACGAACATTTCGCACTTCAATGTCGTCTGGACGATTATGAGGACCGGTCTCGCCGGAATAACTTAATTTTATATGGCATCCCCGATAGCCCGACTGAAACGTGGACCCAGCCCGAACAGAAAGTGCGCTCGCTTCTGGTTGAATCGTTCTCACTTCAGCTCCCCGAGGAAGCTATTTCAAGAGCACATCGGTTAGGTACCTTTGTTGTCAACAAGTGTCGCCCGATAGTTGTTAAATTTATTTCACTTAAAATTAAAGATAACATTCTATCACAAAGATCTAAACTGAAAGGCACGAAGATTTCGTTGCAAGAAGATCTTTGTAAAGCTACCCGGCTTTCGCGTAAGAAGCTGACAGATTTCGGCAAGGCAAGTGGAAAGAAATACAACTTGCGTCACAACAAGTTATTTATCGACAATAAGTGTTATGCATACTACGCTCAAACCGACAGTGTGTGCGAGGTTGAACTACCATACGCACGCTCTGGTACTGAAGCAGAAAATGTGGGTCAGGTTAACGATAATGGCGCTGAACACTCACCTCCTTTGATCCCGTCCCCTCCTTCTACCTAGCTATCAGCAGCGGTTCAGGCGCGACCTATTCGTGACTACTCTTTTCTTTTTTCCAATATCAGAAGCATTTTAAACAAACGGGATGCCTTATCGTCCCTGGCTGACACATGCCTTGCCGATGTGATTGTCTTGACGGAGACCTGGTTATTTAGTAAAGTTGACAGCCGTGAACTGTCTTCTTGTCAGAGTGACTATACCGTTTATAGACAAGATCGTTGCGGGCGCCTGGGTGGGGGAACGTTGATTGCTGTTGCTGATAATATAGTTTCTTATGTTGTTACCGTGCCTTCGTCTCTCGAATTTCTTTGTACGTGCATTCGTTTAAATCACATAGACACGGTATTTTGTGTTTGCTACCAGCCGCCTCAGGCTACGCCGACATTTTGTAATGATTTGTTTGATTGCATCAATAATGTGGTTGTTAGATTCCCTAAGGCCCCCTTATTCCTGCTAGGTATTTTTAATTTTCCTGGCATATCGTGGAAAGATTGCTGCCCTATTGTAACTTCTGGTTCGTCGGAGTGTTCAGTTTTTATTAGCACTTGTTCTATCTTTAACCTCTCTCAACTTGTAAATGTACCTACTCGCGTTACTAGCTCATCAGCTAATGTTCTTGACCTTGTATTGACCACTACACCTGAATCTGTCTAATCTCTATCTCTTCTGCCTGGTTTAAGCGATCCACTCTGCTATTCACTTCACTTTACAATCCAGTTCCCCCCGCCTTCCTACTCAGTATAAACTAATTCGGGACTATGGCAAAGCGGATTTTCGAGCAATTAACGCCGAGTTGGCAATTTTTGCTGATGCTTTCTTTCGGCAGTTCTGGGAACGATCGATTCATGAAAATTGTGATCTATTTAAAACCAAGATCACTACTCTCGTTGATAAATATATTCCTCTTCGTCAAATATCCTGTTCCCGTAAATCCCCGTGGTTCAACCTATCGTTAAAACGTCTTCAGAACAAAAAAAAAACGTCTTTTTCGTCGCTGTAAGGAATCCAAGATAGGTGAACGTTGGTCAGCTTATCTGTCCGTGGCGTCGGGATATAAACAAGCTATTGTCAACGCCAAGCACGCTTTTTTTAATAACACGCTTCCATCTTTGTTATCCACTAACCCACGCAAGTTCTGGAATGTCGTCAGTATGCGTGAACGTAAAGATATTCGTCTAAAATCCGAAAGTGGCCTGTTGATACCACGTCATCAGAGCTGTGTTCTTTTAAATAATACATTTACATTGTTCTTCACGAATTGTGTACCTACCGCATTACCTGTTATTCGAAATTCAGATTTTGCACGCATGAAGCCTTATTTCATCGACTCGGTTGGTATTTCTAAGCTGATTGGAAACGCGAAAGTTTCATCTTCAGTAGGTATTGATGGCATCAGTTACAAGTTTTTGAAGAGTACTGTGACTTATTCATCTGTCATCTTGTCTCAGATTTTTACGCAGTCTTTGCTGTGTACCACCCTACCCGGCGACTGGAAGGTTGGCAAGGTGGTTCCGGTGCACAAATCTGGTGATGTTTTTAACCCTAGTAATTACAGACCAATTTCCTTGACATCCATTCCATGCAAGATATTTGAACATGTGATATACTCCAATCTTGTTCTTTTCCTTGAATCAAATTCCTTCTTTACATCCTGCCAGCATGGTTTTCGTAAACAGTACTCCTGTGAAACCCAACTACTCGTTTTTACTAATGACTTGTTTTCTGTGTTAGACCATTCATCTACCGTTGATTGTGTTTTTCTTGACTTCGCTAAAGCCTTTGATTCAGTTCCGCATCGTCTACTACTTTACAAACTTAGCAAACTTAACCTCGATAGCAATATTTTAGGATGAATTGAGTGATTTTTGCATGATCGCACCCAGTATGTATCAACTAACGATCATGATTTTCAACTTTCTTCTGTGTCATCAGGCGTCCCTCAAGGGTCTGTCCTAGGACCCCTTCTTTTCCTCATCTTCATTAAGGACCTTCCTGACTCTATCGTCTCATCAATTGAACTTTTTGCTGATGATTGTGTTTTATATAGATAAATTTCTAACTCCTCTGATGAATCTATCCCTAAAACCGATCTTAACAGCATTTCCGTGTGGTGCGACACTTGGCTAATGAAACGCAATGTTAACAAATGCAAGGTAATGAGAGTCACAAGATCAACTAATCAATCCAATCCGCCTTCTTATCTTCTTAATTGTTCCCCCTTGTCTTCCGTTTCTACCTATAAATATCTGTGTGTTCACATTACCTCTAATCTTTCCTGCAAACACATATTGAATTCATTGCTAAAAATGCTAACCGTATGCTCGGCTTCCTTCGTCGTAATTTCTTTCTCGCTCCGATTTCTTTGAAACTGTTATTATATAATACACTTGTGCGCTCCAAAATTGAGTATGCTTCGTCTGTATGGGATCCACATATCAACTCGCTTGTTCTAATCCTTGAATTTATCCAGAATCGCTCTGCCCGTTTTATTTTGTCCAACTATTCCCGTTTAGCTAGCGTCTCTCAAATGAAACAAACATTATATCTCCCCGATCTCTCTATCCGACGTCGCATCTCCAGACTATGCCTCTTTCATAAAATCTATTTCACCAACGACAGCCTTTGTCAGTCACTTTTTACTGCCCCATTTTATGTGTCATCCCGTTCCGATCATCGATTTAAAGTTGGCGTACCCAGTTGTAGGACTAACCTGTACTTCGACTCCTTTGTCCCCAAGACCAGCGTGGACTGGAAACACCTTCCTGCCTCCGTCGTCTCCATCAGCGACCACATTACCTTCAAGTCTGCCGTGTTTCATCACTTGACATCATAACTGTTCTTTGCTCTACATGTTTTTGGTTTCCACCACTCCTCTCTGTAACGCCTAACGGCCCTGAGAGTAAATAAATAAATAAATAAATAAATAAATTATACCCCAAAATATCGCTACCTCACTTCTCTTTCTCTACCATTTACAGCGATAGCTGTTATGGGCACTTCCCACCACTGGAAATTACGCCCCTCGTTGATGTTGTAGTAGTTGTAGTCGGTAATGCTGTAGTAGTTGTCGTTGATGTTGTAGTAGTTGTAATTGCTAATGCTGTAGTAGTTGTCGTTGACGTTGTAGTTTGCGTATTCGCCCATAGGCTGTCCGTCGTCCATGTTTCCAAATTTTCTAAAAAGGTAGCCCGCCGCCCGCGGTTATCGAAGCTGGGACCGCTGCGTACGAAACGAAGGCGTTACCATTGAGCTAGGCCAGTTAACAAATCGTGTTTTATATAGGGTCTTTTGAAGTATGCGATGCCCACTGAACGCGCTCTCCGGAAAAACAAAGTAAAAGAAATAGCCGGCAACAGTATGCCTCCTTAGCACTGTTAATGCCAAAAGCTCACATGCCAAAAAACGCGCCTTAAAGCGCTCTCAAATAAAAAAAGAAAGGTGTTTGGTACATAATTTTGAGGTGTTCAGTTTGTTCCAAACGCTTTTGTTCACGTACCCCACGGCAACGTTCTGAGGCCTATCAGTTCACAAGCTCCAGGAAAGAGCGGCGTTCGAAATCGGTTCTTCTCTTTTACCCGCACGCGAGCAGGTGCGGGCCGAGAGAGAGCCCGTACATAGCACAGTTCATGCTCAAGTCAAAGATAGGGGTACGTGGTCTATGGCCCGAGCCTGCAACGCGAGCTGCGGGGAGGTGCCGAAAACATTGGCCGTCTGCAAACATATCCGCCTTTCCGCCTGCTTTCCTCCTTGCCACGCGACAACGCAGCAGATGCGCATTTCCAACCAATCTCTGCAGGAGGGACATTTTTAACGCTCCCCATAGTTTGCGATGAACCCACTCTGCAATCTTGGCTCTCTACTGGCGGTGAGTGTTCGTAGAGACACCAGCGTCAAAGGCGGTCGTAGTACTCACGCTCTGCTCTCAAGTTTTTGTGCAGCGCTCCGAGCGAGCGAAATAGAATATTTGTGGCTCGCGTTTCCAGCCTGCATGATTACGCTTTCCCGCTACAATTTTGTTTACACTCCGTTTCATTCCATATGCAAGCCTAACAGAGGATACGAGAGCGAGCTCCGAGCTTTCAATGTCCCTCCAAGTACACTGGCTCGTGCAATGCGAGCATCGTTCGGGGGAACATGCTTTTGCAAGTAGCTTTGGCTTCGCTATCACGTAATGTGAAACATACTTGCTTGTATTCGAATGTGGCACGGGCATAATCAGACGTTGCAGTGCCGCTTTTAAAATCGCATCGCGTGGATGGTGCAGTCAGCATAAGATAGTCGCGTTTTGCGGACGCGCTCGCGCCCCCTTCCCCAGAACAACGTACCTAGGACCATTTACGACTAGCGTTCTTTTTGCGCCTACCTTTGCTCAAATTTATGTTTACCGTAAAAACATCCAGAAAATTCCTTTCCACCGCAGGTCATCTGCAGCAAACGTTCCACCGATTTCGCAGCTTCTGTTCATTGAACAAGTGAGAGCCTAGCGAGCGCCATCGAGCGGACGTACCACGAAAATGCTATAGGCGTTCGAGGACGCTTGTCGACTGATTTTGATCTTGTAACTGCCTGGAACGCGCCTCCGACTGGTCTGTTTAGCGTCCCATTCCACCCACGCATCGACGATCTTGGCTGCTTGATTATAGGAATGCTGGCGAAAAGCACTCGCGAACACGAGTGTCACTATCTTCCCATCGTCCCAACTTCTGGCTGCCGAAGCTCACGCTGCCTGTCAAGCTGGAGAACGAGCTGCAGCAAAAAATACGGGCGCCTGCAACACTCACCAGTGCTGCTGTGACGCCGCCATGATGGCAGCCGGTTAGAGTACGACGCTTCTATGACGTCATAAGGTGGACATCGAGGGACCACTTATTGGGACAATCGCTAAACACATTAGTAGGAGACTTACTGCAGGCATCCTATAGTAACGTTGCTCAACCCTGCGTGAACGCGACGCCAATATACCCAACGACTTCGCCGTGACGCCGTGACGCCGCGACGCGGCTATCGCCGTGACGTGCCATGACGTGACGACTTCTGAGTGACGTGTCGGGGCTATTTCTGTGACTTTAATTTGTATTAAAGCGGGACTGCCCAATTTGTTTATGCCGCAGTGATGCATATGTTTAGCGAGCGCGGTCATGTTACGTTTACGTATTTATAAACCAAACGAAGAACACATAGGCAGGGACTTCCTTGTTTATACTTAATTTCGTTTATATCGGTAATCCCTTTATTCGCCTCCGATGATTAAACATCACTGTCCGGTTACTCGCAGCTCATCTAACAACCCTACGATTTACACCGTTCTCAGTGTGTTAGTGTCGTTCTTCTTTCGATTTGTGTGCGTGTGAGTAAAACGTGTAGAGAGAGGGAAAGAGGAAGGGGAGAGAAGAGCCAACGTCTCGCGAAGTTCGGTCTGCCTAATGAGCACTCAGCTCTCCCCGAACGTTACATCCAATCCAGAGAAAACGCCTCAGGTGACGTAAGCTCTACCGTAATGTTTTTTTTTTCTTCGTCGTGTATTTATATTTTTGCCATAATGTTCGTTGGGCTCGGGGAGCACGCATGTCTGTGTGCGTGTGTATGTACGCAAGGGAGCGCATCCGTTGTTAATAAAAGACGAGATGGCATTGTCAGGAAGACAGGAGAATGGAGATGGAATTTACGGTGGCGCCACCCTGTGTTCGGCCATGTTGCTTAACTGCAAAAAAAAAAAAAAAAAAGACGCGAACTAATGAAGCGACTATCGAGGCGTTAATAATTAACCTACCTGTCGCATTTTTCCAGGGGATCTCTTAATCTGAGCTTGGCTCGCTCTAAATGGTATCCTTCTATTGTTGTTCCCTGATATCGCGTTTGTTTTTGGTGTAAATTTTATTTTGAAGAAGACAAAGAAATGTGTCAAGACAGTGCGCGATCTTCTGCAAATTACTATCGACGTTTTCTCAATTTCCAAGTACTACAAAAACCAACTCGCATTTTAAGTTTACACTCCATCAGAACAAGTTCGAACATAGCTATGTCGAAAATGCTATCAAAAGAAATTGGCTGGTTTGGCAGGGGCCGATTTCTTTAGATAGCATTGTTTGACACAGCTATGTTAGGACTTGCTATGATGGAGTATAAACGGAAAGTTCGGGTTGGTTTTTGTAGTATTTGCGAATTGAGAACATATTGATGCTCCTAAATAATTTTAGTTATTATGATAACCATTTTCAAACATATCTATACTAACACACAGTAAAAACTCTGTATTGCACCACTGACGTTTATTTAAAAGGTAATCATATTTATGTATTACAATATGTGGATGCGAAATGATGGCATACTTGTTTCCAGACTTATTCTGTTTGTAAACTAACCGCACAGCTGGATATAAACTTTTTTGTTTTCGTGGCGGCCGCCATGTAGAATTCTGGCGTAGCTGAGTTGAGAAAAAAAAGCAAATTACTTTAATTGCCGATTTGAAGGCTCCAGAATTTAAGGTGTTATTGCCAATAGTTCGACTTTTTAGACAGCTATGCTTTTTTATACGAGTTACGTTTACAATTTATAATTTATCGTTTTTCGCCCAACCAGGCTACGTCATATTTCAACATGGCGACAGTCACATTAAAACTGTCTACAGCATTTTTGTGCATCGTCTCAAAATTCTTGGCTCTTTACGAGCATGAAATCAGAGCAATTCAACTGAATAGAACCAAGCCAGTCGTGCTAAACGGATGTTTTCCACTTCAGTCTTTCATAATTCGTGTGTCGTTTTTTTTTTTAAATGTTTAGCCTGGAATTTGTTTTTCAGTTTGACATGCGAACCACTTGCATAAAACATAATTTTTTTTACTTCACATTGCTGTATATTATTCCTATCAAAACTCCGCAGTCACGAAGTTTAGTTATAGACAAAAATGTTCGCAAGCAATTAAATACATTTTACTCCGGCATTTTTATAAATCTTAAGCATCCAGCTGAACTGAGCTTAATTTGGACGCCGTAAAATGCAGACCATGCGTGTAGTTACATAATGTTTTCTTTTTATAACTATTTTAACAAACAAAATACGAATAGAAACGCAGCATACCTAAACCATCATCACTGTAATAAAATGAGCAGCTCATAAAATTGCTGGTTGATATAATCAAACCGCAGGCTGATCAAATGTTGGTGGAGGCAATTATAGGGCCCAAGTGTTACCCTGCCTCGCTGGCCAATTATTTTTCCAAATGGTGGCCACGGAATCGTCTGCCCTAATCCTCGCAAAGCCTCATCAGGTGTACGGCTTCTGATTAGGTACGTCGAACTCCTATTCTTTTTGGCCGTAAATATTTATACTTTTTAACATGCGCAGCTCAAAATTGCTGATAACCTTATACATCGAATGTGCTGGTTTTGGTATTTTTACTGTGGTAAAACATATTTGGATGTTGCATTTGACTTTACTTTGTTGCCTCGAAGCACCGTGGTGTCTAACTTTCTACTTTTTTATTTTTGAATAAAAGAGTTAAGACAAAAGATGAAGTGTTATTTATGGTGATACCGACATTAAATTTAGTTTAGGAGAGCCGCGGTGCCGCAGAAACGCAAATCGAGTGTACCATAAAGTGCTTGCGGCGCCGTGTTCAATCTTGATGCAATGACATTTCTCAGGTGAAAGGAAATGGCTGAAAGAGGTTCAAGTAGAGCTTGGGATGTTATTGTGGAGTTGATGTTCCAGATTCTTCAAAGCGTATTTTCAATTTCCCTTGAAGTGACACCTTCCTTCTGTCAATTGTACCGGGTGTTTCACGGAAAGATTTAAAAAATCCGAAAAAATACGGTGGTTGAGGAAAAACAGAAATTATTTTCGGAAACAAACTTCCAGCCGGGGCGGACGTCAAGGATTTACTGAACACAAATTAATTAGCTAACAATTACCAAAAGTTCACTAACTATTTCTAATAATAAAAAAACATGGTTTCTAAAGAAACTTGCTAACCATAATAATAAAAAAACCGTTGAACCAACATATTTTAGAGAAATATAAAGCATAACCAGATTTTTACGGCGTTAAAAAAAGAAAATCAATGCTCCATTTGGACGTGTTTTTAGCTTTAGATTTTCTACTGTAGCGTACCTTTGCTCCAGCGTTCTTACTCCCCAGTGGCCGAGATGCACAACACACGTGCGCCATACTTCCCACCATCCTACAAGGGAGGCAAGGCGATAGCTTCGCGCCTCGGCCACCGGGAGCAGGACCTCTGTCACAGAGATGCGCTCCGATGAGAAACAAAGCCTAGAAACGCGTCCCAACTGGGATTTTGTTTTTTCGAAAAGCCGGAAAATGCCCTTCTTTTCCCGGAAAGGGTTTATTTTTTCTCAACCTCCGTATTTGTAGGAATTTTTTAAAGTCTTTTTTTAAACGCCCGGTATATGTAAAACAGTGCCACCTTTTCAGGTTTATGTCATTTTCGAAATTCCGCGGAACAAAGCCCTGCATAGATGATTTTGGTTTTTCGCTTGTGCTTAGAACGACGCATAAACTTACAATAAGAAAACAACACACAATTTTTTTGGAACTGGAGGAGACTGTAGGAGATGCATGGAACACTGCTGCTTAAAATATCATCCTCCATAATTTTGTGTGGAAGTTTGCGTCCGGCTGCGCTAGTGAAACTTATTAATATTTAATCGCTTCATAAAATAATAAAATTCAAAGAGCCCCGCGAGAAAAAGAGCCAAACTAGAATTAGTAGTAAAATCTGCAGGAAACACTGAATTTTATTTTTTAACGAAGCTTAGTTAATTGTTGGTGTCTTGTCAGACACCAAGTTAGGGCCGAGAGTTCCTGGAGCACACCGACTGGTTCTGAACGACAAAATTGACACTGTTGCTTGGGTCCAATCGACGTGCTCCATAAACTTCGGCCCCAACGTTGGGCTTCACAAGTCAAAGTCCGCAGATATTTAGAAAAAAAAAGTCACTTCTCTTAACACATATATTGCATACCCATCGGCACATCTGATGTATAACTGTTGCTAGTTTGAACAACCCCTTAGGTACTATTTAGTTTCACAGCTAGAGCACTATATGTACAGTCATGGGGAGCGTAAGATGAAATGACCTATCGATAACCTGAAACACACCTGTGGCACCTCCTCGACGCGGGTAGTCAAACTAGCAACGAGAGATAGCATGCGGACCAGAGTACGGTTGATACCGCAATCTGACTCAGTCTATGCATGATACTATGTGCACCATTCGCTGCACACGTCCTGCTACTGCGCACGTTTACAGTTAATAGAGATATGAAGGGAAGGAGAAGTGCCAGAGGGAAGGAGGAGAACGACGTTTCGACCAAACGGTCCTCTTCATGTGTACTAAAATGAGACATGGCAAATCAAAATGTATATACAACGTATATACAAAAGACGGAGGAAACGCGTGAAAGATGTGACGTCATAGATACAAAGAGTAAGTAGGAAAAGCTGTTAAGTAAGGTGCAAGAGGTCTGTAAGTATATAAAGCGAGGAATGCGGGCGGGGGGAGAGCTTAGAGCACCCCGCGTGACCACTCCACATCTTCGTTTAGAGTTAGCATCGTCTTTGATTGTTCGAATATTCACGGCACGATTTCACCCACGTCGCGACCACGCGCCCATGTAATGAGGGCGTCAAAGCAAAGACGAGTAGACGGAAGCTAAGCTTGCAGTCCAGTCACATTAAAGAGTTCCCAGAAAGGCATCGAAAGAAATGGCTTTTTCCTCCATTTCCCACTGCGCATACGACCGCAGCCAACACTACAATCAAATGGGCCCAATCAAGCGGCACCAGAAATGCATCGTCACGACGCTAGTCTTTTTGCGTTAGGAATTACCGGCTAAAAAAATCACGCGCAGAAAAAGGCGTAGAAGCATAGGAGCATTCAGTGTGCGCTATTTTTTCAACCTGGTAATTCTAAATGCAGAGAGACGACGTTTGTGTCAAAAAGCAAGAAACAACTATTAAAAAAATGACCTATTTTTTTCTACTTATATATTGGTCGCAAAACCTGTGGTCCAGGTATAACATTTCTATGGGTGTGTTGGTTTATTTCTATAAGTTCTCGAGATACTGTATAGTAATTATGGGCCCTGTATAGCAAAAATGGGTGAAAGAGTGTGGCACATTGATTAAAATTAAGCACTCGTCAGGAGGTGTTCAGTAGATGTTTTATTTGTACAAAGAATTTTATTTTTTCCCGTTGATGGGGCGTTTTACTCTAGGCTAACTGTGACAGGATTTTTTATTTCACGTTATGTCTACGTAGCAAGGAGCGAGTTTTCCAAGTGGTAATTTGTTTTTGCACATGGTCACCTATATGGTTGATCATGGGGCATTTTGAAGATTATTTTTTTGTGTGTAGGGGAATTTGAGATCCATTAAGCGTGAATGGATGTTAGGCACGTAATAATGATGCGCAAAGTAACATTAGCATTTTACGCTAGCACAATGTTTCATGTAAAGAACTTTCTTGTAAGGGTGGTGAGATGGCTAACTGAGCACCCTCTTTTGGAATAATATATTATTTTTAATATGCCCTCTTGTTTATGTTTTTACTATTATTACGTATTGTGAACATGATTCTTGCGTAAAATCTATCGTCAATATCGAAATTTCCAAATTAATGACCAATTAACGTATCTTGAAATAATGGCCCTTTATATGGAAGGGAATAACAACGCCTCGAACTATCTTATTTGGGAGTTTCAAATGTTTTTTTTTATTAGATTCGGTTTATTTTCTTGTTGCTGGTTGTAGAAGTTAGACGTGATAACACTTACAAGTCAACTAATATTTTTAGCTTCTCATTGAGAACTCTCTATTGTAGATTGGGTCAGTACTGATGACGCGTGCAATAATCGAACAGCGTAATAAGGTACTTATTTTGCGCGCAAAATTGCTTATTATAAAGAATATTTGTAAAAAAAATTATTTGTTTATGGTGTACTCGATTACTTTGCGGAATTCAGTAATTCTGGCAAAACCGTTCCACTTTTAAAGTTGTGTGGGTGACTCGGAATGCAGGAGAAATACCTCTGATAAATAGGAGAGATGGAGAAGCGGCGTCACAGTTGGATATACATTGCCTTGAACTAAACTGAGAACTCAGTCACTACGTGGCCGTGTTTTTGGTTTTCATTACAGTTTGTAACATGTGGCTCAAAAACAGGGATCGTTCGGTGTTCTTAATTTTAAATATCTTTGCAGTATGCGCATACCTTCAGCTAAAGTGCAACACCTTCATTCTGCGCAGGTTCTTTCACCTGTGACTGTCAATGAAGCAAAAGGTGCCGCACACCCTGTGACGGGTACCAGAGGGCAACGTATCGCCACGCTTGGCAAGCCGAGGCTTTTTGATTACCTATCGGCAGTATAAAACATACTATACGCAAACTTCTCTCTTTTTTGGTGGATACTCTAGAAAAGTCTAGGAATGCCAATTGGTAGCTGCTCACTAATCCCGACAAAGTGCAAAACGACCTTGGCATACCACCAACAAAACAACGCATACGTGGGATACGCAGAAATGTAAAAATGATAGAATATAATTTATTCATATGAAAGTGCATGCAAACTGTGCGGCCCTACGAAGGCAGATTTTGGGTGTGGGCAAAGCCTGACAAGTTGTAATAAAAAATGGATGTACCCAGCTTTTTTACAGTTAGTAAGAAACTTCCCTCATTCTTTTTCAAAGCTAGTGAGCATCTGTCTTAGTGTAATGACCTAAGGCTGCATTACGGTGCAATGCTTTTTTTCGTTTTCTTTACTCTTAAGAACAACAGAGGGTGTCATTTATACTTCAAGTATAACAAGTGAAAGAGTACTCCGATGGTCCTTTAAGCTGAGCTTTCAATATTTATTCTCCAAAGTTCCGAAAACCCTGTTTCGTTATGCCAAAATTACACTCAGTTATTTACGAAACGATTCGGCTAACCTTTATTACTATTTGTTTTTGGAAGAGATCTTCGCGCAGCATATCATCTTTCGTTTCCATTGCTGCGCCCATAAGCAACGTTAACGAGACAAAAATACATTGACCAAGACAAAGCATTCGTTGCGGTCTAATTAGGATAAGGTTACCCTCCCCTGGCAAGTGATTATACCGGTCAAGAGCTGTCGTGTTTGAGACGCGTCTCAAGGTCGATCTTTTGTTTCACTGGCAGTGTTTGCTACAATGGGAAATTGCACCACTGTCTGTACAATATATTTTTTAACTAACCGAGATTTTTTTTTTAGTAAATTGGGAACAGTACGTGTTTTTTTAAATATTTGTCTCACAAGCTTTAGTGTATGTTGACTCCAACTAAAGGTCTCTTTAGTTTAGATCAGATTAAGAAAATAATTCATTTTCCTACTTTATTTTGGAGTTACACTTTCCAGTGCGTTCTGTCGTGATGACCCTGAACCCGGTCGAGTGTTGTATTATAAAACTAATCAAGGACCCAAAAGTTATTTTTACTAACGCAACAGTAATTTTTGTGTGTTTATTTATTCATGAGTTGAAGCTGTCCACCAAAAACTAAACGCCTTATCGTGGTTCACCATCCTTCACTTAAAAAGAAACAAGCGATGTGAACACTGCAATACTGAAAATTCAAAGACAACATTAAAGTGCAGATGTTCTAAGTCATTTCCGCTACCATAACGTTATTAAAATTGCTAATACTGATAACGACATCTTCGTTCAGATTAGACAATTGTGCCCGGTTTGATAAACATTTTGCGACAGATAATAAATTTTCCAGTATAATGCGGCTGCTAATGTAAAAAGAAAGTTCATTTAGGTATTAGGTTCGTGTGCTTAATATTTTGTGAAGTAGCGTATCGATCTGCGTGCTTTGAACCATCGTGGAAATTCTTGTATTCAACGACCAGAGCTTGCTTCGTAATATTCAAATAATTGTATGTAAATCTGTGAATATTTTATAGTTCTCTGACGTTATCCATAAAAGGCCGCTTTTTCGCCATAGTTGTGAATATTGTACGGTTGAAACGGCGTTGATTTTATTAAGAATAGTACGCCAATTAGCCCTACTTAAAAAAGAAAGATAGTGCTAGTTTTAGAGCAGACTACAGAGTGTGGAGCTGCTTTTTTATTTTTAGTAGACAACTTCGTTATGGCTGTCGGTGTTGGGCCACTTTTTGTTCGAACTTCCCGAATAATATATAGAGGACAATAATTGTGTTATTCTTATAATAATATACGTACATGTGTCTGATAGAAACAAGTTTTCTTGACTCGAGTAATTTGTTTCAGTACCACTTCCTTTCGCAAATCTGCTCTACTAGACTTCGTCTCAACCTACGATGGACTAAAAGCTAAAGCTACGCACCGCCAGGTCGAATCACGAGCCACTTAGAAATTGCGTGGTATTTCGCTTCGATGCACGTATCGGTGCCCGCGTCTCGGATCACTGATGGGGATGGGCGGACGGAGGTTCGAATCGAATAGCACTGAGTGACTCAAAACGTTTACTTTACAAAACAAATGCCACGACATACAGGCTCTTTGCAGTGTCGAAGCTATAGAAATGGTGCAGCGCTTTGGGAATCGGAGCTTTATTAGTCCATCCCTAATCAATGAAAATCATGTCGTAGTTTAGTACGGAACGTGACCTAACCTGGCGGCCCGCGGCTTTGGCCTTCATTCTATCGTAGGATGAGACAAAGGAGGCGGAAACTCAAACGGAGCAATGAAGGTTGCTATGAAAGGCTATTTAATATGGCAGTGTGCAGAACGCTTACAGCAACAGCTGTTAATTTATCCCTCCCCCCCCCAAAAAAAAAACAAAAAAACGTTCGCTGAATTTATTATTTACATGATTGAAACTCAGCCGCCTTTGCTCAGTTTGCCATAAAAGAAACACGACCTCCCGTCGATCCAGATTGGAAGCAGCAGAAATTACAGCGATCGTTTTCTGTACAGTCTACCGCTCTAACAACTGGGCTACCGACATGACAAATAGCGGCAAATTATAGGCGGTGAAACATTCCACGCGCATCTACCTTCGATAACGCTTCAGCGTCACCTTAGCCTCGAGCACGCCCGAGAAGCCAGAGGGCGACAGAAAGCCAACGAGCGGGTGATGGAGGCCTCACGTTCGAAAGTGGCACCACGACGTCCTCCTCACTTTGTCGGTGTTTTTACGGGTGGAAACTACGGGAGAGGAGGGGAACGAAAGCACGCGGAGTCGTCAGAACATCGAGCTCTGGTTGAAATAATTAGTGGGTAGACGCCTTTGGCTCTACTGGCATTTCAAAAGCAAACGGCGAATGCCAGACGCCGGTGTTCGGCGTTCGAACACGTTCGAACAATGGTCGAGACGAAGGCGGCAAGCTTCGCGTCCACACCCACTAATAATGCAGAGCTAGGCGTACTCACATCGCCGCGCTCTCTCACCTCCTTCTCTCCCTCAGTTTCTACCCGTATAGGAGGTTATGGCACTAACGATGCCACTTATCAACGACAAAACAATGCGCATTTCTTCCCACGAACGTCATCACTTGTAAATTCACAAAGAGCCGCCTACATTGCGTGAGAAACGCCACCAGTGTGTTATGCAGCGTCTCAGAACGAAGGCGGCGCTAGCACGATTAGGCAACGCCGAGTTCAATGCGTCTGGAGCGTTTGCGGCGATTCTCGTCCTGCGTCCGTGTTTTTTAATACGTCATGCGACGGGAGTCTGCTCTTCTAGATTGGCCGAGGAGGCTCGTCGTAGAAAAAGTAGGCATTAAAGGACGAGCGCGGAATCGAGAGCGGAATCAAGGACGGCATGACAATACTCAAAATCAGCATGCTCAGGAGTCGGCGCAGAAACGAGACAACGACGCTACAACGATAGCGAATTAAGCTAGTGCGAATTGCTGCTGTATATTTCACGCACGTTACGCAACATAGTGTAGATTCACTTGATTATTTTGTTTTTTACATTTCACAGTGGAACAAGACACACGGCATCATTTTCGCGACCACAACACGACACTTGGACGACGTTTTTTTTTTTTTTATTTTAAACACTTCATGCCGTAGCGATGCCAACATTTTGTTACCAAAAGCATAGTGACAAAGGTACAAGTCTACGACGGGCACCTTCCAAGTTCTGCGTCACTAGAACATTAGGGTCAGGGGTGGCAGACGACGACGACGTGATCTAAATGCGAGCGGACAGGAGTCTGAAACCGCTAATTGTTGAGTTTGCAGCAAACGAGGTTGTATCACTTCTATCGCGAGCGAATGCAATTTAAATAATTTAAGGAAAAAAACCTGATCTTTAATATAAAATAAAGGTTACCGAAGGCGACTAATTCCCCTTGATAAATTTATAATAATAAAAATATAATTCAATAGAAATCGCAGGACGGAAGTGCCGCATTGTCCCACACACGAATGCGCCTTCCAAGAGCCAGCTGCAGCAGACCAAATGCCAAACCACACACGCCCGCTATTATCGGAACGCAAAAGTTGCCGCTGCGGGGCGACCCCTCCCGATCTGAAGCGTGAAGCCGAGAAGTTCAGACTGGCGTTATCGACAATGATGGATGAGGTTCCAATCTCGCTGTGGAGCTTGCAGTTGGAGAACCGTGAGTTACTCAAGGTGTCAACGGTGCATCGCCTTTGCCACATTGCTACACCTATTGCAACGTTGGTGTTCTATTTTTTTTCTAATGCCAAGTCACTCCCACAAGTTTAGACGGAGTCACATATGGTCGCAAACAGCTTAAAAATCACAGGGCATCTTATGTTCGTGTTTCTGATTTATGATTTGCTCTTCCCCGTCCTTATGGGCTCATGCTAAAATTTTATCCGATAAAGAGCGATGATAAGACACTTGGTGCTCGCCGGCGTCTCTTAAGTTGTCAGCAAATTCAGTGTAGTGTACATGAAATAGAGATAACACTGTCTATGTGCAACTCTATTAGCGCCGAGATGTTTCAGTGGCACCCACTTGAGGTTTCCGTTCGTGACGTCATGACCAGGATTTACCTCACCCTGATTGGCAGGATTTTCCTCCGCCTCGCCGTGATCGGAAGGATTTTCCTCGCCGGAAACCGGAAATTGGGCAGGAATAATTAATATAGAACAGCCTATCACGTGGTCAATGGCGAACTTTCGACAACGACGACGCTTGCGGTCGCGCACGCCGCTAATAGTCTGTGTCACCTTACGTTCGAGCGCAGTCGACGCTACGAACTGATGTGACCAATCAGACAGCAGCAAAAGCGCACCATTATGGTGCTCATGTTTCGGAACGTTCTCTATCATCGCTGAACCAATTATAAACATAAAAGACCTAGCGTCCTGCGCTTTCGATGTTGTTTGATTGGTCCCAATGGCTCGTATAGCCTCGGCTGCGTTTGAACTGAAGCTGAAACAAAATATGGCTCCTCTAAAATTTGATTACAGAAGATACTAAATCATGTTATACTAGAATCTCATTTCACGCGGAGATGTGATATGATCTCAGCTCCGAAAAATGAAGCTTTTTCTGAGAAGAGTTCACAGAAATCGCGGCTTTTCGTTGACCCAGAAACGTAAATTTGCTTTTGTATCGGAGAAGAGGCAGGTAGGAAGATGGCATACAACACGCAGTTCGAGGGTGTGTTTTTTTTCCCTACAGTATGCTGAAACAGCTTTCGCTCGAGCATGCTGCTCAAGCTGGACCAAGGGTAACTTAATACTGTGGCTAATGTTTCCCACTACTTACTTGATATTGTAGCGTGGTAGGGTTACAATCCAACCTGTCAATCACCGTTCTGAATAATAGACCGTTACATTTTGTTTTACTTTGTTTTCTGACAATTTGAGTAGGAAGGTCTTTAAAACAAATATGAGCCAAAATGAAAGCGGCGTTATTAAGTAAATGAAACGCCATGCGCTCTAAAAATATGATGGAATAGCTAAAGCAAACATGAATGACAGAATGCCAAGGACGTGAAGACATTATTTTCATCCCCGTCCCTTTTTCATGTATTTATGTTGTTATTCCCAAAACTTGAAAAAGCCGTGTCTTTCATAAATTCACAATCTCAAGCCCAAACTCATGAAAAACTCACAAAAAGCTGCAATGTGAGCAAACACACGCTAAGCCAAATGCACAAACGGAATAAGAATTGATCCCGCCACAATTCATTCTTCTTATTTTCAAGATAGAAATCATTGGATAGAGTATCAAACTATAAGTTAGGAGTGAATAATGGCAATGACAAAGGTATGCGGCAATTTCTTTTCCTAATATAAGTCATCATCTTGATTATTACAACTAAAATAGTTTGCAGTTTTAATAGTTTTCATGTTCTCACTTGTTTGGCGTGCTAATTACCCGGCTACAAACTGTAATAATAACAAATTTTGAGTGTTGTTGATAATTTATAATTTACAAATCAATTATTCACTCTATATTAGTCTGAACAAAACAAATATGACATACAAAATATAAAATACTTTATCGCAGTTAACTGATCACCCAAGTTTCAGACTATATGCCACTGAAACTTCTGCATGTAAATGCTTCAATGAGGTCAATGATTCATGATATTCAATAGCATCACGTACTTTAAATTAAAACAAAAAGAAATGGTTTTATTTTCTGTCCGAAAATGGGCAACGCATGAGCGCACACACACGGACTTAGATTGGTGTGAAAGTGCTGAAGAACCTCGTCATGCCTATTTTATTCTTGAAGCCCCAAAACCATTGCAACCCCCGTTTCAGCCTCATAATAATGAAAATATATCTGGAACATATTTTGACATTGCTTTATTTCGTTGATTAATTTCACAGTGAATAGCTCCGGGAAATGACTTTTCTACACCGTACGGGGTCGTTTAAGGGTCTCATGGTTTCTTCCCAGCACTAACTTTAAATTAACCTAGGTTTCTTAGGTCGTTGGAGCTGGAAAAGGTTAACAGGAGTAACCGTTTCTATATTTGATTCTTTGTATGCTACTTGTTAAGCAACCTCCACCACTCATAGGAAAACCTTATTTTTAAGCGCTATATTTTTACGAAAATTCACTATCGTGGGGAATATTTAAAGTCCTGCTTAAATAAGCAGTAGCTGTTGACACGCATATCACCGGACCGGATAAACGTTTATTAAGTTCCGGTGTATTGTCCAAGTGAAATTAAAATTTATAATGTTTTCTTGTTATGTTGACATGACTGTTTTGAACAGTGTTATCTAGCAACACAAGCCCTTGCAGTTTTACTTGAAATAACTTTTCTAGCCTTACCTGATAGCCATTACGGTGCAAGCTTCAACAAAATTAAGTCATCACAAAAATCTAAAAACAAACATAGGATGCTTCATATTTTTTATATACTTCTGTGTATATTTTTAACTACCCTTTGTTACCCTCAAGACATCTCACGAACATGTCAATAAGTAGAGCAGGCCGTATATTTTTTTAGGGAGCCCAATACACTGAGTACTACAGGCATACACTATACCAGGGGTGGCCAAAACTGCGGCTCGCGAGCAACACGTGACTCTTCGCGGGTCCAAGTGCGGCTCGCGGCTCCCTGGTAAGCGTGCCCCTCTTCCCCTCCTATGTTCCATGGACGAAAAGATTTCTAAAATTTAAATAAAAAAACTCAAAGTCTTGGTAGTCTTGTACTTCGACAAAGTCCTACGTACGTAGAGCTGGACTGTTTTTGGCACATATATCTGTCCAGTGACCTTGTTTTTTTATTGTTTTAAAGATAATTTATAACTGTATCCCTACTGAAAAAAAAAAAACATTTGGCGCCTACATGAATGTAAACGGGTTCATACCGGTAACAGTTTAGCTATACCGGTCACCAGTCTGTCAAAAGGGTCGCCCATATGGCTCAAAGGGGTCCCCCGTATGAGCCAAACCGGTCACCTATTCGGGCAAACAGGTCACTTCTCTGGCAAACGCGTAACTCGTCTGATCAAATGGGTCAATTGTTTGAGCAAAGTTGTCGCACGTTTGCTCAAACAGGCGACTATGTTGCACAGACGGGTGACCGGTAACCGGCGAACTGTACCGGTTTAATTAAACGGCTCTCCGGAGCCCGTTTGATACTGAACGTACCGATTGGCTGCATGGGCACGCCTATTTCAGCCGTGGCAGCCTGTTTCCGAAAAGTTGCGGGAGCGCCAGTTTATCGGTTTACAATCGTCCGCGTAATGCAAGTAAATATATTTATATTTTGATTGCGCTGATGTTCGCTTATACTTCAACTGCAATAAGCGATTTTTTTATACGTAAACGTGTGACCTTGGCGAGCCGATATTTTTGACAGAACTTTAAAAATTTGGCGTTCTTTGTCGCCTCAATTTACTTTCAGCTCGAATCTCTCGCGCAGAGGACGCGACCGCGTGAAAGAATATATTTCTAGATTCCATTTCACCTCAATTCAAGACTCAACGAAGGTGACGCGCGAGCACGTGGCTGCAAGAACATCGAGCATTGCGAGAGCAGGCCCGCCGTTGCAGCAGTCAAATTACGAGCTCGCGCTGGGTGCTTTTTGGCTCGGGCTCAAGCCGAGCTTCTGGCTGACGCCATTTCCGCCGTTCCAGCGTGCTGAAATGCGCGCGTTTCGCCTGCTTTCCGAGGCTGCAAACGCGGTGTGCAGTGGCGATTCGAAGAGAGGAGGAAAACCCGTGTACAGCGGTCGGTGCACCCTCTACCCTAGCATTGACTGCATTGTCACAAAAAGCCAACCGCAAGTTGTTTCTTTTTTTTTTATGGAATGCATAAGGAGAGGATTGGGGAAGGGGGGGGGGGGGGGGTCCCGGTGTCCTGCGCGTTGACCTCGCCGTTGCCCCAACCCTCCTCTCTGGTCAGCTCTGTCACGTGACCAGAGGGAGGGGAGGGCACGCTACACGCTGATAACCATAGCCAGATCCGGCAGCGCGCGCGTTGGCAGTCGCTTTTTTCTTTGTCTGCTTGTTGTCCGTTGCAACTTTGTTTGTTCTGCCTGCTTCGATCTGCCGCCTTTCCCTGCGGTCTTATTAGGATGTCTCTCGACAACGTATGGGATGTGCACCAAATGTTCGAAAAGTCCTACGCGTATATTGGAAACAAGCGATTCCTCAAAAAAGTCAGTAATTCTTGCGGTTTGGGTAGGTTCGGCAAATGACAGCTTGTGCGCCACATCGTGTTGAAACTTCGAGGACCCTTCCTTCTCGTTTTAGTGTTTGTGTGGTTGTCTGCTGTTATTTTGTGTCAAGTCCGCTGTTATTTTGGCAAGTGCATTCCTAGCAGCTACTTGTTGGCAACGATTGACCGCTCTTCGACGGGTACACGTCGAGATTATCTATAGAATTATGAAGCGTCTGTTCTCGCGGCAGCCCGGAAAATATTTTTTTCGAAAGTCTGCCATTACAGTCTAGAATTACTTCGGTTCTTGTATGCTTTGCAATCTTTTCAGTTGTATAAAAGCTTAGAGTGCCTCTTCACATTTCACAGATCGCTTGCACGTTTGTACTTGTCCACGGAATAGGCTGTAATAAACGTTTATGAGAATTGAAAACAATTTTTGTGTCTGTTTTCTTGCCCATTTGCAAGCACCTGCGCGAGCATTTTTTTTTTTTCTGCGTGTTGCCTCCCTGTTATCAATAGGCTTGCGAGCTTCGGAGTGTCTTAAATAAGTTTAAGACAACCAACCTTCCGGACGATACCCATTTAGGGCTAGCAATTAATTTGCCTATCCGAATGGCGCGTTCAAATGTGTGGTCACGTGGCTGGTCGAACGGGCACCCGTATCAGACGGGCACCCGTATCAAATGGGTTCCGTTTCAAACGGGTGCCGTTTCAAACGGGTACCCGTATCCCATAATCACGTTTGATCCAAACAGATCGACAAGTTTGCCACACGTTTATTTCAAACGGGTCGACCAGTTTGCCACCCATTTGAATTTAAAATGGTTTTCAGTAGGGATACGCATAGCGGGCGTCAGAATGCAGTGACTGGCTGGCGCACCATGCATTCATTTTTGCTAAGCGGTTGAAGAAACGTTCTGCTGCCAGGTGTTATTTCTTGTAGTCGTTAGTTATATTCGTCCCATTTGGAAAGAACTGCTTCCCTCCATATCGTTTCGTGTTAAAAGTAGCACCCCCCTTCCCTTCTCTCCTGTGGCTCTCTGAACTTCTGTAGTTTTGTCTGCGGCTCTAACCCAATGTCACTCTTGCCACCCCTGCACAATGCCTTGAAATCAAATTAGTTAGTGGTTACCTTCTTTTGGCAACAGCTCTGTAGCCCAACTATGGTCAGTATTATGAGATAGCTAAAATGCAAGCCATGAAAACTGTTTTTTTACAAAACCTGGCAAAGATGATGGTGAAGAAATGTTTGAACGCCACTGTGCTATATGAATTGCTTTGACAAGGCATAACAGTTGCTTTAAAATTGTGTCTAGGAATGCAAGGTTAAAAGTCAACAGCGGTAGCAACTACATACGATTTAAGAACATCGCACGTAATTATCGTCTTTCATGCAACTATAATAAAAATACCTACAGTATTTTGGTTTTGGAAGGTAGGATCATTTTAATAGCAGCTGTAACTTATAACAAAAATGTTAGGTGAATTGTGCAGTGATACATATTGTGGATTTGCACGAACTGGTATTAGTAAATTAAAAAAGGTTATTTGCACTCTTAAATCTCGCGTGCGGTTTACATTACGGATATGTGACACTACAACGAGGTAAATATTTAAACGTGGTGAGTTTCATTCCTACTCCCTTACACTGTGACGCACTGCGAATCAGACGAAGCAGGCTGTGAAGCAGATCTTTAAACAAAAACGAATAAGAAATTTGAGCTACACTTATATGTTGTAGCAAAAAACAATATTTTGGTAATTTCTATCATAAACCTGCGCAGCACCAAAACCGCAGTCATGTTAAATCATATTGTATTTGTGTCACCATCACGGAGTGCGAAAATAGCAAACGAGGATTGTCGATCAATTGTTGACAAAGTAGGGACGGTTTTATTGATAAACATGTCAGATTAATTTGATTATGCTTACATCTCCTCGCGAGTTGTCACCACGCCAAATCAATGGTGGTTGCATATTAACATTTTGGGGCTGATCCTTGCGCCGCATCTGATATTTAGCTTAATGTTGGCCGCCATCACTTCCATTTAGAAAGCAACAGGAAAATCAAGACAACACAGTATTTCAGACAAAAATATTTTTGCACGGATGCCAATTAAACTATTAAACGCGTAAAAAGTATTTAGAATTTTTAGAATTTTTTGTACATGGAAGATGTAAATTGCTGCTTTTTATGTTTTTTTTTCAACATTTTTAGAAGTTTTTCTTTAGGTGGGTGTCAAAAAGGTTTGCTTATTTTTTTTCTGCAGACGACGTGCCTGAACAATATAGGAAAAGAAAGTCTAGGCTGTGTATGCACTTTTTTAAAAGGCAAACATTTTATAGTTGTGCTATGATTAAAAGTTTTATGCTTGAGTCACTCACAATTGACACCACCTAAATCAAATGCGGAATTTAATCACTTTTTCAAACAGGGATGTAAGGTTCAGTTGAATTAACCTTTCAGCTAGCAATGCCGAATAGATTAGATAAATGCATAAAGCTAGACTTATTTGAAGCCCCATTTCCCAGAGAACAATGAAACAAACGTCTCCCAGAAAACTTAGGCCGAAGCGTATTTTTGGACGATATACATTCGGAAGAAAAAAATATAATCTGAAGCAAAAAAGGCATGCAACAAAATTCGCATATTTTCCTTCGACTGTTTAACGGAAACATCTTCAATAATTTCCAATTGGCCCCGGACCCCCTACTCGATAAATTGTATTTCTTAAAGGTTCTTGGAAAATTAACTTTTATATTTAATTTTAAATAATTAAATTGCTAGCTTGATTTTCTTTTTATTCAGATTCAACACGACGCTCCGGCTGAACTCGATTTCAAAGATATAAAATTCTTATAATCTAATTATATTCGACAGGAAAACCCAGAGTCTTTTTGAAAAGGAAGTTCAGAGCACTTCTTCTTTTCAACTTTTAAAGAACGGACTGGGTATGTGAAATCGCCAGACCGCTAGAAGATTATATTTGTAACGACAAAAAGAAAGAAAAAAAAAACGCAGGCACTCGGCGAACTTTTATATAAAGATTCTCATTAAGCGCATCTGTTGCCAGACTTTTTTATGTAGACTCGTTTTTCTTCTTTCGCTAAAACATTCTTATTATCAGCTGCACTTATTTATTTCTGCAGGAATATACTTACGAACCTTTCCTCTTTAGAAAAACTGTTAGTTGTATAATTTTGCGTGTCTTTATTTTAGATTATTTATCTCAGTATATAATTCCTGCAGTCGCAATTAAGCTACTGATGTTTAACTTGCATGTTTTTTTTTACATTCGAAACAATATCAAAGTTTTATACCTGGAAGCAAAGTTTAATTCAACCCACGCGCATCTGTGATTTGTAATGGTTTTTGATTTGAAAGTAAACAAATCAATAGGCGCAGTTGCTGTTGGCCCAATATTATGGCACTAAAAGGTGTTTTAAAATTGGCGCATTTTTTAATAAATGTGTATTTTATTTAAAATAATTCACCCTAAACGGCGACTTGTGAACTGGTATCAAATGCAATAGCTGGAATAAGGCACGCTGTTACATCCAATATATTGCTGCTCGTACGATTCGCTTGTCTCGTTGAAGCGACTCACCGCGTTTACTGACCCATGTGAAACAGCAGAGCTGACGGGGTACGAGTAACAGAAAACAAAATAAAAAATGAATTTTCGTATGTCTGATGTAGCGTTGCCCAAGGAAGCCCCGGAAGCCTTTTTTATTTATATTATTTGTAATGCGCTCCTATGCGTACGCCGCTTGCTTGCGATGATCAAATGATTTATGGATCATGGATACAAAAATATAAGAATAAACATAATATAGCGGAAGATGTTATCTGCGGATTCCGTTAAAGACAAAGTTCCAGGTAAGGGCCCACAGATAGCACGGAATTAAAGTCAAAACCATTACCTCCTTAGTTCCCGAATTTGTCACATAACACATTTGAACTACATATTGTCACGTGTGGCGTACCGTAAAAACAGCCACGAAAACAATAAAATGTGCGGTACGGTACAATGACTCCCCTAAGTGCAATAAATGGTTTTATGCCTGGCGACGTTTGCGTTCTTGCCTCTGCTGAAGCCATGGAAGGTCTCGCTCCTTGGCCGTGTCTGTTTGTTTTCGTGTTATGTTTACGAGTCTCCATTAGGGCATGTATAAAGGGAGAACCTTCATTCCATAGAATGCAGCAACGGAACGTGGGATGGAGGAAGATTCCTATAGAAAGAGCGCAGCAAAGAAAGCCTCAATGGGAAAATGGAACTCTTCGAAGCAAAGACGAGCACACTTTGTGCGGCTCTCCCTGTAGAAAGAGATGCCAGAAATTGATCTCCCACTTCTGAAGCGTTTTACGTTTCACGCTGCAGTACACTTTGCTTGCTAGATATTGTCTCAAGGTGACCGGAAGCTATAGAAGCTGTTTTATTTTAATTTTTGGGAGGAAAATTAAGATGCGAATTTACTTCGTAATTTGTGTCTAGGGAAGCGATGCACCGAATTGTTGACCCGGTCTGAGATATGAATCAAGAATTCTGATTTTTAGGCAAGTTCATGCTCGATTTAATCTGATATGTATGGTGTTTAACAACGAACACTTTCTTCTTGTCCGCCCGAACAAAAGGGGCGTCTATTAATTAGGTATATATTCTCCTGATTTCAAAAACTCGTGTAAAGTTTTGTTAGCTTTTTTTTTGATGCGTAACGTCGGAAGTCACTTATAGCAACTAACCAATCTCTAATTGACTGCGAATTTCTAACGTAAAAGAGAAAATGTTGCATAAAACGTGTTTGAGTGGGAGCTTCAAAAATCCCTCGGAACGTGCTGTTTGAAATAAAAAGAAGCTTTTTGCGAGAGCAAACTACAAGCCTTGGCGGACGTCAAGAATAGCAAAAACATACTAATTAGCAAAATGACTAACTTAAATTTACTAATTATTTTAATTAGAGCAAATAAACATATGGTTCACACTGAGAAACCTGCTAAACGTCATCGACAACCACTAAATCAACTATTTTGTGATAGATATCAGGCAGGGGTAGCATTTTATGGCGTTCTGAAAAAAAAAAAAGAGCTACATTTTGAAGCGTTTCTAGGTTTCGGCTTTTCATCAGAACGCATCTCTGCGCAAGCGGTTCTGCATCCCCGTGGTCGAGACGCGCAGAGCATGTAAGCCATACTTCCGGCAATCCTACGAGGGAAAGGAGGCGATGGCTTCGCGCCGAGACGACCACAGAGCGGAACAGCGGGAGCAAAGATGCGCTCCCATAAGAAACCGAAACATAAAAACGCGTCCAAACTGAGCGTTTTTCCAGAACAACATAAAAAGCTGCCCCTGTCAAAACTTACAAAAAACAAAACATTTCTTTCTCTTCGGAAATGCAGCAGAGAGTTGCCTCCGCGAATAAACACGCACTCTCCAATTCTGCGAAAGTTAAAAAAAATTGTTTCGCTCTTTCAAATTTACCTATTATTGAAGACGCACTCGCGGCACATTTACATCTTGCCACGCTGGTAGAATGCACACGGCACGCAGCCTATCAGTGGAACTATATGTTTATTTTCACTACTTAAAGTAATTATAAAGTTTTATTTAAATATTTTGCTAATTAGCCTGCTATTGCCGTCTTTCACTGCCGCCAAGGCTGGTAGTTTGTTCCCGTAAAATGTTTCTTTTTATCTCGAACAGAATATTATTTGGAATTTTTCGAAACATTTACACAAACAATTTGTACACTAACAACTGTTCTACGTATTTTCGCATTTTGATTTTAAACATTGCAAAAATATCTATCCATTTGAAAAGTGCACGCCAGGAGTACAAATTTAATATTGTCGCTATGCTGTGATTTATATGTTTATGATTCACGAAGGTTTCACTTCAGTCATGAAAAACGATGCGGAGATTTTAAATAACAAAAAGTAGATCATAGATGAGTGTTTTTTGCTCTGCTTATTGGCAATAGTGGTCTTCACTTATTAGACAATTTTTCACAATCCCACAAAAGAAAACAAAAAAATAAGTGTGTGCCTGAAATTGAGTGTAGCGTTATAATGCAACTAAGTTACCCCTGAGTCTTAATTTCACTAATAAAACACAAAGGCTTTGAAAAAATAGGTACAACGACCAACGCTGTGAGTCAAATATTTCTCGTACACGGTAAAGCTCGCATCTCAAGTACATCAAAATGATTAATTATCGCAGTAAAACAGTTATCATATTTTAATAACTTTCAATTTGGCTTGGCTCATAATGGACCAATAAAATTGCTCCAGTAAAATATAAAAAAAACTAGGTGTGTTACGTGAACCATACTCGTAGCTTTACATAATGAAAGAGTACAAGTGTTGTTGGAGAAACACAAAAAACAACAACATAAAATTCTTCTTGCCAAAAGCCACGAAACCCCTGTCCCAACGTGGATGGTATTCCGCACGTATTTTGTTTCCTTATAACAATGGTAGTGGTGCACCAGTATGGCGTAACGAAGGAAAGAGACATCATTATATTTGTTTTTGCAGAAAAATAAGAAATCGAGAAAGCTTGGATTTTCGATCCTGAAACCTAGATGATATTGGTATTATACTTTTATTTTTTACTCTACCAGAGTTGGCTTGTTATCCAGTTATTTCATTCGAAATACACTTTATTTATTTATTTTTTCTACATACGTCGCGAAGACCATTTTGTTCGATGGGAGGCATGCTTGTCCGGCTAACTATGTAAGATTTGAATTTTAGGTAGGAAGTGCTAAAGAAATGAAGAGTTGAATGCGTAGCTGAAAGAGTTAAAGGAAGCTCCGTTAAAAGTTCGAAATGCAGAAACGAGGTCGAAGAGCCGGCAGCTAATTTGGACTTGGAACAAATCCAAGAGTTCCAAGTTCGTATCGACGATCTCGCCATCGCAATTGGGAATCTGAGCTTCGAAAGAAATCCACTCTTCAGCACTTCCTTTGAATTCGCTTTAGATAACATTTTTTTTTTTTGCGGGGGGGGGGGATATTTTTAGATATTGAAAAAATAACGTATATGATAGGAAGGGTTACAGAAGGCTCTGTCTAGGGCGATCCTGGTGTACGGTGCAGCAAGTCTTGATTATTCTTACACATAATGATGAACATGAAATTAGGTCTCATGGAATGAGGCATCATCGGGGTAGACAAGAAGTATTAAAGTGGTTTAAATCATAATTTATCTTTTGATCTCAAGCCTGATTTAAACCAGAATTTTTTTTTACTGTGATGATTTAAATCAAACTTTACCCGCGATCAATAATCCTCAAAATATAAATATTTTACAATTGTCTCTCATTTGCTATGCTGATTAACAAAATGTTTACATCAGGTGGAACGCAAGAAAAACGCAGTGCCTTGCTGAGCAAATCAGAGCACTCAACTTTCTTCCTTGCTTTGACTTCGGTCGTCAGTGACGTAACGAAAGTCAACGATAACGCGAAAAAACGAAACGAAAACTGGAAAACTAATATTTCTTGAAAGCTAATAAGGACGCGGAAAAAAATATCAAATCCAGCTTTTTATTTGACAAAAAAATCAAGATGATTTTGTCCAAGTATGCCGGAGTTTATATAAATATAAAGTTAATTAAAGTGTACTTTAAAATTTTAGAAATCCTTTCTTCCCAATTTTTATCAGAATCGAACGAATTAATCGAGTAATCTGCCATGTTTAGAAAAGAACGTAGTAATTAAGAATGACTATTATCTAGTTTCAGTGATTTATATCAAAATAATCTGATCATATGCATCCGAATAATTTGATTTTAATCACTGAGGCTAGAAAAAGGTGTTTCGAAAATACAAATCCTAACCACAAATCATTATGACAAAAGACCAAATAAAGCATGTTTATTGGATCAAGAAAAATTTGACATTTTCTAAATGCTCATCATCTTGCGCTCTTGCATAATGCGGGGATTCATTCAGCAACGTACTCACGCAATTGAACTTTATGATACTATATTTATTGCAGCCTGATATGCTTAAATTTATTGTGCCTTTTTTTTCGCTATTAGGCTAGACTTACGTAGGGTGTTTTGTTTTCTATTTTACATGTGTTTTAAAATTAAAAGCCGTAAAATCTACACGAATTCGTTTTATGCAGGTGAGTTATACGGCCAGGGGCTCATAATATGGGGGGGGGGGGGGTAAAGTTTCACGATAAGTCAGCCAATTAACTAAAATATCTTACTTAAACTTTTATTTAGTTAAAAGGAAGACGCGGCTTCAATGAGAAACATGCTGAGCGTCATCAAAAACTCCAAAATCAGTCAATTAAAAAAAAGAACTTGTAGCATGTGGAAAACCCGGTGGAAGCTAAATGCATCACTCGCGCTGCAGAAGCAAGCAACCAGTGTCATAATGCGCACACGGCGTTTTCCCGTCTCCTATCTTCCACGTCTTTCTACCGGAAGCCTGCCAGTTGCGCGACTGGTATAACTTTAGCGCATTATTGCGCTTCCCACGGGCACAATTAGTTTCAAAAAAGTACTAAGGGGTGATTTCAGATAAGATCGAACAGGAGGTGGCTGGTCGACCTTTTTAATTTGCTTCATAATTTTATATGTTGTTTCCCGATGTCAGAAATAAACAAAATCATAATTATTTTTACCCAGAAAAAAAATTGTCGGACGCAAAAAATCGTACATAACGTAGAGGTGGAAAGTCGCATTTGCTTGCGTAGCCGGAGGGGTCAACTTTGGTGATTAATAACTGAAGTTATACTTCTTAGGTGCATTTCACAATTTTCTAGTACAATCTATATGTACTTAGCAATACGAAAAAATATTGTTATTGTTTATTATGTTTCAAAAAAATATAAAAAACATCAATTTCGGTTGCTTGACCGTTTTTACCCCAACTTTGCAGGCCTGTATCTTAGAAAATAAGTTAGTCAGAAACGTCATATTTTAATTCAATACTCTACTTTTAAATGGAAATAAATTCACTAAAACTCAAATTTATTTAGGCGCGGGTTGGGGAGATTGTGGCAAGCAAACACAAGACAAACACCAAAGTAAAAATATTTTAAGGGCGATTTAAGAAAGAAAAAAACGTCCGCGACTTTTTTTAAACTCTGACCAGTCATTCTACTCTAATTGGAGGTTAATATTCATTAAAAACATGTTGCATTATATTGATGGTGTAATAGATACAGCTCCTCTACCGAGCCTCTTCTCCGAAGCTAAGCACGGGGTGTTCCTGTGGTGCGACGCAGTGATTGCGACTTCTTATTTTAAGAGAACAGTACTTTTTTATTATTCATTCGAGTATAGCAAGTAAGAGTTTGTCACATCTTTGCCACGTTATAATAAATTGGACATTAAATAGAATAAATTACACACCATATACAACACAGTTCTGCCTTCATAGGTTTCAAAATGGACAGATTTTGACGCAAACATTTTCTGACGGTGTGCACTTAGAGTTTCTTCCAAGGGGACCCGACAGTCCGTGCCACTTGCAAGTCACAGGTCGAAGCTTCTGATGTTTTGCATAGCCACACATGCCACGACTGAATACCTGGAAAGGCGCTCACTCCCACCCACTCTTCATTTTTCCGTTCCCGGAATTGAACAACCTCATTTTTAAGTGTGAAATTCACTCCTTTTAGTTTTTGCGAAAGACTGTTCACCATGCATTTTGCAGACTGAATGGCCTTTCCTGGGAGCTGTCTCAAGTTGTGAAGCGTTGCTTGGTGTTTGACGAGTCCTCCAACTCCGTCACACGCGTTTTTTCCATGTCCGGTGGCTGAGAATAACCATTGGGCTTTGGGAAAAACATTTTTTTGGAATTCATGAAGCTGGAAGCGATTCTTGAAGTGACTGGCGACACCGTCACTTACATAGGTCAAATGAGAGTACACAGCAAGGTTGTCATCGACCCATTCTTTGACTTTTTGTAGAGCCAGACAGGCATGAGCGGAGTCATGATGCAAGTCATCACTGATGATGGCAAAACTGTATGTCGACTTTCTAGTCGTCGCCACACACGTAAATATTGAGACCTGCTTTTTTTTCCAGTGGTACGCTTGAATCTCGTCAGGAAGGATAACAGTCAAGTTCTCAGCAAAGTCGAAGTGGAAGACAATGCTGCCACGCTGCGCGCACTGCTTTTCTTCGTAGATGGCTTTGCCTTGCGTCTGTCTGATATGGTTGTGAATGATCCACCTTGAGACCGACACACGAAGCTCTTCCAGGAAAGTGACTGGATCTAAAGTCTTTTTAACGAGCTCGCCTGACTCCCATGCTGCCAAAACTATCTCTTCATCCTCGGAAATATTGAGTTTTTCGAGTGTGAGAGACTGGCCATTGGGACAATGATCACATTCGCCTAAAAGGCACTGGCGCGATGGCGGGTTGCAAATGAATGCCAAGTTCAATTCCGCTGCGTCGAGTTGTGAGCCATAAGCGTTCTGTAGAGAGGCGACGCAGAGGTTATAGTTTGCGGAGTACACACAAACGCATGCTTCTTGCTGGGGATTGCATTTGACCCATCGGGGTCGCAGGGAGTAAAACTTCGTTAGTCCGATGCCGGAGTCGGGATGGTCACTTTTATAAACACGAAACGCTTCTCTGATTGACCGTGTCATAAAGCTTTTTGGCTTGAGCGTTTTCTGGCCATCGAGCACAACGGAAATGACGTCCTTCTGATTGGGACTCTGCTTAAAACACTCTAGCACGTCTTTCATATAGTACTCAACCGCTGCAGATATGTTTTCAGGGCTCACCTTACACCTTGTATAGGGATCGGGCACATACCACACGCCATGGTCCTCCCTCAGCTTCCGGGACCTATTAATGACGTAGATCGATGCCTCTGGGATGATTTTCTGGACTTCATTTCTTGTCAAGGTTGATGGCAGGAGGGTCAGCAATTGACAGCGTTCCCGGGGAGAGGCTGTGGTCGCAAAGGCACGGCGAATGTTGTCCGCCCACTCGGTGCATGTGGAGCACTTTTGCTCTGACGACCCCGATGCCACGTTTTCATCGTACGCAAGACGCATCCTGGAGCGCAAATTCTCAGTCACAACCTGCTACAACTCCGTCTGTTTCCTCTTTACATAGGCAGGCCTGTCTCGACGTCTTACTTCACTTGGTGGTCTTAGTGGTGACACAAACGTTGAACTTGCGCTGCGGTTGAGGTCTTCAATGGCCTCCTCAGGAGGCATAAAGCTGTCAACGCCCAACTCTGAACTTCGCAAAGTTATTTGCTTGGTGAAATGCGTAAAGCAATTGTAGCACAGGTAGTCCAGCTTGCTCACTTCCATGGAGCTGCCAGACGGGAGAATTCGCTTCAAACAGTCCACACCGAGCTCTCTCACACTGCGAAAATTTCGCTGCGGTTAGTGGTTTTCCAAGACGCATAGCAGGTTTATACTTATAACCATTTATTTATTTTCACTAAATAAAAAAGTTAATTAACAAATTTCTGTTAGTTCGACTTTTCCAGATGATTAGCACCATGTGCCCTTGGCCTTATAACTCACCTGCACTTAACCGCATTAGTGTAACTTTCACGGCTTTTATATATGAAAAATCCTGTAAATCCTAACAAGGCAAAAACATCTAAATGAAATCATTTATGCATGTCGGCATGATTCCTGTGTACGCAGCGGATGGAAATAGGTTGATTAATTTAAGAGCAGTTTCCGTTTAGCAAACCCTGTTCTAAACTTGTAGGTACATTCACATGTATTTCCTTTTAGTAAAAATCAGCCATAAAAGAGAAAAAAAAAACTGTGTTGCATTCCTAAAATTTCGGCTCCACAATCGGAAGCCGGTTATGACATTAATCATATGCAGTAAAAGAAAACCTTTGAGTTAAGCTGGAAGATTTCGTTATTTAAAAATTAAATTTACTTTATTCTGTCACTGAAATCGACCTCGTTTAATATTATATATCACTGAGTTCTAATAAAAGCTTCAAGGCGTGCACGTGTGAACTAGGATTTTCTCAATTATTCACATGCGAGCAAACCATGTCCTGTGAACGATTTATTAAGTATTTTTGTTTCTTTTAGTTTAAATATTTCAGTTATCACAATGTTTGAATATGAGGTTCTAAGAAAAATTTACGTAAAAACATATCCTTACCTGCCAAAGATATGTTGGATGCAACATCTCGAAGAAGGTAAGAGGTAGTTTCTGTTCTTGTTACCTCTTAACATTTGTCTATTTTTAATTATTATTTTAATGTTTTTTCCTCGTCCAACCTCTCTCCTCTGGTGCTTTTAAGACATGCTGGTAATGCAAATACATATAGATATTAGGTTAAAAAGAGCAGCGCAAAATAATTTTTGTCAGAACATAATGAACAAGAAACAATTTTCTATGTTAAAAGGTGTTTTTTTTCCTCACTTTTTTTAACTCTGTTCATGTGCTTCATTCTTTTCTCTCGCTCTTTTCTCGCTTTCTTTTTGTCACTTTTTGTACCTATTTTAGCCTTGTGTTCTAAACTAAATCGGGGTGAGGCACAAGACGCCTGAGGCCTCGCTCGGTTGTTTAAATTATTTGCATGCCTAAACTACTAATATTTCTATCCTGGTTTTGTAAGCAATAGCGTAGTCCCTGGGTGCGTAAAGCCAACCATATTAACTAAAGCAAACTGGAAATTTTTTTAATAATTACATACGGAATGTCGCCTTCCTGCATAGGAAGGTTCCGAAAGAGAAACCTAGAAGCGACGAAATCAATCGAAGAAATATAACGACGCTGAGATAAATTTTAGGAGCCCTTCCCGGCAAGGGTGATTCATCATTCGCGAAGGCTGATTTGTTATCGCTTGTTTCCGCGTTGCCTAAAAGAACATTCGCATAAATATATATATATATACTTGTGTGTATGCGCGTTGGGGAGGAGAGCGGTGTACTATTCGATGTACCTTTGTGCGTGTTGATGTTAAAATCAATTCGTCGAACGTTAGGCCTTATTTTGAAAATCTTTCGCTCTTTTGCGCATAACAAAATATTTTTTTTTTCGCTGTATCGCGCATAACTCAATCGAATGTTTAGTTTCAGTTTATGTCAATAGTTCAAACTGTTAGCGTATGGTTAATATATCGACGTAAAAGTTTCGAGCATACCAAAACATATGCTCCTGACTAATGCGTGTGATTATGCTTCAGTCAAACACACAAGGTATATCTTGGTTGGTTGTCATTAAACGCCGCACAAGGTCACATTAAAAGAAAGAAAGAGAAGTCTATGAAGATAACAAATTGAAAGTTTTTTAGGATTCATATTTTTTTCTTTTACCATTTATAGTTATTTATCAATTCTACTACGCATTGCCACCGTTTTCCTGTCATCGCTGTAGTTAGGGACTCGTCGGGAGAAGAGGGGGAAATGAATATTTCTGATAAACAAGCAAGGCATGCTTTATTTTTTTTATCTCTCTTAACTATTATCGAGAGTAAGGCTACTCAGTACAGCATTTTAAACCTGAAAATAAAAGAATGCTGGCAAAAAAACACGCAAATTATAAACACGCAAGCAACTTGAGTGTCTGTCTAATTTTTGTCTAGCTTTCCTCGCGTTTCAAAGATGATGACGTCGCAAGGTTGCATGAACACAGACTTCAACAACTGAGCATACAAGATAAGTTTTACAGGGAGGCAAAGAGAGTTCGTCATCGTAAGGTTCATATTGTTTGCTACTATTTTATCTTTCAATGAGATAATACCGAAACGCACACGGATATGAGTATTTAGAATGATTGAAACGTCGGTGAAGATTAGGCTTCAGTAGTTCTCCTTTGGTTGATCTGTCTGAATACAGTGATAAGTGAACATACTTCGGCGACTGCGTTTGTTAAGCTGCTTCGCTACGTTTTAAAGTGAATGTTACACTTAAATCAATACTTCTGTAAAATGAAACCTCTCTGTAGAAACCCTTGTACAGTGATCTATTTATATAATGGTGTTTTTTGCATAAAACCGGCTAAAACATGTTTGTGCGGTTGTTGCATTTATTTTTAAAAACGCATTATTTCCAGCCAACATGAGTCAAAACGTTTATTTTGGTTGCAACAGGTTTTGAAAACGCACACCGTCTAACAGAAATCGCCACACATAAAAAAAGTATTTTGTGCAAGATAAACAGTCCCCAAAAGGTGTAGACCCATAAAAGTTTATGTCGTATATAGTCAGACCACATTGGCGCCATAAATAGTCTCCACCTGAGTTGATTTTCAAGTACTATCGTTTTTATTATTAAGGCCAAAGCTGCACAAAATTGGGACACGTGGTTCTAATTGCAGCCAAAAACCCCGAGCAGAAACACTACTTTATTTACATGAACAACATCGGTTTGGGATATATAATCGAGCAAGGCTCAAAATGGGATTATTTTTACTTGACTACATGACTTTTTTTTTAAGTGTATGATTATACTTTAGTCATCTCTTCTCAGCCTATATGCCTCAAGTTCTCGTGTTGTTTTATATATTTTTATTATTATTATTAAAGAACTTTATTTTCCATTTCGATACATAAATGGAGGAAACAAGGGAAAAAAGCTGTGAGAACAGCTTGACGGAGCTCCCTGCTCCCTCCTTGTGGCATATACAGAAGTCAAAACAAAGCAACAGCGAACAACACATAGAAAAACCGACATTACAAAAAAAAATACAAAAATCGAACAGGTCTGATAAATCGATTCATTCGTTTTCGCTCCACATTAGTTTAGTTCGTAATTCCTGAATTGCAATATAAATATTATCAATGTTATTTTTTATTAGGCTGTTCAATATAGTAGGAAGTGTGTATTTCAGTGATTGCATTGAATATTTGTTATGGCACAATGGCACAGTCCAATGTTCCGCCACCGATATATTGTTAATAATGTTTTATTTGTTACACGTGCAAAACATTTCAAAGTAACTTGATCAATAATGCGTTGATTGATATTATAAATATAAAACGATTTATAAAACTTGACCCCCAAATAGATAGCATACAAGGTGCTTTATTTTTAATCGCAAGATATAAAAAAGTAACTGTCTTGCGCATAACCACAGTATTTTTGGTTCCTTGTATATGAGGTTTGGTAGACATTCTAGGGAAGACATACGTCGCAAACACAAGAATAAATAACTACAATATGTTAAGAGCCTTAATCTTATTATTTATTTCAAAACCGAGCGTGCTGATAAGGTTAATGTTTTTACACACGAAAGAATAAACAAATAGGACGGTTCTCTGCCTTATCTTTTTTGTTTCTTCTTTCGATTGCAAAACAAAACTATTTTTTTTTTATTTTGCGAGTCATATTCACGTTTCAATGGTTAATACAGTCATTATTTGAGGTAATATTACTTTAAAAGGCTAGAAGTGGAAAACCGGTTTTGAAATATTTGTCGATGCGCTTTGCGCGTGCTCAATTTGGACTTCGAAATGAATGAATGAAAATCGCCCTAGACACTTCCCACAACGGCACGTAGACGAGTGACGTCGTCGTTTCGTGCACCTCGTTTTTATCTCGGAAGCCTGTCATTGGTGGATGCGCCCGGGCCTCGTTGCCCCGATGGTGACTCGATGTCTAAAACAAGTCTGTCTCGTTTCTACAGAGCGTTGGTTTTAGAATACGTGGCACTTGTTGGATTTTAAGAAACAAGCGACAAAAACGCTGAAACTAATGTCGTATTTCAAATAGCCCGTTCCCCGTTATCCCATTAATCAGATGTGTTAGTTATTTAAAATGTCAAGTTAGTGTAATATTGTTGTATTTTTCTACTGTCTTATGTTCTTTATGCCTGTTAAGTATGCTGTGGTTTATTTAAAATTCACCCTGTATACCAATGGCATAACCTCGGTCATTGCGAAAAATATACAATCGCAATAAAATATTTATCGGGATTTGAAATTAAATAGCATTTAAAACAATCCCAGCCGGTATTCTGTCATTGATTAAGGGGCAGTGCATTACTTCGTACTGGAAGTAGCCACGATATGAACAATTCATAAGCTCCGTAAAACAGGGTCAATAAATTTAATATCTGAAATTTTATTTCAAATGCACTCAGGTCAAGATTATGACAATGCTTCTTTATCTAGAAAAAAAAAAAAACTTACTGCATTCGAATTAGTCAAGGCAGATGAACGCACTTTTTTATTGCGTTTCACTTGCGTATACAAAAAAAAAAAGCTTTTGAGAAGTAATGGAACAGTGCTGTGTACGATATTATACAAAGCTACCTTAAATATTCAACAATTTCGTCCAGGCAAGCTTTCTTTCATTCCTTCGCGAATAAGGCCATCTGTCATTCCTCGTTCAATACTACTTCAGTGATTGCATGCCTATCAATGTCCGTACAACGCGTGTTTCCTTTGTTGTTTTAACAAGACGTTCGTTTTGCGAAACAAAAAGAACATAGCCGAATAAAACTGAAATATAAAATTGATGTTATCCAGAAATAATCATGGGCACTTCGAAATGTTCGCTTTCCTGCGTCCAATTGTTTCTGGGGGAATCAATGACAAGCAGAGGACTTGTGTTATGCCAAGCCGTCTCTGAAGGAAGCAATTCAGAATTAATACCGGAGAAATCGCGATGCTATATTTCCTCTCATGTTAGCTGTAAATTTACGAGTAAAAAGTTGAGGATGTTATATTTGATGACAAATTGATTACTCCAACTTCGCGGCCGGTATGGCAGAGCGATTGCTAAAGCGCCATTTCTGACTTTTTTTTCCAAAATTGTCTTCCGTTTTTATTTAATATAGGTGCAAGAGTGTTTCAGAAGCCGCATATCATCATGATGAAACAAACTAAACCGACTTTGCACGGAAGACGAAACGTCTGATTAAATTTTTATATTTCTTATGTAAAGTAGGTGTAGTTTTCTTCATCCATTAAATTACTATCATTATCAATATTCTATGCACGGGTTTCAATAAAACTCGATTATATTTACTTGCATCTCAATGTGGATCTGTTAGCCGGATTGGACATCTTTTTACATGAGTGTTGACAAGTAAATGGATGGTGTACTTTTTTTTAGAGCGCAGCTCTTAGGCGCTTGTTTCTAGGCTGAGCGGCGTCGGCTTCGGCATTGGCGTAACGGCGCGTTGCATTATGACGTTTTCCATAATGACATCACACGTGACGTCAGGTGTGACGTCAAGAGTTTTAAAGCTTCCCGCTAAATTTTGCGGGCACCTTTTCGGTGAATTTTGCGGGAAATTTTGTGGCTAAATTTAACGGGACGTTTCCCATAATCACGTCAAACGTGTCACGTGTGCCGTCACAAAGTCGTGCGCAAATATTTTCCGCTAAATGTTCTGGTAAAAACGTTTTGCTGAATTTGGCGAGAAACAATTCCACTAAATTTTGTGGGAAAATTTTTCAGCCAAATTTAGCGGCAAAATGTTACCCTCGTGGTGTCAGACGTGACGTGACATGCGAAGTTATTATGGGAAATGTCCCGCTAAATTTACGGGAAATATGTCCGCTAAATTTGGCGGCAAATTTAGCGAAAATATCGCGCTAAATGGGAGGGGAGCAGGAGAGGAGCAAGTGAGTAGGAGAAGAAGATAAGGGGCATACCCTTTCCTCTCCCTCAAGACCTCCGCTTTAATCCGGCATTACAGAGATTTCTAAACGTCTTTCATTAATTCCCTTTAATTAAAAACTGTTCTAAAACGCTCGTAAAAACTACTCAACTACAATATGAGCAAATGGGTTACACGGCCAAGGGGCCATAATATAGTGGACTAATAGTCGCGACAAGTCAGATAAATAATTACGATTTCTTAATGAGGGTCTTAGTTGCTCAAGAAAACTATATGACTCCAATAACAAGCTTGCTGAGCGTGATCGAGAACCACAAAATTAGTGAATTTTAGAAACACTTGGATCGCGAAGGATGTGCGGTGTTGCGCTAAATTCACTACTAGGGCAAAACGCAAGGAACTGGATGTGCTGAAAAAAATATTCCTGCGCGGTTTTTTGTGTCGTAACACCTGATATATTTTTTTAACCGCCAGCAGTGCCTTTGGTTCCTGAGAGGAACCTTTAGGGCACTGTCGTAATTCATATGTCTTTCTAACTTGTAAAGACTTAGAGCGTATTTGATGATGCTTAGAATTTTTCTCATTAATACCAGATGTATATTTCAAACAATTAAAACAAAAATACATATTTTAGCTATTATCTCAGTTAACCTGGAGTTTAGCTCTTATATTATGTTAAACTGAGAGTCGAACTCGCTTTACACGACCATATCACTTCAAATTTTACGTATTTGTTTTAAAGGCATATGTGCAGTCTAATAACAGTGCCCTGCTTTCAGATGTTTACTATATCTTTTTTCTAAGTTCATTACTGAACCATCTTAATGAAGAAGTGTTTTGAAATATCAATATTAGAATTGGACAATTTTACAGAAACCGCATGAGAATTATATAAAATAAACGCAATGAAATTATAATAAAATACACGGTGATCCTTAAAACTCCGAAAGCCAGTGGTATAATTAAAAGACTCACAATAAAAACATGCATTCTACGAAATAAAGCGTAAACCAAAATGATTAATACACAAAAGATGTAAGGCACACTGGGTTTAAAATACCCAAATTATTATATATGTATACTGTCGCACAGTATTTGCCTGAATATATCATATTTATTGCAAAAAAACATGCAAATCTTAATGTGAAGAGATGAAAATTTAGCAACCATCATTTACGGAAACACTATTCACATGAGCCATAATCATAAAACGTATATTTTTTTAACTATGGTGAAGTGTCACTTGTCGTAAATCGGAAGTGGCTTTAAATAATATATACAACTGCTACTCAACGTACGAGAAGCGTTTAAAATATATGAATAAATACTGTGATGTTGCTAATCTTACCCACATTTCTCGTACTTCCTAGATATTTTAGACGCGAGTTTGACGTAGCCGCAAAATATCTAGCAACAATTAACTCTATTTGCGTTGTAGACAACTACAGCGAAGCGGTGAAATTCACCTGCGGCACAAGCGTTTTTTCACTACCATTCAGAAAGGGGTGAACACATTCTAAAATATCCGAAGTCAGCAGCTAGTATGCTACAACGAACAAAATGTTTCGGAAAACTTGGAATCCATAGCTCATCCTAAAGGCACTTAAGGTGACTCCTCGAGAATACAAGAACGAGCGAAGTGGTTTAGCACTAAATTATCTAGCGATGCACAATGTCAATATGAAAGTAAAGGGATAACTGAAAGATGCGAAACCTCTCTACATACTTTCGAACAACTTGTAACTTGAAAGTTTTTTCTGGGATTCTATTTAATTTATTAATGCCACCGAAGCTCGTCCTTTTAAAAACAAATTGTGAATCATCGGTTCCCCGCCACAATTCCCCTACCACGGCACGACAACCCTCACATTCGACTCAAACACTCGTATTGACGAGAGACGATGTAAAAACAAAGGCTAGTTTTTCGTTTCCGCATATCAAGTGAACTTCTACGTCACAAAATCAAAAATGGTGTTTTTTGTTTGTTTTTTTTTGCAGGCGGGACGTTTGGGGTTTTGGAGTAAAGAACATAAAGTTGGAGGCGAACGTTTGCGAAGCGCGTCGATTTTATTTTGGCGAACAAATGACGGCATCATCGTCGTGGGAGTTCAATCGGTGCGCTGCGTAAACTTCAGGACCAGCTATGTGTTTTGAGAGTCTACACTTTGTTTCAGCTTAAGTCCAGACGCTGTTAACACTACGAGGTTATAGAACAAATCAAGCCGCGTCAAAAGCTCAAGTCACTAAGCCTTTTCTGTTTATGATTTGTTCAGCGATTGTAGAACACGCATACAAACATAACGAATACCCTCATGGTGCGCTTTAGATATTCTCTGATTGATCTCATCAAGTCGTGGCGTCGGCTGTGCCTGGACTTAAGGTGACGTTTTTTAGACCCTAGAGCCTAAAAAAGGTGCTTAGCCACGTCGTGTAAACATTTTTTGTAATTATATTTTAAGAAATTTAGCGGCTCAAGCCAACATCTCACTTTAACCTCCGCCGCCAGGAACAAACAAGACGGAGATGAGAATAAACAACCTAAAGAAAAATTAAAAAGAAGTAGTGCGCCCGCACTATTCGGCGAGCATCGTCAGCGTCGTCGCAGGTACTTTCTGGTGAACACTTTCTGCTGGCTCTGGACGCATGGCCTAGTTCACGCTAACGCTGTGTGATACATATAGTAGTGGACGGCGCAGCCTCGCAGCTGCTAGATAAAGTTCCCTCCTCGTCTTGGACAAAGGCGGCGCAACAGACGACTCTCTGATATGCGGCTAATGGCAGGACTTCAGCGGACCCGGTTTTCCGCGCTTCTTCAGGGGAGACGTGCTTGTTTCCAAAGTCGTCTTCTGGGTTCCCCATTTCATGGAGGACTTGGCACTTGTGCAACACGTGTTGCTTAGAACATTCTTCGTCATCAACCACAGTTTCGTGCCTCAACGGCGGCAACACCAGTTTATGAACGCGTTGAGGCGGAGGGATCTACGCCGCGGTGTTCTAGAAAGCGTCCGTCAGAGTCAGAATAGACTATGGGTGGAAGCAGCTGAACAATGAAGGAAGGAGAGACAGAAAAGACACCCTATCGCCAGCGATAGGGTGTACTTTTCTGTCTCTCCTTCCTTCATTGTTCACCTGGTTCCACCCATGATGTATCAAAACCAACTAGGTCAACTCATCCCAGTAGTCCGAGTGATATGGAATACAAACCCCTTTTTGTTTCGTTTATTTTTTGCTAGTAGCGCCGCCTCACCGTCGGCGATGCTGTCGGCGCAGGCTACTAAAGTGCGCACAAATAGGACTTTATCTGCTCGATCAAGGGCTTTTGCCCTGGTAATTATAATCACCTAAAGAGTATCTCACTCCACAGCCTTGGTGCTGTGAAGTCGCTGACGTCACAAAACGAAGTGTCAAGTTATAGTTTCCAGAAGGTGTCGGCTTTCGTAGGAATATCTTTCACAGACACTACTCGGTATGATGTTCGCTCTGGCGAGGCATAAAATGCGTACCAAGCTTGTTTGTTCAACATCGCCGAGGAGCAACACACAGCACATTTTTAAATATGACTCCTTGGCCAGGTGGGCTAGGGAACGAGCGATGTTTTCAACCCCGTTTGAAAAATTCTTACGGGTTTGTTTATCAAACTTATATTTTTTTAGATTGCTCCAGTTGGGTATTAGTCTAGCATGCACTAATAGTGCAAAAAAAAAAGGATAGTTGTTGTTTGCAATTGGTACATTTTTTAGACTCTTAAACGGATTAGCGAGACTTTCTCTGAAAGTAAAAACGCGTGCGTCACTACCACCCTCATATGGAACAAAATGCTGCGGTTTGAAACGCAGTGATAAAGTTAGTGTAACGCGGGAAATACTCTTAGAACCGGACACGCAGACTGCAGCCTCAGGGCTCGATAAATCTGGCATCCGGATTTCTTCGGAGCTCGGCATTTTATTTTTTGTTTTTGGTATAAGCGCTTCAGATAAAATTATATTTTACCGTAAAAGCATTGATGGAATAGAAAGCTTTTTGCGCACTTACATTAACTTTTGTTTTTAATTTTAATACAAAAATAGCTGAAAGAACATTCGATGAGAGGGGTCGCAAATGTACGAAACATTTTTTTATCACTAATAAAGTACTTAGTCTAAACAAAAAGCTCTTGTAGAAAATGAATCTTTTATAATATAGCATGATTACTGTCATTGTGTCGTAGGTACACATGCTGTGTTTATTTTAGCCTAACAGCATCTGCATAACATGGGAAGGAACTATGTTTCAAAATGAGACAACCCGAAGGGCCTAATCACACCCTGGGTTTGACTGCTAACTGACACATTTCGCAGCGTCTTCTCCTTGACAATCAGGAAAACAAAACGAATGGTGCCACGAAACGCCTAGGCGGCCATGTTAGGTTTAATTTGGACAAATCTCACGTAACAATGAAAAAAGCACACTTGGATGTTCTAAGAATTCAGGGTTCAAAGAAAACCTGAACTTTCTCAGAAATTGCAGTTCTTTCGTGGTACCTCACAGGTCACACGAGCAGTTTTCGGAATTCTGACTTCAATCCGGGGCGTATTCGAGTGTCGTGTCTTACCCTTGACAACTTACGAAGCGAATGTGACCATAAATCTTAATGCGTCCCGTATTGAATTGCTTTAGCTAGCTTTGTATATTGCTGAAGATTTGACAACTAACAAAAAATTGAAATGTCATTTCGAGTTTTGTGCTAGTTCTTTTCTCTCGATCTATAACAAACAGTTTTGAGTGTAAATTTTTATTGTAAAGCTGGAAAACCCCAAAAACCAGTACTGTTATATTTTTCCGGCGATTTGATTAATCCGAACAGTCTCGACAAAATACGTTCCTTGAGTACAAAAACATGGCGAATTTTCTCGTAGCACATTCTTGATTTCTTCCGCCCAATATACAGCAAAAGTTTAGGCTGCTTCAATCAGCTCACTTCAGGATACAGTGACGCGGAGAATTGTATGCTGAATTGGAATAGATACCTTTGCAGCACTTTGATTGAATCAAATTTTCTTAGTACAACTACGTTTCAACACATTTGCGTAACATCGTGCGGCAAATAAACTGTATTTATTTAATTATCATGCGTTTAAGAAATCAGTCAAGTGGACTGAGTTCTTCAGAGTCAGTCGAAACAAGTGCCTTATCTAAATAAATTGTGTTTACCCCGCTGCGAGGAAGTGCTTACAGGATTAACCGCCTTTCAAAGCGGGCTAGAGATTTTGCGGGAGTCGGTTGAAGTTGCGGAATGATTTGCATCACAAGATACCAGTCGGTAAACAAACCGTCGCTCCGGGCTCTCGGAATGGGTAAAGGATTTACACCCTCTCCCAGCCTACGAAACGTAGCATTAAACTTGTTGCTAGGAGCATTCGGAGAACAGGGCTTCTTCGTACGAGATCATGCGTGCACGTTCCATTGTAATAATATCGGGAAGATTCTTTGTGGTACGATTTTACAGAAAAGTTTATTCTTAGGTGTTTGTGCCCAGTTTTACAAAACTCGCAACCGCTCATACAGTGTTCGGAATATTTAAGTACCGAAGTCGGTTTGAGGCGTAAAGTCCGCTACGGCTATCGGTTATAATTACGGTGAAAAAGGCTACCAAAGCTTCCTCTGAACATTGATTCAGAAATTAAAAAATGGGTTCTCTTGTAAGACGAAGCTGGTTGAGTTTAACTGCAACGTTAAATCATTTTTTGATAGCAGGCTCCACATGGATTGCATATTTCTTTATTTCCAGATTTCCTTCAACATGGTACCTCACCCATTTAATGTTCATAAACTCTCAACATTAAACATTCCACTTAACATGTTCGCATAGATCACAGATTATTTATTTCAAAGAAAGCAATCTGTTCTAAACAATGGGAAGCGTTCCAACTATGTGGCTGTCACATCCCGAGTTTCACAGGGCTTTGTTCTGGGTCCAGTTTTTGTTTTAAATTTCCAGTAGTGATCTTAAGGATTCTTTTCTTTTTGAAGACTCCAAACAGTCATTAAACTCCCTCAAATGTCCTTAACACTAACAACACGCAAGAACCTACTATACATGACAACTAACATAATTTCGGTAGTCTTTCTCTTTTCCTTCCTCTCAAGACTGCATTGGATACATCGTTTGTGGAGTTGCAGACACTCTTATTATGACGTCTCTAGCAACTTGTTCTATCCGCTGTGTTATCTGCCGGTCCAAACCGGCATATATTAAAGTCGGAATTATATGCGCACGTCCAGGCCCACGACCCGCCGTAACGGGTATCACAAAGGCTATCGGCCTTTTAGTAGAGCCCGGCAAATCGCAGGTACTCGTCGATAGAGTTAGAGCACTCCAATTAAATGCATTTTATTGCCCCAGTAGGTCTGTGGCTATCAGGGCGTAGGCAGACCCAATAATCGTCACAAAGTAAAAAAAGCACACAACTTTGAATTCGGTTGAAACAGGCTAAACAAGCGACACCTATTCAGCCGGCAGGAAAGGCACCAATACCTGAAGCCGCACGCCTGATATATTGTGTTTTGTTCAGTAGAATTTACACAATATTTAATGGTTACACCAGACGCCGCATGTTTCCACAGTATATGAATGATACAACTTTCTGCGCACCCCGGGCTCCACTGTGCAAAAAATATTGCTATTGTTCTCATTATTGAAGTTAATGTGGCACATTCGCTAAACTTTGTTTCTCCGCGCGGTTGGATGCAGCGAAGCTACGTGTTTTCGACGCCAATCCAACGCCGTACTATTGTCGCTTGACCATCGGGAGGGGCGCAGCGACGCGCGGGGCACCAAGTCACGTGATATATCGGCAGCGGTGAATTGACTGGAATGGCACGTAGCATCCGCTTCGGTCCACCAAAAGGTGAAACGGAGTAGGGGGAGCTACGTGGCATCCTCCGTGTCATATACACATTGTGTTCCACCTAATTTGTACAGGTTTCGCCACGTTCGATTCGGGTTTACCATGTGGCGGGCAATCATAAATAATGCAATTAAAATATCGCGCATCAATGCCAGAGTTTAAAGGTGCCACGTCAAATGCCTGTTGTCACCCCATGCCTCCAAAGTCTTACAATCTGTCAGTCGTGGTAATCGAACGGCGGTAGGGACTTCAGAAATCCTGCCATTGTGCGTTCAACAAGCTGTCATAAAGGGACGAAGCAATGCTGGCTTAAAGGAACCTTTCTCCCGTAGCGATTCACCGCACTTGAATACAAAAGACCTCATTGGGTTTCGCAACGACAACGATACAAGTCATGGGTGCAAGATTTGCCAAAGGATTGCAGCAATAAATGGCATTGCTCAGTCGGCCCAATCTTTTGCTTATCCTTTCTTTGTTTCGGAAAGCATACTTAAGTAAAATTACTCCGGAATAGAATTCCTCGAAATATGTATTTGGGTCTAAACAATCGTGTAGCAGCGCGTCGTTTCGGCGAAGCGCTACATGGGACAACTTAGTTTTTTATTTTTTTTTATTTTATACAAATGGGTAGCACCTCCTAGATAGTTTTAGAAAGTAAAGCCAAAAAATTCATAGATGACGGGCCGAACATGCTATATCTTTGGTGCTGGAGCAGATCAGTCTAGGGATAACCACAATGATAGATGCAAGTGAAGAAAAGAAACAATAAGTTAATATGTTCTGCCACTGGAAGCACGTCATAATGAAAAACACACACACGCGCACACACTAAAAGTGCAATCTTGGATGGTACTTTTGAATATTTAGAGAAATCACCACTTCTTTTTGCAAGGTGAATGTAGGTGTATCTAAAATGCTCGTATATGGAATAGTTGGAGAAATAACTGTGGTACGGAAGGAACACGCCTAATTTAATTTTTACTTAAAAATTCACTACAGAATTTTTAGAACTCGTAATATTTACATCTTAAAAATCTTTGAAAAATAATAACCCAAACTGATGTTCTTTTTGATTTGCGTATTTTGTAAATTCTATTTTGTATGTCACGTAAAAAAAACTTTGATTATGAAAAGAAGTTACTATAACACTTGTAGCTTCAAGAGAATTTTCCATGCATATTGTTTATCCTCTTACTTACCTTAAAACCCACTCAGTCCACTGCCAATCAATTATCAGGTCGCCAAACCGGACAGCCGGTTTGTCCACACCATGGGATGCCCAGTACGGGTACTGAGGTTTTGGGCCACTAACCCAGTTTTTGGGAAACATACCACCGGTCGAGTTTAATTGGAATGAACGCAACGCAGAAGTTTTCGTTCTATTCTTTTTAAAGTTATCGATGCGATGTGAGCATTTATTTAAAGTCGTATTTAAGATTAACAGCATAATTAATTGCGCGATTTTTTTCTGAGTAGTTCCTCTATTCTCTTCTCTTTGTGCTTATTGTCACTGACGATACCCTGATTCAATACGCACTTACCGCAACGCTTCACCGCATGACACCTTCGGTCGGGGATCAGAGGCGTGAACGTCATTTAAAGCTTTTGCCTTACTGTGGTTTGGACTCGCGTCTTCTTTGTGCACAGTGTACGGAATTAATTTCAGGACATATTTAAGAAGAGGTGGCGACCGGTGTATCAATACCGTCCTCACTGTATGTGTATCGGGCTTAGCAGACATTAGGTGGCAAAAAAACGTTCCGCTGCTCACATGCCGTAAGGACATCTTTTTATATTCATACGCGCCTTTTATCACACCTTCTATTATAAGAATGCAGCTTTAAATTCACAAGTGTGATTGCATAGTATAGTAACTGACTCAAATTTGTTCATAGCCCTTTTTATTTATTGTTGAATGAGGCTTGTTCAATTGTACATCTGATGGCGCCTACAATTTGAGATTAAACCAATATAAAGACCTTGAAAAAATGCCAGGGGCTTTCACCAACTCAACAATTCAATTTCCCCCACTAAATTGTGTAAGGAAATAAACATCACGTGAACATATGAACCTATTCAGTTTGCCGGTAATAAATATAGCGGAGAATTTGATGAAAAATAACTTTGTCTTCACTTTCAAAATCATTTCAAACCTACTTCTATAAAACTTTAGTAAAAATTTCTATATATATAAAAATGGCTTGGTCTATTAAATGTATAGGATTACATAGGATCATATGAGAGCATTTAGGAACCTTATAAGGACATTTACAAATAATATAGGCTTATATTGCAAGGTATAAGAAACTGTTAACAAGCTTCTTATAGGGACAGAACGAGCGGGTTGGTAAGGATAATTAAACTTGAGGAAGAAAACGAGAAGGGACGGACAAAACACAAAAAGTTTGTGTTTTGTCCGTCCTTTCTCGTTTTCTTCCTCAAGTTTAATTAAGCTTCTTATAAGTTCTTATATAATCTTATATCGTTCTAATGTGTCCTTAGAAGGTCCTTGTATGCACTATATGAACTTATTTGATCATATGCGTTTATTGGACTAAGACATTTCTTATACATATATTATATTTCACGAGGGAAATATAAATTATCGCTCTTGCATTATAGGAGCCTGGAGATAAAGGTCGCTGAAGATTTTTATAAGTTAGTCCTAACCCGATACTTTCAGACTATTCAGATTCAGATTATTTTTTTTAACTCATTCATTCAATTATAAAATTGTTTGGACCCATGGCCACAGTAGCTAGTGTAGCGTCCAATCATAAACTACGTTTCACAGTTCGGCACGCAAGCAAATGTTACAACGAATACATTTACCGTAAGTATATGATGGCATGGTTACAATATTACACTTAAATGTTAAAAGTGTCTTTTTAATGAGTGCAAAAAGTTAGCTTTCTGCTTCATATCCGTGGTAATTGCATTCCAGATCAATGCTCCGTTAAAATCAATGATTCTTTCACTATACGCATTTTTACAAGACGGTAAATTAAGATGATTATTAACTGCGGCCCTCGTATCTCTTATTGGGGTTTTAAACAGACTTAGGGGCATTGGTTCATTAGGAGCTATAATTTGGTGTATTATTGGAGCTATTTTTAATTTGTATACCAAGCTTATAGATAGCACGTGTATTGATTGAATCATTTGTCTGATTGCGTCAGGTAATATTGAAAATGAAATATTTCTTAACGCACGTTTTCGTAGACGCCTAACCGGCTCAGTGTATGTAGGATAGGTTCTTCCCCAAGACTCTATGCAATAGGTAAGCTGACTGTGCAAAATTGCGAAGTTAAAAATTCATAGAATGTTTAAATCAAAACATCAGGTTCAAACAGTGGCGTCTAGTATTCCAACCCTGCCTTCCAATTCAGCAAACTTGTTAGACATCTTGGGGGAGGAGAGGGGAAGGATAGAGAGGATAGGTTGACGTGAATGAGAAGCCTTCGATCGAAAAGTAGGATCTCCATCCTCTAGATCCGACGACACGTCGAGCCAGTCGATTGATTTTGGTTAGAGCCTGACACCGTCAATGGCACAGCGAGGCCCCGGCTTCGTCAACGGCGTATAAGTGTGCAAACGGGGTGTCAGCTTTGGGTAAATAGAGTCACTTCTAGAGTGGCTCAAGCTTTAACTACATCCCCCATAGTCGCTTCAGTCGCTCGGGGGAAGTTTGCCAACACAATATATTTCTTTGTCGCTTTTGATGGCATTACGCTGTAAATAATGACACAAACTCTAAATAAAGAGCGCCTAGAAGCCCGCAGGTAACGACACTGATTGTAGCAAAGGTGCGTCCAGAAGGAAGGAGCGAGAACTAATAGCGTTCGTGGCTCTAGATTATATTAAAGGGATGCTGAACCGATATCTGAAGTTGCCGAAATAAGCCCCGGACAAGCTTCCCGGGACCGCACTATACCTAAAAATGCTATTCATGTAAAGGGATGGAGATCGGATTATTATATTTCTTGGAATGACGACCGCTGATTGAGCCAGAAGCGCCAGAAGCCTCCGATGCGCGCGAGGCCCTCTGGGATTACTCGCAACCGAACTGACGTCAACAAACTGCAACGGAACTGACGTGAACAAGTCGAGCTGCCGACGCGCCACAGCATGGAAGAAAGTTGCGCTTTGAATAATAGTAGACGGATGCCCGTCGCGTTGGAAGTTTGCCAACTAATCCAGCCAAGTTAGCTGCGCACTACCTGCCGGCCACCCTGCACCCTGCCACCCCCAGTCCACTTCTGCACCTGCGTCGTAGCGACGGCGGCAACTTTGGTCTGTGGGTTTTTCGGAGTTCGGCGATTTCTTTCCCGTCCTGATAATTTGGCCATGACCACGGCGACCACGGAGACTTCGACAGCGCTGATGTTTGATGCCGCCAAGATGCCGCTTGCTCGCGACGCTCGCTAGGCCGTTCGGCGCCGCATAGGTGTCGTGTCAAAAACGACATGATGAACACTGTTCGACAAATTTATCAGATGAAATTGCATTTCTTTTAAAATATATCTCATCGTTTCGGGACAAGTTCGGACGTCGCATTTCCGTTTCGTCGCGCCACCACGCGGCGTGAGCGCACGCCGGAGCCAACGAGGTAGGTCGGAGCCAACCGAGCAAACTTTGATGGCTCACCATAGCCGCGTTCTGCGTACTACAAGTTTGTTGTCGTCACGAAACGAGCTTTCAAAAAACTCACCAGGTGCACCTTAGAATATTTATTTACATAAATCATATAATTTAGACTACTTTATTGTTTCAAGTACCGTCATTTAAGAGCCATTCGTGTGCTGTAAATATCAAAACGACAAAGAATTTAGATTCTGTTTTTCGGTTCAGCATCCCTTTAAGGTGAGATAGAGAATGGGTTCCAAACTACCGCGCCCTTTCTGGGGCTGTCCTAAATGTTTTACCCGCAAAAACGTCACCTTGTAATGGTCAGTCACACTCTTCTTTTTCAAATAATCTCTAGCGTCTACGACTGTTTTTCTTATCTAATTAAACACAAAATGGTCTACAGAAGAAAACCAAGCGTGTGCTCGGCCGATATGTAAGCAGCTTTAAGCGAAGATCCTAAAATTGTATTTAAAAAATAAAATTAATACGCAATTCTTTACGTGTTCGCCATGAAAGTGACGCGTCGTCCGCGCTGACGCGTCGTCCGAATGCAAAATTTACGTTCCCTTGCGTTGCGGAGCAGCCCATCCGGCGTGAGCGTCGTTGCTAGTGCGTCTATCGCCTGTGCGCTGGAAATACGCTTTTTTCTTTTTGTAGTTGTGTAGTAACATTATGCTAACGTTCTAATTTTGACAAATTTAATACACTTTTTTCAATATATGGAGTTTAGCACATACAGTTTTGACAGTGTATAGCTTTGTGGAAAAAAAAACAATAAATCTTCTCCCTGTGCAATTACGCAACATAAAAACGAGTAAATAAAGACGCAAGTTAATTCAAGCTAAAAATACTATTATTTAGAAACCTTAAAACACTGCTAAAGTTTCAGAAAAACAGGATCGATTAGAGAGAGATGTTTAAGACAAAGAATGCATAAATTCCCGCCAGGCGCATGTGCTTAACTGACTGTTCCACACTATTTTACACCGATGGTTCATAAAACTGGACAGTTGGGATCGCATAAGCCACTAATGCACCTACCAAAACCGATCACATCTCGAGCGTTTTCAAGTAGAAAAACTACATTGTACAGCCCCTGCTCCCCTAACAGGAAATAGAAAGCTCCTGCGTCTTTACTTGTTTGGAGACGAAGTGGGGTGGGATGCGGGAGAGGAGGGCCGGGGAGGGGGGGGGGGGGGGGGTTCTAGATGGGGCCATGAACCCATTTGGAAACGTAGCACCTGCGGACGGAAATGGGGGCTTACATCTGAATGTCACGCAGCGGAGTACTTGCCCAAAATTTGGGAGGGAGGCAGCCCTCAAAGACCCGGCTCTGCTCGGCGCACCAAACCTATTCCTCACGCGTATGTTCTATAGAGTTCCGGGGTGCAACCCCGAGACTCAATACATCCCTGCGAACCATAATATCGAAATTGATTTCTTTTTATAACATTCCATTATTTTTTTACATTTCTGAGGCTAAATTACTCGATTCTATTTTCATCCGCTCCCTCGCTCGCTGTTTGTACTCTCGCTTGTTTCTGTTCGAGCTTTCTGGCCAGCTTTATATTTTGCTGATGGAGTCATTCATGAAGCCCTATCGTTGTTTTTGGACTGTTTGTTTCGACTGCTGCGCAATCTATTATTCACCCGTTTTTTTTTTTTTTTTTTGTATCGCTTCGGAATGTTCTTTTTGTAGCTATGTGGGCTTCCGGATGCAATTTTATTTCCACTTCGACCTTACCCCCGGAACAAGCGGGTACGTGTGCTAAAGTAGGACCTAAAACAAGCTCCTCCACTTCCCTTTAAGGAAAGTAAAAGTTGCCGTAATACTAAACCAATTCAGAAAGGCATATTTGTGAAAAATCAAAATACGTAGATTTTGTTCATTTCCTACATCTCTGCTGTTTCTTGAAGGAGCAATATCTAAACTGGCTTAGTGTGGTGGCTTTTCGTTTTTATACAAACAATAATTTTATTTATATATATATATATATATATATATATTAGGGCCACATGTCATTTGATTTTTTTGTAGGGTTTTACGATATATTTCCGCTCGAACACACTGGAGTGTTCAATTTCCACTTCAGCTATATTATTGGTTCCGTTGTTTGTACATAGGCATTCTCTTCAAATGTTTTCGCGCGTACATTCTCGCGCACAAACAGTAAACGAAGAAGTGAGCTGTGAGATTTATAAAAAAATAAATCAACCTCATGATCACCTTAAACTGTCACATCAGGCAGACTGAGAATGTTATTTCTTTTTTAAATCTTGGGTTTGCTTTCTTCCTGTGTTTCAGTGGAAGGCGCTCTGGGTCAGACCATATTCGTTTGTCAACTGTCTCCGTTTTGCGCAACCTTTTTGGTTTAGCTCCTGTCTTTTTTTCTTCTTTATTTTTAATTTCACGCAACAACAAAATAGAACTTGCCAGCTGGGTTTCTGTATGTGTTCCAGAAGTCAGAAACGTACAGGTGGGATTATCTAAAAGGGGCACCAATTTAGCACTCGTCAATTGCTTTTTGCGTCTGCGACACCGTGTTTGTTTTGTTTTTTCTACACATTGAGGTATGGGTATATCCAAAAATACACCATCAGAATTCAAAGAAACTCACTTGAGTATATCAATATCTAAGTGCGAGTGTATATGTACGTGTATTTGGACAAACATAATGACATCACCTAAGTGCCTCCGAAGCATAAAGATGCTTGTGTTTGATCTTATGTTTTTATTTGTTTTTTTTTTTGTTTTTGGTTCTTCTCTCGCTTGCGTACGTCATGGTCTAGACAGTGACTTCTAAAATGTGACCCTAAAATCGCGTTTTTTTTTATCGATTTAAAAAAAATATATTTCTAATTATTTTTGTGACATGGCGAATAGTAATGAAATGTAAAACAAAATTAAGACGACGTCGTGGGAATAGCTTTTTTGTGGTATACAGATTGTTCGAATTTAATTCAAACATTTTTTTTTTAAATATGAGGTGAGAGTTAGAGTATCTCTCCTCTTCATCAGGTATTTTCTTCCCCCTGTTCATAGATGGAAAATACCTGACTCGTCTTCCCCATGTATTTATCAGTATTGAAGGACATTATATGAGGGGATAGTCACCATAGTAAGTTGACTATACAACGTGTCATGTTTAATCTACAACGCCGTCAAAGCAACTGGCCCGAGCGTGTGGCTTCATCTATGGTTTCCTTTGCGCGAGAACGCATTCAAATTATCAACGAGATGAAGCTCCATGCTCGCGCCAGCAAATTGACAGCGCTGTATTTTAAGTAAAAATCGAAGTATAGTTAACAAAAGTATATTTTTAGTTTGTGTTTTTAAATGTATTATTAGAATTGCACAATTGACGGCAACGACTGTCAGAGCCCAAAATAAAATTAACAATTGTTGAAGAGGTAATCCTTGTATGGATATTAATCGAACACACATTTTCGAGTTGTTTACCGCCTGACTTAAAACTTGCGCTTGTCAGCTCGTCAAAAGACGTGGCCACAATGGCGGGTTGAAGAGAGACACCGCTGTATTAATCATGTCGTCACTATCTAGGCAGCGTGTCCTTAGATGTTCCTACGGCGACACAAGTGACCACGTGACCTAAACGATTACGTCCCTTTTCCAAGCGTCCTTGTGAGCAGGGCTTGATGCTCTTTTTTTTTTTTGCGCAATTTTGAAATCGGGAAGAAAAAACGCGAAAATTGATCAATTGATATCTCAAATGTCAAACTTTTTCGCGAATTCTTTAAATTGTCTGGCTTCCAATAGTAATTTCCGTTCATACCGCAATTCAAACATGACCCCTAAAACCAATACATAAAACTGTATTTTGAAATCTTAGTTAATTATTCAACTTACTGTGGCAATTTCGCTCGTGGAATGCCCGCCGATACTGATAAATACATGGGAAAGACGAATAATGACTGACTCTCACCTCTCGTTTTCGGTAAACCTATTCTAATTAAAGTTAAATGCCGATGTATATTCAACTATCATAAATATATAATTTGTTTTCTAGGAGAGAAATTCTGTTTTTGTTTCTCTCTTTTTGTTGTACATATTTTGGTTGCTACCACTCAACCGATATCTATTCGGGCATGCAATTGTTTTCAAACTTCCAATAAAATAGTGACGTTTATTTTTTTGGCGTTAGCATCTAACTTCATTAATCAGAAAGTGAAGGCTTCTACAATAACACCGCGACACTGAGGTACGTTTAGCGAATCACACTTGAGTTCACCAGCAGAGACGTAAACGGCATATACCTCTTCATCTGTTGCCTGCCTACCAGCGGATAGCATGAAACTGGATAGAAGGGAGCGCCTGTTCAAATTTGGCTTCTGAATGAGTATCATCGTTCCCGGAGACATAAGAGTGCCGTATTTTAATAGAAAAACATATTCTCTTCCATAAAATACCAAACACGAGCTTGGCACTAGTCATATCAGGTGAATAACAAAACACGCCCATGAGCGTGCACAAGCGTACACAACGTGACTCAATCAGTACTGCGGGCTTTGACTCAGTGCACATACCCAGGCAGGCTCTATTCGTGCAAGAAAATTGAATTGTTTTTATTTTTGCCAACAGCCATCAAGAAACACGCAAGAAAAAAAATGAAATACATCAGTGTGTGCAGCTGAAGCGATATTTCTTGCGATTACCGACGGCAATGTGTCTGAGTCAGAATGCGGTGCCGCAAGGGTGACGTCTTTCTGCGCATCAGTTCTAAAAATTACTGTTTTTTTTCTCTACCGCAACCCATGACGTCACTTTTCATGACTAAGAACTGCATGCAACGCATGTTTTTGAGTAATTGAATAAATTTGTTTGACCAGAGTTTAGCCCATAAAGGTGGCCTTGAGTCACACTGTGTACATATGAGCACGCATCCTCATTTAATTAATATAATTCAAAAAGAGCCCGAATTTGTGTATTTGAAGTCATGAGGCTAGAATAATGAACTTCTGTAAAGATAAAAAATTTTGAACTACAATTTTGAAATTCGTGACCGAAAGGGATAGGAGTCCCATATTTAAACAATTGGGGCAGAGTAAAGCGAACTAGCGGCGTGCTGTCTGCTTATGGCACGGTCGGGACACTGTGGCGCATCTGAAGGGTGCTCTTCGCTCCGGCAGTTTTATATACTCCTTGGCATGTATTTTACAGGGAAGATGTATAAACGCATATTATAAAAAAGAGGGCATTTTTTTAACTGGAGCGAGCGCCCCGCCAACTTGCCTAAAACGGAACTCAAGCTGCATTTTGCTTGAAGAGTGCCTTCTCCAGTCTAACAAGTGTTTATATTTTTCTTCAAGGGCACATAAGTCATATCAGCCTAGATTGTGGATGTTTTTATGCAAGGAAGTGCCGGGAGTTAGACGTGTGCATTGCTGCGTGTGAAGTCACCAGTAAATGTAATCAGCATATAATAGGATTGTTAATACAGGATTGCAACAAAGCCACTTATTATCTAAAATAGTCAGAACAAACTTTGTAGAGTTTTCCTGGATAGCTTCTTGCAGCCGAAGTGTGGAATGGTACGCGCGTCAAGCGCTGCGGTATTCTATCCTATGACAAGTGCAATAATGTGATGTCTTTGGGCAGCGTTTTGCAACAAGGCGAAAAACATCGATTGACACCAAACGTTCTTCTCGATTGCTGTAATTAAGCAAAACTTTTATGAGACCTTGTATAATATCGAGGGCAGTTATCAATGGCACTTAACAACTTGTTTCCCTTTAAGAGCAGTGATTGTTTTGTTGCGTGAGCTCATCGGGCAAATCGCGTCATGTGTCTCGTTCGACATAGTGTTCAAATTAATTAGAGGCTACTTGTACATGTATGTTTAGTTGCATTGTTCACTTTAAACGCATTTTTTTTTTTTTAACTCTAAGTAATTTCCAAGGCAACCCTTGCTGCAATACGTTTGGTTTTACTTTTATGGGGGTCATATAGCTCCGTCCATGGGGGAGGCGAGTTGTTGTATTAATCATCCTTAATGACACATAAACGCTACTGCTCTCCTGAGTCCTTAGTCTCGGGAGAGTGAAGAATTCATAGTAATTTTACTTAGGATGCTATTGTTCCTTGAATCTTTGTCCGAGAGAAAAAAAAAACATTTTAAGTAACCTATGAAAAAATGCGTAATACAATTTTTACTGTGAAACTAACTGAGGGGAAACCCTGCATTCTGGTCTTCTTGAAGCCTTTACAACTAAAGGGATGGTCAGGTTGTGTATTTTTTATAATTCTAGTTAAAACGCTTACAGTGTCCGTTGTGCAAATATCAAGTTTCTAATTGTTTCAAGTATCAGCCACTGCATCATACGCTGCAGGTGTCGAGACAAACAACTCAATTAATTTCAATCTAATTTTATAATATATTTGGCAGAACACCGCCATCAGCCGAAAGGATCTCGAATTATTAGCGGAAATTGTGCAACGCCGTTTAAGAAACCCAAATGCAAACTAATTACAGCCAAATTACGTGAGCACGAATTAAAACAAAAGAAGAATCTAGTGGCACCTCATTTTCGAACAAACTGTCACTTTTTATTTTACCTGAAGTTGAACTAATACAAGATAGTATTGACCAGCTCAGAAAATACTTTAAAAGACTTCGGATGAAGTGCCCTACTTTTCTAAATAGCGTGTTTCCTTGCCTTGCAATTTTCTAAAAGGATATTCAGTGTATTCTGTTAACAAATACGCAACTTATTACGCCTGTCTGGTGAAGCTGAGATTTTGGTTTCGCGTCAAAAAACTCCGAGAGGGTTGCATCGAGGGGCACTCCAGTGATTTTTTTTAGCTACCCCAACTAACTATAATTTCTGAATCACCGCGGCCTTTATACTCTTTCCGGTATGGTATTTAGTATCGCGAAATAAAAAAGAGTCATTGTGCAATAGGCAAGCGAAAAGAATGGCGAAACCAAGGTCCAAATATACCCGTGCTTTTCAGTGGCGTGACGTTACTGGAAGGCAGGCTTGCATGTCGATCGGGAAGTCTAAAAATGAACTGTGCCGAGCATTCAATTCGTGCTGCTGCACTGATGTTGGAGCGAGGCTCCATAACTTTCCTTTGACACCATGAAACGACTTGCAATCAGCCGGAAAGAAAGTCTGGAGTTCAAAGAGTTAAGGCCTGCCTTGCCCTGACGTCACTCTTTTTTTATTATTGTCACTAGACATTTTCACTTTATTAAACACCGTGTGGACCACAAATTTCAATTCAAAACCCTTGCCAGAAAGAAAAAAATGTATTGGCCCAATATTTGGGTTATTGTTACAGAAATATTTTTCTATGTATTTAGCAAAGTTTCAAGCAAATCGGGTATTCTGAAGAGAACGCCGGAGTACCTCTTAAATATCAGTTCGTCACAAGTGCATATATCATACGCCCATTGGTGTGTTGGCACGGATGCCTGGACTCCCAACATTTTATTTTATATCTCCCGATGCACCTGTTAGTTTAATTCATTCATTCGCGCGCTATTTTCGCTCAATTGCACCTTCGTAGTTTTGCGTTTTCCGTCTCGAACGCGCCCACCTTTAAGGCTTCCTGCTTTGCGGGTACGACCCCTTAGGTCCTGGAGAAAAAGACGAGCATACAACATTCAGCCTGGAGGAAAAGGGTGCCTCGAGAAAAGTCCTCCCAGCTAACCGTGTTAGTGTTTCTGCAATTTTATGAGCTTGGGATTCTATTCCATAGCACAGATTGGCAGAAAAGCACCGGGTTTCGCCTTGTGGAAGAAAGTGTGTTCTGGTGCGTTCTGCTCGTGGACTTTCTTTATTTTCTTCGGGATGTGTTCTGCTGCACTGCATTGCAATCGTAATTCCTTGCTCATGGCTGCTTGCAAAATCGATCATTCCCCTGTATCTAGTTGCCTTCAAAAGGAAGACAAAGTTAGCAAGCGAGCAAGCTGGTTTAAGTCACGCATAATTGAAACCGGAGACGACGGCAAGAAGAAAAAAAGCGTACCACACGCAATACAACAAACAATACCAGTCGTAATGTGCGTTGTCTCATTTTTGTCATCCTTAGCTTTCAGATTAAATTAGGCGTCCAGAAAGTTGCGTCAGAAATTTCTAACACAACCATTGTTGACAATCTTTATATTTCGTGTGCATTATAGCTAACAAGTCTGCCACAGAGCACATTGATAATTAAAAAAAAACTGCAGAACAATTTAAAAACATTTTACAGGTTATATTTATTTTTCTAAAACAGAAAGAAAAACGCGAAGAAAACATAATATATAATTTTAAATAAAGAAATTGTATGGCTTAAAGTAAAGAGTATAGAACAGTATAATTCTAAGTGTGTGAAATTCCATTTTAAAAATCACAAACGTTATCCGTTTTTGTGCTTACCAAAAAGGTAGGAACGCAGACATCTTACAAAGAAATTTGTCTGGTTTTGTGAAACAATAATATTTAAAAAATACCCCAGCCAAAGTCCTGAAAAACTGTCCCAACGTTTAGAAACCTGTTCTGCTTCTTCTTTGGGGGTGAATAAATCGCACAGAAAAGCAGCACGGGCAATCAGAATCTCTCGTCTTCTATAGTCTGCCAATAACAACTTTTTTTCTACAGGGGTAGTCTTTCGAGTAACACCTTTTGGCGGGCTAGTTGGTTCATGATTTGTAGAAATAAATGAATAAATTCGTTATTAACGCGATAAAGTTAAGGAGCTAATGTCGCACAAGAACCGAGGTCGGTGCCGTAATCACAAGAAAATCCTCATTGGTCGATAGGGTCATGACGTCAGAACCACATGACCTTGCGCGGGAATTTCACAAATTCCACAACTCTCGCGTGAAACTTGACGTCAAGCGTAGAATGCAAGTGATTAAAACATGACATGTAATGCGAATTAAAGTTTGCCGCCTGTCTCAAGTGCTTTTACTTTATAAAGTAATTATTTGATTTAAAGAAAAAATATTGAGAATTTTAGGCAGGATTCGAAACTACGACCCTTCGGTGGCGAGCCAGACACGCTACTGACTTGGGCACGCAGAGACGCTTGCACAGCTTGGGAACGAGCGGGAGCTTATATGTTTAGCTACCACGTTCCACTTTTAGAGGCAAAGCGTAAGCGTCCTCCGTGTTTCTTTTTTTTTTGTCCCTGTAAGGTGGCGTAGGGTCTGGGCGTAAACATATAACAAGGCGCACACAGCCCTGTATAAATTTAAAGTTTTTTTTTTTTTTTTTGTAAGTCAGATTAATTTTTTTGTGTCCTTTTTAGTCTAGTTGATAGCGACGTCCACAACGCCACCTTGGTAGCACCTCAAAGTTGCAAGAAACGCTAAACCCTCCGAACACTCTTAATTTCCACTTACGAGTTCTGTTACAAATTCTCACCCAATTACCCTTCCGAGCCTAACAAGTTAGGAAGAAGGATTTTGTCAACCCGAGAAGTTGCGAGGTGGGGCAGCACGTGGTCTCTGTGTACGACCAACCTCTTCCTACCCGGTCTCAAGGAAGCTTGAAAAATGGTAATTAGCGCGGCCATAAATTCTAATCTAATACGGCCGATTTCCTCAACGCGTCAAGGATTGGTACCATAATTTGGCCTTCTATGGCGGCTCGGGATGATCGCACATATATTATGTAACATTAAGAAAACCCTGCCTTGAATCGGATATGCTTATTATCAGAAAACTTGCTGGTATACCGACGTCATTGTTGTGAAGTACAAACATACTTTACTCAATGACATTACAGAAATGTTGATCATATTTCTTTACTTCTTTTATAGGCCATGGTAAAGAATTCGTTTAGATCCCCGACCCATTTTCTTATTGGAAGTAAAAAAAATAATATCAGCTTGTATCAAACGTTTTTGTTAAATAGTCCGAAACCGCCATCTGAAGCTTAAAACCTAATGAAACAAACAAAAAACGCATGAAAACAACTGGTTTTTATACTTCAAACATTTGAGTACCGTGAAGCTGCGTAATTACTGGAGGATAAAGTCAGTTTGTTAATACCCGAACTTGAAAACCTCTTGGACTAGCAAAACCGATTTGCACCAACGTAAGTAAAAACTGCAAACGCGACTTATTTTTAAAAACCTTTAATTGCCAGTTGGTAAGAAACTGTAATAAAAAATTATAACTGAAACACCTCGTCTTTCAAGTCGATTATTGGGTAGCACAAACCTCTGATGCCAGGCAGAATGGTCTTATCAAATTGACTCTTGTTGTTATTCCATTTGGTATATTAGGAAATGTTTTTGTTACTTGCGAAATTTTGTTTAGATCTCTCTGTCTTAAAAAGGTGGAAGGCCGAATGGCGGTGACCATCGCGTTGTCTGCTCCTGCCGAGATACGGCACCACACGTCGCGATTTCCCCGGCTTGAACGGTCGATGATACACAAGAAAATCATAATGTGATGGAACTTCCATCTAAAATGAATCAAGCAAAGCCAGGTTATCACGCTAAAAGAAAAACAGAACAAATACAAGCTCGGCCGATCAACCTTGCCACAGGTCACTCGAATGATTTTTTTTATACATTCTGTGAAAGATCGAGTCACGTGTAAATATGGGCACATCGTGACTCGGCCCAATAGACCCCGTCCTGATTAAAAAAAAAATATATATATGTATATATATATATTGTCACGAGGACATCATCCTCTTTCATCGTCACGATACACACCATCATAAAGACATTCATCGTCTTCATCTTTACATTGATCATCATCATGAGGGCTGATCGCTGGCTGCTCGTGGCGCGACTGGGATATTCGAATCCGGCCTGCGCCCTGAGCAGTCTCATAAGAAACCTCTCCGAAAGCTATCACTATCTCCGTCTTACAATATATAGATATATATATATATAATTCTATAGGAACGGAGTTAGTTCTAGTTTTTATATTGTAAAATTTCGCCGATGTTTTTTTTTTTCCAATAAAAGAATGAGACAACTCTTTTATACATCTCTAATCTTGCGTTATGTAAGAGGCTTGGCGCCAGTTGAGTTGCCACTGGCAGTTTTCTTCCTATATCTATTATCTTTGCTGTAAAAATAAAATAACTTTAATTCACTTTTAATATATTGGACTACGATAGTCTTTCTTCCTGAATGGCCCAATCCGGTTCAATTTTCCGTATCCACAGACTTCATAAAGACAATCAAGTGTTATTTTGTTCCTAATAAAAACAAAAATCAGAAAACGAGAAAACTGTGTACAGAGTTTGTGCGGGGTGCGATGTCTAATTATTTTTCTCAAATATTACACTTATTTATTATTAGCATTTCTATAAGACTGCCTTTTTCGTGGCTCGGATGCGTCATACTCTGGTGACTTGTGTCAACATTTCGGTGCGGTCTTGTTTCTAAACCCCGTCAATGCATACCAACTAGGCACCAGAGAAAGGCTAAACCGCAGAAAAAGAAAAAGGGGAGACCTTATCGGCATCGACAAAGGGCGCTTCCCCTCGTGTGTCCACTATTCGGGCGCGGCAGGCGTGACGAATTGCCAGAGCATGGCGCCTGATATACCTAGCTCTTATTTTCGGCAAAGCAAATGGGCTTCACCGAAAATTGATTGCCGCTGAATAACGTTCTCGAATTCAGTCGTTTTCTGGACCTTATTTTTTTTAGAGGCGAAGATCCTTAGGGTCTATCCTTGTCCATCCGTCCGTCCGTCCGTCCGTTCGTGCTCGCAAAAAAAAAAGTTTGCGCAGTCGACAGGATTCGAACCTGTGCGGGGAGACCCCGATGGATTTCTAGTCCATCGGCTTAACCCCTCGGCCATGACTGCGGGACGAGTAGGGTGCTCTGAGATGTGGTAGTAACTCAAGAGCTGGGGATGTCATTAATGAAACGTTGCATGTTGCTGCTCAATGTCTATACAGGAGAGGGCGCTGCGGTCAAATGCGTATATAATCGCGTTAAACTTTGCATGCATTGGCTCAACGTTTATAGACGAGAGGGCGCTGCGGTCAAATGCTCAAATGCGTATATAACCTCGTTCCATACCACATATTCTCTATCTGGCATGGACCGTTGACTTAAGCGGTGGAGATGCTTTCCCACGGCTCCTAACGGATCCAAGCTGATCCGCTAGAAGAACCACTGGCTCTGCATTTCACCGACCATAAAGCAGTAATAATAAAATCGAAACGTAACCCGGAACTCAGCACTACCTATGAGCAATAAAAAGAAATTAGCACCATCAGCACTACCTATGAACAATAAAATCAGTACCATCAGCACCACCAGAGCTTCGCCCCAATCAACACCACGTGGAGATGCGGTCATTTTTTCTTTTGCTTTTTGTAGATCTTTTAGGAGCGACAGAGCCAGTTGTTTCTTTTTATTGTTTAGGCGTCCTTCAATGAAGAATTATTGCGCCGTTTCTCATTGGGCTCTGGCTGATTTGCATTTATAACACTGCCACATTTCAATGTCTTGGTTCGGTCACACGAAAAAAAAAATTACACATCGTCGAAATCACTCTTGCAAAATTGACCACTACACCAGTCACTCTTCATCATACTTGTGTATGTTAATGTTAATGTTAAGGTTAATGTCAAAAATATCTCCACGGATAACAGAAGGAGCAGTGAGTCGTTTGAAGAACGAGTTAAAATCAGCGCGTGTCATTGAAATTTCAGGCTCTACGTAGATGCTCACAGCAGAAAGTGTCATCGGTCCTACGCGCACTTGACAGGCAACATACTCTGGCACATTCGAACTCGAGGAAAAAATACGTGTTGAGTTTAAATATTTTCGTATTCCAAGTAAACAACGACTAGGACCTCCTGGTCACGTGGATTTGTATAATACATAGTTTTCCAGTCGAAACGAACTATCCACACGGGCTTCAGATATTGTACGTATTGGGAAACAAAACTGAGCAACGAATTTTCTGAAGTCCCCGCTTTTGGTTCATAGTCTGTTCGCATTCCATTGACATATTGATGTGCCTTTATATGCGTCAGTCATCAAATTGGGGGAAAAAAAAGTAAAGGGAATGGAGGAGAGAGGTTGGGTGAGGACATTTGGGTCTCGCATGACGTATGTTTTCCCGCTAAATTCGGAGGGAAGGGGGGGAATGATAGTTTTATAGGTTACCAGACGTAATGTCACGTGACGTTGATTTACCCCGCTAAATTTAACAGGGAAACTGGATTGGTCTCTACGCCACAATACTTGAATTTTTCCGCTAAATTTAGCGGGCACCTGTATTGGTGTATAGATGACGTGAAGTCAATTTTCCGCTAAATTTAACGGGCCAATGTAATTGGTGTTTTGATCAAAACACGTAATTGTACCAGCTAAATGTTGCGCGGAAACAGAGTTAACGCATAAATCACGTTCCGTCAATTTACCTGAGGTGTAAAAGTCACGTGACGCCACTTTCCCGCTAAATTTAGCGAAACTTGCACGGACGGACGGACAATGTTTTTAGATTAGGGGTAGCTTTAAGTAGCATTTCGTGGTTTAAAAAGTATATTATTATAAAATAGCATGCCCAAAAGAGTTGCGCGTGTGTATCTTAGCATTTTACTTTATAAGAATTCCAAAACTTGATTGCCTATAAGTGAGTGCGAACATATAGAAATAAGGTGCAAATCAGACAATACACGCTTAATTATAGGCTTCATTTCCATTGGTGACAGTCCGTATTGTCTCGTTTTAAAATCAGTCGAAATACCATATGCGATGCCAACACGACACTCGTTTTACAATATAAGTCTAAGTGCGCATGTATAATTTCCTAATAACATATTTTTCAGTGCTAACAAAATAACGCAAATCAAAACTCTCATAGCGGGTTAAAAATATTTTAAAGGTAATCTGACAACCCTCTAGAGTCTAGAGTTGTTTGAACAGTTAATATCAGAACCAAAAAAAAAAGTTTCTTGAGCTTAGACGCGCGAAGTGTGGTAAAAAAAGCACGCCGAGATCGAATCCGAGCTTCTGATGTTGTTATAATTACAGAGACGAGATAGCCAACTCTGAGGCGCCTCCTACTGGCTACCGACTTTTCCGCCGAGATCGGCCTTTGAAAGGCGGTGGTGGTAAGTGCTAGTAAGAAATCATGTCGTTTTACACGTGGAACTGTGGTGCAAAAAATGAAAAATACGTTTAGTATTTGTCCTTTGATATGTTCCTTTCTGAGTCTGTTCCTTCGACCAAAGGTATCTTTCCTTTTCTGCACCACAGTCCCACGTGTTAAGCGACATAATTAGCTACAACCAGCTCGCTTGCGTGCTCACAGTCTTTTCGCTAGTAAGGAGTTCCCTCTCTTGCGTGCCCATTCAAGACACGGGCGACCATGAAACACTGCGGCTTAAGCTACAGACTGGCCGTGATTCTTTCCTTATCGCTGGTATCAGCCTCTTTGAGAGCATTCTAGACTTCCTCGAGGCACGTTCTAAGAATTATTAACTTATTGTATTGGCGGGAGACTTCAACTTTATCTATATTGTTTTGAACAGCATGACGTCATTAACTCGTTTTGACCATGTCAACTCCTTTATTGACATAGCATTTCGCTACGATTTCCGACTAATTGTTAATAGCCCTACACTTACCACCCCCAAGTGCAGGTCACAGGTAGATTTTTGTTTTGTTTCGGAGTGAGTGGCACAGCTAAGTGCACTAGCGAGAGTTTGAGGGACTATCGGATCAAGGACAGGTGGTCTGTGACCTTCCTCGAATCGCTCGCGCAATGGCTCGGTGATCAACTAAGCAGTACAGAGATTACAAGAGGTTTCAAGACAGACATGCTAGACTATATAGAGGCAGCATTTGACCACTTCTCTCATGTAAAAAAAAAATAAAAAAAAGGACTGCGTCTGCCCAGACACACTATGTTCCTTCTTCAGGGAGGTCGTTATCACATGTTTCAAAAGCTTTGTTCCGCTACTCTTCAAAAAAGTAATAGGTAAACACCCTTAGATAACTCATAAAATCTTCCGTCTAACTTGTAAAGCGCCTAAAAAAAAATATTACACGAGGAAGACGAGACAGGACCAAGCGCCATGTCCCTCCTCAACCTTGCGTCTAAAATGCAAGATTAAGCGGATAAGAGCAAATCGCGCGAAAGTAAGCTCCAACATCAAAGTTGTTCGGTAACAACTGCAGTCAAAGAAAAAAAAGCTCGCGGTTCGATTTTTCAAATATAACTTTGCACTCTGTCTTGAAAGATAACCCAGAAACGTTTGGGACAAATTTAGCTAAGTCGCTCAGTGACGGCTATCAAGCTTGACGATCACATAGTTGATGACATTGAGTAAACACAGAACGTGTTCAATAAATTTGTTTTAGTCGGTGTACACAAACGACAACTTTCAGTTGCCATTGTTCCGCTGAAAACATATCCCGATTTCAGACGTCGTAGTGTCCAAAGCAGGAATATTCGATTACCTGCTTCGCCTCGACACTTAGAAGTCCTGCGGGCCCGATGAGGCACCTCACATTTTTCTCTGTAGATACGCCGAATCATGCTCCAAATCGGTATGTCATTTACACACGCAGTCTTTTTTCTGGAGTGGTACCAGTGATTGTGCCAATTTATAAATATGGTAGTGCCTCCGATGTTTAAAATATAGGACAATCATGTCTTTATATTCAAGTGACAAATTTAATGAACATTTTTTTATGAAATCAGCTGACGGTCTTTCTGGAAAATAACAACTTCTTCCGCAAGGAGCAACACGGTTTTAGACGCAGCCTATCGACAGTCACACAATTTTTTTATACAGTCTGCGTACTGGCGAAAATACTCGAAAAAACATGTCAAGCACGCGTTGAGTTTTTGGACTTCGCCAAGGCGTTCGACCGTGTCTCCCAGCCTAAGCGTTTCACCAAGTTGAAGAGCATTCATAAGAATAAAACATTGTCAAAGGGCCTGACCGTTATCTAACTAATAGTGCCCAATTCGTGACCGTCAAAGGTTGCAAATCGCAAATGGCAGACGTCGTATTTGGTGTACCGCAGGGGTCTGCGCTCGGGACTGTCCAAGTTTTTGGTTTTTACTACAACATGTTTTCAAAAGTCATAACTCACGCCGACCAAATTAACTCGAACGTTTGCTTATCGCTAGAATCAATCTGGTGTGCAAAATGGCAAATGGTGGTCAACGCTTTAAAGTGCGTTGACATGACAGTAACCTACAGAAAACAACCGCTTCCCTTCACCCACAATATCAGCGATGTCTGCTTAAAAACAGTCATAGAATGCATATACCTCGGCGTTACGATAATTTAAAATCTATCTTGAAATTCGCCAATCAGCGACCTTGTTAAGGAAGCAACAAGAAAGTCGCAGTTTTTAAGCAGAAACCTATGCTACTCCACAATTGAGACGTCGTCTTGTCCTTTTCTTTTTTCTTTTCCTTAGACTTATATGTTCATTTCTGCCCCAGTCTCCGGTTTATTCAACATGTTTGATAGAGCTGTACCACCGATCAGGGCTTGCCACACATTGCTATAGGAAGGCAAGCAAAGAGGCTAAAAATGTGTTCCCAGTATTTTAACGGCATGAATGGTCTAGACATTGCTGACTATACATTAACACAAGTCGCCTAACAAGGGCGGAAAACGACAAAAATAATGACAGAGCCTTTCTGTCACAAGTATGTGTTAAAAATAGCTTTTTTTTAAAGAGACAGTCACCGAGTGGAACTGAGTAACTCCAGAGCTCGTTGACCCAAATTCCCTTAAAACGTACTCTGCCAGTGTGCAATCCCTTCTATTCAATAACATGTGAAACATATAGATAACAACGTATTTCTCTGTATTTATCTCACTCTGCCACCATGCGTACATGTATTACACCCCTTTAATATTTTTTTTTTTTATGTTCAAGTGACTCGTGTGTTATCTCGTGCTACTCATGACTTACAAGGTTGTTAAATTTAGGATAGTTCATTTTTGCTATGCTACCAGTACTCGAGTGTTGCCTTGACACCTGTACAAGCAGCCGGTAAATAATGAAAATAATAAACATTAACCAAAACTAATTTCTTTGTTTTTAGTTCTGCAATAGATATACGGTAGCAGTCATAGCCATTGCAAAGCCTTAGTTTTTCGCAAAATAATATTGTGTCAGATGTTTGTATACAACGGGCAATAAAATGAAACCATATATATTTATTTATTTATTTGCCAATACTCCCTGCATGTTTATATAAACGCCAAGAGAGAAATTTCATAAAACAAAAATTACAAAAAACTAAATATATGAATGCAATACTGGACAATTATTTGAAATGTTTGAGTAGCGCGCCGTTAAAAATCGTCAGTGATTCTGAATTTAAAGCATTCTTAGAGAGATTATTAAATTCTCCTTATGTGTTAGGCAAGAACAACGATCTAAACAATGTGATTCCACACAGTGATTCTATGATTGCTACTTCGAGTTTATGTCTTGTAGACGTAGTTTTGTTAATTGCCGAATAATCGTTCTGGTACAGGCTCGAATTACCATAAACAATATTATAGAAAACATATACAGATCTATTTTTCGTCATGTCGCTAAACCATGCACTCCTCTGAACATATACATCGGAAATTGAAGACCTATAAATTTAGCCACTGCACACAAACCTTAATGAGTTTTTTGCGCAGTCTCGAACACATCAGAAGGTAAATTGTTGTGAGGATCCCGTATAACATTGTTATATTCTAGCATAAGTATAAATATATATTTATAAGCCAACAACGTTGTCACTGTAGGACAATTACAATGTTTGCGTTAAAAAAAAAAAAGCCACGGGTTTTGCAAATATTCCTGGACGATAAAGCTTACATTAACCTTCGGTGGGGCCAGCTGAGCACCAATAAACATAGAGATAATAAACACAGAAATAGACAGCCGCTTCACTATCAACAATATTAAAGCCTTCTTCTTCCTTTACAACTATCAGTATTTTCAACCTGGATTAAAAACCTTTTTTACTATTTTCAATCTGATTTATTGCCATCCTCTTCTACTTATATAGCTTGTTTGTGACCTTGAGAACCACGGCAGAAACAGTTTTCTCACTGGTGCGTGCCAGAGAAGGGGGGCAGTGACACATTCGTCATCTTTTCTATCGATGGTCAATGTCTGAAGGATTTCACGCGCAAGATTTTCTTTGTTTTTTTACAAGAACCTTGATGCTTTGTAAACTTGCAGTGCACTGTAATTTTCGACAATGAACTTGTAGATGTCCCCTTGCTGATATGTTCCTTACTAAAGCAGCATGTTCCCTTGTCCGGTCGTTCATGCAACGACCGGTGTGGCATATGTAGCATCGACCACATGATAATGGTAGGTTATATATTACTGCTTTTTCACATGACGCATAGTTTGCCTTGTGCAAAATGCCACAAACGTCTCCTTTCAATTCGCCCCTCCCCCCCCTGGTTTACCCTGCGATACATATAATATGTACACGTACTAGAGCGCGTTGGATGGACTACAGTTCACACGGAAAGAATAAAAACACTAAAATATATGGGGGACGGACACACACAGTTCTTTCAACGAGCAACTACATTTAAATGATGACAATCACACTATGATGGGCATCATTTAAATGTAATTGCTCGTCGAAAGAACTGTGTGTGTCTATCCTCCGTATATTTTCGTGTTCTTATTCTTTCCGTGTGAACATATAATATGCCCTATTCGGCGCAGAGCAAACCACGTGGACGCCTTGCTGTCCGGTAATCTTCTTCAATCTGTGAGTGATGTCGTGAATATACAGCGCTATCATTAAAGAATTACGCGCCTTTTTCTTCGTTTGGCTTTTTTCCCAGGGTTCCGCTTGATGTCGTTGCAGATATGTTCAAACGTCACTATCAATGGTATATTTGGGTAACCAGCAACCTGGGTAGCCTTGATATTTTTGTTTGAAAGCTTCGCCCAACATGATAATGGCAGGACTTTTTAAGGGCAGATGTAAGTTCTATAATGCCCACACCTCATTTTACAATTTTTTTATGTTTAGAGGAAAAAGGAAGGAACCCTTTTTACCTTTTGGATTTAGCCGTGAAGTTTACGATTGGTCACGTATGCAGAAGGTATTATGCTAAATCCTTTAAAACACAATTTAAAATTAACACAAATTAGGAATTGTGGCGATGCATATGAAAAGATGATTCCAGTTACAAGACAGGGTGGATTGTAAAAATCAAGATGATTTAAATCGCGATTTTATATAACTATTTTAATCGTAATCTAAATCACACCTATTTTACTCTATGATAATTTAAATCAAAAACCTTCTCCGAAACAAATGTCTTCTTTATTTACCGCTTGTTAATAATTTAATCCTTTTTATGTACATTCGTTTTGCATTGAAATCGAAGAATTATCAAGCGAGACAAATTTATAACAGACTGAAAACGAACAAAAAGCGGCATTCTTCCAAGTCACAGCGAGCTTCCTTTCTACCTTCCAGTTAGTTGTTCAATTTCGTAGTTTAATTGCAAGCAAATCGAAATGCGAAAAGTAAAAGAAAACAAAAAAGTAAGGTCCTATAGCATGCGAAAAAAAAAAGCGAAAACAAGCAAATACATTTTCCCTAAACTAAAAATAACAAGTTTATTTTGTATGGTGAAGATTATGTTAATAAAACGTTTTTAAATATGCACTAAAATTTTAAATTATCATGATTTTTTTATTCCCATTGTTTTCAGTGATCAGAGAATTCGATCAATCAATTTTTCATGTTTAATAAAAATAGGATGAAATTTCTTTTATTTTTGCTGCAGTGATTTAAACCAAATTAATCTGATTTACATCATACTCATTTTATTTAAATAAAACAACTTTGATCAAAATATGTTTTCATATAATTTTTTCCCCAATCTAGTACGACGGATGAATGATTTAAAGTAGTCTTTCGTAATTAAACGTTGAAAACATGAAGTGGTAGAATGCCAATAAATATTATTTTTTGGCAAAGTTTACTGCACCGAAAAGCCAAATTTCGATGAGAAGGAGAACGAAGCATAGAAATATAATTTTGAATAATTATTAGTAGACTACGCACTTCATATCATACGAATACATGCAGTACAACTAACAGCTAAGACAAACGCATTATGATTTACATAATTTGTGTCATGTACAATTCTAAAAGCGAGCAGTGGTGAGCGGTATTTTTCTATAAATAAATGTATGTGATTTTTATACAGAAATTTAAATCTAAACGGAAACCCGCATCCATGAAAACGTTCGATATTCATTTTTGTTTCCGGGAACTTAACTGGTATCGAAGCCAGAACTGAAACGTGCACTGGAGCTGGAAACAAATTACTACGGACCAGCATACCATAACTGTTTGATACTAAATAATATATGGATAAATGATACATCATAAGATATACAAGACGGAAAAGGGGGGGGGGGTGTGAGGGTCTTCCACAGTAAAATACATTTTGTAATTCTTCATGACGTGGAGAAGCTGCAGAGTGGTAGGTTTTTTGTAACTGATGCCTGCATACTTCTCATAAAAAGTACGAGTTGCGTTCAAAACTAGTTTTGTATCGAAAGAAAGATGTCAACCTGGTAATGCACGCGCAGCTATTGAAGGAAGTGTCCATCATATGTCATTACGTCAAAGGGCCTCCTTTATAAACCCTTGAAGGCGCGATTCATGGGATTTGTGATCCCGCACAAGAGGACATTTCGGCTTCGGCACCGGAGCGAGAGCAAAAATCAATGCTGTGCTAAAATCGCCAATTCGACTTCGGCACATACCGTGAACAGGAGCGTGAGCAACGAGACAAATTTGTGTCAGACTTAACAAATCACTGTCAGAAATCGTGGAAATTATTTGGAGTCGTGAGTGGTGTTTTAAGCGGCACTAGCGCTTCAAGAATGGCATATCACTGGAAGACAACGATATGCAAAACAAGGTCGTCCTGACTGTCGTGATTCTGAGAAATGACATAAAACGAAGTTGAAGGGGCAAGAAGGAAGAAGATGATGCCACATGAGACAACGATGTTAGAAGAGGAAGAAAAAAAATGGATGACGAAGCAGTTATAATCGAAGACTGAGACCGGAAGGAAGCGGCGGAAGGGGCCCATGGCTACGCTCCAGGACGCGCCCGACCCTTGCTGTGCACAAGCTGTCGTGGCGAGAGTTCCACACTCCCCTTCAGACGCCTAGGAGACAAGGGCCTTCGCTGCCTTGGGCAAGTTGCTTCGGTTCGTCGACGCAACGAACTCAAACTGTAAGGCCTGCTCCGAACAGCTTCATATCTTGGAACTGTAGATGTGCTTAAGCGTGTGTGTATTATCACCCCTTTTACTGTGTACATACCCCCTTGCTTTCCGTTATATCTTCGTCTTCCTTTTGAAAATATAAAGGGTTGTAAATTATTTGTTTTCGGCCTCGCATTATCACATTCGCAACGTCTCCGGCCGAACCGTGACACTGACCCCTCTTTTCGTCTTCTAGTGATGTTAAATGGCTATTAAATGTGACGACTGTCACAGCACTGACCAATTTTTTGAATCGATGCTTCGCATAAATGTTTTATGACGCACATGCAACGTTTATTTAATATCCCCACTTATACGCACTTTTCGTTGCATCACGTAATACGGTAGAACGTTGGGCGAGTTGGTGGTACACGTTCACAATGAAATAAATAGCGCCACAAAACGAACGACTAAAATACGAACTACTCACACAGCGGGTCGTATCTGTACTTCGTCTTCTGCCTTTCTTTTTTTTAGCGCTGTTTATTTTACCTTTAGCATCACGTACTTTGCTCTGGTGCAGCTGCATGTTTTCCCATAAAAAACAAAGTGAAGCGACAGAAATGTTTTTTGTTCCTTGGGGTAGAGCAAGGCCCGTGAACAGCCCGGATATCACTTTGAAGTTCAAGTATACTTTCTCCAAATTCAAATCAATTTATAATATGATGTGGCAAATTATTGTCAAAAATTATATTTAAACAAAATATTCGCCATATATTGTGTTCAAGAAATAAGGAAATGCAGTAAAAAGAGTAACTAACTTTATTTATCATGATTTTAAGGTTGTATACCATGTTTAGAGGTTTAAACGTCACTCGGGCTGTCATAAAATATAGAACTCTGTGCCCCATTCACATCTAGCCTAGCGAAGAGGGTACAATATTGAATCCAGGGAAGCCGCTGATGCTACGCCGAAGGCATTAAAGAAACAAAAACATAGCATAGGCCTAATCTGATCTTCCGATATGCGCTTCGGGGGTGACTTTCTTGTTTTAGAAGCAACCCATATATTGAGCAAAGCAGTAGAGCCTGAATGTTAGTGCTAAGAAAAGGTAGTAAACGATGCATTCAAGCTAAATCTTAACTAAAGGATGATACGAATACAATTACTTACAAAGCACGACCGTAACTAGCTAGGAGCTGTACAGTTATACTCTTCTGTGACTGAAGTACCACCAAAGCCAAACTTAAGCCAGTATAGCTTAGTCATAAACCAACATATTACAGAAACATAACCATCTTGGTTTATTTGTAGCCTTTTGCCACCAAATTTCTATTTATTAGTCCTTACCCAACTCTACCCTACGGTGAGCCTAAAGGCATACTTTAACTCAGCTTTCCTTAAACGTGATTGTTTTTCGGTCCCTCTGCAATGCAACGATCATAAATATATCTAAAAGTTAAATAAAACGAAAATTAATTAAATTTTGGCATATGAGCAAGAAGTTAAATACAGCAAAAATAAAAGAAATATAAGTGTCATTTGTGCAACGGGCTTTAAACAACAGAATTAGGCAAGCTGTAAAACCAGCAAGAAAAGTACACTCGTTTATTTATTTACATTTTGCAGCAATTTCAGGCGCCTCTACGGTGCTCAGGGAAAGAGTAAAACCATCATCACACGACAGCAAGTTTAAGGAAAAACACCAATGTCGTACTGAAAGATGGCAAAACTAAGTGTAATCACAAATACTATACAAATATTTTAGCACGAAAGCAATTCAACATACAATAAACGGCCAAAATAAACTTGCCCGGATTTTGTGACCCCAGTGGGGTCCGATTACCTGCAGGAAAACGCGTCCGTTGCAAGCAGTAAGTGTAAAGCTTTATTAAAGGCGTGTTTTATTTCTTGGTTTTACCTAACAAAACTTCAAGGCGTTCGTTCCTAACAAGATTACATTAACATTTAGTCTTTCTTTACCTAAGCAATCAACTCTGGACAGACGTCTGATTTGGTGCTCCTAGAGAGATCAGCACACTCGATTGGCACACACAGTTTTTGTTTCATTTTTAATTAAATATTGTCACTCCTTGTAAACTGCACCAACTTGCCGTCACATGTAATAAACCTAGGTAGAGTATAACGTCATGGTAGAACGAGTAGATTTAACTTCCCATCGTCCCCGCCGTCTAGTTATATTGCACAACTTTTAGCTGGGCATGCACGGAGCTCCATCTTACAATCTCACATAGGTTAAGAAGCGTTTAAAGAAAAGACTGTGGGAGGAGAATCGGCCAGGCGGATATGCATCGCCTAGGAATTGATCGCATTCTCCAGGCATTTCCGCGTTCCTGAGTTCTAGAATAATCCTAATCGCTCATTCATGTGGAAGCGGGGGATGCGCCAAGTCCGTGTTTTACCGAAACTACGGTGAGAGCGGGAAGGAAGGGCATGACAGTGGCGTAGATTAGGGGCGAAGGGGGCAAGGCTAATCTTTCCCGAAATAATTAACAAGCTTCCGGATTGTTCGTTTGAGCGTCGCCCTGTTGATTGTTCGAAGCTATCTCTGCGATCAAGCTGAGCCGGTCTTCCTCGTTCTAACCGTGATGTATTCCGAAGTGAGCTTGCAGGAGCCAAGAGGGAAGAATAGATAATTCAGTTTGAGGGACAACTTGGCCTAAGAATGATCTTCATCATCGTTTTTATTTTCACACCGCACGACACTGTTAACGCGAAGACGACGTCGGCGCTTTTTTAGATTATGCATCAAACGTCTGATGACGGGCAGTGCCCCACATGAACATTATTATCCACAATTGTTTTTTGTTTTTTTATGATAGCTCTTTGTTTGTAGGAATACAGGAAAATCCAGCGATCGCTAGTTCGCGTTAAGTGTCGCGTTTTGTTATTGCTAGTAAATATCGTCGAATTTGTTTTTTGACAATTGCGTCATTTATTATGATAGAAAAATGGGCAGAATAAAATATACACGATTGAATTACATTTGAACCCCCTCATTTTACCAAACCAAAGCGTGGCCTGCTTACCGGTTGATCGTTTTATGCCATCTAGGATCATACTTCATTTTTCACGCTAAGTTCGACCACAACCGAAACTACAATGTTGCTCAATCACTGTGCGTGATTAGTTTAATTCGTCATAGCAAGTGCACAAAGAGAACGCCGTGACGGTTGTACCATTGCGGTTTCGAGATAGGCTCCCACAAATGGTAGCGTCGGCAGCGGTCCCAGTTACAATAAAGAAAACAATTGCCTTATTTTCATCTTTAACTCGGGTTAACTTATCATTCTATGTGTTTGCTATACACGTGCTCAATTGTGTTACGCCGGCACAATAAATTACAACCGAATCCTTTCACCGACCTATTTATGTGGTCTCTTCAAAGGTTCTGGCTGCCAGGGTAGCCCCGCGCACGTCCTTCTGAAGACCGATCGCCGGACGTCACTCCGCCATTTTTTTACAATGATGCACAGCCACTACCAGGTACGAAAACACACTTCTTTTTTTTCGACTCGCGAAACATTGAGTTTATTCTCCTACTGTGGTCATATATGTGAACGCAAATTCTTGGAAAACGTCCGTCTGTGACTGCCTAATATTCCTTTTACCTTAAAACGAATACGCCGGACGTTACGGTTTATCCCGGCCGGTCCGGCGCTGTCAACCTGCAACGTGACTACGCGCCTAGCAAGTCGCAGCCACCCTCCCTCCAGTCACGTGACACTCACGTGGCATTGGATTGGCTATGTTTGACTTGTAGCGTCCTGTGCGGTTTCTCGTAAGGTGCGACGGAGTATGGCCTCCAAATATTTGCTGTTGATTGCCTCCAACATTTCTTCCAACGCCAATGTTTGCAGACTCCTCGAGCTAGGGCCTTCAACAGATATTCTAACGCTGAAAAACTCAGTTTTTTTTTGTGTGTGTTTTTGCAATTTTGAGGTTTTTCTGAGTCGTTTCTTTGTCGCCCATTCCCCATGCTTGATTATTTGTGGTCTTAGTTCCAGGCTTTTTCACTGATTCATTTGCTTTTCGCGCTCTTTTTTTTAGGCTTTTGGTCTGGTCGGTCGGTATAAGGTCAGTCTGTTTCTTTACCTGAGGCTCCCATCTTGTTTTCGATCTTGGCTGCAATGCTTGTAAGAGTTGGTGAACCGTCCAATCTCGTGGGAAGTCTTTTTCACTGCGCACGACGGAACGCGATGGGTCTCCAAGATTATGGGCGACGAAAATGGTCACTGTGAACAGAGCGAATTCGGAAGGACCAAAGACGACGGCTGTGTTGTGTCCGAATGAGTAAATATAAAAGTCATATTTAAGAATTAGGTTTGCTTGCGCGACGTTTTTGAACGCTAAATTGCTTCTGTTTTTTGCGTGGATTCGAACTGTGTCACGAGATCTTATATGTTTAAGCTCTATGGTCAACTTGGAAAGAGCTTACAAAGTTAAATAACGTATAATATAAGAACTGCCTTTTAGGCTATGATGCAAACAATACACAAAGGCACACGGAGAACTACCTTGTTTTTACACACGCAAACATTCAAGAACTAGTGGGATCATGATAACTATTAGGAGCTTAACTGCGCAAAATGCAGCATAGGCCATGCTGCACCAAGCAAATTGTTCAAGTAAGGTTATAGTATATACATTGTTTGGTTTTTTTCTGCTGTTAATTTATTATTAAGGCTTAAATGAAAAAAAACGCATTTTGTGTCAACTTTACTTGGTTTTAGTCATGTCATGGTAGGGAACTTCTCACAATCATGCATTGCGATAAGGAGGTTACTTCGCTGATTTTATTATAATCCAGAAATATAGCGTTTTCCTGGGGCAATTCATAAGCTTCAGACGGACTAGAGACTGTGTGATATAAAAATGCGTAGCAAATTGTCGGGCATTTGTGTTGCACGTGAAACGTGTGGTGTTTGTCCGATTCCTCCTGAATTGACGTCTACGCCCTCAGCGCTCTTCATGGGAAAGTTTAGCGACGCGCTTAACGCGTAATATGCACACTCGATAGCCGCAGATGTTTTTCCGACGATATCCAATCACTGTTTAGCGGCCGAGTGGAGGCGCGTGAGTGATTGCGCGATCAGCAGCCAATCAACGTCGAGTGAGCGTGGACTCGCGCTTGACGTTATAGCCGAACCAAACAATCTGTGTGCACTTAGGGGGGTGGGGGTGACGTCATCACCTGGCTCAGCCAATCAGCATCGAGTTATTCGGCGCCTTCACGTTTCACGTGAAAATCAGTTGCTGTGGTTTGAGATTAGGGGTCGACTCGTACGTTTTTTTTTTTTATCTGCTCTTAGTTTTTCGTTTTTTTCATTATAAAAATGATACACCATGTCCTGTGTATCACTTTGTTCGCTACATATACAACATTGAGGTTACTTGTATATGCAAGGCCGCCTTGTTTAGGGGAATAAAATTAATAAACATTGTCTTCTGAGATATAAATTGAGGCTTTGCTGGAAGATAAGATCACTAATTTCCAGTTAATTGCTCAATAACCTGCATGAGGCATTGCGGACGTAAGTGTGAAAAAGGCGAAACATGGCGTCTCGTTTCTGGTTTTGACGAAACCTACGAAAGATGGGCGAAGTGATAAATGCATTCACCACCAAGAACGAGAAGGTTGTATTCGGCTTATTGATTGGCCCTCAGCTAAGCCCTTTGGTGGGAAAAAGCTGAAGCCTGCCGCAAGGAGACAGAGTACCTAACGGCTTCTGTAATATTAGGATAAAGGGAGTATTTTTGACACAAAAATACAAAAAAAACTAAACGCAAGCCTCCATTTATTTGTCTCCAAAAACTTTAGTTAGACTTCAATATAATTTTAATATTGTCTCTTCATATATTCCTAATGCATTTTTTATGTTGTCGTGACTTATTTGCATTTTGTTAAGCGGTGTAGTTTCTAGTGCGGGCTGAGTTGGCAATATCATTTCTAAGAAAGAGTAAGGAATGGTACGTCAAGAATTATTGGGCACATTTTTCATCTGTGGTGCAAGGCTGGGCTCTACGTTACATGACATGGTGAAAGGGTGCTTTTCGAATAAATTGACATGTTGGTTTTGTTTTGTTATCATATTAGGGTTTATAATTCCGCGTCTTTTTTTCTTCTCGGAATTTTCAATGTGAACTAAGCGAAAGTGAACACACTTACCGTAATATTTGAATCTAACTGTTTTTGCTCGCACACGACATTAACCATCAAACTGATATTAACAACGTAACTCATTGGTGCACAAAATGGCTTATGGAACTTAAAATTTCTAAATGTAGGTCTATGAGAGTGTCTCGTCAAAATAACGCTTGTTCCCCCTACAGCATTAACCATTCGACCCTCCTTTCTGTTTTTTCCTATAAGTAACTCAATATCTATATTTTCAATTGCCTTTCCTGGAATGCCCATGTTCACTGCGTTAACAAAAACGCTAATCGTTACTTTGCTATCTCAAAAGAAAATTTTTGCTCATTCCTGTCTCTTTAAAGCTATTTTTGCATAAAACCCTAGTCTGTCCTACACTTGAATATGCAGCCTCTATCTGGGACCTGGACTCACTCCTGCCTCTGCTCCTGAGCCAATTCAAATTCGTTCTGCTCGTTTCATTCTTTCAAACTATCACCGCACAAGAGTGTTATCTCTACAAAGGCGTTTCTCTTATTGTCTAGCCTCTCTTCTCGCAGCACAATATATCGTTTATTTTGAACATGACATAAACACCGAGAATGCAGGCAAAAAATGACACGAGCACTAAAGGTCTCGAAAAAGGTCGTTTTTCGCCTGCAGTCTCGTGGTTTATGTCCTGTGCACTTTAAACCAGCTCGATTCTTCCCTCACATTCACTTCATTAATATCGTTTATGTTTATTTCGCAAGAGTTACCAGTATAACCCGGCACTTTGTAAAACGTTATTTTCAAAACCTTCTTACATATCACCGCGCATAGATCACCAATTAAAAGGAGGAATCCTACAGTGTATCAGCTATATTTTTTATTCTTATTTTCTTCCCCAGACGCATATTGATTGGAATCGCCTCTCCACATCAATGGTCTCACTAACTGACAGCGCTGATTTTAAAAGTGCAATTCCAATTTTTTTCAATAATGTTCCGTAGCGATGTTTGTAGTGACGCATTTCTTGCATTGACATTAAAGTATTTTGCCTTGTTGGAGAGGTAGCCTTGCATTTTCAATAACTAACCCACTCATCTTTCTAATTCTTTCGGGCCCAGAAGGTAAATAAATTAAATGAAATAAAACAGTCATTTTTTTTTCTTTCTTTTTGGGGTATTTCTAAGTTTAACTAATATTCCATTCGAAACTTAATTTTTTGCTGATGTTTTTGATTCAATGTGTAGAGAAATGTATATGAATCACTATGTAAAAAAATTCATTTACTCTTTTGAAAAGTACATTATGTGTAAACGTAACTTATTTCCTCCGAAACAAACATAAACATATGCTGTAGTTGAAGTTTCGATCTACATTTGTGTTTCAGCATATCTCACTGTTATAAATCATACGAATTGGTTTTGGAAGTTGAAGATACCCATAGTTCTGGTACAACTTTCGGTTCCTAAACTATGAATTCAAAAATAATATTTTTAGATATATTTTAACGATAAAGTTTCTCTAAGCCATTTTAAAATATTCGATTCAATGTTTCTTGTGCACGATTGAAAGCATTCCACCAGTATAATTTCTTGTGGTTCACCTTTTTCTCAGTTTATTCTCCTTGCCGTGTATCTAGTTTCCTACAACAGATTAATGTTACACGGTTGTTCTCCGTGGCCGGCTTACGCTAACCGCCTACAGTGACAAATCGGCTCACAAACAGCATTCTTGTGTGTGCTCACAAAGGACAACACAAAAGACTACTTTAGCCGCTCTCCCGGAATAGTATTTAACCTTATCCACTGGCTTTGATGTTTTTTATGAGAAACGAATTGTGTTCAACTAAGCTGGAGGCTTCTAAAAACAATCGGTATTATCTGAGCCATTTTTATTCTTGTTTTAAGTATAGCTTATTGGGTCAAGGCATACACCTTAAGCTTTAGTCGCAGTTTATATCTAATCATTTCATTTAGTTTATTATTGTTCCTAACACCACCCCATTATTCTGGTCCCGAATTTCCCACAAAATAAATATTGATATCTCAAGAATGAACCAGATTTAAGAATACAAAAACGTTTCAGTGGGAGCATTTTTTTTTATTTTCAATACATCTCTATGATGAGAATTAAACCAGTCGAATTTACGGTAATTAAACACAAGTGCATCTTAGGAATCAGAGTTTTGCCTTGAAAAGGCTTTGATAGAAAAGTTCCCTCTTATATTATTCGCCTAAATACTTTCTAAACGTATTGAAAACAATCGATAGACATTTTATTGTAATTAAGCAGTATAACTAAAAAGCAACGAGAAGTTTACATTAAGTGGGCGTGCTGCACTCCGCTCTAGGAAAAAAAGAAGCTGTAGCAAAGAAACATATACTAGAATCGAGCTATATACACCCAGCGAAAAACACAAAAAAACTGTTTTAGACATACCGTCCCCCTAGTTGTCATGGCGTAAGTTGTTTTTTGTTCCAAACACTGGAGTGTAGCCGTCAAACTCTTAAAGCTGCGAAATATGGCTAGTCTAATTATGGCACATTATATTTTGAAGGCAGCAGTGTATAAAATGTAACGTTATAAGCGATAAAATTAATTTTTTGTTTAAAGTAGTATATACATTAACATTTGATTTATTACTATGAATACGTAGATGTATATTTATAAAGAAATTAACAAACCACTCTTATAAAAAAAAAAAAAAACTATTATCGTTAAATCAGATAAAATGATTTCGTAACTAACGTTTATCAAAGCTAGTAGTCTCGGCTTCAGTCACGTCCGTACGTTCTATCACCTTCTTTTTATTTATAAAGTATAATAGATTGCACTGAAAGGGAATAAATCTTTTTATTGCAGATCTGTAAATTTTTCAGCAAGACTTACATTGTATTAAAGAATACCTCCTCTGAGCTCAATGCGACGCGATATGCAAGGGCCTCTAGCGATAGCGTGGAATGGGATTTTTAAAACTGAATATGTAGCAGTTTAAGCTACTTTTATTTATTTCCCTCGTGGTCATTTAGTTTTGTGATTGCGCTTCAATGAGTATACGAATTCTTGTCCCTCAATGTAAAACAAAATGAACCTTTCAAATGAGTGATGGTAAATTGTGTTGACGTCGAACCATTAACTCTAGTCCGGAACTTCAGTAATCAATTATGTCCTTTTGTATATGGCGGTGATAAATTATTTAATGCGCTTCGAGTCAAGGAGTTAAGCGGACGCGATGCCTTCCTGAGCAACCGAGGGAGCTCGTTGAGTGAGCGACTTTAGATGAAGGGGTGCAAGCAGATATCTTGACCTTTTGAGTTGTCACTCCAAATCCCTGCGGCTTTGTGAGGTCGATTGCGTTAAATGAGTAATTAACCTTCCAGAAGGGGGATCAGTGACCGAGTGGGCTAGCGCACACCAGCTCGGAGCACGTGGAGCGAAAGCTCGCGCTGCAGAACCCAGGACCCTGGGCTCAATCCCCACCCCTGCCCATTTCGACCTGAATGAGCATCGTACCGGAGTGTATCACTACTGCGTGGTGCACGTTAAAGACTCCAGGTTAGCGGTTGTACCGCACGGGCTAAATTGCTCATTTACAACTGAGACACCAGACGCCCACTGAGGCAGACTAACTTCCGGCTGTATAAACATACACTCAACAATTTGCTTATGTCTTTCAGAAACCAACGCCCATAGAACCATGCATTTTTGGTTAATATTTATACTAGATATCTAGGTATGACCCCGGTTTTGTTGAACTGGGAGTTATTGCCAGTGCTGTTGGATTGTTATCTAAATTTGTGTGTTGCATATCTGTTTTAACATTTGTAACAATAAGAAATCTTGGTTTTAGCTTAAACACGTCATTAAATACTGAATAAAAATCACTACCTTTGATTTAGCTAGCTAGATTTTATCGAATAACAGACTCAATTATAAAATTACACTCTTGGGTATGGAGTAATATTATGCTTAAAAAGGTATGACCTCGAAAGTCGGGCAAAAAGAAGTAAGCTCCACGATGGGCCCCGCCAAGAAACAAATTTAGCTGCCTACCAAAAAAGTACTTCGCAACGATCACCGCCCCTTGCTTGTGTCTGCATGCGCACATCACAGTGTTTAAAACAAATGAGGGTGGTGGGTAGATCAGGCTCCGTGTCACGACGTTGTGGCTGCCCATAGAGCACAGAACACCCCACAAAAGCTTTGCACTTTCAAAAACAAGAAAGCCCTTTGTATGGTTGTTTCTTTGACTTGTGTAGTCACTTTAATTTCCTTCTGTAGTTGTGTGTTTTTCTGCATATGTGTAGGAGTGCCTGAGTGCCTGTTTAGATTATGTATGCAAGTAAAATGTGTGTCTCCGTACAATAAAAATAAACACTTGAAAATATCAGGAAAAAGGCGATCTGACTTTTTCGTTCTTTAGTGCATCTCTAGCCCACTTCTGAATGAAGGGAACACTAATTAAAGAAAAAGCAATTAAGGCCCTGAGTTTGGAGTACAGGAGGTATCCTCTCCAGAAATGTATGAGCATGGGCCTGGCTGTTTCGGCTGTTTCGGCTCTTTCATGTTTGTTTTGGTATGGCGAGATTTTTAATTATATAAGGAAAAAAAGAAAAAGGCATGTGTACTGAGAATACGGTGACTTTCATTATTAATATGAGACCTATATTTTATATCAAAGACATGAACGAGGGGGTGGGTAAAGGGAAATATGATAAGTTTGTTTTTATGCTTTATCTGTTCAGTTTATCATGTACATGTGAATAACGTAGAGTTTTTTATCTTGTCAAGTCTCGTGAGCGACTTGAGAAAATAGGAACTAATAGACAAAAAGCTCCGTCAATCTATATAACTTGCATTCCTGTGAATATGTATATAATTCCGGTTGGTCATGGAGCACCGAACATACCTGCGGTTTATCACTTGTGCGACATACATTTCTAACAGTTTCATTTGTTCATTCTTATGTCTATTTAATTATAGCAGAACTTAATAGCCGTATCAAGTGTTGAGCTGAAAATACGTTCGGTTACACATTTCGGACGCAAACAAAAATTAGCATATTATAAATAACAAAAAAAAAACATTTAGCTTACTCAAGTACATCTAAAATATTATTCACATCTACAGCCGTAGGTTCATACATGCGGTAATTTTATTAGTAAAGAAGACCTGATATGTTCAATAGTTTGTCTTTCACAGAAACACTAGCAGCACACTTCCCCGGCTCATACTTAGGCCAGTCTGGCGCAAGCTCGGGTCAGGCTTCAGCCAAGCTGACTCTAGCTCGCGCCAATCTGGCCCAAGCCTGGGCCGACGAAGTGTGCAACTTGGGAATAGTTGGAGAATTCACCTGAGTAGAATTGCCATCAGTAATAATGTGCCATTGAACGAAAAAGCTATTTTGTTGTCCACTTGTATAGGAAATGTATTAAATAAAAAAAAACTTTCTCTAAAAACACTTTGCTACGCTATTTTTACGTCTGTAGACCACTCATCTCTATTGTAGTAGGTGGTATCATGGATCGAGGCTTTTCTTGCTGGGGTCAAGCGGCACCACTGCCAGCCATCGCTTGACACCAGCTAATGCATAGGACTCGGAGAGAAACGGGAAAACCTCAATTTTTTTAATTTATTATGTTGTCCTCGACGATGAAACTTCTATTGTGTTTTCCGAAAAAGATGCTTAATATCAAGGGCGGTAATATCAAAAGTGCACCAATTTTTTTAAAATAAATGTCTTGTGGTTGAGGGTCGAGGGTTGCGACTTTCTTGGCCATAAACTGTGATGCCGTTCTATGAGACGAGGTTTGCCGAGAGTCAATGTGGTGTCGTTCGGGATCTCGAAGTCATCAGCGCTTAGTAGACTATAAGTTACAAGGCATTGACTTGGGACATTCACATCGCTTGAAGCGCTTTTACAGAGTACTTCGAGTGCAAGCCTTTGCTTTGAACTATATTGAGGATTTCTGCGACGAACTGAAACTCGAAGCGTGTCGTTCATTTGTTGAACGTGCCATTTGTTTAGAAACGGAAATAAGCGACGGCGGCAAAGTCGGTGGTGCTTTGGCACATTTGATTTTTTTTTTATCGGTGTTCGGTCACTCGACAAATATTGACTCGGTCTCGAAACACCAGATATAATGATCCCTGCACATCCTAAAATATTTGCCTTCGAGAACCGCGTAAAATATGGCTACTTTTCTTGGTTTCTCCCGTAGACTTCCGTGTATTGACTGGTGTCAAGCAAAGGTCGGCGGTGGTGCCACCGACGGGCTCCCCATTCCCGATCCAGTCTACTACAATAGAGATCGGTGCACTAAACACATTTATCAATAGTTGCGATTCCAATATGTCGCCATGCTGATCCAAAATAATAGCAGTATTTGGTACCGCACCTAGGGACGCCGAACTCCACAATTAATTTAAGTCTGTAATTTGCCTATTTTGTATCACATAAATTGACGTTTCTTAAAAAAAATATATTTGGACCAATATTTACGTCGTGGATTTCCTTTTGAGTGAGGAACAATTCTAAAACGTGTTTTTCTTTAGCACGTCGTCCCAAAATAAACGCACCAAGTAGAAGCCTGTCGCGATACTCTATGTATTTCGAACTAAATTTTGCTTTGTTGTTTTATACGTGTTTCATCCAAAACATTTGAAAATGAAACCTTTTGTTTATTCAGTGTTTTCTAAAAAAATTCGGGAGTGGGATGCAGATAAAAGTATACTAGCGGCATTTCTGCTCGGTTTCGATCAGTATTTCTTAAAGTTATATAAAAATTAATTATTAGAAATCGTTAGGACCGCAGTGTCGCATTAAACATTGAAGGATCAAGCGTCAGCACGAAATATAGCTACCTATATTTCAGCACGTCACAAAAACTGGAAAGATACAATGCTCAACAAACAAACAAAGAAGGTCTTTTGGGGGGTATTGTCGGGCGGCATGGGTTTTCTTAAGAGGGAAGGATCCTCGATGTTGGCGAAAGCAATCTGTTATGACCACGCTCGACAACTCGTGTCATTGTTCTTTCATCAGGAGCACGCGGCGTCCTTTACTGAGGCGTTACCGTCCACCCGGGTCCGGCCTTGAACGAAAGAAAACAGTTGGAGTAACTGAATATCCGATACTAGGCAAGAATGAACAACGCTAACATATAGACAAAAAGGTAGGGTTTAGTAACTCAGGCAGTGTGTGAAACCACGCGTGTGGCATTGTAAGTGCATGCAGCAAAGAATAACAATGTCTTTTACCCTGTGGAATAACGTTACAATGCGAATTATAGAAACAAAACCTGTAAAACAATAAGAGTAATTCAAGCCTTAAATATATTTTTGTAGTGAAAAAAGATAAAACTCACAAATAAATTAGGTAAGCTTAAACTGATACTTTAACAAAGTGAGCGTACTGTTTATGGTTACGTTTATTTTTCATTCAACTTAGCATTTTGATTTAAAAAAATGTAAATCAAGCAGTCATCATTCGAAACAACTTTGGCGGAAAGTTCGCCCAGTGACCAGCGCTGAGAAAGAGCAGGGCATGAAGTTCACTTCTAGAAGCACTGATCCACTGGATAGCTTACGTAAATAATAGACCATCTACGAGGCCCAAGGGAGTCGGCAGCATTTGCCTGAATAGCAAAACGACTGCTTTGCGAGTGACGGACAAAGCTCGCTTTGATCGCGGTCGGAGACGTATTGCGATTGGAACATGTATGAATAAAAATGCGCGAATTCAAATCTTGTCCATCTGTCATTTGCAAGGTAACGACCTCTAGACTGGTTACAGCTTTAGCTGTGTCACCATATGGTATTGACTTGCTATTGATGTTTCTGTTTTATAAATTTCTAGATATATTAACGGCAACGAGAAACTGAGGTCAAAATATGACTGGTATCGGGGAGTGCAGGAGAAAGGCTTCACTTTTTATAAATTACCGTTTCATTGTCATTTGTACAATTTATGATTTTATTGAAGTTATGATTTGTAAAGAAAAATCAGAACCACTCCTTTTTTTATTTCAGTCCAACTGAAAAGTCATCGCAGATTGTCACTGCCCGGGATATTGCTCCTGCTTTTGGGGTAAAAATACTAGATCAGTTAATGTAAGAAAAATAGCGTATGCGTAATATCCCAAGCAGCACAGAGTTGGACAAGCATTGGCCAATGGCTGGCAATGATCCTTTGGACAATGGCAAGAGCGTCGCCAGAGATTGGCCAATGAATGACCACTCTTTGGCCGCTGGCCACAAGACCATCCCCAGCCATTGGCCATGCTTGGCCGAATTCCGTGCTGCTTGGGATGGTACACAAAACAATGGTAATTGCTCAATACAGGTTTTTCATTGGTCTGGCAGAAGTTTGCGTCCCATACCCAATGATTAGTTTGCATCCACCAACATGCTTAGGTCCACACTCGTCAAACGGTGAAATGGCCTAATACTTAAAAAGAAGCAGATTTATTTTAAGAAGATCAATAACCAAAGAGGGCTTAAATTTCTAGCGGCACTAGATTCTATGGTCTCATTTTATATTTCCAGCCACTGTGAAATGCGCCGGATCTCATTTTACCGCAGTTCAATTGATCATTTACTGGTGTGAATGAAACAAATTTGCAGTGTTTTACTTTGACATGAAAATAATTTACGTATTAACCATAGCTCAGTCTCTGCTTACAAGTAACCCTAGTGGTCCGGACAAGATGGCAGTGTTTCAGAGCATGCCATTTTCCTGTTCAATGAGGAAAATGGGCCAGGTCCGCGTATCTGACGGCATTTATTCTAATGCATTCGGAGGCTTCCTCGGCTGCCGCTCCCTTGCTCAGAATGAAGACAAAAATGACTTATAATTATTGTCACTGGAACGTTGGCATTTGGTCCGAAACCCCTACCACAGCTTTTGAACTGAGACTGGGAGTTAAACAAGGTATACAGTTTATTTTTGCGGTAAAAACGACAGTTTTCTAAGCAGACATGAGGTTTGTGGCGCTCGTAACGTCACACGTGATGTCACGTGTGACGTGACTAGTGGCCGTTGTGACGTCACTCGTGGTCCTTGTGACGTTACACGTGACGTCACGCGGTTACGCCGACGGCAACGCCACTCAACCCGGAAATAACCGCCTAAGAGCTGCACTGTAAAAAGAACATAGCGACCGAAGTACTACGATCAGAGTAATAGTACGAACGAGGCTACTCAAAATTTTTATTATGCTAAAACTATTTATTTTCGTAGTCTCAAACCAGTAAAGTAGCCATTGCTGTAATCACAAAATAATCATATTGATTTCTATTTTTTTAAATGTGCCTTCTTTACCGCAATTTTGTGAAACTGTTCCAAACACTTACATTCCTCTTTTTATCGCAGATTTGCGTTGAACACAGCTTTCTATGCCAACATTTTTAATTAAAAAAGAGAATTTGAACGGAGACGACAATCGAGTGAGAAAGTGACCATATCCAAAAACGTTAGAGAACATTTAAGAGACATATTGCATTGGGCATGCTTCTCCACAACGTGACTTCTGATGCGGAAATGCCACCTCCGAGAGCGGCTAAGAGCTGCCGCATGCGCTGCGCTTATAGCGTCGGTGCAACGATTGAGACCGCTCTCGGACCCGATGTGCACCGGGAGCTGCGTGACGCTACAAATGGAACATTTCGTGTGGTTTCTACATTTTTGTTTGGTATACTATCTTTTTACGTTGAGTTCAAGTATTATAATGCTCTTTAAGTAGTGAGCACACACTAAACGTTTCGGTCCGCTAGGTATACCTTTTAGAAACAGGAGAAGAAATATAAAATGTGCTTCGATGACATGCTAGAAATGTTTGTTGTACGGGGGTTTCCACCACTGAAAAACTTGCCTCAGTATGTTGCAAAACATTGCGTCAGTGAATCATTTTTTTTTCGGTCAACCGAATACTTTGGCCTGGCTGTAACCGTGAGTAAGTTTCAACTATAAATTAATTTACATTTTGAAGACATTTTACAGGCACTTTGGATGGACATTAATAAGAACGCCTGCAAACATTTCGGAAAGAAGGATGGCGGCTTCTCCATGACAAACTGAACATACCTACTCTGACACAGGGTAGATGCTTCGCGCAGAAGCTACAAAAAATATTCCATAATATCTATCATTCCTGTAATAACTGATAGTTTTTTTTTGTATTTCAAAATTTGCGGCAACAATAATCACACGGCAAAGATTCGGAGAAAGAGAAACACATTGCTGCTTTCAATGGTTTAACATTCGACTGGTTACGCTACACTATCGACATATCGTATATTTTCTTTTCTGGGATGCTGCTTTAAGAATAGTTTAACAACAGTTTGTAACATAAGGCTGAATAACCATATCGTTAAGAATTACAATTTTAATATATAAGTAATACCATTGCATTTTGTATGGCCATAACGTTTTAATGTATGCTAGGTTCGAGCCATGTCGATTTATGTAGCCTAAACTTTGGTTATTTCTTTATTTGTTAGCACATAGGTTTTCAATGTCTTCTATAAACATAAATAAATTAACGAACAGTTAACTTATAATGATAATTTCTCCAACAACTTGTGATGATGCTTAGCAGCAACTACCCACGTCAAGTCGCTCATTTACAAGAAATGAAGCCTCGTGGGTTTTTTTTCCCTCAGCATTCCATCCTATGGCACGAGGAGATCCTTAAAGCATATCTCAGAGGGGTTCCAAAGCTAGTCACATGTTTTCTCGTTATCTGTCCCTGACAACCGATAAGATCACAAAGCCGAGAGGCCCGATTGGTTCCCGCCGATGCCAAGTCTAAATACTCTTTCGTTGACACACGAGTCAATGAGGATCGTGACAACAGAAACTGAATTGAAAAGGTGACATTCCTCGTGCTCTTTCCTCGGGAGTGGTTCCCCTTCGTACGAATCCGTCGTGTCGCTTAGGACAATCCTGGACTAAAAGGAAATGGTCCAATGGAATACGATGTTCATTTTCTCTGCCTTTCTTATACGGAGGACCGTCTTCCATACCTCTATTTTAAATATACTCTGTGAGCCCCTACATGAGAAGACATTCAAGGACGAATGCCCCCAAAAAAGTGCAGAAACAGTCTGTGTCAAAAGCGCAGCTCTTAGGCGCCCGTTTCCGGGTTGAGCGGCATCGCCATCGGCGTCGGCGTAACCGCGTGGCGTCACACGTGACGTCATGAGGGCCACGCGTGACGTCACGAGGATGATGACTGACATCACGAGGCGGACTAGTGACGTCACGTGTGACATCAATGAGGGCCATGAGTGACGTCACGAAGGTCACGTTTGACATCACGAAGGTCACCAGTGACGTCACGAGGGCCACAAGTGGCGTCACGTGGGTCGCCAGTGACGTCACGAGGGTCACCAGTGAAATCACGATGGCCATGATTGACGTCACGAGGGTCGCACTTACGTCACGAGGGTCACGTGTGACGTCACGAGGGTCACTAGTGACGTCACGAAAGGTCACCAGTGACGTCTAAAGGATCACGAGGTCCACGATTCACGTCACGAGGGTCGGGTGTAATGTCACGAGGGTCACGAGTCAAGTCACCCTTGTGAAATCACAGGGGCATACCCTCCCCTCCCTCCTCCTCCTCAAGAACTGCGCTCCAATTCGGCATTACAGAGAATTGTAAACGTCTTTCATTTTTTTATTCTAAAATACCTGTCTGCAAAAAATAGTATGATCTGAACTGCATGTGTATAAACCATTTGTTTTTTGTGCTTGTTTTGCAGATAATGAAACGTAGATCTACCGACGCCTCTCGGTAGGGTGCATTTTCAGATCACAGCAACCAGTGCTGTTTTCTGCGGTTATTACTTTGTGTATCAGAATTGTGAATTAACCGAAACTGCTAATCTCAATTCGCAGCATTATGGTTGACCATCAACCAAAAAGACACTGTTTTGAATTAACTAATTAATCAATTGATGTAAATAGGTTTATTTTCAAAAAACGACTGACGAAAAATATATTCATTTGCAGGCTCTGTAACCGGGGAAACAAAGACAAGCTTACACAAATAGGGCATCCAGTTTGCGTTTAGAGTTGCGTGTTGCTTTTGTTCGTTTTTTTTTTTTTTAACTTTGTTTTTCAAGCGTTTTCTCAATTAGTAGTACTTGTCGTTATGTTGCGCGAGGCTTCATTTTTGTTAGTGCAGACACAGATTTCTGAAGCGCCACGCTTACGAGTCTTAATTGTTGGTATGACTATGAAAATGAAATTCCAAGGACACCTAAGTACTTCTCATGAGTTGTGAATGCGAAAGTATCCCTGGCTCGATGGTGACTGCAGCACCGCTCGGTGAGCCAGCGGCGGGAGTGTAAAGCTCGCCGCCGCGCCGGGACTGCCAACCTCGGCGCGGCGCGTGCTGAAATCAGGTGTCCTCTCATCATCATCAACTCCCGAGCTGCGGGTACCGGTTGACGACGTTAGACCTCAAAGCGTAACGTTAGGCCTAAAGTTAGGCCAGCATATACCCGCGTCCCCCTTCTCACGTCAAACAGCTGCACGTATAGGCTTTCGACGTTAGACCTCAAAGCGCACCGATAGGCCTAACGGTAGGACTAACATAAGGCCAGCGCATACCTGCGTTCCCTCCTACCTCTGCGCCGCCAGCAGTTTGGCTGGCTTCTTAGCAACGATGACGCCGTTGCTATGGAGCCACATCACGCGCCCCAATCCTTGGGAATTTAGGTTCCGCTTCGCTCAGGGAAATTTGGGTGCCGCTTTTTGCTGCTACAGACGAAATTTAGGTGCCGTTTCGCTCAGCCAATGGGAATTTAGGTGCCGCTTATCGCTGCTACAGGCAAGGATAACGCCGGTCACACTCAGGTAACGCCGGTTTGCTCCGTAAGATAGTTTATGCTTTCACATTAAAACATTTTTACGTGCCCAGGTGGCTTCTATAAAGATGGTTTCAGCAGTGAGGGATGATATGTAAAATAATCAACAAACACCTCGGTAAAGCTACCTCCAATTTTCGCTGACACTTTTTTTTGTCGCTACCCATCAAGTTAATGAACAAATTGTCATCCTCGACAAATGGTGCAATAAGAAGCAACTGACTGAAATAATTGTATTCTACGTTTAACAAACCTGGAGGTAAGTGACATTTGACTAGTTGAGCGCGATGCAACAAAATACTTTCAGCTAATAAAAGATCCGGATATAACGAATTTACTCAACTGATGTGTGTGTTTTTGCACAACATGATGACGATCAAAACTTTAGCTTATCGTCGGTGTTATTTTATGTATATGCCAGTACCGAAGCAGTGTAATGAAGAGAGGTACAAGCGTTCGCACAAAGAAATGTATCGTTGACTCCACATGCTTTTTTTAAAAAAAGGTGGCGTGGCTTTGCACTACAAATATGTCGGTTTGGAAATACCATAATTGCATGAAATTAATTGAACTGTTTATCGTCAACTTCAAGCAAAATGGAGTCTGAAAAACATAGCCAAAAGGGTCTGAATTCATTTCTTTCTAATTTGAGGGCAAAATATACTTTATGTTAGCATCCCCAAATATCTCGTATTCGCAAATCTTGAGTCATGTAGAATTAGCATGTAAATGTAATGCACTCATTACGTGCGAGGGGCGTACAGGGTGTCTGTGTTTTGTCACTTCATGTCTTACGTGCGAGGAGCGTTCAGAACATTTTGTGGTACCATGCAAGTGTGTACTTTATTTAATGTGTTATGTGAATAATTTGGAGACTGCTCAAAAGAGCTAATCGAAACAATGTCGTTGAAATTATCTACTATACGAAACAAACCTGTACAAAAATTACTTTTTAGAGAATATTTGTGTGGTAGCATACTCAACAAACACTCCTTCATTGTAGTCTCTGAAATGAAGTATGTTATGACTTTGCTGTTTGAGCTGTATATTTTTTTTACGCCACCTTTAGCTTTTATTTACATAAAATGTGATATTCATTGTGTGCTATTAAGCCTCTAGTACCATATTGTGTCCCTACCTTTTTAGAGTAGGTAATAAATAAGATATTAAGAGCGTGGGTCAAAAACCTCGCCCCACACAAATCACAACGTTGTGTCACAATGCAAATCGTCCATCATTCCGACAGTCTACTGGGATGTAAAAATGGCTTTACAAACAGCTCTAGACTGCCTCTACTTGTAATCTTTTGAAATACATCTGCACTTAAAGTCTGCTTTTCAGGACTGCAGATAAATATTTTGTGATACATTGTCGAGCTTAGTGTATTATTCCAAAGCGTAAATGTCCCTGCCTGTGATAACAAATTGTTTGTGAACGAAAACGTCTTTCGATAGGAATTACATTATAAAAGCAAGTTCTTTATTACTTCCCAACTTTGAGTTTTTAAAACAAAAACTGCTAAAAGCATTTTTCAACCACAGCGTGGAATTATGCAAAGCTCAAGTAAAGACTATGATCTTTCACATATTATATTAATCCCCACCAAAATTCAAAAAGGGGAATTCTCAGGATATGTAATACTCTAGCTGGATGCTGGTGACACAAGAACAGAGTATGCGTGTGGTACATTTACCACTGAGTTACACAGTCAACTATACGACACCTGTGTTTTATTACACCAACGGTTCCGATGTTGTTTATTGTTACTTAAGTGCGACAGCTTCAACATTTCATGAGAAGTCTAGCCGGAACTTGTACTTCGCAATGCTTGCTTAAACAGTCAGGGAATACTTACGCTGCAGCAGGGAAACTTGGAAAGCACATGGCGTTGCTGTTATCGCCAAAATCCCAAACGGCTGAGGTAAGCACAATTCTTCTTATTTACTTCTGAATTATCTCATAAGAACGTAAAACGCTGGAACGCTATAACCTAAAACGCTAGAACTTGCTAAGAGAAAACCAACAACAAAGTATGTTTGTCGACCTACAAAACTTTGTTCTATACGTCAGATGCAGGAACTTTCTTCATCACAAAACTTTCTTCATCACAAGCTTATAAAATAGCCAAAATAAATCTTCATATTTAACGCATACACAAAAATATGCAAATAAAACAAAGATGCCTGCTGACCGCCGCACTTGACCCCATGTTCTAAGAGATTAGTGATTCAAATATTAGTTTAATAAATAGAGGCATATTGTGCGATCGTCAAAGGTATTCCAATTAAACGGTGCTTTCATGGGCTAAACACAATGATTGTACAAAAGCAAGAAACCCTAACCATAACAAATAACTGAACACAGAGAATATTAATGGGAGAACACAGCTATAATTACCAGGTTGGATTTAATTTTACTTCCTCATATATGAGCCGTGAGAGCTAAAGCCAAGTAAGAAATGGGTGGTTTCGTAAGTACCATAATGGCAGTCATATAAAGACGGTGTTTTAGCTGTTTGCCAGAATACCGGCTGTTAGTCAATGTGCAGAGCCCTAAAAGCTTCTCTTTGTTCAGACGTTTTTTGAAGCGGAACATCTTAAAAGACTTAAAAGATTGAGTTGGGAAACTAATCCAAAATAAAAATTAATCGCATATTTTATATTTTTGCATGATTCCAACAGCTGCGGTAATCAAGAAAAAGACACTAAATAACAAAACAAAATCCAGCCGTTTTATAGGATCAATTTTCATTCAAAATGCGTTATCTATATGAACATAGTAAAAATAACCCGAGACTGGGAAAAAGGGTGAACGGACAAACAGAAACGTCGCAAACATAGCTCAAACGCACCTTGCTTGAGACCTGTGTTTGTCCGTCCTTTGTTTTTCCCTGACTCGGGTTGTTTTTACCATGTTCAACTACTACCCACTTGTTTGCGCTCTAACCTTCTGTTCTGTACCAATATATAGCACGCGAATGATGGAACTAAAACAAAAAATTGAAAATTAATCAAAATAGCATATCTGGCACAAAAAGTTGTTCGTGATCAATCTATTAGAAAAGTAGGAATCAATTGTAGCTGAAAAAAAAAAGACAAGGAACATTAGTTTCTGCTGCCATTAGTTCAATAAATAACAAAAAAAAACATTTTTAATCTCATCAGAATCGAAACTGAAACACAAATATTTGTTTTATATTTTCTTGTTTTCTAACGAGCTGTGAGCGTTTGTAGCTTTCACCTATTTCATAATCCTCTAATGATTTGTGTTGATTCTGAAACAAAAATCATTGTACTCATACCTGGAAGTTTGTGTTTTGTCCGTCCCTTCTCGTTTTCTTCCTCAAGTTTAATTATCCTTACCAACCCGCTCGTTCTGTCACTAAAATACCACTTCTCCATTTTTTACTGAGATTTAAACAGGCATAACAAATCCTACGCTGTGTTATGATTAGTCAACACCGCGAGAAAAGGAAGTTTAGAATTAACTTTAATATATGTACCTTGAATCTAAAGTCATAGATGGCATTGAGAAATCGTGAAATGTATTGTTTTCCTAATGATAATAGCATTTAAGAACAACTTCTAAATAAAACAATACCCAATGATAAAATCTAAATTCATTTCGAAAGATGCGATATTTCTGCAAAAAATTAATAATCTTGAATATAAAACTCGAACCGAGACACGCTTTGACTAAGTCTAAATCTGAGAGCGGATTGTGATTTCCCAATAATACCGACGTTTTCTTGCAAGTTATTTTATACTTTTTTGTGTGTGTGTGTGTGGGCACAAAACTTGCGTTGCCGTCTGTCATACTTTAATCCGCGTTCCGATGGTAAAAAGTATGTGTATGTCTCGTTTTGACAGTTGGAGTCGCGATCGAATTTCTGGTGTAGCATGCATCAGTGCAAGCCGCGTGCCCTAGATGATATTTCACTGACACCTAAAGATCGTTCATGGAAACGAGTTAAATGTATAAAGCTCCTTTTAACGTTTTTGTATAAGTGCTTCTTATTTTATTTGCTGAGCGCTCAGCCAATCGCTGAGAACGGTTCTTGAAGAAGCAGACGTTAATATTTAAGAAATTCCGCTCGTGATATATGATAAGCATAGTGTGTTTTTTAGTGGGGTGCTATTTATATTCTTATTGAAGCACAAGCCCATTGATCTAATAATCGATAATTAAATTAAAGATGATCCTGAAATCTTCAGACACTTAAGCTGCTGTTTCAATTTACGTGGCAAGTTTCTATAGTCATGAATTATCCATGATAATTAAGAGCTGGGATCGTGTAACATAACCTCGCAGTCTTGTTTCCACTCCACGCAAACCTAAAGTCACTCGGTGTGGTCCTCGCATTTTGGTTGGTCACGTCACTTTCAACATTCGGAAACCCATACTTCCAGAATAAATCATGGGTGGGTAATACTGACGTTAAAGCGCCAGTATCAATGAAGTCCGAAAGCAAAAGCGCCTCCGACGTATCTCCAGCGAATGACGAGGCACAAATTTATTTTATAAAAAGAAACAACCCACATAAGTCACATTTAATAAATAAGGGTCATGGTTTCGCATGAAACATTTGTCACCTTGAGAGTGTTCCCGATCGCAGTATTCTCAATTTCGTGGTGCCATTTCGCACCTACCTTGCTCTGTCATGTGATCCTGCTAATACCAGCAACTATGATACAATAAAAATGTCAGATAAAAAGTGTCCTCAACATAACAAATTTATAAATTTTGTAGCTTCCAATGGGGGGTCAAACGACACAACGCAGTAAAGTTTTGTTTGTCGATTGAAATCAAAGAAACCAGCTCGCTGCTGTTTCAGTTATTTTTTTTTAACTCGACTTAAAAGTAATTTTTTGCTTTCAGGGCCATATTAAAACCACATGCGATTCAGTCTTCAATACAATGAACCTCACTTAGGCATTAAATACGAGTACTGCCTCGTGCCGACATTTAAGATACTGTTCGGCAAACTCAGCAAAGCAAGCCGGTGTTTGAGCAGCGTTCAAGTCGAGATAAATCCTATTCCGCCATTGGTTAGGACAGCATGCCTTCTTTCGTTTGCCTTGAACTTTGGTCGCAGGGGTCCGTTTTATCCGTGTCGCCTTGTACCCGGATCTTATCAGACGATTTTGCAAAATAGTGTGGTTGATTCTTTTTTGTACGAAGAGTTTGCAAAAGTTGATTCAAGTAAAAGGCAACACTATACTGGTGCGTTAAAAGAATCGAAAGGCGTTAAAAATAGACAATATTTTAACTAAAACCCATAAGTAGAGGTAAGCAAATAATACACGCTTACTACATAACTATGAGGAGTTTTCTATATAGTAAAAATACATTATCACATATAGTTATACATTTATTTTGCGGAACTCTAGACGTGCTGAAGTCTCCAAGTGTACAATTGGTGTAGTAAGCGTCGACCCCTAACGCCTAAACGGGCAAAAAGTACTTGGCATTCGTTGCTTATGTCGGGTCTTGACTGGGACTTAATTGACTCGGCTTACGCGACAGTCAAACACTAGAACATAAGCAAATATTCAGCTCATGCAATTTAATTTACTGATGTTTATTTAAAAAAAAAACTTGACTGCAATCAGAATTTGCGTGCCTGTGTGAAACGTGCAGTTGCTCTTTTTAATTATATTTTAAACACTCACTTTAATTCAAATGGTTTTTGGTTTGTTTATGAAATCTTGGATTACGGATTTACATCCGGTAAGATCAGTCGTTCGAAAACTATGAAAAACTAACCCTCGAGCAGTGCAACTCCTTCTTCGCATTTCTCGTCAGCAACGCCAACAAAAAATACACATAAAAACGGATATTTTGACCAAAAGCCTGATCCAACCGCGCATACAACTATGGAGTAAAATAAAGGTCAGTTCCTGAAGACGACTGCTAAAATATTGCTGATATTATGGTTGCCGACATCAGCTGCTTGGCTTGATATAGAAGTGTTTCTTATACGCGGAAATGGGCGGTTTAAATTCGGAAGTATTTTAGCCAGATTGGCACGAAGTGGCCCGACAAATTACTTTTAAAAAAAGCAAAGTTACCCAACAGTGATTTTGGAAGAACGCCCCACTGTCGTGACTGCAGACCCGTCTGGAAGATCGCGTCAGACAAACAAATGAAACGAAGTGCGTAGTTGCCGACATGCAGCGTTTGACTTCATTTAAGCCAAAACGAATTCGCAGAGTGCTTGTGTTCGATCGCTTTCTCGTTTTCGAAGTCAAACGTAATGAGCTTGTCTGGTATATTTAGCCTGGTTTAGTTTTGTAAAACGAAAGCAGTGAACACAAATATTTTTATATCTTTTGACAAAGCATAGGACATAGTCTTACCAATCATATGATAGATGTCATACGCCTGTCTAAAGGTTTCCGGTGATCTTCGAAGTGTTTCTCTCAAAAAAGAGGAGCATTTGTTAAAAGGACGTGGCTGAACAGAAGGGGCGAACCACTAACGCTCACCGTGATTGTCGGTCAATGACCCGCCAGAAGAGAGAGGACAAAATTCGCCTAAAAAAAAAAGTCAGGTGGGATTTTTCGGCTGCGACTGAAGAGTGAGTGAAAGATAGAGAGATAGAGGTTTGTTTCAATTTAATAAAAAAAATATGACTTTCCTAGAAGAAACGTCAGTATTCTATCGCGCATTTCGATGTAACATGCAGCGAAACACCACAGAAATAGCCCCATTTTTTTTTTTAGAAACATTAGGCAATTCTTTTGAATATAAAATCATTTTCTCCGGGAGGTTCCCTCGTCATTGTATTTCAGCTGTTGCTGTTTTTAGTAATTTTAGAAGCCTGTGTAGAGGTGTGGGTTGCGCCATTGAAAGTTAGCGAACATAAGAACAAAAGTATTTTCATGTAGATTTATTATGTAATCAATGATTTAAATATTTATTATTATATGTCCTCAATTCAGCTCACCAACAGAAGCCAGAATGTGTCTGCCGTTTTACAGGTTGTTACGGCAGACTCGATAGACTCGTTGTACCGAGTCTACACGTTAAAATGTTACAACATCTTGGATATTGTTACGTTTTCGTAACATCACTGACAAAGCTCGCAGTATACTCAGTAGTAGTTCCATGTCCCAAATGCGGGGCTCCTCGTTAGAATCTCTCAATATTTAGCTCTGTTTATATTACTGGTTTGTGGGTTATGTACAATCCAACAACACATGAAGCAAGGCTTCTGCTGCTGAAAGTGCACTGGAAGTCGTGCTTGCTGTGCGAGTCATGTACGACTCCTGTTTCGCTTCCTGTGCGCATCGGCTTTACGAAGGGAGCATCGACTTTCCGAGCGTTTCCCTTTCCTTATTTTGCGGCTCAAACAGCACCTCAGTGACAACAAAATTTCGGAAATTAAAAAAGTTATGTGACCTTACATACTGTCAAGTAATATTTCGATAAACCTGCAGCCGCAATGAATCTCGTAGCGGCTTTTATTTAGGGAGGAAGGCGCGAAAGCTAATCTTTACTCACGTATTTCGGAAAGTTTTTTTTTTTTTTTTCTACTTGCGCACCAATCATTGAGCTCAACGGTCTCACCTCTCGACCACGCATGCTTATGTTTGTATGAGTCTCTCGCCATTGTATCAAGTGTTCAGTTCGATTTTCGTAGAAGGACTAATTACAAATGCCTTGTTACCAAAGATACTGTAAAGTTTTGTGTTTGATATGAAATTGGGATTTAAGTTATTAGATCTTACTGAATTGAATGTTCCCAATATTCAGATTTATCAAACACAAGCCAAACTAACGATATCTTGCAAACGTCTGGGTATATTTCCGTTTTTGTATACTTTATTTCCTACAAATTCTCATGGTTTTGAGTCAAAGCAACCAATATTAATGTTCTTCAAAGCACATATTAAGTTGTATGCATTTGCCTACATTTTAAAAATATTTATTATACTAAATTAAATTACACATTTGGAAGTGCAAGTATCACACTCATATTCTTTCCTGAAACGAGGACGGTACTGTGCAAAAAAGACATTAGTATACAAAAGACAGAATTCCCCTGGAAATCCCGTTATGAAATTCATTGTTTTGAAACTGATACGTCTAATAATAATAATGAAGGCGTTAATATCTAACAAACTTGAGATTTGATTTGAGATAAATGAGTAAGTGAGTGAGTGAAACAGTCGATTAATTAGTGTAATCCTATTATGCCTAACTGCATCAAATAAATAAAATCACCTGATCCTGGGTGGTAACTTCTGTAACATCAAGTCCAAAATGTGCCTGTCAAACATATGCGGTTTGATGCTGAAACAACTAAGTTGCAGCTCAGATATATTTCCAGTGTATTACTTGTTTTCCCCACTTTCAGAGGAGGGGGGGGGGGGGGGACCTTCACGCATTCATAAATATTACCGCGAGGCGATGTAACGATGTTCTTTTCCATGTTCGTTATCATGCTTGTTCAAAGTCCCTCTAACGAACCAACGGTCCCGGTCCCTGGCATTGTTACTTTCTAGCTTTTCCTCATATGAAAGAGAGAAGACAACCTTGTGACGCAACATAGCAGTAAAATAGCCCATAGTCGCGAGTCACCGATTCACTTCACTCGTGGAAAAAAAACAACGTGACAGCATCAGACGCCGCCGAATAAAAGGCCACCTTAAGCAAGGGTGCATGTCCGCGAAGTCAGCAGCGTCGAGCCGGCAAAACTGGGTTAATGAGAATTGTTTGTGTTTGCCAACTTTCCCCCCTTCTCTCATTGGGGTTGGACAGTCCCTAATATTCTCTCTCAGAGAACCAAACAAACGGTTTGCCGTCCTACAATCGCCGGAGCAAGCGAGCGTTGTAGTCGGTTACAAAGAGAATCAAGATTTATGTTCGATGCGATTCGTGGCTGGTCACCGAGGTTTTGTGAAGAGTAGAAAAAGATTTTTCTAGAGAGCGAAACATTCTAGGGATTACTTCTCAGTTGCGAGTAGCATCGAGCATTTTTTGCTGTCTTTCGTAAAAAAATGCTGACGGGTAGGCTTCGGCTTGATCGGTTCCTTTGGTCAATTAGAATAACTGATACAATAGAGAACAGTACACAAAACATTGCGCGTGCATAGGATCATGCACACGTCTGCTAAAAGGAATCCGTACGATAACGTAATAGAAAAACCGTTTCTGAATATTATTTTTTGTTTAAATGTACATTACTGTTCAAAAACACGGATGATAAGAGACAGAAAAACCGCACGGGCGGGTATCGCACGCCCAGGTTTGTGCCTTTTGCACGAGTGGTAACTTTAACGCGCTAACGCGTTCCGCATGCGCTTCATGTCTTTCGAAAATTTATTAATTTAGTGGTTTTAGATTAAGCTTAGCAAGGTTCTAATATTAACCATGAGTTTATCTTCAAAAATTAAAATGTTAATTAATAATTTAGTTCATTAGACAACTTATTGTGATTATAGGATTTTTATATAATCTGCCCTTAGCGGTGTAACTCATCTGCACAAACTAAATGAATATTGCCTTCACGAGATATTTAGGGTGTCTCTAAAGCCAATACAGAACACTCTTTATATACGCCACATATGTAAACCAACATATTCTAATCACAGTCTCTCTTCTTTGCGCCTTTTTGTCCGCACAAACAATATTTGTATTGCTTAGCATTTTTGTGTTTACCTCAGGCAGTTGCAAGAAACACGTGAAAAACCTCAAGTGAAAGAAACGGATCACCCAATCTATTCGGGCTTGTGCGAGATGCCGTATTATATGAAGCAAAAACAAAACGCACCTAGAAACGGTTCAAAAGAAAAATATTACATGATCCGCCCAACTTGACAGTTTAATAAGATCATTCAGACTATTCATTTTTACAAATCAGAGTGCTCGGTTTACACCACGATGATAACGATTTGAAAAAAAAAAAAAAACTAATGGTGAAGGATAATGCGTGACCCTACATGAAGACGATACTGGAAGTGCAGATTTGAATTCCTTCGGTAATAGGTGGGTACACACATAAAAAAGAAACGGCGAGTTACATAACATATTTCGTTGGAAGTGAATGGTCTACGTTTTTGTGCAAAAGGACAAACTAAAAACGCGCATGCAACTTTATTCCTACAGTCATAATAAAACACTTTTATAACCAAGACTAAATATATTGCGTATGTAACGAGTGATTTTTGCAACGAATTCGCATTTAATTGTCGTGACGGGATTTCAAATTTATTTCAGATCGCAAAAAATATAATATATTTCTGTTTTAAAATTTCACAGCGCTGCGAATTGAACCAGAAAAAATATTGCTTTCAAAATTAGGACTTTCCAAATGTTAGTAAAAAAATATAAAGGAATTGCCCTGAATAATATATTATACACGATATGAAATATAATATCAAAAAGGTGATGCAGCTTGAAAGCCATTTTATAAAAGGATAGAAAAATAGTTTTAGCAGATTTACACTTGCTCAGAAACTTTAAAATGAAAATATTTTGCATTCTCAGGTAGTGAAATATTGCCACCAATAAAATGGTTTCTGCCCGTTAGTGAAATGTAGTCACGCTTATTTTAGAAGGCGCGGTTAAATTGAAGCGTCAGTGTCAGTAACATCCAGTGGTTTTATGCTTGGGTCACTCTTGCGACTGCTTGTTTCTGTGGACGTCGTAGATATAACATATTCTTTGAGTAACTCCACACAATAGCGTGAAAAATGAGTGGGATGAAAACAGGCAAAAAAGAGGAGTTGGCGGTAGCGAAATGAATGCGCGAATAAGGACAGATAAATAAATGATAAAAAGAAAAGTAGCAGACACTTCGTCATCATCTCATTCTGATCGACAAAATTACTTCCGGCTGTCGTTTCCCATCTTTCGGATGGTTTTCATAGTAATAGCGAATGTTGCAGCAAAAAGACGGCTTCTTCAACAAAAATAGGCGAGAAGCGATTGCTACTGCTGCGTTTACTTCAGCAGAAGAGAGCATATGGCCGTCACCGTGAGAGAGCAGATTTCACAACAAAAAGAGGACAGAAAGTCTGGACAGGCAGCCTCTGATACGTGGCCAAAGATATAGATTATCTAAACCTTATGATTTTCAAAGTCGTCATTGACACAAAGGGAAATCTACGTTCCTCTTCATATAGCCAAATAAAAATTAGATTGAAATAAAAAAGGAGCGTGCATAACCTATTGTCCTCCCTCCTTGTTGCTTATTCTTTATTTTTTTAAGGCCGAAGCTTCCTACAACTATAAAAAAACACCTTGTTGTTCCCCAGTTTTGGGGGTTGACATCATGTAAAAAGATAATTTTTATATTTTTCTCTTTAAGTTTTACAACAAACCAAGGTTCCTGTTCTTTATTGTCAAATGTGCTGTCGGCTAAGAAAATTATATGTACCACAAATATTCAGCGATGCATGAACACTGCCTTCTTCCAAACAAACTAATCTGTCAGTCTTTTCAGCGCAACAGATTAACCATGATCGAGGTAACATTTACGCATTTTCTTGAGTTTTAGTTGGCTGGGAGGCATCCACTTTGAGACACTCTAAGAAACATAAAACTGGACATCATGTTCAAAATTGAAGCGGAAGATAGAGCACGGTATAAATTCAACTACGGAAGTTAGATTCTAAGAACTTCGAGAACTTGAGAAACATTGCAGCGCCTTTCTGCAGTTTCTTACAGCGCCATTTTTGGCGCTGTAAGAAACTTACAGCGCCATTGCTTTATGCGTGTATTGACGAGTTACTGAACAAGTGAGTTCATCCTGGAATTAATAAAAAAATTATAAACAACGCAAGTTTAAAAGAAAACACTTTTTCTTCGTTTTATATGAATCTACTCACTTTGTTCTTTTTTTTTTGTTTCTTAGAAAGAAAATTTCATCGAGAACATATATATTGCTCTGACGCAATGGTGATAAGACGCGGGATTGCCTGTTGGCCAATCGAACGCTGTCACCAAGTTTCGAAACTTTGTTCAATAGCTCTATTGTGTTTCAGAGTATCCAATTTGGTTGGGAGCAAGAACTTTTTCGGAGACTTCGTTAGAATTCTTGAAGCCAGTTTGATGAAGACGCGGTTCACTGCGTTCGAGGCATAGCTATAGAAAAATGCTTTTTAAAAACTGTGATGCGTTGGATATATCATAAAATGTTGAATACGTACGTCATGCATCATTCTGTAGGTAAAAGCATTCTTAAAAATAAAACAGAAAGTAGTTACAAGCCAATTTTCCAGAATGCAAATTAATAAGTATAAATGAAAATGTTTTTTGTTTCTATTTTGTAGTTTTGTCAGTAAAAATATTTAGCCGTAATAATGACTTTGCACGCGAGAATTCTACATAATGTTAGACAATAGGATAAGGCATTTAAACGAACGTACAATTTTCACTAGTGATTCGAGACTACTTTATGAAAAACGTGAAAGTTCTAATTGTGAAATTGTGAAGGTTCTAATTTAATAATTTAAAAATTTACCCTCAACTTGCTGCACCTATAAACAAAAACAAACAGCCTTTGTGGCGTCCCATAGTGCAGTAAAAATAAAAAAAAGGATTCATAACACTTACGATTTGCATGGCTTTAGCGTTTAATTTAAAAAAATGCTACCAAAGCCATCTAAACACCTGTCCACTAAAACAAAATGTTACATAAGCAAAATAAAATAGTGTAATCTTTTTTTCAGTTGCAAAGAGGCTGCATAAAAAATTAGCCCTTTATTGTTTTTCGCACTTTTACCTATTTCGTTATTCCCGTGCAAGCATTTGTATCTGAAACAATGTAGTTACGTAAGTAATTCGCAACTCAACAGAATTGTGCACAAAGGAGGTTCGGCGACGACCTAAATTTTCGCTAGCAGTAGGACGTATTCCACCCGTTTTATTTAAGCTATGCTGAACGATAGCTGCCTTTGTCTTTTAAAATCACTGATGAAATTGCTTTGGAACCTCCCATTTAAATGCAACGAGTTATATAGTCAATTACGCATTCTCGCGAGTCCAAACTATGCACTAAGTGAGAATAGAAGACTGACTTGTTGATTCAGCGAAAAAAGAAGCAAGCAGTTCCGTGTTAATAGCTCTTATCAACGTAAATTTGACATATGCTTGAAAACAATGAGGTGAAGATATGTAAGAGCTTTATCGAAGATGATATATATAATTGGCCTAAAATTAAGAGCAAGTTTTATAGCGCATTGTGCCATCGCGCAAATATTGATAAAATGACACATAGTGGTACTCCGTTAATTCCTTAAAAGTAATACCCCCGATTCAGTTTTAATTAAAAATATCAAGAGTCATTCCACTCTGTGATGGTGGATGACCAGCGAAGCTGTTTAGCATACGACACAGACATGGCGCAGAATTAACCGTATGCTCCATTAAAGTTGTCCAATTCAGCAGCATGGTACCTGCGTCTTTTTGATGCGTTCTCACCCCGCGAACTTCGTCGTCTTGCCTGGTGTACCGCATGCGCTTTACCGTTTTGTGCACGGCCTTCATCGGTGGTGTTTGCCGCCCGCCGCCACCGCCACTGATATTCTCGGCGCCATTTCCACCGTTGCTCTTCGTAGGCTCCTGGATCTGATGAAGGCCGGAATATGCGCGGCCTCCCCTCTACGACGAGAGATGAGATGTAAAATAGACCTATTCCTAAATGACCCAAGCATCAAAAAGACCGTAAGGAATGGCGTTCCACGCGCCGCACGTTCCGGCATTTGCAGCAGTAACTGTTCTAAAGCAAAAGCCTAAAAGAAATATCATATTGCACGCCCGGTCGTCAACGCTTTATTTCGGTTATTTAATTAGAATCTTTTATACGAGAAAGGCGTGCGTGTGTGGCACGTGCGGTGGTGCAAGCATAGTGTTTTTGGTCGCGCAAACTAAAAATCTACGTAACCGTAGCCATAAACAGCTTCGCTGTAAAAGTAGCTTCGAACCTTCTCAACATAAATGAGGATATGCTCGGCAAGGAGCAGCTCCTTCCTTGCTTTTCTATAAAGAATATACCCTAATTGAAATATCTTTAATAGTGCCTATTTAAAAGACTTCCCGTTTTCGGAATAAGCGCTCGCAAATACTTTTTTTCCCAATGAAAGTCGAGTTTGAAGAGCATTTAAGATTTAGGTGCTTGGTTTTATGGCGATTGGATGGACGGCCGGTGAGTCAATACATTCGGCATCGAGAATTCGAACAGTAGAATATTTGAGCCAGGGAGCTTTGACAGATGCACCAGATGTTTGCTTTGATGCTTCAGATTCGGTGGCAATGGTATAAACATTCTCCTCTCATTAAACTGTTTCTTTTTTTTATTTCAAAAACATGTGTTTTTGTGTGTTTTTTTTTTTTTTTGAGGGGGTGCAACTATTTTTTGTTTGCGCATTTTTTTCTTACAGATGTCTGAGATGCCTCTTTGTAAATTTCTAGCTAAACTGCGAAATGGGCTACGTTCCAGTAATTATTAAAGAAATTATTAATTTCACTTCAACTTAGGTTGCTGCTCAAAGGAGTGCGTAAAGTTTAATTATAATAAGCCTCTTTGTATGGCGGCACGGGCTTCAAAAAACAAGGCTGTCGTTAATAACATATTCATGCGACGTGCTACAAGTGAATTTACTGAGGTTTTATAATATATTTATATTATTTATTTTTACATATGAAGCATCTTAAACCACATCTCTTTGTCTTATATTTACTGCTAGTTAATGTTACTGCACGTGCTCGGTTCTGCAAGGCTTAATGTGCACGTGCTCGGTTCTGTAAGGCCTAAAACCCTATTATACTTTGCTGCAATTGTGTGATGGTCGCTAAAGAACTCTACTCACACATGACCGAACTCTGAATTTGCATATTTCATTCCAGGAAATAAACTCAAGGTTTTTCTGGACTAGGATTCCCTTAACGCAACTATTAACCATTATCATTAGTACCATAAACTCAAGATGTTTCTCGATGGCTGACGAACGATTCCAGAAATAACTTTTCACTGCTGCACTTCAAATAAAAAAAAAAACGTATGAAAAATTCGGAGGACGCTAAAGCATCGCCTTTAAGAGTGGAAAACGATAGCTTCATCGGGCCCCGTTGGCAACACCTCATTCGGCGTGCAAGCGTGGCTGGTCGGTTGTTTTAAATAATGACCTGGTGAACTCAGCTACAAAATACATGCCCGCGGTAGTTAAGAAAGCGGTGGATTCTTTCGTTCTAAAGGAATGATGCGCAACACCCGTTATTATAGTCAATTCTGAAGAGACTTAAAAAAATTCAATTATGAAACTGCACTATCATCGCATATACAAGAAAACAAGGACACGTTTACTTTATCAAAAGTTCAGTATTCATCGCTTTTTCGTTAAGGACCTTTATAACGAGGAGAACCATTTCCACTTAAATGGCGTTGCTCAGCCATAGAAAAAATTCCGGAAGATTTATGGCGCTTCGCTAAGCAACACTTGCGTGGAAATAAAGAGAGTATTTGTCTTCGAGATGATAATACATACCATTGTGTGCCGGCCGATATATCAAAACGTTTTGCACACTTTTTTAGCTCGTGCTTTTCCCGTCCTACGAGGAGAAAAGCACAAAATAAAAAGTAAAAAAAAAAAAATAGAAACTTTGGTGCCATTAATGTTGAGTATATTCTTTTCTGTTTTTGTTTACTGTTGGCGCTGAGAAAATAATTTATACCATAAAAGAACTGAAACACAAATTATCGAGCGGTGCGAGGACGTACCTTTGTTTATTATAAAAGGCTGCTGTTCTTTACCTGCACATATTTTGATGCACATGTTTAAGTTGTCTCTTGCGCAAGGACATTTTCCCTGGCTTTGAAATATCTCTGCAGTTGTTCCTATTTATAAAAGCGGTGACTCGACATTGGTTAATAATCACCATCCTGTGTCATTGGTATGTAGTTTCGCAAAAGTTTATGAAAAAATATTACATAAGCGGGTTTATTTGTTTCTTAGCCTAATGATATCTGCATCTCAATACCGCTTTTAAAGGGGAGCCAAGTTGGGTGAAATTTATGCTCGTTTTTAAGTTACTCTGGACCAGTGGTGTCATGTAGAGCACAAGTAAACGTGATTACTTTGTCGTGTCGAAAGCGCTGGATTTCGTATGTCATAGTCTACTGCTACAAAAGCTTTCCTTGCACGGTTTCAGCCCGCTTCTTTGCGCGTAGTGTTTCGCTTATCTGCTCGGTCATCCAAACTCTGTTAGCGTTTCTGATAGCCACTCCGACGAGTTTATTTCAAGTTCTGGTGTACCCCAGAGATTCATCCTGGGACATTTTTTTTTCTTTTTGTTTAAAAATATATATATTTTTTTAAGTGTATAATCCCATTTATCTCTTCTTGAGGCTGAAAAAAACGCGTTCCTGAATGGTGTGCCAAAGACTGCTTGTCACTACACCCAAAAAAATCTAAATTAATTGTGTTATTCAGAAAGCATGACGTGACTTATTTTTCATAGCGTCTGGGAGGGGCATCGATTCCACGGATTGCCTTCATAAGAATCTCAGTGTATTCATTGATATTTCACTGTTCCTTAATATTCATATGCATATAACCGTTAATGCTGCTCTGAGAGTGCTGGGAATAACTTTACGATTGGGTCATTACTTTTCTACGCCCCACTGCCTACTGCACACCTTTAAAACATAAGTGAGGTCACGATGAGAATTTAACTCAATCATTTCAAATTTATTACCTTCATCACAGGCTATCGCAATCGAAACAGAATAAAAACGAATTATTAGAATTGTGGATAACCGTTAGATTGTAAGAAACTATTTTTAACTCAACGAAACGTTACGGTTCACTTTGCGTTGGACAAGCTTGCCTTGCCCAGGCAATACAAAGATTTTATATTTCTTTCACGAAGTTTTACACGGGAAGTGAATTCAATCGATTTATTAAGTTGTTTTTCGATTTTTATGTTCCGTCAAGAGTCCAGAGGAATGTGCGAACATTTTTAACCATATTTTATATATTTTGTGCCTCTTTTAACGAGAATTCAATTATCATTGAATGACGCTCATCTTGACTTTTTGTTTGTTCGCACCAGTTTACGTGTCATCTGCAAAGCTGGACGTCTTTTAACTACCTACAGTAAGGCAGGTTTTGCGTGGCTATTTAGTTTACGTTACCTTTTTTTTAGTTTTTAACGCAATAACGTGAAGGAGCTCGTGTCGCATTAAAACCAACGTCGGCGTTGGCGTCGATAGCGTTGCCACGGGAAAATCCTCATTGGCCGATAGGCCGATGACATTACAGACACATGACTTCACAAGTGATTTTTAGAAAACCCAAAGCGCTCACGTAAAACGTGACGTTATGTGTGGTATGAAATTTATGAAAAAACATGACATGCAATGAGAATTAAAGGTAGCCGGATGTCTCAAACGATTTGACTTTATAAAGTATTTATTTTGCATTGAAGAAAAAATTAAAGAATGTTATTGGGGATTCCAACCCACGACATTTTGGTTGCGAGCCAGACACGCTACTGAATAGGTAATGTCCGCCGCACTTCGTCCTTCACAAAGGCAGGAAGAGCATGAGAAGCGAATGAAGGCTTGTTCACACAGATGCATTCGAGTGTGACTGCAACCACTTGCACCTCATTAAGACAACTTTCGCCGAGCTGTTGCTAAGGCGACAGGTACGACAAGCCAATGGGGAGGCGGCCTGCAGCACGACGGAACGCAGCGCAACGCGGTCGATGAAAATGTGTGAACCGGCCTTGAGAAATCGATGCGAACAGGGCCTGAAAACGCTATCTGGTTCTACCCTTAAAGGCGAAGCGTAAGCGTCATCCAAGTTTTTATTGTGACATGTATTTGAATGTTTGATATATTGCTGTGTCTTAGGTTTCTTTGTGTAACCCATATATAGATTGTAAAGTGGTTTGTGGGCAGGTAAGAGTAAAGATGTATTATTATATTACATCAATATTACAACAATACACAAACAAGGCTGCACACGAGTGTTACTGAAATAATAAAAGAGAAGCAAAGCATAACCCGATGGAACAGCGACCGTCGGCTGAATTTCTGCAGAGAAAAGCAGCTGACCGAGAGACGGGTAATCCTCCCCAAAGCTCGGATTTCGCTTCTCGCAGCACACACCACTGCGTGGTCCTTTTTCTTTCTTTTTCTTTGATTTTTATTGCCAGGTCCGCTAAATGTTTGTATTGTAATCGGCGCGCTTCAGTGTTTTCTTCCAGTGTCAGGGTGGAGGAATTTTGTTTTTCGTGGCAAGTATTGTCACTTTAGACGCTGATGTTCGGTTTAAACGAGAGCGAATGTACTATCAGGGATTACAAATGCTCGCGATATTTAACAACCATGGCATTATAAAACAAAATGAGCATCGAATATGCGTGCTAGAACAGGTGTGACAGTCACTTGAGCCCACACTTGTTTGGGCATGGGTGTGAGGTTGAGAGCACCAGGAAGAAAGTAACTGCCGATTCTGGATACCGCGTCGACTGCCGTGGCGAAGCTTCACTCGGATTTCGGATGATATTTGATGCCGATGCTCAATGTCAGGGCGATTTCCGGCCGCGCGATCGCCGCACGCTCTCTTTTAACCTACAATAGCATCGTACCAGAAGAACTAACACAAACCAAAGACATCAATATCTGCCCCCTATTAAGGTAAAAAAAGCTATTGTTCGCAGCATATTTCAGCCACGAATAAGAGAATGTTTTGATTAGGCCCTTTTCTGTCGTAATATATCTTAACCTGTCATACCTATCAATAAAATTATTGGCATCTATCAATGCACATAATTTTTTTCACGACATGTACGAAGTTATATTTCAAACGAAAACTTTGAACTTTATTTCAGCAACATTATGCCGAGGACACCGGACAAAAAGCTAACAGAAGCTAGCTTGACTGGGTCCGGTGCCCTTGCATGTTCAGGGAACACAATCACATTTAAACAATCCTAAATATTTCTTACAATATTCAAATCAAACAATTTAAAACGTTCCTATAAAATTTTAAAACGACCGACACTAGAGAACAATTTTTTTCTTAATTTAACAACACAAAAAAGTACGCAATGTTTTCTTAGTTATACAATGAATATCGATGCGGTTCATTACAATGTTGTTAAGCAATGTAGGTAGATTATGAGCAAGAGACTGCAGTGCATAATTTGTACGGAAATGGGGAACCTTCCAGAATTCTCTACGACGAACATCGAAGACTGATTCACGCTTAGTCAGGTTTGCTAGCTGTGACAAAAAAGCAATAAACTCCAAAGTTGAAAAGGCGTAAGAAAATAGCAAACGATAGTCATAAATACAAGACAATTTCATAATATTCTAGCTCAAATATAATGGTTCAGCATGTGTGTCGTACGGAACATTAGCAATGAAACGAATATTTTTTTTCTGAAGAGTTATTAGTTTGTTGACGTTACTTTTGGTCGTTGTGCCCCAAACCAAATGGCAGTAGTTGATTTGTGAGCCGAAGAGAGCATGATAAATTTGAATCTTAACTTTTGTAGGCAAAAGAGAGCGACAGTGACCTATGATGCCAGCTACCTTTGCCAGTTTGTGAGTTAGAAATTCTATATGATGATCCCATTGCATAAACTCTGAAAAAATTACGCCTAGCGTTTTATGATGACTTACTATTTCAATTTCCCTGTTTCCAATCTTAAGAGCATAACTAGCATCAATATGTTTATTTACAGGTCTAAAAACAATCGCTTTTGTTTTGGTAGTATTTATTTCGAGGCCATTTTTTTCTGACCATAAAAGAAACTTTTCTAAGATAACATTACCTTTAATAATCAGTTCATCGATATTCGTCGCAGAAATAAAAATACTAGAATCATCTGCATACATTATAAAACGTGAGTGTTGACAAATGTTGACGATGTCATTTATGTACACGTTGAACAGAAGTGGGCCAAGTATGCTGCCCTGCGGAACACCAGACTTCAATAGTTGCAAAGATGAGGTATAACCATTTATTGAGACACACTGCTTGCGATGTTGTAGATATGACTGAATGAGTGCCAAAGACGTGCCCCGTGCACCATAACAGGAAAGTTTATCAAGAAGCGTTGCATGGTTAAGAGAGTCGAAAGCTTTGCTAAAGTCAATAAAAAGACCCAGTGTCATCTGTCGTTGCTCTATATTTTTTTAATATTAGTTCCTTCTGCGTTAACAAGGCGCATTCCGTAGACTTTCCCTTACGGAAGCCAAACTGGAAGTCAGTCAGTACTGAATGTTTATAAAAAAAGTTATCTAAACAACGCAAAATAATTTTTTCTAGCCCTTTGGAAAATATGGGTAAAACAGATATTGGCCTATAATTTGTAATTACATTGTTATCACCTCCCTTATGCAAAACGGAAACTTTCGCGAGTTTCATGTTATCTGGGAACTTGCCAGTTGACAAGGCCAAGTTAAATATATATACTAACATTGGGGCAATTATATCAATCACAAATTTGACGGGCTTTATTTGTATGTCATCAATGTCGTGACTTCTGCTATTATTAAGTCTCATAAATACATTAAACACTTCTGACTCGTCAGTAGGGGCCAGGAAAACAGATTCGTCTACTCGACTCGAGATAGACGAGGAAGCACACGCATTGTGAGCGCGGGTGGGTAAGTTTGTAAAATGGCGATTAAAATAATCAGAGAGCGGTATTCCCGACAAACGTAAGACATATCCGAATGAAATAATGTAATCATATATTGGCGTCAGATTTAACCAGAGCGTAAAAAAGAAAAATAATAAGATGGCATTGTGATTGATAATCGAGCGGTATAAAAAAAACCTATATCAGGAAGAGCCTCGACAAATGATTAATTACTTTTTAGTGAAGGCGTCATTAAGAAAAAAATTTAAAATTATTTATTTGTCATTGACTACATTGTACTATTCCATTCGAACACAGCCACAATAACCTTCACGAATAACATATTATTTTATCGCAAATACTTCATCTTTTGGAGCACAGGCATTCTTACCTAACCTGTTTTTTAGGTTTTAATAAGACTCAAGTTTTGTTGTATGATGCAAATAAAAAAAAAACATGCATTACTTGACAAGAAAGTGTTACTGTCAGAAACATTATGCCTACTAATAAAACATTTGTAAAATCCACTAACCTAAATTTATGCGCCCTTCTAACTTGACTTTTTATATTCATGATAAGTTTCAATTATTTTTGAAGACAGGTTCGTGTTTTAGAGTGGCTAAACCACTCGATACCGAGAAAAACTTCTTCACCCAGTTAATATTTTTTATATGCGTTGTTTGCCATGTTAATAATGCAATTAAATGTAAAGGTCAAGGTAGCTGGACAAGAATGACGAAGATAATCCCTGGAGAAGGGGAACAAGAGGAACAAAGGACAAACACAAATCTCCAAACACAGCTAGGTGACTGGCGCAAGACAAAACACCCGCCTAGTCCTAGTATCGAACCCGGGACATCTCTATTTCCGGTGGAGCGCTCTACCAACTGAGCTAACCAGGAGATTGAGGTCTGTAAAACAAACGGGTTTTAACAGCTGCCAACAGACTAACACCTACAAGGGTAAAGCTTGCATTTTAAGGTTATGATTATACTGCAATTAAATGCAAAGGTGCAAGCGAGCTAGACAAGAATGACGAAAATAATCCCTGGAGAAGGGGTAAAAGAGGGACAAAGGACAAACACAAATTTCCAAACACAGCTAGCTGACTGGTGCGCGACCGAAAAAATCCCGGGAGAAGGTTATTGACGTCATTTCCCCACGTCGCAAGTGGCCGTCGCCGCGGCAGCTTGCGCAACAGCAATCGTTACCGTGAAACGTATGCGGTTAGCGCTACGTGCTTCGCATTTTTATCAGGAGCGCCTTATCATCACTTATTTGTTTCGGATGCTTGTTATGTGCCTATTTTTTATTGAAATAAATGTCGTGATGTATGTCGTATGCGTGATGTATGCCCTTTTTGCTTCAATCGCTGAAGGATTTTTTTTCGTGAGGACGCCGACACGAAACAAAAATCGGGGCTCCAATCTACGCTGCGAAGGTGGTTGGTCAGCGAAACTGTGGTATCACCTGCAACGATTGCCTACTGCACTATACGAAATGCCGCCGCCGGTCGCAGCACGCCACCGCTGGTCGCATTGTCATTTCATTTCCCTTTGCCGCTCCTAGTATTCACGCTGCTCCTCGGGAGTCCTAACTATGGGTGGCTTATTCATCGCGGTGCTGCCGCAACAATAAAATCAGTTGCTATTCTCCGTTTCATTTTACGTTTAAGCGCAGCGGATGTTACGAGCCATCGGAGCCAATCGGAGGACGTGTGATTGTCAGGTGGCCTTAGAGAGAAGGCACAGCGACGGGCGGAAAGCGTATTACAGGCCACGTCCACAGAACGGGAGGGGCTAAGATAGCTCGTAGCATCCGCTCCGTCCGAATGTAAGGTGAAACGGGGTATAGGTGGGTTCTTCTTTTATATATGAAAGGCTAGTGACGTCACTCCCCACGTCGCAAGCTGCCGTCACCGCGGCAGCAGGCGGCGTTATCATTTATTATACGGTTCGTACTTCACACGAGGGCTTCGAATGACGTCAACCCCTTTCGAAGCAGCTGCAAACCTAATCATTACCGGAACGCGTCGGAGGGTGTTCCTATTTTTCACACGCGCCTTATCATCTATCGTGTGGTTTCGATGCTTGTTTTGAGGTTTTCTTTATTGAAACGGATACTGAGCTGTATGCTGTATGCCTGATTTCAAAGGAGATATGCTGTTTCGGCTTCAATTGTTCGCCGGGAGTTTGTTTTTGCTTACAACGACGACACGAAACTTTTCTTGGCTAGTAGATGTATACAGCTTCGCTGTAAAACGTTTCACCTTTAAGAGTGGAATAAGATAGTGTTATAGCGCCACGTTCGCATCGCTTTCTCATTCACCGTGGAAGCGTGCTTTGCGTGGCCTACACAGTAGCGCGTCTCGCACACAGCTGAAGGGTTGTGGGTTCAAATACCGCCTGAAATTCTTCAATGTTTTCTTTAAGGCACACGAATTACTTTATAAAGTTAAATCATTTGAGACATGCGGTGACCTTTAATTCGCATTAAATTACATGTTTTAATCACTTTCCTGTGTAAACGGTGCACCCTTATGTAGGCCTCCGAGCTGTTTAGGGGCACCGGAAAAGTACACTTAAATAAATAAATTCCTTGCTTGACGTCACGTTTCACATGAGCCTTGTTGGTTGTTTGAAACTCCCGCGCAAAGTCACGTGGCTGTGACGTCATGTCCCTATTGACCAATCAGGATTTTCCCTTACGCCATTGACAGCGGCTTTTCTGCGATACGATCTCCTTAACAATAACCCGTTAAAAATATTTAACTTGTGCTATATGTAGCCTTTTTACACCAAACGTAATGACCTGAAGAGTGTGCGGATTATATATCCACGTATTCTCTTATGTAGTCTTGTTTTACTTGTGAAAAGTGAAGTGTTTCATTTCTATTATATCCTAACACAGTGCATAAATTTTATAATAAATCTTTATTTTGTTTCATCACTGAAGCAGGGGACCAAGACAAAAAGCTGCTGCAGCAGCTTGACGGAGGTCCTGGCCCCCTTTACAGCAGGCGATTCCCAAGCAATTTCAAAAACGAACAAAACAGCAACATTGAGAGAAAGGACACTATTTGTTTTTCTATTTAAAATTATATTTTATATGTACAGCATTAAGTAATTGTTTTTGCTTTTCACTGATTATTGTATTACTTTAGAAATAAATGGGAGTTTTCACGTCATAATTAACATTACCACCTGCCGTCTTGTTGCAATGTTGCATTGTATTTTATTGCAAAGGGTAAAAGAAAGCATGCTTGTCGTTTGACAGGACCCCAACCTCAGCTTTCTACAGAATCAATCTCAGCCTCCGGTTTTTACAGAATAAATCTCAAACGTATCGCATACATCAGCCTTCGATAAAATATCAATTTGGTTTCAAAATTAGAGAAATTATATATTGGAGTACAAACTGCCTGTCACGAAAGGTTTAAAATATGGGTTACTAGGTTATTCTCAAATGTCTTGAATGACCTAGTATTTTCCATCATTTGAGTTAATAAGGTGTGTATTTAGTGCGTCTGGAATGAGATATGTGAGTTGCTGGAAGCCATAATTAGTGCGCACCTTGCTTTTTATGCAATGACTATGCCGTAAACTGTAATTTCCTTGGATTTATTGGATACATGATAAAGAAAAATTATTGGTCCTGCCTAATTTGAGGAAAAATGTAAATACAACTTTAGGAACACAATTTGATCTACAGTTAGTAATTTCAACACCTGAAATGAAGACATTGTGTGATCTAATTGTTTAGGTTCCCAATAAACCGTGTGGTCGGTTTGCCTTGCTGCATACCCGACCCGGAGGAATAACACGGAGCCAACGGTTTCAACAACAAGAAACTACATTTAATTGGACATGGACAAGACGATTAACATTGTTACCGGCGGCTTACCGGCGGCGCCTGAGTCCAGGCAGCGACTCTCCGTGCGCCGCCTCTGATCTGCCTTATCAAGGCGGCGCACGCGATGTGCGCGTGGCGGGCGTGACGTCGCCGCCACGCGGGAAAAGTACGGCACCTTTGCCTCCCAGTCGGGCAACTGGGCTGTGGAGCCACCAGGGTGCCCACACTTCCCCCCCCCCCCCCCCCTCAAGCGTTGTCCGGCATGTCGATGACGGAGACGTTGTTGTGGGCGTCAGGGGGTGGTTGGCGCTGCTGGGCGGACTGACGTTGCAAGTCCGGCCGGCGCCTGCTGGACGAGCGCGATGCGTTCGGCGTCCGCTGTCTTTCCAGATCCTTGTTCTGGCTCAGGGCTCGGCTGGCGGCCAACTTGTTGCTCTAAGTTGGCTCCAGCAGGCGGCTGCTGCTGCTGCTCTCGGCGTGAACCTCCTTGATCCGTGTTAGCTGCCGCTCCGTCCTGTTGGGGGTGGTAGCGGTCCATGGTTCCCTGGGCCGCCCCTGACGCGCCGACGTCCTTGGTGCCCCGGTCCAGCACAAGCCCGGCCGCCGTGTCGTTCCGATGGCGGATGTGGTGACGGTGTTCACCACGAGCCATCTTCGTAGAAAAACAAGAAAGCAGACGACATGGGGCTCAGTTGAGGGTTGGGCTCGACGTTATCTTCACATCCCTTCTAGAAAGTTGAAAATAACGGATCTGAAGTGGGCACACAATCTTCTCCCCCCTCTCTTGAAAAGGGAGCAGATCCGTGGAAGTAGAAAACTACCCCCAAAATGCGAGAGAGGCGAGGTCGAAGAAAAAAAAAGGGTTCCTCTCTTTCGTGTCACCGACGTCGCAGGTTATACCGCCGCCATGGTGGAGACAAGGGGGTTTCCGGAACGGGACTGTCGTCAGTGTCGTTCCGGTCCTGCGAGGAATCTTCGTCTTCTGCTTGAAAAAACCGTTTAAGGTCGGTGACATGAACAGGTCCGGTTTCCTTACTAGTCTCACAGTGAACTAGTTTGTAAGTGAGTGGTGAGCACTTTTCACGCACGCGAAACGGACCTTCCCACCTGTTGGCGAGGGAGGCTGCGAAGCCTCGAGCGGCGTCACTCAGTGGGTGAGTACGCCGGAGTACAAAATCTCCCACCTCGAACTGCAAGTCACGTCGCCCCTGGTTGTACTGTTCTGCCTGCTGTACTCGGGCGACGTCGAGATTTTCCCGGGCCTCTCGAAGGTTATCGGAGAAGCGCTTTCGCAGGTCCTCTGCGAACTTCACGTAGGGGCGAAGCCTTCCCCCAGACTCTGTAGAAAGGAGACTGTTAAAAAGCGGGAACGCGAGCTCCTTACCGAAATTCAATTGGGCAGGAGTGAGACCCGTTGACCGATTAGTGGTCGTACGGGTTGCGAATGCCAGCTCGGGCAGTTTCGCGTCTCAGTCCTTGTGGCGCTCTGTGTAGGCCACTAACATCATCTTAAGGTTCCGATTTACCCTTTCCGTGATGTTTGCTTGCGGGTGGTAAGGGGAAGTTCTTTTGTGCTTAATTCCCAGCACTGCGCATGCGTCCACGAACACCTTACTCGTGAGATAGGAGGCATTATCACTTACAAGCTGCGCAGGAAAGCCAAACCTAGCGAATGTCTTGAGTAGACACTCCCAGATTTTTTGCGAATCTAGCTTCCGCAAAGGGAATAACTCAACCCACTTCGTGAAGTGATCGGTTACCACGAACAAGTATTGATTGCCGCGGGTACTACGTGGGAAGGGCCCCATTACGTCACAGCAACATATCTGCCAAGGGCTCTGGCTCACGATTGGTTGCATGAGACCGGGGGGCTGACCACCACGTGGTTTTGCCTTCTGGCACACCGAACAGCTACGAGCGTATCGAAGCACATCCTGCCTCATGCCTGGCCAGGTAGCAACTTGGGATAAATTTTCATAAGTTTTGCTCCCACTGCTGTGTCCTGCCAAGGCAGAGTCATGCATGTATCGGATGAAAAGCTTACGTAGCTTGCGGGGTATCTCGGTCCGGAACGCCGAGCCATCCGGATCATCGTCGGCCAACGGGGATGTAGCGCAGCAGGAGGCCGTCGTCGCTCATCAAGTAGGAGTCGAACTCCTCGTCACTTGGGTGGTCGACTGGACCTCTTGCTGCCAGTCAAGCGGACACGCGTCGGCAGAGCCCGTCATCCAGCTGCGCCTTGCGAAGCTCTTCGCGGCTCACCAATGTACCCCACCGTGAATCTGGGGATCCTCGTGCCGTGGCCGCGACGGTCACCAAGCCATGAGTATCCTGCGAGTGTTCCTCGGGAAGTGGAGCACGAGAGAGCGCATCAGCAACTTTGTTGGTTGACCCCGGGCGGTACACTATGGAGTAGTCGTACTGTTGTAGCGTAAGCGCCCAACGAGCAAGACGTCCAGCTGGATTCTTAAGTCCCCTTAGCCATGATAGCGCTAAGTGATCAGATTGAATCTGGAACGTTGCGCCATCAAGGTAAATATCGAAGCGCTTCAAAGCATGAATAATGGCGAGACATTCACGTTCTGCGACACTGTAGTTGCGCTCGGCTGGAGTTAGCGTGTGGCTCGTGAAAGCGACTGGCCGAAGCACATCGCCATACTCCTGCAGCAAGACAGCACCCAGGCCACAGTCGCTTGCATCTGTCTGCAGAACGAACGGCTTGTTCAAGTCTGGGAGCTGTAAACAAGCCTTGTCAGTCACGGCTTTCGAAAGGGCTACGAATGCGCATTGTTGTTGTTCGGCCCAACACCACTTGATGCCTTTTTCGAGAAGGTGATTGAGCGGTTGGGATATCTCGGAACAGTGTGGAATGAAATCCCGGTAGAACGCAATCATTCCGAGGTATCTTTGTAGGCTCTTTACGTCATGTGGGCTTGGGCATTCGGTTAGCCCGTGCAACTTATCTTTGTTGGGGCGGAGCGTGCCGTTATCCACAACGAATCCAAGGAGGTTGATCTTGGGCGCGGCCAACTGAACCTTTCCGGGATGAATCGTGAGCCCAGCATTACGCATTCGCTCAAGGACAATGCGAAGGTGCTCGACATGCTCCTCAATAGTTCTCGAGAAAACAACCACGTCATCCATGTATGCCATGGCAAATTCGAACTTCGTGTTCCCAAGTACAACATCCACTAGGCGTTGAAAACTGGCTGGAGAGTTAGACAAGCCAAACGGCAGTCGGGTAAACTCGAACAACCCTCTGTGGCAGATAAAAGCAGTTTTTTGAACGTCTGATGGGTGAATCTCGATCTGAAGAAACCCGTGACTGCAATCCAGCTTTGTAAACACGGTCGCGTTACCGAGCGCGTACATCACGGAAGAAATGCTGGGGAAAGGGTAGCTGTCTCGTACGGACACATCGTTAAGCCGCCTGTAATCCACACAGAGTCTGGCTGTTCAGTCTTTTTTCGGAGCCAGAACAACGGGGAACGCCCAGGGGCTCTTCGACTCACGTACTGAACCGGTGTCGATCATTTCCTCGAGCGCCGCATCAAGGAGTGCCCTTTTGTGGACGCTGATCGGTCGAGGGTTGCATCTCCGAGGAGGCGCGTCACCGGTTTCAATGCGGTGCAGCAGGATGTCAGTCTTTCCAGGTGTTTCCGTGAACATCGGTGAGAAAGACTCCAGGACGGCTTTCAGCTCCTGATTCTGCTGGCTGCTTGCGGGGCACTTTCGCAACGATTCTCGAACGCCGGCAGGCAAGACGTCTGGCACCATGGTGAAGTGGGCTGCAGTGGTCGGGTTACGGATGCAGTCCTCCCGTTTGGTAAACGGAGTCAGCTCCGGTTGTTGTCCCAGCCGGTATCCGCCACCAGAAAAGTCGAGCGTCATGCTTTCGCCTGTAATTAAATCTCGGCCCAAGATCACAGGTACCACGAGTCCTGGCAGATAAAGAAATCGCTGACGCCGCTTCTTTCCATTAAACCGAATCTGCAGCCTCACGGCTGCAGCCTCCAGCTGTTATCGCTGTACCCGAAGCTAGCTGCACACGGGTTTCGCACTCCCGGAGGCTTATCTTTTTTGCTTTGCAGAGTTCGAAAACAAAATCCCCTATGAGCGAGATAGCGGCCCCAGAATCCAAAAGTGCGGCAATGAGAAAATCGAGCAGTGAAATCGTCATGCGTGGTTCAATGATGTTAGGCTCGGGCTGGATTCGACATACCGATGGAATCTGTGCCGCGGCCTCACTGTTCCCAGGGACTGTAACGGCCGTCGGCGAGTGGCTGTCTGGTTTCAGCGTCGCCGGCCGTAGTAGTTTCCCTGGTTGTTCTGGTTCCGGCCCTTTGCCGCCGTCTCGTGCCACCTCTTGTTTGTAGTGTCCAGAAGCCTTGGACACTGGTTTCGGTGATGGCCGGGCTGCTCGCAGTGGTAGCAGCAGTCCGACTACAGTTGCCTGCTTAGGCCACCCGCACCGAGGTGCCCGTCGGACTGCCTCCAGTGATCGGGTAAGGAACCACTATGGGAGGGCCTCCACCAGGCTTGCGACTGGCTGTTGTGGGGAGGGCTTGTTCCGTTGCGGCGGGGGTCAATGCTGCTGGGCTGCGGGTTTGCGACCGCACCGTGCCAGCTTTCGCCAGCACTTGCAGGAGCAGACTGATGAAGATGGTTCGCTTGGGTGGTGATCTCCGTTGGGCCCCAGCTTACGATAGGGCACGGCACACGACCTCCCACCTGTCGTGGCGACCCCCGCCCGAAACCCTCACGGGCCTCGCTGTCACCTCCGGGGACCTATCGGGGAGAGTTAGGCGAACATACGCTTATCCCGCACGGGAGATCGCCATGCATGCCACGCCAACTCTCCTGATTGACGTGGTGGGGAAGGGAGGTCTCGGTCGGACAGTCCACTTGCGTGGAGGCCTCGGGGCCCCGCCATGCGCATGCCGGTTCGAGCGCGTACTTGGCTGGTGGCGGCGGCACGTAGTTCCGCTCGGCATGAAGAGCCTCCTCGATGAGGCGGGCGCCCCGGGCTAGCTCTTCAAGGGTCTCAAAGGTGCGGTTGATGAGGTAGACGTGGTACCTTGGGTGACACTGTCTTCTGACCCGAGCTACTTTGTCCGACTCCGGTGACTTCGGGTCCGCCCTCTTGAAGAGCTCTTGCATGACCCGAACGTACCGGACCAGACTTTCATCCGGGTGCTGCGTCCTTGCCTCGAGCTCTCGGAGAATCTGAGTTGCGTAGCCCGCAGGCAGGAACTCTTCTCGAAGCCTTGTCTGGAAGTCCGCCAGGCTGGTGAAGGGGGCCTGCGACCCCAACCAGCACCTGGCGCTGGCTTGCAACGCCAGTGGGACAATCCGGTCCACGATGAAGGCTTCGGAGGCACCGGAGGCAAGGTGGTACGTCTGCAGCTCGCCCAGGAAGTCTGCCACGGACTTGACGTCGTCGTACCCCGTGTAGACCGGAACAGTCAAGTGTGGTCGGGGCTCTCGCGGTGGGGTCTCCTGCTGGCCTGGCGCGTGGGCCAGGCGCTGCATCACGGAGTCGCACATCTCCGTGACCTTTGTGAGCAGGTTCATTTGTGCCGCTGTGGCCATTTCGGCTTCCTGCTCCCGCGTGAGCATTCCTGCAAGCACAAAAAAAGAAACGCTCCCAAAAACCCAACACAAGCGCAACACGAGCGCAAAAAAAAAGGAAACGCCCCGCAAAAACCAAAACAAGCGCGCAAAACGATTGCCGCGGTCACAAAAACAGTCAGGAACGGGCCAATACAACAAACGCGGACGTGACGGAAGCACTGAACGACGGTAGGAAACACGGGGAATAGGAAAAAGGCTTAGCGAAAGAAGAAACCAAGCCCCGTGAAATTCCTGCGAGTGGGTAGCATACCACGGTTGGGCGCCATTGTGGTCGGTTTGCCTTGCTGCATACCCGACCCGGAGGAATAACACGGAGCCAACGGTTTCAACAACAAGAAACTACATTTAATTGGACATGGACAAGACGATTAACATTGTTACAGGCGGCACCTGAGTCCAGGCAGCGACTCTCCGTGCGCCGCCTCTGATCTGCCTTATCAAGGCGGCGCACGCGATGTGCGCGTGGCTGGCGTGACGTCGCCGCCACGCGGGAAAAGTACGGCACCTTTGCCTCCCAGTCGGGCAACTGGGCTGTGGAGCCGCTAGGGTGCCCACAACCGGACAGCCTTTTTTTGCAGTAAAACACTGCCAAGCAACTAACCTGCAACAAAATATGCCGCACCGTTAAAACATTCTGCTTATTTTTGAGAATCAATGTGTAAGATGCCTCACGCCTCTAAACTTTGTAAACATTCGTTTCGCTGCTGAGTTCAGGAAAAAAAGAAAACTTTAGCAGACAGGCCAATCCTGTATAAGTCGGGAAACAATGGCAAACATGCCAAGAATGACGTTGTATTAAAAATGCGATCGCCAGTCTCTGCGGTAGCCTGAGAGACAAAATGTAGAAACATACCCTCTTTAGATCACTATCCCGGCACAAATTCCAAGGGAGCTGTCTGCCAACTGAAGCATTCTGGACGAAAATGATAAAACACGCTTGAACGAAACACTTAATACAAAGGAGCTATCTTGTGAAACATACCATTTCTCGTTCTACCTAGGTGAGCTGCTGCGAACTTTGCTTCCTAAGTGACGCTCCATAATCGCTCTTGTTATCGATTTCGCTTTCTATACAGGTACACGCACGACGAAGCTAAAGTTGCGAAAGCTACAAGCAATTCCACTTAATCCACAGCCGTTCCATAAGGACACACATATTGAGAGCGTCCACGTGCCTTCTGATGTTTTAAGGGTTATGCTAGCATTTTATGTATACCTGGATGGGTGCAAGACCTACAAGTGGCCGAACAAGCGCAGATGCTGTTGGCGACATTTTTCTATCCTCAGTTTTTGCCGTATGCTTTCAAAAGTTTGGGAGTTGAGGATCTTTTCGAGTTGCGAAAGATTATAGAAGGAAGGTTGTGTAACATTTTGTAAACGTGCCGGAGCTCGTCAGTTATAACCTAGCTTACGATCTACAATATAAAAATGATTATGCAGGTTTGTGCAAGAATAATGTTTTGGGGTTATTATCCTTCTATACTATCTTAATTCGAGCTGTTGCTACAACGAATTATAAACAGCGAAAATCGGCTCGTTATTTATTCAGATCGCGCGTTCTCTACTAAAGTTAAGCCTGTTGTAAAATAACATTAAAAAGATTAAAGGACAACCTCTGAAATTAGTACCCTCCATGGTAGAACAAATATGTAAAATATCACTTAAATCAATATAACGAAAACAGTTTCTCCATTTGAGAAACGCTAAAACCGGGGCTATGTTTATTTTGTGCTTAAGCTGCCGGCCACGTCGAGCTGCAATAGTGTCGCTCATTTTTTATGTGGAATAGATTCCACTGATTAAGTTGCGACAAAACGTATAGCGGGTAACTATGCATCAAGCGCCAGCACATCTTTGTTCAATAGCAAAACGAGCCCGCCTTCGCTCGCTATATCCGGCAAATGTCGTTCTCACTCCTTCCGCGATTTATTACCACGTCGATCACGGTCATACTGGGTTCATTGTTGCTTCTGTTCAGCTGTCTTTCTTGATTTCGATACTTTCTCTTGGGATGCATCATGAAGACTGCGTCATATCCAGTGTTTGCCTCGTATCAGATTCTGCGGATACGCAAATGAGTACAAGATGGCACGTGTACTTCAATCTCCCGCCTCTGGCCATGCGTTTTAATGTGACGACGGAAATTTTCCCATGGGCAGTGGTTCCTCAAACAAATTATATAGCGTACCTCAAATGAATGTAGTTAAAGTTATGAAAGGCAAAACAGTAAACCCATTTGGTATAGCCGTTCTCTACGGGGTAGTATGTTCACAAATGTATTTACAAACGATGCCAGAATAGGTTTTAAGAAAATATTCCGCAATCATTTAGCATTCGCGACCTTGCGTACATTAAATAGGCGAACTCCAATGGAGCTTATTCGCACTGTGGACTGAATCTGTCGCGCTCAAAGCCAGAATGGTAAAATCTGACGCAACTCACAAGGAATAGCCTACACGAGTAGATCAATCAAAGCATCGTCAGCCTTGTATGAGGGTCTACAGAAAGGATCCCTTATAATATTACAATCATAACACGGCAATTATGAAGTAATCCGGGCTCGAGTAGCACTAATTTGCGACACCAGCTACACATGTTATTCTGCTCTTACCTCTCGCCTAAGCGTGTCGGGCAGCTTTTGACCGAATCAATCAAGTAGAACATTTATTGCGTATGTAACTTAAAACGCCTTGCACATTCATGAACAAGCTCCTTGTATGTATCCACAGCAGTAGTAGTAGAGTGAGTCACTAAATTTTATTAAACAAAACCGAGACTGCTGGTAACGGCACACACTCAAAAGTCTCAATCGAATTCTGCCCATACGCACAATGAGTGAAAGAAGATTGGACTTGTACCTCCATCTCCCGCCTATGGCCATGCGTTTTGATGTGACGACGGAAATTTTGAGACTTTTGAGTGTGTGTGTGTGTGTCGTTACTTGCACTCCGTGGTTTTTAGATCATGTTTAATGTACACCAGTTCGTTTGCGCCCTAACATGTATTTTACAAGTCACTTATTTGTATCACGCTATCACTTATCCATACTGGAGTTATAAGCCACTTTCAACGTAGAGATTTTATTTGAGCTTGAATACGTATGCCTCAAGCTCTTGATGGAGTCAAGATGCTCAAAATTAGAATTGTGCATAAGGATCATTGCTAAAGAGGGTTGTTTTGCCCGAGTTTAGAGTTTGATCGGGTCTTCCATAGGTTATATTTATTTTGAAGTCTGAATATGCTTTTTATGCCCGAAACCATCCTAGCACCATGAATGGTAGTGTTATGTTGCCCGCATGGCTTACTGATGTTATAAAACAAAAAAAAGTATTGAGAATATTAAGTGTAAAGATATCTTGATGTGTTTGTAGTACTCCAAGATACACCTTGAACTGCAAGAATGATTCTTTTCAAACATTCACTTTTACATAATTTAAAAAGCAATATTAATAAAATCAAGAAGTTATATAAAATGCTTAAATTGGGGGCAAGCTGGTTTATATAAAAGATAATTGTAAAGTCCGAAACTGCGAATAATAAACGATTCCAAAATTAAAAGAGACAGATAGAAATTGGAGCGGCTGTCCTCTTTTTTCCATCTTGAACTTGTGTGTGATTTTCTTTACCGAAGGCTCAAAGTTTACCAGTATGTTAAGTTGCAGTGTTTGATACTATTTGGAGTGTGTAAAATGTACTCATAATCACAAGAAAAAAATTTATTTCAGTTTAATTTCAAAGTATGAAACTTTCATATTCGCTACGAGGTTTCTTTTCGAAGTTTGTAAATTGAAGGAGGTTTTTTAACGTTATGTAACTGTATTTGTCAAAGGCCTACAAATATAAAGAGCTCAGGCAAATATAAATGCAAAAACGCACAACAAATCGCTTGGAACTATACCGTCGCACACGTTTTATTGCTTGAAATTGTTAAAAGAGTGTATTTGCGTGTACCAGCATTTAGGAATTGTCAGTTCCTGGACACGAAAAAAAAATATTAAAGAATAACGAGAAAATTAGTAACCGCTTTACAATCTAAAATCACGCACCAGTCCGCGCATGCTCAGATGGCACAACATAGTCCCTTAAGAAAATACGAAAAAAAAACAGACATTGTCTGGCTCAAATTAGTTGGAAACTAACGCTTTCTGAATCGAGCCAACTTTCCAGAAACGTATACGTTCCGTTCTTTCAAATGCTATGTAAAAAAAAAAAAAACACAACCGACACCTGCAAAATGGAAACCCTCACAGGACAATAGTGCTATTGAAATAGAAGAGTAACGGCGCTTGTTTTCCAAATATCGCCTTCACAGCAATGCATGGCGCCGCATAGAAAGTAGGTGCGCCATCAAAAATTACAAACCGTCCTTAACGTAGGTTGCATTTTACTAGGAATCTGAAGGTGTCACCCGCTGTTGATATATACAAAGAGTATAAGCCTTTCTGATTCCCAAGCCAAACTTTCATAGACACAAAGGTGGCCTACAAAAAAGTGGATGGTTTAGAATTTCATTCGAAAGCACCAAATAGTTTGCTGAAAGAAAGAAAATTAGATACGAATTAGAAAAAAAAAGCAAATTGCTTAGCTTAAGCTAATTGTTTAGTTATTTGTGGGTGCTTTGTTCAGGAGAGACGGAGATTGGGGAATTAAAAGGAGAAAATAAGCGGCATAAGCACAAGGGTTTTAGCACATAGAAACACACACACACACACGAAGATAACTGAATAACTAAATGAGCTATATCATTACAGGTAGAAATTCGGGCGTGTTGTTTTAAGAAACAAATAATGACTTTTAGCCTGTGGGTTATCAATAAGCCAAGAACTTCTGTAAACGAAAAAGAAGAGTTGTCAACGGACGTTAGGGCACTCTCAAGGTTTTTCTTTTCAATATTTGTGATTATACAGTCTCAGAAGATGTGAGTAATCGTATTCTTGCAAGGACACTGCGATAGGCGACACCCAGTTGTAGCCAATATATGACTGCCGTTCGCCGACGTTGGAACGAGACGTAGAATATGAAACAAGAAGTTCGCGTCCAGTGCTTACAGAGATGCGTAACTAGAGAAGTCCTCGTTCTAGAGCTTTTTCATTGTTTTATAGGAGCACTACAGTACTTTCTGAGATCCTCATTTTATTGTAATAAGTCAATCCACAAGCCCCAGGAACACTAAAAACCCCGAAATTAGACTCATCTTCGGCCATTTTGCATATTAAAAGAGTGATCACATGTCCTGACACTTACCGTTGGCGCAAACGACAGATGGCGCTACCGAACCTTGCTCAATATGGCCGAATAAGGGACGGCGCTTGTCATCCACTCGTGACCGATGGGTACCCCCGCGTGGACGAGTAGGACTGGTATACCACTCGTCCACGCGGTAATCCATAACTCGAGAGTGGCTGACAACCGCCATCCCCCATTCTTCCATCTTCACCAAAGTTTGGTAGCACCATTTATCGTTTTGTGCCAACGGTAGAAGCTGCAATTTTTTATCACTTTTTAATATTCAAATTGGCCGCTCATTAACGTAATTTTTTTTTAGGATGCGTAGAGCTCGTACGTTGAGTCATGACCATAAATCGAGGATTTAAAAACGCACTTTAGTGCCTTTTTAAGGGTGTACAATGTATTAAAAATGTAATGCTGTTTCGACAATAAACTTTTCATTCATACATTTAACGAGAATGGCAGTTGGGCTAGTTGGTATACGTTCTTGAAGAAGAACAGCGCGAAAAACAGAAAGTAACAGCGGAGAGAATTCCACATTGGACAAAGTGTCGACTATAAACTTCCTTATTTTGAAAAACACGCGTGCATAGGGTATTCTTTCGCTTTCACTGTGTGGTCGCTTCTTTTTCATTCATTGTGGGCTCACTTCTTTCTCGTTTCTTTAAAAGAGAATTAATGCAATGTCCCAAAAAAGCTATCTCACTCGCCCTGAGGTTCACAGATGGTTGACTCGTGCGCATTGTTTTCTCTTTTGCTATGTGGTAGGCCTCAATTCTCTCCCTAGACAACTGAGCTTGGTGTTTGTGCAAGATATTTTGTGTCTAAACCGTGGTTCACAGCCGCAGTCACGGAAATGCATTTCTAATTGAAAGCAGGCCACCTTTTAACGGACTGTGATGTTCGCGAAGTCTGATGTTTAAGCATCTCCCCGCTTGTCCTGTGTATGTATGTTCGCACGAGAAAGGGATTTCATAGACTGTCTTCTTTTTGCAATGCACAACCTTCATTCCGTGCTTAACGTGGTATTCGTTGTTGTCTTTTTGACTGCTTGTGTTCGCGCATTTTTATCACAGTTACGATCCTGCTCAGTTTGCTGCGGTCTGAAAATACGACATTGATCCCGTATATCGAGGCGACTTCTGTTATCGAATGAGAGTGGCACAAATCAACCCAACGAAGTTCCTTCCCCAAGGAACGGACCCTGGGCATTTGTTCCGACCTATCGAACCGAATAGAAACTCACCTTCCTGAGCCGCATTTCATTAACATGACTAACTCGGGGACATTTCCTGGGGCCCCCGGTCCCTCCCGACAAGACGTTTTGTGCTATTTTTGTTTTGTTTTTTGCTGAGTGTCTACGCGGCCCTACTGCCAACGCGTGGAGAGGAACAGACAGACATATCGAAAGCGCATAGCTAAAACCACAAAAACCTAAACGAGATCCTTTGCGCAGAGAGCGATAAATTAGCATGAACGCGCACATCAGAAAATCAAATTAAAGTTTGCGAGTCCTCATATCTAACGTGTATTCTGCATTTTAACGGCCCCCTCCTGTGATGAACAAAATTGACATATATACACCAGAAAAACTAAACTAAAGTGAGGTGAAACTTTATGTTACCAAGCGCCAGAGGTACTTAGCTCTAATATATATATACCTGACGTGGTAATTTCATACGGTTTATTGGATAAATATTTACTTGAGTGTTTCAACAGGATTAAAGCCAATACGACTTCAGCACTAGTCGGATCTCGATGCAGAAAACACCCATAAACATACAGTACACGTTTTCAAATGCACTAAAAACATTCGCGTGCGCCATTTTGGTATCCCTTCCAGGCAATTTAAAGACCTCTACTTTGGCTTCTGTACTCCCCAGAGGATATGGCCCATCACATTGTGTTGCGGCGTTAATTATTTCGAAAGAAAGGGGCGAAACCGAGAAAGGCTACCCGAAATGGAATGGTGAGAGATGACAAACGATGCTTGCTTCCTCGGCACAAAACATCTGGCAATAAAATACACCGAAGTGCAGACCCAAGTTAAAAAAGCAAAGAAACGCTCACGACCAGACTCGTGTGACAGTTTAATGAGATGATTAGGTTGATTTATTTTTATAAATATATCATGCTCTTCATTTGTTTTTTTGTTTGTCACAAATATACCCAGACTATTTTTTTAGGAAAAGCGTATTGTACATACAAACTACCAAAACTGTAGTATAGCGGAGGTTGAAACTGAGCAGTCAGGGTGTTTGACAGCAACGTTTGAAAAATACGCGAATCAGATATATATTTATATATAAATAAACAAATGATACTGTCTCGGGACAAGGCAATAAACTACCAGTAAGCAAAACGGGAGATTAGACTATAACATTAAGAGAACATTATTTTACTAAGACAACCAAATAATATGGAAGCAAAATATATACTTATTTGGAATGTACGAACTATTTTCAACTGTACGGCGATATTGCTCTAAGGTGTCGGATCAAGTGCACTAAATGTTAAGGGAAAACGCATTACTAAACACGCGTTGTTTATAAACGTTTAGCGAGCTTCAAGCAGAAGCGGATGTCTTACCGCGTATTTTTAAAAACAGAAAACATTAAGACTCGAATATAAAAAAGGAAGTGAAGCGTTGGTTTTCACGAAAATAGCAGCTCAGCCGCAAGCCCCCCTAACCGGAACAATGCATTTTGGTCGACACTTCCTATCTTCCGGAAGTCAGAGGTTTTCGAATACTGTGAGCAGATGTCACTGTAAGAAAGCTACGAAACAAGCACATGGCGAGGCCCACTACCTGTTTTTGTTCATTGTTCATTGTTCATCATGGTGGCGGTTTGGTAAACGCCACAGCCCGTTCGGTGACGGTGGGTGCGGGGGGGGAGACAGTGCTCAGCAATAAAGTCCCGAGAAAAAAGCAAGCACTAGTCTTTAATTCGTCCTAAAAAAATAACGAAGCCAGTCAACGTAAAAAAAAAAAAAAATGAATCTCAAGGTACTGGAAATGGCCGTTGAAATTTCTGCCAATAGCAATCACTTTCTGTAGTCGTCGATTCCTGATATCGCATCTATAAAGTGACAAGTATGAAAATTTTCCAGAGCAATAAGCTTACTTGGTTCGAGAACAAAGCGCGCCCGCTCGGCGATATGTGGCCCAAAGCAGCTAGTGATATCTCCGGTCGCGTTATAGCACACGCTCATCGCGGCCGCCGCCGAAGCGAACCCCGCGCCAGATCTCGGAGAGAGTATCCGCGCCACATAACTAAAGAAAGCAGACATTCATGAGAAGCACAACATGACGCGCATGCACTTATGTGGTCTAGGTACCAGGCGAGTCACCAACCAATAGAGCAGCAATGACTTCGGTCGCCGCTCGCGCCGAAGGCGATATATGTCGGCGATTGCACGTTGTTGTAACCCACCGGTACGAGACAGTGCCCACCAGCACAAAGATGACGATAGCCGGTACAAATTTACTAGGACTTTGGCGATCTGATTAGCCGCCGACAACACCATTCGGAGTTGCCCATATTTGGTTTTCTTGTGTTGTAATTGCCACTTATATTTATTTTCTCGATTTACTTCGGCTTACGTTCAATGCACTAAGGCCTAGAATGAAGGAAAGTGTTGCAGTATTAAACTCCGCGGTGCCAACCGCAATCCCCTGAGTGTTGCACAACATATCTCTCGTGACGCGCCAAGCGAGAAGAAATGCTATACAAAGAAAATACGTAAAATATCAAAGCTGATACATAACGTAAAAAAAAAAAGTGTTTGCGTAAGGTTCGTGCGATTTGGCCGCCAATATCTGAGATGCCACGCGCTCCCGATGTTTCCCGTCGGCTGCGTAAGTATTCCCCAACGGGTTGATACTGCATTGCGAAAATAATAAAAATAAATGTTGCACAGAAGTTTGGTTGTTTGGCGGCGCTGCAGCCCATTACTCTCTATAAACAATCTCGCAACCGCCCCTCGGATAAGCTGCAGCCTTTACATGGCGTGACAAAATTGCATACGTTATACACCACGCGGCTCCAGAAATTTTTCCTCGACAAAGCCTTGTTCAATGAGAATACTAGTCGGCGTGCACAGCAACGTATACGTTGTTTTGTGTTGATTCAGATTAATTCATAGTTGTATTAGGTTTCTACTGGCTTACATTGGGAAACATGCATATTTAGTGAAATGATTTGTCTTCGTGTTATCAATATTATATTTGTGAATTAAAATGGTTCGGATCTCTTCGAATGCAAAAAACGTTCAGCTATTAAGTTTAAATGTAGGAAGGCGACAATTGTTACCATAAAATGGGAAGTCATTTTTATATTTAAGAAGATTGCCAGTTTCGGAAATAGAAATTTGGTTAGAACGCTGCTTGAAAACATCAATGGTTACTCACTATTAATGGTAATAATATTACCGTTCTGTTTTGTTTCTGGTGTCAAGTGAGTACCTGCGTCTCTTTTAGGGTCTACAGTAGCCGGACGTATGTATTTTATTTTTTTCGCTTACTTAAACAAAACTAAATTTATAATAAGAAAAGAAACTCAACAAAAAGAGGCCCAATGCATATAATATTTGTAGCATTACGCTTAGAGTATGGTCTGCCCTTTTATATCGAACGATATGTGACAGAAAACAAAATAACGGAGAACGTTGTATGAACCAATGCAGCATTGAATTCTAAAAGGCGATTGGTTAGTCCGCTGTCAAGCACCGTTTCAAGCTTTCCCAATTTGCATACTTTATTGCAATAGCAATACCATTACATTGAGACGAAACATAACCATAACAAACTTTCTAGCGGATCATAATACTCATTTAAATACATTTAAGTATTTAAATGTATAAGGGTGCCTGTTCAATACAAGATCACGCAATACTTCAGCTTTGGCGAGTTGGTGGTTTATGCTTACACACCCCAGCGCACAAGAATAGCATTCTGTTCTTGTGCGTTGTGAAGTGTAAGATCATGCAGTGTGCCCGTTCTGTTAGCCAAACATTGACGAAGCCAGAACGTTGCCTAACTTCTCTACACAACCGCTCGCACCCCATATTAGGAAAATACGGTTCAAACTCGTGTCTCTACAGTAATTTAGCTCTAAAGCAAAAACAAAAAAAAAGAAAAGATATTGATATTTCAAGTCTTCATTCAATTCAATCTCCTACTTCCGTCCCATCACCAAACTACCCCTCCACTAATCCGAGTGCCACATTACATGAAAACAAGGTCCTCTAACATCCATTCCCAACCGTTCTGCTGACTTCAACGCTTTGTAACCCACAAAAAAAAAGATACCTCTTAGGATATAACAGCATGAATCACTACGGAACAAAATTTCTTAACCTCAAGACCACAACGCGTTCCATACTGATAAATTAGTTCCCCGGAAGGTGTTTCGTTAGCTGAGGTGTTTCGTTAACCTCGACGACTTTATCAACCTCCATTGTTTCAAGAACCAACAAGGATTGGTATTACTACACAATCGGTCTCTAAGTTAATACTCGAATTGTTGTGTTTTCTTTTTATTGGGAAATGCTTTACAATGGCGATATGGGAACGAAAGCCACGCTTGGTGATTTTGTTGGTCCTGTGTCTTACACGTCCAGTTTCTTCCTTTGATAGTGTTTTGAAGAAAAAAAATGAAAAAAAGAAAGTTCGGAAGACACGTTTGATAGTGTGAAGGGCCTGTCCCCCATGGGGCGATTACAAAATCCGACGACTGCAGCTGACATATAAACATATTATAATCTATGTTCTTCATAATGTAACACTTGTGACTGTGATGCGACACAATTAAGAAAAGTTCAGGTCGAAGGAAAAGACACCAGTAGGAGAACTCTTTTGTGACTTTTTCTACTGTTGTCTTTTCCTACGACTTGAAAGTTTCTTAACTTTACCGCACCACAGTCTCAGGTGTTACATTATAATTTCTGATCCAGAGCTTGCCTGCACACTTAGTCTTTTTTTTTGCTAATCTCTTTGTTGTATTAATTACGCCGGTAACTTCCATCTAAGTAGTGTAATGTCAATCTGCAAGTAATATTCCCTTACATTAAGTGATCATGCGTTGTGTGTACAAGTAAAGTAAAACGATGTAATGGGATCACTATTCTCATGCCAAGGTTGTAATCACCATTTTGCTTCATCTTCAAAAACGGGCTGAGTTTTTTTTTAAATATAGTATTTAGGTGTTTCACAACTCAACAATGACGCTTTAGTATGCACACGGAAAGGCAAACTTGGGTGGCGGAAATCGCTTGTTTTAAATGACCATTTTAGGGGCGAAGCTCCTTAGGGTCTAGCCTTGTCCATCCGTCCGGCGTCCTGTGCTCACACTGATTGCCATCCCATCTGTCGTTTTAGAAAAAGAAAAAAAATTGTTTGCGCAGTCTACAGGATTCGAACCTGTGCGGGGAGACCGCAATGGATTTCTAGTCCTTCGACTTAACCACTCGGCAACTACTGCGGGACGAGTAGGGCTGCTCGGAGATGTGGTATTAACTAAACAGCCTGGGGTTTAGGGGCGAAGCTTCTTAGGGTCTAGCCTTGTCCATCCGTCCGGCGTCCGTGCTCACATCGATTGCCATCCCATCTGTCTGTCATGGATGAAACGTTGCATGTAGCCGCTCAACGTCTATACAGGAGAGGGCGCTGAGGTCAAATGCGTATATAATCGCGTTAAACTTTGCATGCATTGGCTCAACGTTATAGACGAGAGGGCGCTGCGGTCATAGGCCCCCCTGGGCCTATGACCACAGCGCCCTCGCATCGCGTCATAGGCCCCCCTGGCGTGTTCCTGCATTTAGGACAAATTTCGGCGCTCAGAGATACCGCTACCAACTACCGCTCTTGTTAAACTTGCTTTTTTCTCGCGACATTGATATATACACTGTAAGTAATCGTACCATACAAGACATTCTGTAATATAAAGACATTATTTACGTTTCTGATAGTTCTAAATGTGTGTACTTAGGTGTATGTATATCTCTCTTTTTTGTGTGAATGTATGATTGTTATATACTTTTTTTTTCTTTAATGTCAGTACCGCTGCAGCCTTGTATTAGGGCGCTGGGACTCGTCAAGCTGCAATCGTGCAGCTTTTTTTCCAGCGCCCTTGTCATGAATGTATTTTTGTGGCAGAAATAAACTGAACTGAACTGAACTGAAATGCTCAAATGCGTATATAACCACGTTCCGTTCCACACATTCCCTTTTTGACATGGACCGTTGACTCAAGCGGTGGAGATGCGTTCCCACGGCTTCTAGCGGATCCAAGCTGATCGCTAGAAGAACCACCGGCACTGCATTTCACCGACCATAAAGCAGTAATAATGAAGTCGAAACGCAACCCGGAACTCAGCACTACCTATGAACAATAAAAAAATCAGCATTATCAGCACTACCTATGAACAATAAAATCAGTATCATCAGCACCACCAGAGCTTCGCCCCATTCAACATCATTCACCACGTGGAGATATAATGATTTTTTATTGTTGTTTCAAGTTTTATATTCCAGGCCTTTAATTTGTTTCTGGCATTCCATCATTAGACGGACATTTGTGAGATGAAACAGCTCATGAACGCAAGTTTATTCTTCTCGCAAAAGTAAAGTTTAATTTGATACGCACTATCGAACAGAACCGGCATTTTTAATGATTAGACTAATAGCCACAATAGGGTGTAACTCTTAAATACTTGGGCATTCAGCACTCCTTATTACAAGGAGCATCAAACAAAGGCTGTAATTGAGCATGATTGTTTTCTTAAAACGCATCTTTGCAGCGACAACGGTCTTGACGACTGAAAGCTACGCGCTCGGCTATTAGATAGATAGATGGATAGAAGGGGTTTATTTGCGTGCCTGCAAACAGCCAAGTGGCCTGAGCAGCAGTGCACTCTCCTGTACACAGATACATAAAAGTATGAGATAAAAACACAATCAGGCGAAAATGTCTGTTTCACCAAAAAAGGCATCGTGAGTCTGTTGCAGACGTGTCATTGGGCAAGTGGCCCGCACATCAGAATAAAACGTATCTCTGCATTTTGATGTCCTCCCTGACGGTACCCGGAACCTCAGCGACATCAGCAGCTGGGCACAGTCGAGAGAACCATGTACAATTTAACGCAGGAAATGCATGTCTCTTGCAATTCGTCTTTCGTGCAGAGACGCTAGACCGAGCTCAGTGAGCAGGGAATGGTAATTGTAGAAACGGCGGCGGACAATATATCGATCGTATAAAATTCTTATAAGCTTACGCTGAACCTTTTCAATAAGATTACTATGTAACATCGTTACAGAGTTCCAAACCACAGACGCGAACTCTAGACGTGATCTAACCAATGCACAATACAGACATAAAATGCAGTCAGAGCGACGAAATATTTCTGTCAGCCGCGAAATTACACCCAGTTGGCAAATTGGCGAAAGATCATTGTTGAATTATTTTTATCTAATGTTCGTTGCTTTTTTACACGACTAAGTAACGCCAAAAGCACTAACGAAGTGCTTACGTTGGCAAACTCGGATCGATTGAAACAACTCAGAGAGTTAGTTACCTGTTAAAGTGCGCGCCTCTCTCAAAGTGACTCCATTTACCCCAAGCTAGCACCGGTTGGTCCACGTATCCCCTGCTGTCGACGTCAGTGCCCTGCGCGTGCATTTGACGGCGGCAGGCCTGAACCAAAATCGATCTTCTAACTCGACGTTTCGCAAGCTCTAGAGGATGAAGGGCCTACTTGTCGATAGCAGGTCGCTTATTCACTTTTAGATGCTCTCATCCCAGACTTTTTACAGGTTTTTTTTTAGATGGAAGCAAAGGCTTAGAACTAGAGGCCAGGGTTGCATATTAAAGTGTTTCTTTTCTTATTTTCCTCTAGAAGTCTGTAGTTTTTTTTTTGTTTTTTTTTTAATATGGCATATTTTTGTTTTGATGCTGTGAATTGCCCTATCGATGAAGGCAGTTTATTCAACTTGTTTTTGTTTTCTATATTTTACGTTTGTCATTTGTCGTCTGTCAGGAAGAAGTAATTCACGTTTCGAGGACTTGCACGAGAAAGTTACCAAGTTATTTTATTGTTTTCCTTTGAAAATCAAATTCGTTTCTTTGTGTACTCTCTTACATTCTGAGCAATTTATTGCGTTATATTTATGCTGAAGTTTAAAACGTTCATTGCCATTAATTGTTTATACCCTTCTTGTGACTGACATATTTTATTTATTTGCAACAATATTTGTTTTTATAAGATTCCTAGTGATAAACAGATCGAAGCACGCTCCTAGTGATAAAGAGATCGAAGCACGCTCACCAGAGAACACCAACAGTCCGGTGGTTGAACGCTCCGCTCATCTACGCTAATGGACTTCACCCACCTTGTGTAAGCATTTGTCAATACTGTAGATATAATGAAAAGTGTAAACCGACGTATCTTCGTAGAAATAAAAAAAAATGTTCATCAAGCAGGCGTTTGATACTTTAAGAATTATAAATTGCTATGAATTTATAGCTATTGATATCTTTGATTCTCTTGTCAGTAGCGCTTCCACGCCTCATAGCACGGCTGTTAAGAAAATAGAGGTGGCCTTTTCCATTCAGGCTGAAGGCTGTTTGTGTTTTTGCATTTTTTTTTAAATACAAAATAAACTAAAAGAAGTCCTCGGGCGATTCCTTATTTGTCCTTTGAGTTGAGCAGAATTTCACAAACCTGCCATCGTTTAATTTCCATGTGACTGACGAATCGCAAGACATAAAATATTCGGCGTAAATAGTGTTATTCCTTTTTTTGTGAAAAACCTTGTCAGTTTGGTAGTAATGCGGGATTGCACCATGGCCGTCGGTAGCAGTTTTTTGTTAAGTACGCAATTCCATTCGAATGTGAAATTAACAAAGCGCTGTCCGTTGGAACGCAAAGTAAACATGATACGATGGATGCTGCATGTCTCTATATTATTTGAAGGTAGAGCATAAAACAAATATGGCAAAGCAGCATAAAAAAAAAAATTCCGTGTGGTATGGAACTTCAGAACACTTCAGAAATACGGTTCCCTGATATAGCAATCACACATTTACCGTACCATAAACGTTTATAGCCCTAAGTGTAAAGCAAAATCTTCCATGGGAGCTGATATAATGAAGACGTGCGCATGAGTAAACACAAATACCCACCATTGATTCAGCAATATTTTTTTATCTTCTCCTCTGCGACGTCTAGAAGCTTACGTCATGATTGTGTGATGGCTAATTTACGAATCAGGGTAGCGCAAACAGAGCCAATATAAATCAATTAAAAGGTATTTGTGACAAAATACTGCAAGTGAGAACTCCGAGTTTATTAGTATTTGAAATATTTCAGATATTACGCAAGAGCTTCCAGAGGCCTAAAAGTCCCGAAATTGTCTAGAACAAAAATATATGTACTGCGGGCACCCACATGGCAATAAAAACTAATCTCATGAGAAAATGCCATAAACCACGTGGCATCGATACAAACCTGCTCAGAAGTTGCATCCACTCAGAGCGTTGGACGTCTAGGAACCACGTGTTTTGTCGCTTTGTTTGGTTCTGTCAAATATATATCACTGATAGGTGACGTTGGTTTGAAGCATGCAGACGGTGGGAGAGTTACAAAGTTTACAATTATCATATTTTATTGGTTAAGATAGTCTCGTGTAGTCCCATTCGTTACAAAGCAATTTATTTTCCGCTGATCGCAACAAAACATTTAGCGGAACCCTGGCGTAGAAAAATTAGGGGCTCACTACGAAACTAAATTTCAAAATTACAAATATAAAAACCGTTATTAGAACGTTTTAGAATATATAATTTTATTTTCAATTCCCACTCGTTAGGTCTCCCAAACAGCTTGGGGCGTGAACAACTGCGCTTGCGCACTGCGACGCCACAAGTCGTATGGACACCCCAAATTGTCTGTGCCTCTACTCTAAAATTCAATATTTACCGCAGTATATTTTAAAACGTAAACAAAGGAAGCCAAAGTTTTTTTTTTTTTAGTATAATTTGACAAGAAAGCGACTCCAGTGTTTCATTTGGAATGAGCGTAAACGTGTGAGTTGTTCTGAAAGGGTACCAGACTTAGAAAACTCCTATAGCTTCAAGTTTAAAGCGACAGTATATAGCACGGGTGACGGCGTCACTTATTTACCCAACTTGAAAACCTGCGGCAGTGGTTGGTTTACCGATATGTCCTTTGTCATGCAAATCACTCAACGGCCGCAAGCTCCTTCCGCGAAAATCTCTCGCCCGCTTCAAAAGGCAGTTAATGCGCACTCACGGCAGCTGGCTGAAACATTGTTTTCTATAAAGCAAGCGCTCATTGAGATTATACTCGAAAATTGTAATTTAGTTGACTGGCTCCGAGTATAGGAGAAACAATTTTGCCGAACTTATTCATGAAATAAATTCGCCGAAACTCGCCCAAAGCGTGCTCCTTCCGACATCGTTTCAAAAATTTCGGATGTTCACAAAACACGTAAACACCTTTCGTGGGTAGTGCCGCTCCAATCATGAATATGTAAAATTGTTCTCTGATATGTTGTTTTCTTTTTTTGATGTTGTTGTATCAAAAATTTGGTCAGCATTCTTTTTCACTATGGACAGATTTAGTTTGTCAGATTAGGTAGGTTACACTCAAGCACTTTGATATTGTAATTTTTTTTTGTAATAACTAACGGCAATTAGAGATAACGGCCCTTCTGCGTGTTTTTTTTCCTTATTTTTTCTGGGGAAGAGTCAGAAAGGGGGTACTCTTGGGCTCATTTTTGCCATCAAAGACTCAGGAGTAATGTTAATTTGATTAGTTGTGGGGTGTTCCCATGTTCAAAGAAAAAACTAATTGCATAAATCATGCGCACACACGCTCCTAATGAGGTTATAAGAAATACACAATTGCTGTATCTTCTTAAAATCAGTAAGTACATCAAAATATCTTAAGTAAAAGACGAAATTAGCTATAGTTTCGTCTATTATTGAAAGTTATTGGGTATCCAACAACACATGATCGTAAATTTGAGAGCAATTTATAAAGACAGTATATTAATCAAAGCTTAGCATAACTATACATACATGATAACTTTGGAGCTCCAATATCAGAATTCTTGATATAAATTTGTTTAGGAAATTTCAGTTTTCTTTGATAGTGCCGACAAACAGCCGTAACAATTTGCAAGCATTTTGGCTTGGCTCAATTTATTAGAGTAGAAAACGATCAACGGTCTTTACTGCAACCTATAATTATATATATATTTTTACAGTGGCAACAAATGTTGTAAATTAAGGTCAAAATATTAGCCCAGTAGAAATGCCAATGCCATAAACAAGTAAAAAAACAAAAAAGACTAAAAAAACTGTTTGCGTAAGTTTGGAAGTCGCGATCATTTCAATAAATATCGCCTTCTTCGTGCTTCCATTTTTGCCTGCTGGGTTGCGAAAGACGTTTTCAGCATGCGCTGTTGATTTATTCTCCAGCAAATAAGACGACGCGAACGTGTCTGCCGTCCAGTTACTCATCATCTTTTTGCTTCGGCAATATGCCCTGCAAAGGCCTATGATTCTGAAGAAACACAAGAATTTAGCCCCAATTGAGATATAAACAGAATAAAAAACAGGCAGTCTGTTTGATGTTTCTACCGGGCACACAGCCGGCGGGCAAGTCTGCGAGCGCTGCACACGAGCGCGTGCTTTTGTCTCGAGAGCTGGAGGTGCTATCGTGATCATAAAAGAAGGCCCCAACCGTTTCGGATGCTTCGAATGGCTGTCTCGTTATTAACCTAGCTAAGGCTATTTTACAGTCTGTATAAAAGGTTAGACAAAAGACGCGTTTAAAAAAAAAATTTCAAGACAAAAAAGGGTATGCAGGTTGTTTTAATTTGTTTCTTTGTTTGAATACAATTTTCGTTCTTGGAGTTTTGCGACGCAGCACGTAAAGGCGGTTCTTTAAATGTTCGGTGAAAAAAAAAATGGCTATTAACTGCCTGCCAAAGACTCCCTTGTGTACCGGTCTAAGATAATTTGATTTGAAGAATTTTAGATATTCGAAAAAAGGTTCGGCCGAAGCGTCGACTGGAAGGGTAATGAAGAAGAAAACAACCTGGAAAGGTTAATACACCTACAAACTTTATGCCCGAGAGAAAAGTTCCAGAAATTGACTGTCGACAATGGGGCTCCAGGGGCAATTGTAAAATTATGGCAGGTGCTTTCATTAAAAAGTTATGCGCAGGGGTACGTACATCAATGGCTGCATTCCTGTCCCTAGCGTAGATTTATTTCACTGAAATATTATTTAGCAAAAACAAAACAAGGAGCGCATGAATCAAATTTGTTTAGCTCACTGGCTAAAAAACACTAAGTACTCTGTTTTCTTGGCGGTAATGCCACCAATGTTATCAAATTTGAAGGTTCAGCTTGACTTTATTTAATGGAGGATAAATCCAATGATTTATTTTTACTGAAGTGCACAATTAATGTTTGTCCTTGGTGGTATCGATCTTTGGAGGCTAATTTTTGAAGTTTTCAGATGGAAAAACAATTTGACTCATATTACATTTCTTTTTCAAAAGGCCCCCGTTTACAAATACACACGCGGGCTACTAGAGTTTTCGAGGAGTCTTTGGAGGTATGCATAATGACAAAGTGAAGCGGGCTGAAAGGAGGCTGATCCAACACGGGACGTTTCGTCCCGTGAAATTTCCAAGGAAAAACATAGCAAAGTGACAAGAAAAGCAGTAAGGCCATTTCTTTTCCTCGTCGCTCCTTCTCTTCACTACCGCTGCCGTTAATAAAAAACTGTAAAAACAAACGAGTCTGTACTTATTTTGTCTAGGTAAATAGTGTTTTATCGTATATATTCTCGTACCATGTCCTTTTTGTACAGGGGCACCTGACACAGTAAATCCGCCCATTGGAGGCACTATTGTCCATATTTTGTCCACAAATTTGTCGATGAAATGAAGTACAGTTAAGTACAATGTTACTCTACATTGGACAAAATTTTACGAACCGTCCCGTTAAACAAATCTGAAGCAACGAAGGAAGTGTCCATTATCATACACGCTCTGTAACTTTTCAGTTCGATATAAGGTCGTCGAATAGCATTAGTTCGTAGGTTTTATAATTTTACTCTAGATTACAATAGTCCATTTCGACTCATTTTGAAAAGTAACTCACGCTACGGGCCATCCCAGACAATCAAGTTGCTGTCACAATATCGGTGGGACTACACACCTCAACCATCGCCGCGCCCTTCCCACGGTCAGGTAACACTGACACGGCAAGCGATTGGCTTTTAGGTATCGTAGCGTCCTCTGCGATTCATCCTAAGGTGACACGGAGTACAACACTTTCACATAAACAGCGTTATGTAGTCATTGAACACGTAAGAAACGCATGGCGAGGCTTAGTGCCAAGCACTTAATTATCGCTCCGGAGCCAATGACAATGACCCATTAGCCGATGAAGACTTCCAAGAGCCAATCACGAGGCAAGATACGTGAACATGATAAGCTGCGCCCTCGCGTTTCTTAATGTATAAGGGACTATATTTGCACTCCACGTGCAATGATCATTTGCGACGTACCCGAAACCAGGGAAGGGAGGGGGTATATTTAAAATAATAAAAACTGACAAAGAAAACACTAGGGTGCAATAGCGTTATTTGTTTAGGCGGAGGTGGCGCAGTTTTCACACAAGGAGTGGCTCGAGGTACCCCGACCGGCATTCCGGTGAGGTTGCCGCATCATCCACCCCAAAAAGGGGGGGGGGGGGGGGGGGGAGAAATCTCGGACGATGTGAGCAACTCTCTCCGATTCGAAGGCAGCTGACGCCGCTTGGTTGTACAGTTCCTGCATCGCCCGGATATACTCGACGAGGCTTTCTTCTGGATGCTGCGTACGTCGTTCGAGCTCCCGCTGCACTCGGGAGTCGTACCCCGGTGGCAGGAACTCTTCTCGGAAGCTGCGGCGGAACGCCTCCGTGACGGAAAAGGAATGTCTCGCCATCATCTTCGCCCTCAAGAAGTTTAACATGTATCTCGATGGCGCTCCCTTTCAGATCCAGACTGATCACCAAGCGCCCTCCTGGCTGAAGAATCTGCAAAACCCAGCCGGACGTCTTGTACGATGGGCTTTGACACTACAAGCGTACCACTACTCCATCGCGTACAGGAAAGGAGCGACTAACGTTGTGGCAGATGCATTGTCACGGGCTCCTTTGCAGGTCCCTCCCACAGAGACAGAACCAAAGTTCGTGGGATTAACTGACATCGTGGCCAACACTTCGGAGTCGCGGGGGGGGGGGCGGGGGGGACGTTGGCGAGCCGAGCAGACCTCCGCAAGGCCCAGAATGAAGACGGACTTTGCCGACGCGTGTGCGAAGGGCTTGCAACAGAGCCGTATATGTAGAGAGTTTGGTCAATGGGAGGCGCGGACAGAACCAGGGCGTGCGGCAGACTCAGAAAGAGGGCTTGGCATGCTCTCTTGACCAACCAGAAGCCGAAAAGAATCCCCTAGCGGTGGTAGCGAGAAACAGGTCTGATCAAAGGTCTATGTTCGTAAATGGTTTTAATAAGCGCGTAAGAGTGATGTGTAGTAACTCTTTGTGGTTGAAAATAGGGTACACGTGTTGTTTTCATCATGATCATGCAGAAAGATGTAAGAAACGAATGCGCCGCTCAACTCTGTTTTGCTCGGACAGAGTGTGACCGCTCGGACGGCAGATTCCCGGCCCTCGGCGCTTGGCGTACGGATTATGTCGATCGTTCCGCTAGTCGCACTATTCCACCATCATTTTGGATGAGCGTGATTGCAACATCACGTGTACCATATTTTCTGTCATCGAGAGTTACTCCAATGCAGATATCAGGTTTGTTTCTCGCGACCACCGCCAGGGTATTATTCCCGGCTTCTGGTTGGTCACATTCGAATTTCTGAAGACGCCCTGGAACACGCCCAGCCCACTTTCGGCCAATGGCGCCTCCTGATTTGTCTCCTATACTTCCCAACGAATGGCCAAACTCTCTACATATACGGCTCTGGCTTGCAGTACAGAGAGCAGGCAGCACCGGAAGCGACGGCGAGTACGACTCGTACCTGCTGAGCGAGGACGGGCTTCTTTTCCGCTACATCCCCCAGGCAGACGACGACACCGATGGATTGCCTTTCCGGATAGTGGTACCTCGGAAGCTGCGCAAGTCATTCGTCAGGTATTTTCATGAATCAGCATTGGCGGGTCACAGCAGCGGCAGTAAGGCTTTCCGACTACTCCCGTGTTTTAAGTGCCACTGCAATGAAATCACAACTAACCCTTCCCGATCTTTCCTCAAATAGCAAAAGTTCCCGGCTCGACCACTCGACCACTCATGCAAGATTTTTCTGCCCAAGACTACCTCCACGGCATTCGAGCATTCTCTCCTACCCGCCACCATTGTGGACTGGAATGGCCTTGCCGATAGCAACGCCACCATTACGAATAACACCAAGTTTCTCTTCGCGTTAACCAACCATTCCCCTCTATAATTCCCTGAGGGGGCCTGAGGATATTTCTAAATAAATAAATAACTAAACGCAAACGCACTGCATAAAGAAGTAAAAAGAAACAGATCTACAAAAAAAAAAAAAAAAACATGATAGCACTTTACCTGAGGCGATTTTCTGGACTGAACAGAAGGTTCGGGGAAAGCTGTGTGATCATTAGGCAGCCTGAACATCTCGAAACGTTTACAATTCTCTTATCCTCCGCCCCCCCCCCCCCCCCCTTCCCCCAAAACTTCCTGCCATAGGGATTTTTGAGAGCAAAGACGGATATGGAGAGCACTCGTATAAACGAAAAAACATATAAAAAATTAAAACCACAATCATCCGGGTTCTCTTTTTTTCTTTTTTTAGGAGTAGTACATCGGAGATAATTGCGCCTGCGAACCTTGTATTGCTTTGAGAAAACTAAGGGATGGGGCCTTAGGGAAATAAGAGTTTCGGTAGGTAAGATTTAGCTGGCTTCAAGGGAAATTCTAAAACCAAAGAGTATTTTAAAAAAAATAACACTTCTTTTTTTGAAATTATTTATTTGTGCGCGCCCTCTGGATAAAAAAAAAAAAAAATAAAAACTAAAGGTTCCGAAAAATGATGCCGTTCCTTTCACTCCTCCGTACGGTTTGTGTGAACTTTGTTCGCATGATTGGCCTTCCTTTCTTTTGATTTATACGATCAAAATTATGATGAAAAAATTAGTAAAATGGTGAACGTATCAATACATTAATACAGGACCATTTGATTTTGTCTTAGTTGCCTAAATGACACAGCTTTCGTTCTACCGGTGAAAGAGTATTGGAAGCTTGAATAACTGTGAGCCAATAATATGTCACCTTCCCCTTATTTGAGAGCATAGAAGTTCGCACGTGTGTTCTGTGAGGCTTGAAACATGCGTCCTACTGGCGTGCTCAGCGTCCGATTCCGTCCATGTATCGAATGTGGTCCCAAACAGGCAATAATTGACCCCCCCCCCCCCCAGAAAAAAAAAAAAGAAGAAAAAAAAAAGAACAAAAAAGCAGGAGTGTTATGCTGTGGAATGTCGTGATCCTAGAAAGTGACCGTAGAAGTTCAGGAAGAAATCAGGAGCAAACTCTAGTGACGTTGTCGATACGGCGTCACAACTCCGGGCTGCCGTAGCTTCCGTGGGCTATCAGTTCTGGAGAGCGACCTGCAGCAGAACAGGCGTCTGCCAAATGCACCGCCGCTGCTGGGACACCGCCAGGATCGCGACCGGCGACAGCGTGACACTTCTATGGTGTCATCAGGCGGAAATCGAAGAACCACCTTTTTCGACGTGGTATGCACACCAGTCGGGGGCGCGTTGCTGACACAATGGCGTGTTTACGTTTTCTTAGAGACCACGGAGACTCAGTGACAGCGTTGACAGTTTTTCGTACACTTCCATGTAAAATATGTATTGTATAGCAAGCATATTGCTTCATCGGGCACTCGGAGTTCAAGTGAAGAGCGCTAGAGTTTGCCCAGTCCTATAGATATCTCACAACGAATAGCGGAATGGCGACATAGGGTTGATATAAGTGTGGTATTAGAAGTACTTGCTTAAAAAAAATTACTTCAGTTTTGCATGCTGCATTGTAATCTCATAATCGCAACAATAACGACTTAAACTATAAATCCACAAACAAACAAATTTAATGAATAAATTGACTTTATTTATATTGATTGATATAAAAGTAAATCATTTCCTTGTGTACAAGGCAAAGACTACTACATAGTTAGGCTATGCGGCAACTCTCTCTCAGATTTGAATTCACAACCAGTTCATAAAAAAAAAAAATTTAATATTATCTCAAATCATTGTTTTACTTACATGGCTACACTTCAGATATTATTCAAACTTTTCCGACTATCTCGACCGTCGTGGCGACCGCTTATGAGCATTAGTAACACTATCTCTTTGAATATAGATTTTAATGAAACGTACAAGTTAAATTAAAATGATATTTCTCTATCTCGTTGGGAAGTGCATTTAAATATTATCATCAATCATAAAACTAGGTCGCGTTGCCAGTGAACGCTGGAAAAAAACAGACGAATACCTCAATTTCATTCTTTACTTGCGCTTTGTTGGGCGCGGAATTATTCATCCACCCTTATCGACTCAAACAAGCAATCCTTGGCTGAATTGTCGACGGAAAGACTTTAGATAACGTTCGGAACAGACTCGTTCTCAAAAGGACTCATGAATTCGATAACACAACGTGCTGGCAGAATGCCTCTCATACATTAAAGAGGCTATCGTTCTCGGCTCTCCAACTCTCCAATTAAACATCGGAAGTTGAAGTTCGGAATTAATGGCTTTCACTGCCGACAGGATCTACCATCATTCATTTGGAGAAGGGTTTCACATACGAAAGCCAAAAGTTGCTATCTTTTCTCGTTAGAAACTTTATCTTTAGGTTAGTTGCGGCAATACATTAATGTTATTTATGATCTTTACAAATATTTTAAACCGCGTCTTCACTGCATTCAACACCATTTTATTTGCATATCAGAGTTCTTCTTACTAAAGTGGAGTGATACGCAGTGTAGGATGTTAATGCCTCTCAAATATAATATTTATTATTATGCTTAATACGCCCCTCTTTTAAAATCGATCATTAACTTGAAGAACAAAACCACGCGTAACGACAAGTCTGGTATGAAAACTAAGCAGGAACGCCCAGATGCCACGGTGGTCAAAAATGTGTGTGCTTGGGGGGGGGCGGTCTAAAATTATATATGAGGGTGATCTCAAGTCTAGAGAAATATTTTATTATGGCTTTATTAAAGGGATGCTGAAGCGGTTCTAAATTGTATTCAAACCACTTGATTCTTTTTAATCCAACTTTCAAGCATCATGAATATCACAAAAAGTGAGCTATTTAATGCCCGTGTTACCTAAAAAAGCGTTTTTGAAGCTTCCTTAAAACCACGTTCCTCCGTGGCAGCGGGAGAGAGGAGTAAAAAAACAAGGTAAAATCTTGACTTCAAAAAATAACCGCATCTCCATGTGCCGAATGATGTTGATTGGGGCGAAGCTCTGGTGGTGCTAATGATACTGATTTTATTGTTCATAGGTATTGCTGATGGTGCTGATTGTTTTTTATTGTTCATAGGTAGTGCTGAGTTCCGGGTTGCGTTTCGACTTCATTATTACTGCTTTATGGTCGGTGAAATGCAGAGCCATGCATGCAAAGTTTAACATGATTATATACGCATTTGACCGCAGCGCTTTCTCCTGTATAGACGCTGAGCGGCTACATGCAACGTTTCATCCATGACATCCCCAGGGTCGCTAAACTCGTCAAACACAAAGTTGGGCACGAAGTTCGCGGAGCGTGCTGATTGGACTCCCGCGACGTTGGCGTCACGCGGAACGAGATGTCAATCATCCAAGCTCTCTCGGTGCTCAAATTCCAGCGAAAATGTTTTGCACAAAGTTGTAGCGAGCTTCATCGCAGCGCGCGCGAGCAACACCGTGGGGCCAGCCGATTGAACTTCTGCGCTGATGACGTCGCGCCCGCGTGTCCCTACATCCCTACGCCGCGATAGAGTCAATGAAACGTAGATTGTACCTAGGCGGGCTGTAAATACTCTGAACTTTCTCGTCGGAAGATCGTCGTTTGTGGAAGTTATTGGTGACGACAAAGTGACGTTTCACAACTTTGGGAAGGAGTTATTTGAGGCCAAAATCTTCGCTTCGGAATCGAGGCGAAGTTTAAACTTTGTGATATTGTGGAGCCGTGCGCGGTATACGTGGTTTCAGAGCTCATCTTCCGCCACTGTCAACAACGCCACCGGGGTCACCCACAGGCGTTGTGTATATCTATAGAGACGTCGATAAAGTCTGAGAGACGAGGGGGCGAGGGGAGATGGCGAGAAAAAGCCGGGGAAAGGGAAAAAAAAGGTATAACCAACACAAACCCACACTCAAATAGGGATTAGGAAGGGCCGTAGAAATTGTTCGGGAGAGAGAGAGAGAGAAGGGGGTGGGTATAGTGAAGAAGGGGGATATCCCTTCCCCCGAAGTTTTAGAGCGCAACTCTTATGCGCCCCTTTCGAGCTTGAGCGGCGTCGCCGTCGGCGTAACTGCGCGCGCGTTGCATTATGGGACGTTTTTTCACTAAATTTATCGGGGAAATTGACGTCACGTGATTTTGACACCAATTAGGTTTCCCCGCTAAATGAGAAAACAACAGGATAGGAGGAGGGGGGGCGGAGAGGCATACCCTCCCCTCCGTGCCCTCCCCTCTCTCCTCCTCAAGAGCTGCGCTTTAATTCGACATTATAGAGAACTCTTAACGTCTGTCATTTTTTTATTATAACTCTCTAAAATGCTATAGTCCGGGGCTGGGCCGATATCCCCCCCCCCTCCCTTACACCCTTATGCCCTTTGCGCCCCCTTTTTGAACGCCACTGGGGGGGGGGGGTGAATCGCCCCCCTCCCCGTTCTTCTGTTTCGACGACCCTGCTTAGAGGCGTTCCAACTGAGCGATGACGAAAAACAGCAGGGCGTGCAATTTTCTAAATTATGGTTCTAGAGATTCTGGAATTAAAACGGGGCGCGTTCCATGAACTTACGAGCGGCCATGACAGACTTTCAATCGAGAGGCTCGTGCCAGGGCTCGTTGTGTGCAGGCGCGTTCAGTGACGTCCTTTTATAGTTCATAACTTTGACGTCAGGGTCAGGATGATCAGTTGTGAACGACAGATTTGATGGTGCGTGTTCGAGTCGACGGTGAAAAGTTTGGTTGTGTACGATGAAAGCTTGGTGTCCTCGCGTTCTCGAAACATCACTGTCAATACATTACTCTTATTTCAGTTGATGAACGCAGAATTAATCCCAGTTTGGCTTATCTTTGAAAGTCTGTCATAAAAAGGATTTTTTCTCCCGCTGATGGGGGACAACTGCCTGTAAGCGAAATCCGTCCAAAGGTGGACAATGCTACTCGGCTGCTTGTGACCTAGCCACGTCGGGCAACACTCTGATCAATTTCAAAAGGCCGAGTTAAATAAAAGGGACGACAGGGACGTTTTTTTAGTAAATTCTGCTTTATCGGCGGAAAAAAGAACAATATCATACTATCAAGCTCGACGGTGTTGATTTTAGAATGCAATTACCCAAGCCTCCGCTGTGCTTTTTAGAGACCATCAAGGTCGCAGCTGATAATCTTCATCGTGACATTATACGTATACGAACCACGTTCGTCTCCGTGTGCTGCTCTAGCTCGGCGCCTAGGAAGTAGTACGGATTTTTCCCCCTTTCAATGAAAAACGTCACGAAGATATACGGATCTGCGGGTTTGTGAGAAAAGAAAACTTCGCAGCAATCTTTCGGCTCCTCCCCCCGCTATGTCATAATACGAAGAAAGTTGTGTCTGACGAGTTTAGCGACCCAGCTCTTGAGTTACTACCACATATCAAAGCCTCCTACTCGTCCCGCAGTCGTGGCCGAGTGGTTAAGGGGACAGACTAGAAATTCATTGGGGTCTCCCCGCACAGGTTCGAATACTGTCGAATGCGCAAACATTTTTTTCTTTTTTTGTGAGTACGGACGCCGGACGGACGGACGGACAAGACTAGACCCCAAGGAGCTTCGCCCCTGAAAAAGGACTCTCGCGCATGCTCCTCGGCTCGCGGAGCCAGCGTCGTCGTGCGTCATCGATAACTGCTGCGACTGGTTGTACCTGAGCCAGTTGGTGAGTCATGCTTCAGAAGGATGCCAGTTGAAAGAAAGAAGATAACCCAAGAGAGAGATAGAAAGAAAAAGTACAAACACACTGCTGGACTAGCAACCATTTACTGAAAACAAACCCTTTCTTCTTTCACGCTCAAAAGATTCATATCCCGGAACTGGGTGTAGCAAGATTGCCCCGCGTGCAAAGTCCCCGTAGCAAAAGCCCCGCGTCATTAGGCCCGAGTTTCGAAAACCCTGCATTCAAATACCCCGCCCCGTATACCCCGCCTGCGAAATGCCCCGTCCTTACCGCCGCGTCCCACCCTCTTCAAGTTTCAACCAGCATTGTTCCATGACTTAACTTAATCTGTTGAGCGACTAATAAGGGTCTTGTAATTGAAAGAAAAAACAAAATAAGATTAACTTCCAATTTCATAGACCTGCATCTCCAGCGATGCACTCCGCTGTCATAGAGGGATACTCAGACGAAGAGTTATGAACTTGATCTAGCTAGAGAAGTACAAGTATTTTTTTTAGAACGACTGAAGAAGAATGAAACTGGTGTTTGGTGCAGTGATAATTATGGCGCCATGAGCTGCGGTTTAACAGTTTTGACAGAACCCACTTCGTAGGAACTGTGAATCCGCGCGTGCTTTAGAGTAGACGAAAGCTTCTGTGCAATGCTTATTGATAATATCGGTAACTTCAAGTGTATTGCCGGTGAATGATATTGTCGGCGCATTTTCTCTTGGAACGTTGCACGACATGAATGTGTTTAGTGCACGCCTGAAGAACAGAAGTTTTATCCAGTTATTCACTACTTGAGTCCCGGGTTTCTCAGGATTACGTTTCACAGGCCCGCATGCACACTTTCTCTTAGTTAAAAGCAGAATGCTCCGCCGTCACATTAAGGACCCGGCCACCTGACACGGGGGGGGGGGGGGGGGATTTGCGTCATGGGTTTCTGAAACTGGGGCTTTTAAAAACGGGGCAAAAAGGACGGGGTGTTTGCCGCGGTGCATTTGACACGGCGCTTTTGACATAGGGTGCTTTCGTGCACCCCCCCCCCCCCCGGAACTAATGGGTGCGGAAGAAGAAGAGGTTTATCTTCACTAAACGGTTGCTAGTCTGGCAGTATGTTTATTCTAAGCATCTTTCTACAGAAGAGGCAGGCACCTCAGCGAATCCCAGGAGCTTACGCGAAGTGAAGAAGAAGCCAGGTAAAGGTACCAGTTGATGCTTCTGTGAAAGATGCACCTCATATGAGGTCACGGCTCGACCAAGCAATGACATTCCGCGGTGGCGAGCGGCTGCATATTTCTTTTATATGTTTAGTGTCGTAATGAGAACGAATCATGGTTATGTTTTTAGATTTCATAAAAAAAAACAGCGCCGGAAGAAAACATTTACTTATCTTTTAAAAGTTTCAACTTCCTTTTAGGCATTGCTTTTATCATTATTCTAATATGTCGAGTGCAATTGACTACCCTAACCATGATTTAATTTCTACTGCCAGAGCAATTAGTATCGTTTCTCACACCTCGCATTTGATCACACGGTGAGAAAAACCTTTCATGCATTTTGTCTAGCCGGCGCACTAATCTTCAAACAAATGCCCCCAGTCTTCTTTGTTTTCCACCGGTAGCGAAATAATGCGCATAATTAGAACAACTTTGACTTCTCTGACTAGCTATATTGCATGGCAAGATGTCTTCAAAGTCGGAAACAACTTGGAGGTCAGACTCTGCTAGTGCGATCATTGTCCCACTGATAGAAGTCGGCTACCTCCGCGAAGCACCGGGAGTGATGTACAATAAAAAAAATATAGTTTTATTTTTAAATATAATATAACGATAGTTTCTCAAGCGTCTTTTTAGTTTTCAGTTCAGAAAAATTAAATATAGTCAGCACTCGCATACATTATTCTCGCAGGCCTGATATCGTGCACTGTGGGTGAGGAATCCATCAGTAAATAATGGGTCATTTCTTGTGTGACAAATGGTTTCAGCTGCAGCGCTTTCTTAATCGTGCTGTCTGCTTAATTAGCGCTTGGTTGCGAAGGCCACGCATCGTGCAAATCGTTCTTGAACTGTGGTACCGAGCCCTACGCAAAACGTTGTTAATCCCCCAAAGTTGCCGTTGCCATTTTTCTGGCTGCTTGTCGGCTTTGCCCGATTTTGTTGTTGCTTTGTTACGGTGTTTTTTTAGTATCTGTTTTTGTCTCAGCCTTCTTTTTTTATAAAAAAAAATTATGATTTTTTAGCTTGGGGCGCACTGTCACTTTTTGGTCCTGACTAAATTAGGTCGACGCTGTAAACACTATATAAATTAAAATATTAAAAATGGTGGTCTAGGCCGTATGCTGTAGTTTTACTGAAGCTTTTTGCCAGCGTGGAAACGAGGACACTAAATCTAATCGTGTTTGACTGTCTTGGTTGTGGTAGTGGGGGGGTTGGAAGCGAAGGCAGAGGAACAAGCCTAGCTTGTAGGGTTAAATGATGTTTGCAGCAGCTGCGGCTATAAATAATTTCTTTATCTATCAAAATAGGAACCCAAACCCGCGGCAACCAGGAAACAATAGAACCGATCGAACTTGCTTAATGTCAGGAGTCGGCAAGCTACGAACTTTCATCATGGCAAAACATTCTTGAGTATTTCATAAATAAATGAAATGGAGCCCAGCAATAATGAGTAGTATAAACAGGGGGTAAAGCAAAAGCAAGATATAAAATTAATTATTCATTAAGGAGCATTTTATAAATTGGCGTTTATGGAACCCTCTCATCAGTTTATTTTATTATAGGTGAAAGTACAGTTGTGTATCTTAAAGTTCCTAAAGTGACCGCCACAAATTTTGATTCCATTCAAGGTTGCCAACAAAAGTTCTTCGTTGCACAAAAAGATAGTAGCGAACACGAAATTTTTAAAAGGAACTTCGACAGCAAGCTTTAGTTACGCCATTTCTATGGATATTTGAGGGGCTAGCTCATTAACTCTGCAAAGCATGACGCTCTTGTACGTGCATTTATCTTGGCCTGTTGAACAGCCAAACATAAAATATGCGTTAATTGAGACTGCGATGTAGGACTGAAGAAGTAAAAATAAACTTACAAATTTTTGTCGGTACAAAACGTCAAGATGTTGGCTCTGTTCAAAGAAGAAAACACTAACGTTGGCAGCTTTCAGATTGTTGAAACCTGCATTTGAATAACCGGCACCCAGTAGGCAGATTTCATTCCCACAATGATTTTCTTGATTAACCATTGCATAACAATTTATATATCAATACCACTACAAAGCATGTTTACATTAGTAGATCGTCTTAGTTCAAAACTGCACTTATATGACATTGAAAAGGCTACAAAAATGTAACAATATCAGAATTTTTTATTTAATATGGTATTTAGTTTACGCAAAATACTTTAGTGTTTAAGCGAAACTAAATTGGACTTTCAGGACGTTGCTACATATATGTCAGCCTTACCGCACTGCAACAATAAAATGTTCTTTAATATACACATGAAACTGTAATGATATAGAAACTAATTATTTCTCATAAAAAAACAATATATATATATATATATATATATATATATGCATTTATCTCCTGACGAAGCCGAGCCTCTTGGCGAAACTGTCGTAATACATAAAATAAACACCTAGCATAGCAACTCCGCCAGTACGGATCTCTGACTTATTATATTTTCCCGGTTCATTGTTCTCAAACTACTCTGCTTCACCTATATATATATATATACAAACTAATATATATATATATATATATATATATATATATATATATATATATATATATATATATATATAGATATAGATATACCTGGTGTTTTGTGAAGACTTTCAAAAAACCTAAAATTTAAAGCGTTTAAAAAAAAAAGAACCTGTCTTCGGGAACAAACTAAGAGCTACGGGAGACGTCAGGAATTACCAAAAGCACACTAATTAACAACTAATTATTTAAAATTTGTAAATTAAATTCCTAATTAGTGGAAATAGACATATGGTTCCAATTAGAAAGGTGCTGAGCGTTATCGAAAACCACTAAATCAGTCATTTTCAGAAAGACTTTGAGCGCGTGAGAAGAGTGGTAGCGCACTAAAGTTACCACTCGTGGAGCAGGTACAAGACTAGCGGTTGCGGTAAGGCGACTGCGCAATTTTTCCGCCTTTTATCTAGCCCCAGCCTTGTACCTGCTCCACGAGTGGTAACTTTAGTGCACTACTACTCTTCTCACGCGCTCAAAGTCTCTCTGAAAATGACTGATTTAGTGGTTTTCGATAACGCTCAGCACCTTTCTAATTGGAACCATATGTCTATTTCCACTAATTAAAAAGTTAATTCAACAAATTTTAAATTATTAGATGGCTAATTAGTATGTTTTTGGCAATTCCTGACGTCTGCCGTGGCTGCTAGTTTGTTCCCGAAGACAGTTTCTTCTTTTTTTTTCAAACGCCCTAATGTTTTTGGATTTTTAAAAGTCTTCACAAAAACACCCATATACTCATTGGAGAAAGATCCCTGCGCGCTGACAGTGCCTTAGACATGCTTTTAAGACGTGTTTAATGCCATAAATCGATGTAGATGGCTCGAATTTATATATTGCACAGTAAAAAGAAAACACAAACATAACGTATAAAAAAACAGCATAAAAAGTAGATCTGCGTGTATTTATTAAGACTCAAGAGTTAGTACTGTAATGAGGACTTCAGGGGCGCCATGCCGGAGGACAATGGACTCGATGAAAAATCTTGGCGACAACAACAGCCGTACTTGATGGAAGCGCTTTAGCCTTGGCGTATCGTATGAGATAATCGGTTGCGACGATTATTCATCGGTTTCCTTGCGTCGATGGTGGGAATGGTCCAAGTAAATCCATTCCGATTTGCTAGAATGGGGCAGATGGTAGCGCGGTAGGCTGAAGAAGTCCTGCCGGTCTCGTCGGTGGTTTTTTCCGTCGTTGACACTCGTGGCAAGATCGGGTGTAGTGGTGGACTGTCTTCGCAACCTTGGGTCAGTAGTACTTTTTGCGTATCCTGGCAAGAGTCCAGCTGTAGCCAAGGTGTCCCGCTGTCGGGTCATCGTGGCAGGCTTGAAATATTTCCTCTCGAAGACTGCAAGGAATCACTAACAGCCACGCCGTGTTGTTGTCATTGAAGTTCTCCTTGTAGAACATACCTTGTTGGATGGAGAAGGTTGGCAGTGCTCGTACGAAAACGTGGGGAACGGCGCTTCCTTGTCCCTCTAAGTGCTCGATGAGTGCTCGGAGCACAAGGTCGTCCCGTTGGAGTGCTGCCATGTCGCTGACATTCTGGGCTCCGAGGAAACACTCATCGTCAGTCGTCTTTGGTGCAGGCAGGACCGCCCTCGACTGGAGCCCTTGACAGGCAGTTGGCGTCATTGTGCTTCCAGCCGGACTTGTACACCATGGTCATGTTGAACTCCTGCAGCCTTCGGCTCAACCGGGCGAGGCGTTCGGAGAGGTCCTTCAGATTCGCGAGCCAGCAGAGCGAGTGGTGGTCTGTGACCAAGCGAAAAGGACTTCCATCCAAATATGGGCGAACCCAGTCAGCACAGATACGTTGGAAAAACATCGAAAGAAAGTCGATGACGTCAGAAACCACATGTCGAAAGAACGTCGAATGTCTGAACGTCAGGTCCCTTCGACGTGATATAGAAAGGCTAATGTCTGGAAAAAAGCGTGGATTTTACGTCGACATAACGTCCCACTTAACGACCTTGGAACGTCGAGTGCACGTCTGAGTTGGACGGGAAGTTAGTTGATTAGGTTATATCAACATTGAAACAATGTCCCATTTATCCACCATAAAACGTCGAATATACGTCTAAACTGAACGGGATGTCAATTGAGAACATCCTATTAACGATATCGTAACGTCCCATTTAACGACATAAAATGTCGAGCGTACGTCTGTGATAACGTTATGTCAACGTTGAAATAAGGTCCCATTTAACGGCCATAAAACACCGAGCATACGTCGAGACTGAACGGGATGTCAATTGATAACGGTCTCGATTTGGGTCACCGTGGAACAATGAAGTAAACCGGATTTGGCTTTGTTGCTCCAAGGTATGTTCGCGACAGCATATTCGGATGCAATAGACCATTGTATATTCGGACGGAATAGACCATTTGCTTAATCCCCCAAGCGCCCCGTCCCGCACTCCAGGAATCAAGGAAACGGTGCTCCCTAGTGATCGGTAATTTCGGCCACTTCCATGGATGCACAGTCTTAGGTGTAATTCGGGGTCACCCTAAACAAGCGTCCTGTAGTGCCCAAGGACCTGTCATATCACTTTTAAGATTTCTCGTCAATGACAGCGTTTTCGATACTGTGCATGCTGCCCACCCTTCAACCTGGCTCAGCTGCAGAAATCTCTTACATTATTATCATTCTCGTACAGCTTCAAAGACGCTGATATTAAGTTAGAAACGCTAAAAATGCTATAAACAGCCCCGCTGACCTCGAGCTGAATCCTGATTTTTGCTGTTATGAATTCTCGGCTTTTCAAGCCATTCCTGCTAAAACAACAATCACGAGAATGATATTATTGTAAGAGATTCCTGCAGCTCAGCCAGGTTGAGAGGTGGATTGCATGCACAGTATCATAAATGCTGACATTAATGAGAAATTTTAAAAGTGATATGACAGCACCTTGGGCTCTATAAGGCGCTTGTTCAGGGTGATCAAGATGTTCGCTCAGACATTGTTGGGACGTCTCGCGCTCAACGTTCAAAAAACTTCGCGGAGAAAACGTAGAACTGACGTCTATTAAGGCCAATCACGTCAAGGTGTTGCTCAGACATTGTTGCGACGTCTCGCGCTCAACGTTCGAAGAACCTCCCAAAACAAACGTAGAAATGACGTCGAATAATGTCGATGACGTCAAGGTGTTGCTCAGGACATTTTTGGGACGTCTCGTGCTCCACGTTCAAAGAATTTCCCAGAGAAAACGTAGAACTGACGTCTATTATTGCCAATTACGTCAAGGTGTTGCTCAGACATTGTTGGGACGTCTCACGCTCGACGTTCGAAAAACTTCCCGGGGAAAACGTAGAAATAACGTCGAATAATGTCGATGACTTCAAGGTGTTGCTCAGGACATTGTTGGGACGTCTCGTGCTCCACGTTCAAAGACATTCCCGGAGAAAACGTAGAACTGACGTCTATTATTGCCAATCACGTCAAGGTGTTGCTCAGATATTGCTGGGTCGTCTCGCGCTCAACGTTCAAAGAACCTCCCGAAAAAACGTAGAACTGACGTCGAGTAATGTCGATGACGTTAACGTGTTGCTCAGGACATTGCTGCGACGTCTCCTGCTCGACGTTCGAAGAACTTCTCATACAAGACGTCGAACAGATGTCGATTACTGTTGAAGACGTCGAGGTGAAGCGTATGACGTTGTCACTACGTCGCGTGTTTGACGTTGTCGAAACCTCTCATGTGGACGTACCAATGCCGTCGATAAAAAGTTTGTTAAGGACTTCGACGTCGCCCAACGTCTAGGGCCTTATATCGGCGTCATCTCGACGTCTTGTGCTGCCTGGGAAACTTCGTTATCACCCAGACGACAGTGAGGCACTGCTTTTTAGTCGTTGAGTAGTTCCTCTCCACGTTAGACAGCGTCCGACTTGCGTATGCGATGACTCGCTCTGCCCCGTCCTGCATCTGGACTAGTACCACACCCAGTCCGGTGTTACTGGCGTCGGAGTGGATCTCTGTTTCAGCAAACTGGTCGAAATGGCCAAGAACCGGGGGCGTCGAGAGTCTTCGTTTGAGCTTGTCGAATGACCGCTGGTGTTCTTCTGTCCACTCGAACTTCATGGCGTCCTTCGTAAGGTGCGTCAGCGGTGCGGACAGCTTGGCGAAGTCTCGAACAAAGCGCCTGTAGTAGGCACGGAGTCGTAGAAATCTTCTCACGGCCTTTTTGTCAGACGTCGGAGTAAAGGCAGCTACGGCGCGGGTTTTGTCTGGGTCAGGGAGAACACCTTTGCTGTTCACGACGTGGCCAAGGAAGTTTAGTTTCCAATAGGCGAACCGACACTTTGTCGGCTTGAGTGACAGGCCGGCGGTCTTGATGGCTTGAAGCACGGCTCGAAGTCGTCTCAGATGCTCGTCGAAATCTCGTGAGTGCCACGACATCATCCAGGTAGACGAGGCAGCTCTGCCATGTCAGACCTGCCAGCACGGTGTCCATGACACGCTGGAAGGTGGCTGGTGCTTTACAAAGGTCGAACGGCATCACTTTGAACTCGTACAGTCCGTCGGTAGTGACGAATGCAGTTTTCTCGCGGTCGCGTTCGTCCACTTCATTCTGCCAGTAGCCACTCTTCAGGTTCATCGACGAAAAATATCGTGAGTGTCGCAGTCGGTCTTGCGTATCGTCGATGCAGGGGAGTGAATAGACGTCCTTCTTAGTCACAGTGTGCAGTCGACGATTGTCTACGCACAACCTCAGTGTTCCGTCCTTTTTTACGAGGACAACTGGGAACGCCCACGGACTTCTTGAGTGTTGAATGATGTCGTCGTTGAGCATTTCCTGACTTGATCTTGATTCACCTTCCTTTCCTTTAAGGAGACTCTGTATGCCGACTGGTAGACAGGGAGCGCGTCGTTGTCGGTAACAATGCGATGTTTCGCCATTGGTGTTTGGCGAACTTTCGACGACGTGGCGAAAGAGTCACTGTATTCGGCGAGGAGATCAACCAGCTGTCGGTGCTTAGGAGCCGGGAGCTCGGGGTCGATGTCGAGCTATGGCGGGAACGTGCTCTTCTGCTGGGACGACGAGGTTTCCTCAGCGATTGCGGTGACCAAGGCTGGCACCTGAAGCTCCTCGACGTGACCCTCGGTGGTACCCTTCGTTAGGTGCTGCGGCTCCTCTCGAACGTTTGTCACGAGAACAGTTGTACGTCTTTCTTGGAGATCCGTTACGCCTCGTGCGACGTCAGTTCTTTTTTCAAGAAGTTGGACGCTGCCTTCCAGAAGAGCTTCACCGTGCATGGCTGCGTCGGTTCTGACGGTTACGAAAACACTCGACCGCGGCGGCAGGTTCACATGGTTGGCAATAACTCGGACTGCGGTTGACGTCATGTTGGTCTCCACCCGCAGCAGTACAGGCTTTCGCAGCGTCAACCGGTTTGCCCCGAGGTCGATGACGGCGCCATACTCGTAAAGAAAGTCCATTCCGAGGATAACGTCCCTCGAACAGTCTTGCAGAACGACGAACTTCACAGGGCACGTCTCACCATGGATCTCGACGCGAGCAGTGCATCTCCAGACTGGTGTGATGAGGTGCCCACCGGCGGTTCGTATTTGAGGGCCTTCCCACGGCGTTGTCAGTTTTCGCAGGCGGCGAGAGAGCCTCCCACTCAAGATTGAGTAGTCTGCTCCGGTGTCCACGAGTGCTGATGCGTCGTGGCCGTCGATAATAACGTTTAGGTTGTTGGACACCGAAGCAGGAGTGTCGTTGCGATGCGCAGCGTCGGGAGAGTGGGAGCGCTCCGTCGTTCTTGGAGGCTCTTTACTTCGGTCGTCTTCGGCAACACCACCTCCAGGCGTTGCCTCACTTAGTTTTCCCGGCGACGCAGGGGAGGCAGGCTCTCTCGTTGGGGTCGTGGCGCTGGGGTCGCTGAACGTCTGGGCGACGGTGAGCGGGATTCACGGCGGAGAGGTGATGCTGAGGATGGCAACGTCGAAGGTACTCCTCGACGTCATGAGGGCGTTCGCCGTACCTCGGGCGTGGGTCGTTCGGGTGGAATCCACGCAGCCTAAGTCGGCGGTAGGGGCATCCACGATAGATGTGGTTGGCTTCCCCGCAGTGGTAGCAGAGTGGACGTCGGTTGGCCGTTCGCCACAGGTCGGTCTTTCTTGACGCAGATGGTTCTCGGCGTACATGCGCCCGATCTTTCCGGCGTCGGAGATACCGCGGCTCGGGGGGCTCAGGTCGGGGGGCCGCCATGCAAGGGCGCGGGGCTGGTGGCGTTCGTCGGACCATTGCGGCGTAGCTCATTTATTACTTCTGGGAATCATTTATTACTTCTTAAAATCAGCACCTTAAATATTGACTCTAATATCCTAAAATGGCTTGAATGCTTTTTAACAAACCGCACCCAATTTGTAACTGCGAGCAACTCTGACTCATCTTTTTCTGTCGTAAAATCTGGCGTCCCTCAAGGTTCTGTTTTGGGTCCCTTATTGTTTTTAGTATATATTAATGATCTTCCCGACTGCATTAACTCTTCCATAAAGTTGTTTGCTGACGACTGTGTTCTTTACCGCGAAATAATCAATCAGTCTGATCATTATCTCCTTCAATCTGACCTTGACAAGATTTCTAACTGGTGCAACAAATGGGTGAGGTCCTTAAACATAAGAAAATGCTAGAGCATGACTATCTCAGGCCTTTCTAATCCCCCTCAAACCTGCGACTACAAAATTATTGGTACCTCATTAGAGCATGTCACATCATACAAGTACTTGGGAGTTCACATAACTAATAACCTCTCATGGCATACCCACGTCCACTACGTCATTAACAATGCAAATCGCACCCTTGGCTACTTGCGTCGCAATTTTGCCCAAGTCCCCTCCTCTCTCAAGTTACTCGTATATCGGACACTCATCCGCCCAAAGCTAGACTACGCATCAAGTATTTGGAACCCGGCTCAACGCACTCTCATTGATGCAATTGAATCTGTCCAGAATCGATCAGCGCGCTTTATTTTATCTAACTATTTTCGTTTTGCTAGCGTTTCATTAATGAAATCTAATCTTGGCCTTCCTGATTTATTAATTCGAAGTAAAATTTCGCGTCTCTCTCTCTCTCATTCATAAAATATTCTTTTATAACCACTCTTTAAAACAGGAACTTATTTCGCAGCCTTCATACTCCTCATCCCGCATGGATCACCAGTTCAAAGTTGCCCTTCCTAACTGCAGCACAAATATGTTTTTTTTTTTAATTCTTTCATCCCCAAAACCAGCTCAGAATGGAACCGGCTTCCCCCTTCCATTGCCTCCATTGAAGATTCGTCATCATTTAAATCCCCATAACCGAATATTTCTCTAATCGTGTACTTGTTTAATGTTTTTTACTGCATATTGTACCAGTGTTGGTGTATTTAGTCCATGTACCCACCCCCTCTGTAATGCCCCATGGGCCCTGAGGGTATTCAAAATAAATGAAAAAATAAACTAAGAGCTGGCTCCTCCGGTGCTGCTACGGTGACAGGATTCTCCGGCTGGAAGGCTCGGTTAACCTCCTCTTGCACGACTTCGGCAAGTGAGAGATAAGACGGGTGATCTGCTGCAGGAAGGATATTGCGGAGCTCTTCCCGGACGATATCCCGGACGATCTCCCGAAGGCCGTCAACACCACTGGTGTTCAGGTCCAGTGGGGAAGCTGCGACGGTAGGAGGAGTAGGCGCGCCGGCGAGTCGTTGGTAGTGGATTGCTTGGGCCGTCAGTGCGCTCTCGATGTTGGTGGCTTCACTTACATAAGCATCGACGGTCGTCGGGGGATTGCGGACCAGGCCTCCGAAAATTTCTGACTTGACGCCAGGCATGAGGACTCGAAGTTTCTTTTCTTCGGCGGCCTACGGATCGGGTCGGGCACTTAGACGCAGGACATCCTCAACAAAGCTGATCACTCTTTCGTTGGGGCCCTGCACCCTTGTTTGAAGAAGGTCCTCTGCTCGCTGGCGACGGGGGTGGTTAATGAACGTCCGCTTCAGTTCAGCGACAAAGGACTCCATGTAGTGAAGGAGGCTTCGTGGGTTTCAAACCAGTGCCTCGCAGTGCCTTCAAGCGAAAAGTACAGGTTGTGGAGGCACTGCTCAGCCGTCCATTCGTTGTGGCGGGCTACCCGTTCGTAGTGTCGCAGTCAGTCTTCATGTCCGCGTGGACCTCCCCGTGGAAAAGCGTCGGAGTTTGGGGATGCGACGGGCAGGACGACGACGGGCGGGGTAATCATGGTCGAGAACTTCGTCTTCCGGTTCCGGGCAAGAGACCCTATTCGGGGGACTGACCTCAGGTACGACGGCTTCTTCGAGCTTCGGCGTCTTCGGCGAAGGGTAGCCTTTCGGGGCTGAGCACGCCGCTTGGCCGGGATGTCTTCGGAGGGGTACGCTCAATGGGCATAGAATGTACCCCGCACCTCCACCAAAATGTCACGGGTGGTGACCAAAAGAACAATAAATAAACAGGAAGAAATAAACGTTTAATGTGGCGAACTTGTGCCCAAAAGAAAAAGGGAACAGAAGATAACAATAGAGCGTCGCGGGCGTCGATGGCGGCGTAACAGCAGGATCGAACGCGGGGCGAGACTGACTCCGCTCGCCTTGCGGAGTCCGTAATGTACCCTCGTGGGTTTCTGGATCAGTCGACGTAGAACTTTCGTTGCGTAGAATATTCGGAACTCGATCAGACCAGAACGTTCTCGAACTTACGAGAAGGCCAAGTTGAAAGAGTAAATAAAAGGACAGTCCGCTGACTGGAATCGAACCTACACCTTCCCCGCGACAGTCAAGCGCGGTAACCACTGGGCCACGCACGCGCTTGCTCGCCGACGTGCGTCGCAATATTGGCTGTATTTGCCCTTTTATATGTCAGTGAGAAGAGCTTGCGTATGACGACCTTCCAGAATTTGGATCTCTGGCTGGTTAGATACCGCTTTTTACAAACCTTACAAATAAGTTTGCTGTTTTTTTTATGCGTTAGCTCGCGACTTTATTTCTTAAGCAATTTCGTTGTTTGTGTAGTAGTCTTTTGCAAGTTTAGAAGACCTATTTATAATAAACAAAAAATTTGTGAAACGTTTTATGCTAATGTTAACAAACGAGTGTGTGTATTCTAGAAATTGCCAAGATCATATTTAAATTCTTATCTTTTTTCAGAGTTCCCATACATTAAAAGCGCTCTCCATCAAGTGCTCAATGCAATATTTCAGCACACGCAGTGGTTTTAGGGCTTTAACAATATCTACGTGGTAACACGTGCATACATCCTTCAGAGATTTATGACACTTTCGTTCTGAAAATAAATCACTTAAGACCAAAAACGCGCAAAGCGGAAGGTTTACTTATTAAAGCAATAAATGCATCCTTCCGCAACACTACGCCGGGAACGCAACGCTCTCGGTATCCTGTAGACAGTGTGCATCGAGTCCTATCTCAAGCATTGTGTAAATAAAGGACGTCAGCTCTATGTCTTTCGCGGAAAGGCATAAATTATAGACGCTTCACAGGTCTTCGCCCACCTAATCAAAATCAGTCCGCTTGTCGTCATTCCTGAGTCGAGAGGTGAGGAAGGACGTTTGTCGGCCCTTTTCTATTGTCTCCGAGATGCCTCATTGCCTCCGAGACGCAAAGCGCGAGTGATTAGGAGTGCTCTGGTCGGGCAGTATAGGATTCTATGACATGGATGAAAATTCGGTTGACAGGGGTAACGTAGTGGAAGAATGAAGCTCAGTAACACGTTATTTCCTTCCGAATATGCTCGAATCGCATCCGCTGTCTCAGAGAAGACATTCTAGATTCTCCAAAGAAACAGGCATTTTTTGCAGCCGAGTTGTGTAACAGTGATAGACGGCATAAATAGACGGGGAGTTCCCGAGAAAAGAGAACCGTGTTTTTCGGCCCGGGTAAATGAACCTTGCATCACTGTATGTTCGGATTCCATGAGAACGTGACGCGGGCGCTTGGAATAGAATTCGAAAGTTTGAGACCCAGGCGTTACCTGGATCGAAAGATAATTGAGAAAAACGAACTTTCTTTATTAGCCGACGTTCACCTGAGACTAATTTTTTTCAAAACAAAATTACATGGCGGACGCCTGTAGCATCTATTTCAGCGAAACAAACTTTACAGCAATAAATGAAAAAATATTTCTTTCGTGTTAAAAGGTGCTTTTTTAATTATAAAAATTTCACTAGCGTTCACTAAACACTTCTTGTTTTGACAATATTAGGCTTAGTTTGAGGTTGGCTCAAACATTTGTTTTTGTTTTTCTCAATTATATTTTAATCCAGGCAATTTCAACATCTCAAACATTTGCGTTCCGTCACAACCGCTAGCTTCACACTCTCACGGAGTTTGAGCCTTCTGCAAAACATAGTTTATTTACCCGGGACAAAATTACAATTCCCTTTTCCCGGGAACTCCCTGTATATTGCTATTTGCTGCTGTCTCAGGTAAGCTGGATGAACAATGCTGGAGGCTATCTTTGATGCCCAACTCCCACGTCAATAAAAGTGAAGTGTAAAATTTTAAACCTTTAAAAACCGTAGTAAATTTGAAAAAAAAAACAGTGGCATGTCATTGTTCTTCTCGAGTGTTTTAGACATTTTAAAATCTATTTTCCTCCTTCTCAGTAAACTGGAAGTTCATAGTGAAACTTTGCAATTTAGATTAGCTTCTATTAAAACTGCGTTTTATAAACAAATTAAAAAAAAGATATTCAAAAGACGCAAGTGTATGCCAGATGTTAAGAAATATGCGATATCAACTTTGATTTCTCCAAAAACAAGCAAGGACGAATAGGGATAACTTACGTTGAGAACACGCACCCTTTAAGAGTATTTATTTGGGATTCGACGCTATAAAGCATATATTTAAAGAAGTTTCCGTGTGGCAGATAACACAAAGCGAAATGATACGACTTTCTTGGTATTATTTGTTTATTGTAAAATAGGTTTCTTTCATTTCTCGAGATCTTTTACTTGACCTCGTTTCTAGCACCTAATCTTCACGTTTGGGATTATCAAAGTTAGATTGGTACATAATTATGCAACACTCCTATCTCAATCAAATAAATGCCTTTAACACAATACAGTGTATAATATGTTTTAAAGATAGAGGTATTACAATTGTAGTATAAATTAATTATTCATTATCATACAAGCACCAAGACAAGAAAAACAAAGCAAACGCTTACCTCTATACTTCCTTCTCTTTGCACTGTACCTGGAGCAGAACGCATGAGAAAAAATTAAGAAGAATAATTAAGAATATTACCATCACTTTTTGAAACACTTAATTGAAGAAGGCTACAAGACAAAACAGAGGGAACAATATAAAATCCTTGGACATGAAAGAATAAATTAAATTTAATTAAATGTAAATTAGAGCGCATAGGAATGTTAATGGCTGGGTTAACTGAAACCGAAACTGTAACAGGGGCCTGATTTTGTTTGCAAATAATTGCATGGTAGCTGTTGTATTCTGTTCATTATTCCTTTACGACAAACGATAATACCTGTTTCTTTTAATTCCAAATAATATAATTTCAAAATTCAGAGCCCCCATCCAGTCCAATGGCCCCCGTGGGCTCTGCAGTGAATCAGGCAATGGGAAGCGAGCATGCCGGCCGCGTCGCGACGGTCGCCTATTGTTTGCCGCATCAATTGTTGTGGCTTTCTTAGAGCGGAATAGCTACCTTGGAAATTACAGCGCTAACCCGCTACAACGCACAACCAACGCAGCGACTGGCAGAAGTTCCCCGATGCAACGGACCCATTTGCCGCTAGGGGCGCCCTGGTCGGGGCTTGAATTAGATCCGCATCTTTTCTATGCCGGCCGCGTCGCGGCGGTCGCCTATTGTTTGCCGCATCAATTGTTGTGGCTTTCTTAGTGCGGAATAGCTACCTTGGAAATTACAGCGCTAACCCGCTACAACGCACAACCAACGCAGCGACTGGCAGAAGTTCCAAGGAAGTTCCCCGATGAAACGGACCCGTTTGCCGCTAGGGGCGCCCTGGTCGGGGCCTGAATTAGATGTGCACGGTTCCTATATACTATATGCATTGTTTCACTCACACTCGGGCAACTGGTTCTACTGTTTTACTGAGCATTCTTTAATATAGTTTATTTACGGAAGAGCGCCGCGAGAGCGCGTGCCTTTGAGCGCACGTCATGAGATAGCTAACAGGACAAATTGCAAGAAATATTTGTTTACTAGCTGCAGGAGCAGCTGGTTTAACAAAATCACACGACACTTTGGAGAAATGGCCGAATCCAACGATAGCCTTTAAGATTAACATCGGTGTGAAGTTTTGTCGGCGATCATATTATTAAGGACCATTTTTATCAGAATTTGTTTCCTCATGTTACCAATGCCATCCATAAGAAAGTTCGTATGCTGAGTTATTAACTTTGTCTATTTTGTATGTCGTCGACTTTAAAACATGGTGATGACCATAGGCTATGAGGCTAATTCGCTCACTTTTTTTGTCATTTTCAATTCTTGCTTGGAATTGGCAGGAAATGCTCCCCTAAATAAATTTTTAAGAATAAACAGGTTATATGACAAGATATGTTTTATTACACAAGATATCATCGCGCCCATATACTTTAAAAACACGCAAAGACCTGTTTTAACAAGATTTGAGCAAGCCCAACAGCTCTTGAACCATACCTTCTTTAACGAATAGTCTTACCTTAGGAAGCTATTTAGTAGCGTCAAAACTTTACACAGCGCACACATGCGCTCTTCTGACGCGCGCTCAACTGGTTGATGTGGGGTGGGATATAACAAAACGAGGTTAGCATTTTTTATGATCACTTAACCACCAAAACGTTAAACAAGCTGCAAACAAGCAGATGCCACCTCACTGACATAATAATTACATTATTTCAATGAGGCACTTCTTTTCTTATTGAAAACTGTCGACAGTTCCCAGTTCTTTTGAATAAGGCGAGTAAATAATGTTCCGCACTCGCGTGTACCTTTAGGGACCCTCGTTCCTTTCTGGGATCAAGGATCGCCGCAATGGCATTAATTATTCAGCGGCACAGGCAGACGGTCCTGGCCATAACCTGCGTGAATAATGCCTACTTTTCCAGTGGCCAGAGTGAGTTATCATGCTAATCCCAGGTAGCAGGAAGAGCAAACTTTGGCTAGTGGATTTCTCTGAGAGCTCTTCAGTTACATAAATGTCGGAAAAAGTACCAGTTAGTCAAGACCTTTACATTGCTATTTCATTGCCATTTTGCCCATACTTATTCAGTGTGCTATTTTATTGCAATGATCGAACCTTGCGGGGAAAATAGACCTATGCGCCTGCAGGTGCGTGCGTTTCGGCAGTTTCTGCACGCCAACAGTTTGCTCGAGGATATGATCCTCGTTTATTTGGCTGTTCCTAATTTTTACAACATCTGGGTATAAAGAACTGAAATGCGTTGGCGTAGGATTGACATTATTGTGTTTCTAAACGCCACGTCTGAAAAAAAATTCAAATATTGATTGGATCTTTTGCGCACGCTACCTTTCTATCGCAGTCAGGTTTGGGCAGAGATACTCTAAAACGGAGTAAAATAAAGTAATGGCCTAAATTACTCAAAATAAATATACCAGAAGGTTAATGAAATAGAAAAATACGCGCTCACTGTGAGAATACAGAGCCGTTTTCCCTCAGACATCTTCAGGCATTTGCAGCAAGAAAAAAATAAAAAAAAAACTCAAAATCAGTTTTATGTCCTCCTAGATGACATGGACACGTCTCGTTCAATCCGGAGGCCTATTTCAAGTGATTTTTATTTTTTTGCCACAGGCGTCTGGTTTAAGCCAAAATGCGGGCGAGGGTGCCAAAAGTGCTTTACTGAGATGTGTCATTTAAGTTTCGTACTTTTTTGTTTTGTAGCTGCCGCGCGGTGGGTCGGAGGGTGTGATGTTCGGAGGTTTAGTCCGCGCGGCGGGGAGGGGGCGGGGGGGAAGTGATTTTGCTTAACATTTCTGGCTACACGTGCTGCGGCCGGTTTATGCATTCGCGACGTTCAACTATAGGGAAGTTCGCTCTTGTAAAAAACAAGGATGTCTTAAAATTTCGCATACACGATACCCGTTTCTTTTTGATTGAAACCTTATTGCCTGATCTTCGGTCATTAACGGTTTGGTCGGGTGGTGAATACTTGCGCGAAACGGTGAGAGCGTTTATGACTCTTTCCTTTTGGAACCTGTAAGTTGTACTCTGAAATGGCGACGGGAGCCTTTCGCTGAATTTGGGCATTTATAGATTCCGAGAATGGCAACCCAGAACTGTAGTGAGTGTGACGTGTGAGAACCGTTTGGGTATGCAAAGACAAAGAGGCACCGTTGGTCATTAGTTTGGGTATGAAACAGCGAGCTGTTGAAGGCGGAAGAGAGAGACAGAGAGAGAGAGAGGGAACAATTTGAGTCGAAGAGCGCACCCAGAGAGACCTGGCGTGTGGTGCTGAGAGGCATCTAGGGAGCCAGTAGAGATAGTCGGCGTAAAGGGGGGGAGGGGGGGGGGTATATTGCGATTGTATCGCGATACTAGGAATAACGAGAAAAATGGATTCCAAAACAAAACTTCAGATACCAATTGAAAAAAAAAGTATCGAGATGCAAAACCCTAAATACAGATAATTTCTGATATCCTATCGCAATACTACCCTACCCTCATCGGAGTATATATAAGCTGATCTTTACCTGAGTTTCTGTTTGTGCACTCGTAAACTTGCCTCCACGCGGTTGTGCCTCATCCAAAAATACTTGTATAAAACCTCAAGCTAATATTGATCCCAATTTTGAGCTGCCTTACCGCAATCCCGCTGGAAAAAACTGCCCTGTAGGCCACTGTGATAATTGTATTTAGAAAAACAAAACACTCCGAAGCGGCCAATCGTTAAACGTTGCTAATCACTTCAGATACTAAACTTTTCTAATCTTGCGGGGCGAGATACAACCGCAAGCTGCATTTGCTTTTTTGTAGGTGAATTTGACCCAATTCAACTACACAACGCCCGTAAGAAAACTTTGACAACAAAAATGACAGGTGTTAAAATTAAGACGAAGGAAAAAAAAAGACCTGTTGTTGACCAAGAATACCTTGGTGGCACTCTGAGATGCAATACATGAAAGAATATGCGAAGTTTCCAAGGACTGATTCCCGATGAGCCGAACGTCGCGAAAAATCAAAGAAAACAAGGGGGCTTTTGTCGCCGGCACAGTCGTCACATTACCTAAGATCTAGTCGAAATACGGGCAGAAGCCTGGAGGACGAGCTCCTCCTACGAGGGGCACTACGTGACGGCCGAGGGGCTTCCGCATCCAATGGTCGACGTTGACCTCGCTTCCGGGGTATCGGCTATTCAATTACACCGGCTGCTTTCTCTCCGTTCCCGGGGCAGCGTGCGAAGGACCAAGATGGCGCAAGCAGAGATCCCCAAATGGGAGATCGATGGATCTTGTTGTCTGAGTCTGGCCGTCTTCCGCTTCCATATTCTCCATAAACGGCACTCACGGCTACCTTACGCCAATCTCTCAGCGATTTAAGCTTTGGTGAAACCAGACTTGCACTTAACGCGTTATTTATATCTAGATAATGTTTGTGTTAACTAACTAACGACTTTGTTACTATTAAATAGAAGAAATGAGTAACATATTGTCTTTGTGGTTTGTTGACGTAATGGGTAAGGGAATTTGATTACGATGGGAGAGAGTGTGTACAACACAAATGTCCTTATCTGGCTTTCATTCCAGCCAACTCCTGAACCTTTCAAAACAAAAAAAAACGCCAAATAATTTAACAAATATGCTCATAATTGCGTTAAAACGCTAGGCATCATTGACGGCAAACAAAACAAATATCTCGCTACTTATGAGTTAAAGTAACCCGTTCACTTTGAATCTCAGCAACGAGTAACGTGCTTGGTTACTTTTTGAGCAAGTAGCGAGTAACGGTATTAAGTTGTCATTTTATTTCATGGGAAACAACATGTCCCAAAACAAAGTAGACTATTCGATTCCGAAATCGAATGTTTTCATATAATAATTTTTGAAAAATTCCCCGTGTGGAGAAGATTCACCTAGGAATAAATTCACATTCAACTGAAATGAACCGCCACTCGCGCCCCCTAAACAACTGGAAGCCGCTGAAAAAGTCTGGACCATGCGAACTTCTATAACGGCCGCCAGTCACGTCGAGGGCGCCAGTTGCGCATCAAATCAGGTGGAAGTCTAATTATATTTAAGGAATCGAACGCGGTTTGTTGGGGGCTGATATTGTTTTTTATCTTATTAATATCCTATTAATCTATTCTGTTTGACCGAGATTTAAGGCTATTGAGTTGGATGACATGATATATAATGTTTTACCACATTCTATCTTTACTACTTTGAAATAATCATGTTTTACATGATTTGTCTAAACAAGTTAAATGTTTCTTAACTAAACATATAGGGAAAGTGTATTTAAAATAACCGTGCTCCAGATCTAGGAGGCAATATTGAATTTGCAATGCCACTGCCACATGGGGAAATCTAACGTCCGTTCCAATGAATGACAAAGAATGATCGCCAAATGATTTTGCGAACCTGACTACCAGCGTCGCACGTGCACCTCACTGCAGAAAGAGTGGCGCGCGGTGAAGGGCCGATTAGGTAATAACAGTGAATGGAATTGACATTAAAGTTTGCCGTATGGCAGATATAAAATTCATGTAACTAATTAACTAAAATAGACATACGTTAATCCAACTTCTCGTCCTTATTTCTACCTTGTAAGCTACATTTTTTATATATTGATTGAATCCATTCTATTTAAAGGATGGCTCAACGGCCTAGGCATAAAAACGTCAACGCTTGTGGCGTTTTCGAACACCAACAACCCAAGAAGCCTGTCATTGTCACGGACAGCGTTCTGGGTTAATATACACTCTTCCAGACTGTGGATGTCGGGGTAATATGCTGGGTGCGGACTTGCAGCATGTCGATACACTCCCATTTTAGGTATTGTATCGTCGTTCTGGCGCCTGTGTTTTCCGTTGTGCAGGGTACCGGTGATGTGAGGGACCGAGAATCCTGATCACCTTCGTCGTCATTCCGGTCTTAATCGCGTGGTCGGCCTCTCTTGGGGGTGAAGTTCCTCCATTTGGCGAGGATGTCGTCGGTATAGGCCGCTCCAGCGCGAGCCTTGTGAGTACTTACCTGCACCCCTATCCTGGTGGTAGAGGTGCAGGGTTGACCGGGGTATGCTCCAGCAGTCGACGCTGGTCTGCCTGGCGGGGCGCAGCTTTGTGATGGACAGGTTCTAGGTCCGATGGCATGAAGGGGACTGGAATGTACGAGTCTGAGCGGAGGGCTTCTTGCTCGCTCGCACATGCCTGCGCGGCCACGCTGCCGCACGCGCCGGCATATCCCAGTAGCCAGTCAATTCGTACCTCAATTGTTTTTTGTGGTAAGGAATTTGGCGCAGACGCTCTTGATCATATTGCCGCCCGCAGGGCCGAGAAAGCAACGCTCGGTCACCGGCATCTAGAAGATTCGCATTCATTCTCGAACAGTCCTTGAGGACGACGAATTTCACGGGACAGGTCTCTCCGTGGATGTCCACGCGCGCAGTACACCTTCCCACTGGTGTGATGAGATGTCCGCCGGCGGTTCGTATTTTCGGGCCATCCCACGGCGTCATCACTTTCCGAAGACGGCGAGAGAGCTTCCCACTTAAAACGGAATAGTCTGCTCCGGTGTCGACGAGTGCCTTCGCGTCGTGGCCGTCGATGGTAACGTCGAGGTTATTCGACACCGTCGCAGAACCGTCGTTCCTATCCGTCTCGTCGCTAGTGTGGGAGCCCTCCGACGTTTGTGGAGGATATTGGCGTCGTTCGTCATCGGCAATACCACCTCCCGGTATTGCCGCACTCAGTTTTCCCGGCGGGACACTGGAGACAGGCTCTCTCGGCGGGACCGATGGGCAGGTGATGCAGGCCGTCGAGGTGAAGGCGAGCGAGCTCCTCGCGGTGCAGCGGGTGCAGGAGACGGTGGACGGCGAAGATACTCATCGATGTCTCGTGGGCGCTCACCGTACCGTGGGCGCGGGTCGTTCGGGTGGAATCCGCGCAGCCCAAGTTGTCGGTAGGGACATCGACGATAGACATGGTCGGCTTCTCCGCAATGGTAACAAAGCGGGCGTCGGTCGGCCGTTCGCCACACGTCGGTTTTTCTCAGCGAGGGTCGCTCTGGGCGGACGTACTGCCGTTCTTCGCGACGTTGGGAGTAGTGCGGCGCTGGAGGTTCACGTCGTGGGGGCACCGTAGCTTGGCGGGAAGCTTGCCGCGGTCGTCTCGCCATGGCGGCGTAGGTCAGCCTCGGTTCCTCGGGGGCTTGCACATTGACGGGAGTTTCAGGCTGCAAGGCCCGCTGTACCTCGTCGCGCACGATCTCGGCGACTGACAGCGACGCCGGGAGTTCAGCAGCGGGGAGAAGCTTTCGGAGCTCCTCTCGGACGACGTCCCGGATAACGTCGCGGATGTCCCGGGTACGGGCGCCGATGTCGTCGTCAAGCAGCGGGGAGGCAACGACGCCGGGATGTCGTTGGTAGTAGGAGGCGCGTGCTTGGAGGGCGCGCTCCATGTTCGTTGCCTCCGTGACAAACGCTTCGACGGTGGTCGGCGGGTTTCGGACGAGGCCCCCAAAGATGTCGTCCCTCACCCCGCGCATGAGGACACGCAGCTTCTTGTCATCGGTGGCTTGTGGGTCGGCACGCGCGCTCAAACGCAGGACGTCTTGAACGAAGCTGGTGACGCTTTCGTTGGGGCCTTGCGTCCTCGTCCGAAGAAGGTCTTCGGCTCTCTCCCTTCGGTGCTGACTGGCGAACGTCCCTCGGAGCTCTCCTTTCAGCTGGTCCCATGATGTAATCGAGGTTTCACGATTCTCGAACCAGTTTCGCGCCGTGCCCTCGAGCGAAAAATAGACGTTTTGTAGACGCTGTTCCGGAGTCCATTGGTTGTACAGCGCCACCCGTTCGTATTGCTGCAACCAATCTTCGACGTCTTCGTAGATCTCGCCGTGGAAGGACGTCGGCGTACGAGGGGCGACGGGCAGATATACGACGGTTGGCGCTGCTGTGGTCTGCGCCGTCGATGAAGCCATCGTCGTTATCGCTTGCCTTGTCCTCGCCGGGAGTGGTCCGAGTTCAGGATCTGGCCCTTGAAGACGGTGGCTGGCACGATGCTCCTAGTCTTCAACGGAAGGTCGTCGGGAAATGGGGCTTGCTGCGCGAATCCATTGGGGTAACCCCAATGGATTCGAAATCCATTGGGGTTACCCCGCACCTCCACCAGAAATGTCACGAACGGAGGTGACACGAAGACGAGCAGTGAACTGAAAATAAAGGTTTAATGGGCGAACTTGTGCCAACCAAAAATAAGTAAGGAAAGAGCGTCGAGGCAGCAGAAAAGCAGGCGGCGATTCGGCGGCGAAACAGAGCGCGAGCGAGACTGACTCGACAAGGTCGCGGGTAGCTGCTTATCTACCGTGCGTCACTATCTCGAAAGTTCGGCAAAGAAGGCTCGAGTGTCGCGCGCTTGGAGCGTGGATGAACTGGCACTTTCGAGAACAACAAAGCAGGTGGAAAGTTACGTCTGGTGCGAGAATGAATGCGAATCTTCTAGATGCCGGTGACCGAGCGTTGCTTTCTCGGCCCTGCGGGCGGCAATATGACAGAGCGTTCCTGTTCGGCTTGTCTTTCCTAGCCCGGAGTGTGCTTCTCGACAATCCGTGTAGATGGTGATGCTGGTAGGGGTTTCGGCTCCAGTGTAGGTCTGGAGCAGTTGCAAGAGGTCTAGATGTATGGCTTCTAGCTCGAGGCGGGTCACGCAAGCTTCGTCGTAAAATTGGGTGGTCTTGGCGTGCATGTGCTAGTAGTGAACGCAGGCGAGGGTAGCGGGCTTAGTATCGGCGTACCACGCAATGTCCTTGAAGTGATCAATCTCCAGTGTGTCAGTGCGTGCGGCGTGGTTTGCTCTTTCTTCTGGATGGTCGTCATAGATGTGCCGGCGAGTGAGAGGTTTGAACTGTCCAACCTGGACGTCTTCCCATGGCGGTACGGTTGGTGGTAAGAGGAGACCGATGTTGCGCGGGGCTCGGTGGCGTAGTTAGAGTAGGTGTAGGCCGGCCTTCGATAAGGTTCACCACCGCTAACGCCCGGCGTTGCGGGTCTCAATGACGGTTTAAAGAGTGAAAAGAAATTCGTACCGGTAGAGCTCTTTCGTACGTGTGTGTTTCGGGACGCCCGTGATGGCGCGAAGGCACTCGCGATGCAGGACCTCCAGTTCAATGTATTGCATATTGGTGAGTTCTAAACATGTGGTGTCGTAGCAGGTTTTGGTGGTGAGGTTTGCTGAGTATGCAGACGGATGGTGCTTCTGGCGACACCACCAAAGTGATTGCCTATTATCTTGATGAGGTGGAGCTGCCGCTTCCATGCAAGTTTCATCCGCTTAAGCCAATCGCGTGTGCCGTTTTCTTCGCGTAGTGTGAGTCCGAGGATGCGGATCCTGCAGTAAGGGGAGCGGTGAATGGATCAATTTGCAAGAGTGTGGTGTATTTGGTTTCGGTTATGTCCAAAGCAACGAATAACAAGGGGGTGCGTTTTTTTGGGAAGGGCTGCGTATGGGTGGCGGATATGCATCCATATGGGACGTCCAGGGCCCGTTGCATGGTTCGCGACGAAAGCTTTGGTGTCAAGCGTGGTGTGACTGTGATCTAACCAGAGGGTGATATCATCAGCGTATATTGTGGAATTGAGTTGTTGAATGGTGTACAGCTCCTTTGCAATCTTGCGCAAGAGGAAAGTGAACAACGATGGCAAAAAGAGATATGTAGATCTGATGAAGAGGCTTGCGGGCTTCCCAGATGTTGTCGAGGTGCTTGTCGGGAGTGGAGTCCTGCTTGGTTACTACTGATGGCGTGTGGCGAATTCTGCTTCTCCCTGTAACTTTTGGCCATGGGGATGGAGTCTTAGTAGGTAACAATTGTCTTTCGAGAGCCACCCCAATCGACGGTCTTCGTCGGACATACGCGGGCAGCTCTGATTCCGGTCAAAAATTCCAGCCAGATGGGGTAGTGGTCGGTGCTGATGGGGTTTTCCCCGCACTACCGCTCCCGTGCCAGGTCCGGTGTCAGCCCAGGTAAGGTCGGGGGACGGTGCCGCACTGGCCACTACGGAGTCTGTGGTGTCGGATAGCTGAGGTCGTTGGTTAGCTCGAAACGGGCGAGCTGTGTCGCCTCTTGAAGGCGGAGGTCGCGTGGGTCTGCTATGTAGTAGCCCGAGTCCAGGTGATGGGCCTTGAAGTCCCTTTCAACGATTATACGGTCCTTTGAGTAGTGTTGCCGCAGGTCGTTCATCCACTGGAACCCGATCGGGCCGGAATGACCGCTTCAAGAGCAGCTAAATTGAGATATCACGTAATACGAGACGAGAATGATTTGACGACGTCCTAGGGTGCAGCAGGGCGCCAAAACGTCTTAAAATGAGTTGCATTAGTTGGACAGGTCAAGCTGGGTTTGCAGAAGGTCCTTACATACAAACACGTTGGTTTCCTCTTAGACAATGCTCGACCGATCCTGGGATCAGACGTAGGGTTCATGCTCTATCATAGGTTAAAGGTATCCGTTATAGTCCGAAATGAAAGGGCTTGTTCGCCTCGCTTCTTGCAGTAGGAGTGTCGCCGGTCTACCGTTGAGGCAAAAGAGTCGGCAATCTCCCTTGCAATTTGACGTAGCGAGGGGCAGTTTCAATGCAGGACATAAGGGGGAGGGCAGGTGGTGCTCGTTTACGTGGTCCGTTGGGCGTCGGGTTGGTGTTCAGCTGCTTGTGCATACCCATGTTGATTGACGAGAGGAGCAATATCTTGTACAACTTGCTCCAGTTGTTGCTGTACTTGCTGTGTGTCTTGTTTCGTGGCTTGTTGTTGTAGAGGCAGGGCTTTCTGGTGAGCGTGCAGCATGGACTGTTGCGCTTGTTGGGTCTCCTGGAGCTGGCGTACAAATCCGGGCGTGTCATGAGGTAGCTGTGCTGCTGTTGAAGGGAGGGACGGTGTTTGAGGTTGCGGTGGTAAGAGTGGATGTCAAGGGGGGGGGGGGGCAGGGGGCGGGGGAAAAGATTGTGTAGGGGTGAGAAGTACTGGCGGTGATTGCGCTGCTTGACGAGTTCACTCTCCATCCGCCGCTTCTCTTTCTCCTGAAGGAGTGGGACCGTTATGGTGGGCTAGTCGTCCAATTGGACCCTGTTTGGTGCAAAGAGGGTTGCCCCAGTTAAAAGCGGTCTAGATCCCCGGGGACTTTCGGTGACTTTGATAGACTTCGTCTTCATTGGGGCACGGGTTCGGGTATGACTAGAGACGAGCGCGAACTCAAACAGAGTGTTTAAAAGGAACACCTCCGATTCGAGGCGAGTTAGGCGGGCATTCAAGGTGTCCATTTGTAGGGACAGGCGGGCAATCGCTTTGAGAACCGCATCCGTGAGAGGTGATGGCGGGGGAGGGTGGTGTGCGTAAAACTCATCAAGGCGGGCTATCATGAGTTCGTATTTGCGTTATACATCCTGTTGAAACTGTTCGAAATCAGAGCCAAGTTCATCGCAAGGACGCTTGGGAGTGGGTTCGTGTGATATCTTGGTACGAGAGGCGGATATGGTGAAGGGAGGTGCAGGGGCGGAAGTTAAGTTTGCTGGAGTAGAAGTGGATGAATTTTCGGTTTCCATGCCGACAGGGTATGGGAGAGGGGATGAAGGAGGGATGGAAAGCGGGAGTGGAGTGGCTGGGCAAGAGTGCCTTTCGGTAGTCGGCCGCTGCCTGTTCCCGCTGAGCATTGCGCCGGTCAGGCCCAGGTTGGTTCATCTTATGGGGTTGAGTAAATGTACGACATCTGTCTGGTCGACTCCCAGTCTGGCTCCTGGCACGGCTGCAACAACAGCCGTGCGAGGAGCACGGCCGCAGTCGCAGCCGTGCTCTCCGTTACCCCGTTTATTTCTGTATAGAAGTAAACGGGAAAAAGGTTTTTATATGCTGCCGAGACATATATGGGTAAGGAGGAGGGTGCACAGACGCAGCAGGGACCCGAAGGCAGTGCAACTGCCGAAATGTTCACGCCAGCCCGCTAAGCCCCCTTTTAATTTTCACTAATGTTTTGCACTAATGTCTTGCCTGTGCACTTGTTTTACTATTTTATGTATTGCTTGACGAGCGTTAAATTTCATTGTTTATTTCGAATTTTGAGTGGATATAAAAATTTGCTCTATAATATTTTAGTGGTTTACTTGTTCGCCTACTACGTGCTTTACTTGCTTTTTGATCATAATATCAAATAAACTGCTATTTTTAATTTTTCTATCATCGAACTGTTTTGTCTTCGCACCCTCTTTCGTGCCAATATATTTAATGAAAGCATATGTACACCTTCTACTGTATTAACGCCAAAGGGAGTTAGTTAAAATGGCATCACATACTTTTACATCAGACGACGACGCAAATAGAAGCAAACAAGATTAACCGAAGTTTCAGTTTCTAGAGCTTGCTCCTTAATCCATGCCTTCATTAGTTTTGTTTCATTTAGGGCACCGCTGGGCGCAGCTAAACTTACCCCAAAACGCCCATCAAGCTGAAGATTAAAATCCCCAAAGTTTATTCCACCCAGCCAACTCGTAACTATTTCGAAAGAAGTTCGCCGGCGATGTTACGGCGAGCGCTGAAGTAATAAACGGGCAACGCTCCTCATATCTCAGACAGCAGGAAGACAGTAAAGTTGAGAACGTAGCAGCTGAATATAGTTCCGAAAACGTAATGAGCGTAGTCCAATGCATCTTAGGAGGCTACTGAAAAGCCAAAAACAAAAAAGTATTTTAAAGAGACTGGTTGGGACACACGTGTCAAAAAATAAATTTTACGCGGAAAAAAAAAATGTAGAGCAATATTGATCGCGCGAGACGCAATTTAGTCGGTGGTCACCTTCTTTCCACTTGTTTTCTTTTCTCGGCATTTCGGGTGCGTGTTGAAGAGGTGGATCGGCTTGGCCATCATGCTGAGATGGAGAGAGTGTATGATCATCTCGTTGAGGTGGAAAGAGTGTACGACAATTCCATGACGTCATGGACTTTGCGCGCATAATTCACACGCAACCAAAATAAACCTCGCGCCGCCAATATTGCTCTAAACAAGATTTGTTTTCGCGTAAACTTTATTTCTCGACACGCGTGTCCCAACCAGACTGTTTAAGAAAAACAATTTTTTTATTTTCTGTGGCCGCCCTTTAAGGCAGGTTACTTAAATTAAATGGTTCGGATAAATATAAGGATTTAATTCATTATACAAGAGTGTTTATTCATGTTTGAATTCTGATGCGTGGTTGATGACTAGACAGTCACCGCGTCATGAAGTATTTAAGGAGCAGCGACAATGAATCCGTGTGTATCTCTACTCTCTCTGTACTCACTTAATAATGTTATACAGTCCCTTCACTACATTACCTTGCCATCAACAACGCTAAATATTCATTTTGCCTTGACTGCTCTATGGCCTCCCCTTTTTAGTCGAGACTTCAATATATACATTGAACGCAGAATTGAAAGGTAATATTTGTAGCAAACTTTATTGTGCCTGATCACCACACTGTCGAGTATACGTAATGTTCGTTAATGCGCAATTCATATTTAAAAGTGGCTTTTCATAAAAGCAACATTCGGTAAATAATTTGGGTATATCTGCAATGTTTCTTGGTTGCTTTGCCCCTAATGACTAAGATTCAACTGCCAAAAAAAGATATTGGTTAGAAATTTGGTCATCTAACGACGCGCCCGTGGTAACGTACTGGGTGCGAATATCAAAAGGAGCAATATATCAGCAAAGGCACGCTAATTTCTCAATTTCTTATAGGGTTCCAGAGAGATTGGCCCCGAGCGAAATAAAAATATAATGGCAAGTTCATTATATGTTCAAAGTCTGCTTTATTCAGCATTTGTTTCGAAGGCTTACTTGAACTACTTGAATCACCTTCACTTTTGAGTAAAAAGCAACAAAACGAGATTAGTTCCATTGATTGCGCTTGAGCGTGAGCAATAGTTACGCGGGAACTACGCAAAATGCAGACATTCTGCACGTTGTTGAACGCCTCCCGAACGATTATTTCTGCGTTCTCGTCTCGAGACATTTGCATGCCTGAAGTTAGGGATACATTTGCACATTTCGCAGCGCAAGAAGAGGACATGAATGTGGTTTCTGTATTGAGTATTTTATGAGTTTTCTGGCATTAGCAAGTTTTAATCTCGGGGATAGTAGCGACCAAATGATGGCCTTCGAAGGTTATAATGGGACTTCGCAATTCGCTTGATTCCTCAATTACTGGATATGTATTTCCTTGCTTTAGTGGCGAGATCAATAAAAAATTACATGCGTGTGTTCAAAATATAAGCAGCACAGTTCCAGGAAACAATACCCAAAAATATTCGACTTGATCAAATAACAAACAAATGACGTGAAATAGCTTGCCGAACATCTGTTTTCAAACCCTCCTTTTCCCCCGGAAGCATATCAGTGGAAGAGACTCCCTGACGCTTCGGTTTCGGCCTTTGACGAAACTTTTGACAGTTTGCTGATGATACACTTACATGAAAGCGAACCATGACAAGACAATATTTTCTTTTTAGGTGACGAATTTTCTAGGATTGCGAATTCTTTGTTTTAGTTTAAGCAGCTGTTTGTACCCAGGTAGCACACCATGTCGGTCGATACTGGGATTACGTCGGCCAGTACCGGGAGCTGTACGGCGGATCCCGGCCAGGGACGCCGGTAAGAAACCGGCCCCGGCCGATATCGGGGACGCGTTGTCTAAACTGACCAGTACCAGCTGGAAAGTTCCCGATACCGGCCGACATCGTTTTCTCGCTGTAGTCACCGGCCAGTCTAGCCATGGAGTTTCCGCTGACTGGCCGGCATCGTTTCCTTTCTCTAATCAACGGCCAGTTCTTCCACGGAGTTCCCGATAACTGGCCGATATCGTTTTCTCGCTGCTTTCACTGGCCATTCCAGCCATGCAAGATTTGATAAGAAACCGACATAGCTTTTTCGCTGATATAGAAACTATATGATGGTTACAAATGACCGTTAGGCTGGACATGTCTTCAATATGCTAAAAAGTGACACCTAATATTAACGCCGCGTCATCCTTAAACCAGTTAACAAAGGCTTATTTCAGTTTTGTTAAATAGGACGGGATCAAACATGGCTGTGTAATGAAAATTTAATTTGGTTCACATCTATCAATTTTTTATAGCGCAGCTCATAGGCGCCCGTTTCCGGCTTGAGCGGCATCGCCGTCGCTGTCGCCGTCGGCGTAACCGCGCGTTGGATTATGGGAAACGACCCATAATGCAACGCGCGGGTGTCACTCGTGACCCGTGCATTGCATTATGGGACGTTTCCCATAGTGACGTCATGTGTGACGCCACGAGTGTCACGAATGACGTCACGAGGGTCCCGCGCGTTGCATTATGGGAAGCGTCCCATGATGCAACGCGCGGTCGGCGACGGCGACGCCAACGTCGCCGTCGGCGTAACCCCGCGTTGCGTTATGGGAAACGTCCTATATTGGAATCCTATAATGACGTCACACGTGGCGTCACGTGGGACGTCACAAGGGTCCCGCGCGTTGCATAATAGAAAAAGTCCCATGATGCAACGAGTGGGTCACTCGAGACCTGCGCGTTGCATCGTGGCGGCGAAACCTGCTTTCGATGAGCTGGGCATTTTTACTGCGGCACTGCATTTCCGTAAACTTTTCCACGTGTTCTCAAAGGCAAGACTCACAGTTTACACGGGGTTTTAAGGAGCGTCTTCGGCAAATGAATACGAACCAGTAGAAAACGTGTCTTCAGCATGCTGCCGCCAGCCTCCGCAACGCCCCAGAAACGCGATTTTTCGACATGCAAGATGGCCGACCGGTGGCTTCACTCTCGCTCTGCAGCTGCAGCGACCAAACGGGGATGCGCGATCCAGCCCTTTCCCCAGGCAGATGCCGAGCGCTCCGCGCTAGCGGCCGTTGAGCGGTCGGCCTCCGGGACCGTGAGCGATAGGTCACGTGATCCACCCCAGTGGCACGCGCTGCCACCGCTTTCATAGCGTCTGCCCTCGCTTTTTAACAGTTTCGGTTCCCATAGCTATCTTGCTGAAAGCATGAAGTTCTGATCGGAACTTCATGCTTTGACAAAAATGTTGATTGTTACTACTTCATTAACGGTGACCCCGACGTTGAGACACAGTTATTTTTCCTTACAGTTATATAAACCCGATGAAGACAACTACAAGTACTTTTGTACGAGCCGTAGGAGGCAATCGACCCTTTGCAAGAATCCTAAAAGCCCGCGCGTGCCGCGCGACAAATAATGGGAGCCCTCGGTACGCCCCTCCTCTTACTACCACTTGGCATATACGAGCAGGCGCAGGTTACCACGGCAACAGAACAGCCGAGTCGGGCAAGCGACGAGCCAACGGCTGCCCCTTTCTCATCCCTCTCCTTTGTACCGGCACTGTCGTCTGCTGCACCAACACTTTGTCGAACCTGGTCGAAACCTGCCACGGTTGCGGTGCAAACTAAATGAATTCGGTGATACTTCAATACGCGAAGGTAAGTTACGACGAATAGCGTATTGAAAGGAGTTCACCTGTCGCGATGCCTTTACCCTGCCACAGATACGGTACGCCGGCAACGACGTACGACTCGGCGGAGGAGCGGGATGGCGGATGGCTGCAACGGCTGCTGGCGGTAGCTGGCGGGACGCGCGGGCAGTCGCCGAGGCGAAACGAGAAAGCGCGTGATCTGTACCGAGGGTTCCCAAAATTCCCTGCCGTCGTGGCGCTGTACGTTTTTCAAAGGGTATATTAAGCAATACCAAACACGTATGCCGTAAAGCGACCGTCATCTCCGAAGGCAAGTTGCATCTGCGGAGTATTTGGCGTATTGTCTTCTAGCTAACGATATACCTAGCTCTTCATCCGAATAGGCGCGCACAACGTCCTCGACGTAACGCCATATCTTGGGCCTCTTCGCTGGCAAGACGAATGAGTCGGCAAAGACCTCGCCGAGAACGGCTGCCTCGTCATCACTCAAGCTGGAGCTAAGCTGGTATCTTCGTCGCTGTCGCTGATTTCGCTGTCACTGCGTTTTATTAGACCTCCTAAAAATAACTGCAACGATGTCATCGCCGCAGTATGCTCGGGCGAGTCGGTCATGACAAGACGAACGAAAGCAAGCACAGCAAGAGAGCCCACCCAGCAATCGAAACAAAAATGCAGCGAAACTCCTTCATTCCCCCGGAGGCAACGTGGATAACGAACCTGAAATGTTGCGAGTGACTACAGATGGTACTCCTCCGAAGAAGGCTGCGCGGAGAGCTACTCCGGGTCCGAGCGCTCTGTCCGAGGAAGACAGAGTTCGGGCGGCACATTCGTTTCTTTCATCTTTCTGCATGATCATAATCGAAACATCACATGCACCCTAGTTTCAACCAGAAAGGGTTACTACATTTAACTCTTACGCGCTTATTAAAACTAGGGGTGTCGCAAACCGGCCGAGGTTCGAGTTTGACCAGGTTCGACTTTTTCAAACTTTTAGTGGAAAGTTCGACGAACCTTGTATTGAGGTTCGACTCGTGTGCGCATGCGCGACAGGCTGGCCAGTTGGCTTCGGATTGGAGGGTGATGACTAAGGGATGAATTAACGGCAGCACTGATTGGTTATTTCAGTTAATACAATACAAAAAATAAGTTATTAACTTCTTCGGGGATTAGAATCAGTTTATATTAATTGCAGCTGTTCACAAAATTAAAATAACCCTTTGCATAAAAAAAAAAAAAAAATTCTCCAAACCTAGACACGCTTTTATCAAGATCTGGGCACACTGTCCAGAAATTCGAAAAATTCGAACCGGTCGAATTTGGTTGAAAGGTCGAAGGTTCGTCGAACCGGTTCGATCCAGTCGAACTTCGGAAGTTCGACCAAAAATTCCGGTTCGACAAAAGTTCGCGACACCCCTAATTAAAACCACATCTGCTTCTCGCTACCGCTGCGAGGGGATTCTATTCGGCTTCTGGTTGGCCAAAAGAGCATGTCAAGCCCTCTTTCTTCGTCGAAACGTCGTGTATTCCTTCCTGTCCACGGTGGTTTTTAGAGTAGCACAGCAGCACAACCATATATTTGTGACTTCGTGTTTACACTACAACAGACCTCATACAGCACCATGGTGTCCAGCATCCAGCCAGCTGTTGATAGACTTTGCTAAAAAGCCGATCCAGCATCCAATCCAAAGCCGGATAAGTTAAGTAAACAAAAATGGCGAACGAGACAACGTATGCGTTAGTTTGGTTGGCGGCATGGTTCAGGTCAGTGGCTGCAGGGTTAAAAATTGTATCTGACCGTGGTGGCGAGTGAAAGCGCTGCATGTAAATCTGTGCGGGGCAAAAATAGCTCGAAGTCACCTGCCCGTGCTTTGATTTTCATGTTCGTGTTCTGTAGGTTTGGTCGTGCGTAGGCCTAGTGAACCAACTTCCGCTCAACAACGCCGGTAAGCACCATGCTGGTGGTTGACTTGACGGCCCTTCGCCGTATTCCGACGATCGTTTCGTCGGCATGTTCCGCGAGACGGAGTAGTCGTTATGTAAGAGAAAGTACGAGCAGCAGAAAAGGGACGCGGCCGCGGATTATTTCATAGCGGCAAGCGACGGCACCTTTCTACCGTTTACGTTCGCGCACGCCTTTGCATCGGGTTTTGCCCGTTCGTGGTGTAGATGCCCTTTGCCTTTCGTTGCATCACGCCGTCTCCACGCTTCGAGTGCACCTTCGGGGCTCCCGGCCGAGTACGGGCGAGTATCGCGCCGCGAGCCCGGTGAGACGGTGATCGGTCGGCGGCCGCCTCAGTGATCAAGCTTGCCGAGACGCCGCTGCCGGTGCAGCGGTTTGTGCCGTCCGCGAGACGCCTGTCCGTTACTTTATTTTTCCTTGCATCGGGGTTTAGATTATGACGGTAACCTTGCGTTGTTTACCATACTTCAGAAAATCGTAACATTTTTTCTACAGGAAACTCCTAGAGCCGCTCGTCAAATGTTGCGGCGCGCAATACAACTTTTTTTTTTTTACGACTCGACAATTTTTTGCATTATAGCTTAGTGGCATATCGAAACTTTCTGCTCGTAGCGCAATCGCACCAACGCCGAAAAATTCCGCACGTACTGGCTAAACGTCATCATCGTAAACTCGGCTCGTTTTTTCCAAGTTCACATCTAACAAAACTAGGTACTTCGATGAAAATACGGTGCATGTCCAGGCAGTTAGCGGTATTCAACGCCTTGGTAAGCGCTTCCGCGCGGTGTTAATTCCACCACCAGCATGGCACAGGGCCCCGTCCTCACCTAGCGTGTCGTCATATGCAATGAATGTATACTTCGTTCGCCCTTTAGCTGAGACTAGAATCTCCGCCTTCAGCGCGAGCTCGCTGGCTTCTGCAGTGCTTTGGACTCGCGTGCCTGCGCGTTCGCACTTGTGTTAGCAAGGGCAGAAAGCTCGCGTTGAAGGCGGAGCTTGTAGTCTCACCTTAAGGATGAACGTAGTATAGTGAAAACGCCATTGCCGTTGCTTGAAAAACTGGATGTAAATAAGCTACTCGCGCGAAACCTCGGTATCGCAAAACCGTTGCAAGTAAAAAGCTACAAAGCATGGTGTAAACAGACCTTTACGCGTAATGAGCACCGTTTGTTTCTCTTTTATCACTACTACTATTACTTGGCGTATACCGGAATGCGACGTCGTCGTGTTTCATTGTGGCCGTGCATGGGGATCTAGCCATGGAGTTATTATAATGTACGATAAATGTTGCGAAGACGTGACAGTGTGAAGTAACTTGAATGAACATCATGTCTGACCACGCCTTTTATTCTAGTGAGGAGGATTACAATTCATCGAAGAGAATGACGAAATAACGGTGGCGGCCCGTCCCACTGTTGTGGTTCGACGTGAGTATGAGACAACGGCCTGTGGCCAAGCAAAATGTCTGGGGCGGACATCTTGTCTCGTGTGCAAGCTGGCCAAGCATCAGACCCTGACTGGCCTTCGTTCAGAGCATCAAGTTTGCAGAAATGCAGTAAGTATTTTTTGTACTGTTCCTTTTTATCTAAACTCCTGATGATGTGCTAGCACACGTTTTTGATCTGCCCTCTGTTAGCATGCTTGACCAATTAGCTTGCGTGCAGTTGCTCAATTTAGCTAGCTCCATAATCTTCGTAGTGACTCATGCACATTTACAGTAGTGACCGAGCCTTGAATACGCTACTGGTCACAAAACTTTCTCGTAATGCTGTGGGAAAGCATTGCATGCTGCCAAGAACGGCCGCGGTGCTGCCCTTCTCTGGAGAGCTTTGACGGACAGATTAGAGGCTTGTTTTTATGTGCAGCAAGTTTGCTTCGGCGCCGTCCTGTACAGCTTGTGTTTGTACCTTGAAATATTGTACCAATGACCAGACTGGTGTTTGGTGAGATTGAGATCTCGGCAGGCTTGTACTGAAGGAACTGACATTTCTTGAACAGACACGTCGCCTGCCAACGCGAGTAAAGAGGGAGGGTTTGTCAGCCACAAAGTGTCATTTGCCACTGGAAACAAGACGCCGTCGCGTCATCTGCTATCAGAACCGAAGAAAGGTGGATCATCTGTTACGCACTGTATGCTGCGGTGAAACTATAGACAACAAAGTTGCATTGGGAACCTCTGCTACTTGACAAGGGACGCAATTGAAGACCCGTGCTTCACTTGGAAGTGCGAATTCATTCTAAAGCGTCATATGCCTAGGCGCGAGGTATCATGTGACCACAGAGCAGCCGCTTGAAGCCCGAGTTTCGTTTTCTATCCCAGGGCAAGTGTTCTCTCCCATTCTTAGACTGTTGATAGTTAAAAAAGGCCGTTCTGAAAGCACAGGAAATAGCAGTTCCAACAAGGGTACAGGCACCATGCTAGGCCTAATAGCCACGGACCTATATATCAGATTTTTAAACTGGTGCTTACCTCAGCCAAGCGCAGCGCATCTCGCGTGAGTCGCCGACGAATCAATATTGTTTTTATTTGCTTTGATAGTCAAAAAACATCATAAAACTTTGTAGGAGCATTCATTATTGACCATACAAGCAAAACTGTGAAATTACGAAAATACCTTTTTTCCCCGCAAATCCGGTAAATTGGGGCCGTGTCTCCCTTTCAGAAAGGTTATTTGATTAACACAAAGGTTTTTATTAAATTTATGAATATTGCGTACAAATTTTAACGTGTCTTAAATGTTTACTAAAATTTGAAACCCTCTCACTGTGTCTGGCAACCCTTCCAAAGCTACCCGAACCCATCCAAAACACCTGAAGGTTCGGGCGTTCTTCTGAAACTTCCCGAAACCCATGTTTCTGAAAAAGTTTCTTCCCATCATCAGTGCATAATGTTCATCAGCAAAGTGGGTAATGCTTTCTTATGCCTGGCTTATCTTTCAGCCTTCGACGCTCAGCTGCTAAGGTCGTGATAGACCTGCACATCCGGAATGGGCACCTACAGCAGCAAAAAAGGAAACTTCAAGTCTGTTGGGCAGGTGCTCAGGCACGTAGTGTCTTTCAAGCACCAGGAAAAGCAGGCGAGGCCCGGGGAACAGGCGACACCCCAGGAACTGGCCAGGCCCGAACCACCCGAGCTGTTCCTGATGCCTCTCAGCAACATGGAACAGTTTCGTGCTGCAGAAGCGCAGCTGAAGAACTTCACCAACAGGACACTGCCCGTATTTATGTGTCCTCTTTTTCACAATATTGACAGGTATAAGGCTGCGATTTTTACTTTGTGATTTAACTTGGGTTATCTGAAGATTTAGGCAAGTGGGTTGAAATGTGGACTGAAGCCTTTTACTGTAATATTTCAAACGGACGCCCACCCAAACTGTGTGTTTTAAGCACAGTCGGTGTCAAATTAAAAACGAGTAAGATGCCCCACCTTCTTCACGGGCCTTCTGTTACTTATAACAGCAGTGCACGCACAGCCAATGCACGATGGACGGCTATTTATTGTAAGGGACATCCTTAAACTGAACCCTGCGATATAATTGTGTCAAGGTGATTTAACGCCAATTGCACGTTTTGCAAGTCGGCTTTAGTAGCCTGCGTATAGTTTCTGCAGTTGCTAATCTGCGTTTCATAGAGGCTACTGAAGGAAAAAATGCTGGACGGTGGCCACCAAAAATTAAGTGTTTGTCCGTCGTTACACTTTTAACAGTTTTTTCTACCCGAAGTTAGTGTAGACAGGAGGCCTTCATGTGCATCCTTCTTGAACGGCATTTTAAGTCTTTTTCAACTGCAGCTTCTTGAAATTTGTTTTAAGTAAAACATTTCACAACGGGGGAAGTGAAATCGCCCAACACATTTGCCTTCGGGTGCTTACAACATGTCGGCCTGCAAATAATCATAAATCATGCTAATTTCCTACGGCACCTCTGCCCGTTTTATGCTTAGAAGTTAAATTCCGCAAGTGCAACAACTCTCGCCGTGAATATGTGTGCGGAGCACGCACAAACCCGGCTGCGTGCTTTTTGTGTTTAACGTTTGCTTGGCAGAAGGATCGAGATGCTGTAGTATATATTGGGCTTCTTTTGGTTTTATTCCTGTTCACTTGAGGCTATAGTCAAGAGATCTATATATTTAAGGCGATAAATTCATTTGTGCTTTTGGCATCTGCTACAGAGGTAAAGGTACATGCTAGAAAATAACTTTTATCCTGGTCCAAAACACTTTTGAGCCTGCCCACCATATGTGTATGCCCAAACAAGTTTGTAAAGGGTTACCGGATAAATTTTAATTAATTTCATCTTTACTTGACATAAGTAGTGCATTTCCAAAATGAGATGTTAACCTGTCCTAACCGAAGGTCACCCTATGAGAGCAAATAAATTTTCCAAGGTGAAAGAGTAACCGTCATTGCATCTTCCACTTCATTCAGGGTGTGTGAGTGCATGCGTAGCTGTGTCTCCAGGCATAGCATACGGTAGTCACACAAGCGATTATTACATGTGGCGGGCTTGAGCTGAGTAAGTTTGTTCATTGCCCTACAGGGCCACCACTGAGTGAGCACTAAACAAAAATATGGAAAGAAAACTACTAACACTGTGCTGCTGTTGCCATTTTGTGCGACTATGAAGACGCTTTTGGTCAATTCCTGCTTTTTATACCTTTTTCAATTTCAGTCTTTGTAAAGTCGTAAAATAGGCGATAAATGTGCAGGGTGACTAGCCGGCAGACTAAGCTTTAACAAATTCAACATGCGCAGGGCCTTGAATGAACTGTTTTGAGAACCACATATATTATTAAAATTACTGAGAGGATGCTGATGAGCAAAGATGATCCATCAAAACGTTTGCAGAATTTGAACGATGCAACAAATGTGACTGACAAATAAGATTTAGCGGAGTATGGAGGGGACATATTTTAATCTTTCTGGTTTCGTCTAAGACAGGTAGAGTTGCCATATATTCAAATATTTTTTATTCTCTCTCCTGTAAATATTCTAATATTTTGATGCATGTATAGTGTGGCTTGCTACATTTACCTGGGCATTCACATTGTCTTACTTGAGACATGTTCATAGAATTGCATCTGCATGTCAATAACTTTATTAACATGTTGAGAACACATTTTGTTTTTCTAGGAGGAGCAGCTCGTGTCTCTAGGAGACAGCAAGACCCTGCAAAAGGTGGTGCGAGAGATGGTGGGACGCCTGTTATCAAAGCAAGTAGCAGTTCTTCCTCCTGGGCTACCGAGGAAAGTCAAGGTTCAAGGACGCCATTATGTGCAAGGTGGTCATCGGTAATGCATATTCATTACCAGCTTGAGGACGAGGAGGAAAGGGTAGTGGGAGGGGGGGGGGGTGTCACGTGACCTTGCACGCGTCCTATAATGCACCGCGCGGTTACGCCGATGGCCACGGCGACGCCGACGCCGCTCAGGCCGGAAACGGGCGAATAAGAGCTGCGCTCTAAAAAACGACTCAGAAGTGAATTCTGGCGTATTTTTGTTTTGTGAATCTGAATATCGCTTTCGTTTTCCCCGAAGGTGTAACTATAGACGCGAGAAAACACGAAAAACCTCCGACCAGTCGTGACGTCGTACTAGGATCTTTGGGGCGCCAAGCAGGTGTTGATCGTGTGGGCAGCGCGTGCAATCGCAAGCTTGCCATTTCTTTTTTTCCACACTGACACCAGTCGTGGCGTCTATTTCTGACCTTTTTAAAAATAGCAAGAGTTCACGTGCATAGGTTTGACAGGCGCTGAAGATGCGCGAGAGCAGGGATTCCGAAAACTTCTAGTACTTTAAAAATTAATTTCTGCAGCCTCCGTGCACCAAATTGAAAAATAAACTCGATATTCGTGATCCTGGAGGCCAAATAAAGACCATTTTGGTGTTCTTCCTCAAATACAGAAGAGCTTCACTTTCCCTTTAAGTCTTGCGGAATGCAAAATTTAAGTCGTCAGTTCCTGTCGTTTTTTTCTTTTTTTAAATTCGATTTGCATTCCTTATTATGAATAACTCCAGTGTTAGCATTCTCGGAACCTCCATACTCAAAAGCAGCGTTTTGAAGTAACTGTGAAAAAAAGATTTTGTTGGTTTTGTCTTGTTATCCTGTTAGTTTCCAGGTTGAAAATCTAATGAAAACCATTTAAAGGCCTTCGTCTGTAGAGTGTCAGTTGGGGAAGTTTTGCTCTGTTTTGAGCCACTCATTTCTGCGCCCCGCCCCCTCTCGCCCCTCATTGCAGATTAATAGGATGTTGCATGAAATAGCCATATACCTCCATAGAATCTGCACCTTAGCGTGGTAGCTAGACCAAGAATCTTCACATCTGTGGTGTTCTCTTTCTGTCACCTTTGAATTGCCGGCTAGGTGAGGCACCTACTATTCACACAAAGGAAACGCTCGCCGACTGCAGTCTTTGAACAGCACATTGTGTGTAGCTAGTATGCAAGATATTGGCTTCCCCCATCCCTCAACTAATCTGTGTGATCTGACATTTTTTTTTACATGTGCCATACAAAGTCGCGCTCAAGGGTGCAGCGTGTACACGATGGAAAAGCGGCTTGAGGGCAGGGGCAATAGAGTTAAAAAGACAGACACTCCACCGGTGGTTCCAACCGCCTTTGACGATGAGGGACACTTTGGTTGAGGAGCTAGCTGCTATGGATGCACGAGTCATTAATAACGAACGTCACGGTAAAAAAAGTTATTTTATGTTCCCTTTTTGTATTACCCACAATATACATCTGGGTGACAGATGAATGGGAAATATCGTCTTGACAAGTGTACAATAATTGCTTTGAGTACTGTATACTTGGAGAAAGTCAATTGTTCACACAAAATTGTTTCTTAAAATTGCACAAATACTAAACTGACTTGTTTCGGTTCAAGTTCGAAAGACATATTAAAAACGGTCGGCACCTATAAAAATCTGAAAAACCATAAACTAGTTCGGACTGAGAATATTGTCATTTCCGTATTTAAGTGAATTTGATCTACTGAGAAGCTAGCTCTTCAAAATTGTAATGCAGGAGGATGTCATACACGGGCTTTAAAGCCTGACACAGCAAGCATTCTTGTGGTTCTATGCTGGGTACACTCAATTACAAATACGTTAGTGCTGATCCGCAATTGCGCTGGCACTGACCAGCAATTACGCTGGCACTGATCTGTTATTACGCTGGGACTAATCCGCGATTGGACTGGCTATAACCCGGAAATACGCTGGAACACTCATGGTTTCCTACCGTACCACCGGTTCCATGCCGGGGACCTGTGTTGGAAGGTTACTGGGAACATCCCGTACTCCCGACATTCCGGTTTTCCCAATATGTTCAAGGTACCGGCCGGATTCCGGCAGAGGGCCCGGCCGATATTGCTCCTTGGGGCGTTTCCGGTACTGGCCGGTATTAGTATCCCGGCAGGCCAATACCGCCCCATCCCCAACCCGACGTGTTGCGCTACTTGGGTATGTATGTGTATGTTCTGTATTTGCATATGTGTATTTTGAAAATGTTGTATGTAATTCAAACCACACCTAAAATGACCTCCTGGTGAAATGTAGGTTATAAATAAAAGAATTAATAAATAAATAAATATAAATTAAAAAAACTCAAACAAATTAAGAAATTTAAAGCAAACAATACCACACATTCGTCACACATTAAAAAATCTGGTAGCGCAGCGTTAAAATGCATAGTGATCAGGGCCAGGCCGGCCCCCACTCCCATCCGTATGACATCCTCCGTACACCTGACAAGGCTTAGCGAGGACCAGGGTAGACGGCTCCGCGGGTTGCCATTTGGGAAATTAATAGGCAAGCCACAGAAGGAGCACGGGAGTTATTTATAAATGACACCCCCAAACTCTGATAACCTCATTACTCAAAAGTAAAGCTCTTTTTTGTTTCTTTTTTTTTTTGCGTGGCACTCTTTTTAATATTTTTCCCTTCTTTCAAATTAGCTAAGTCTATTCTTTTAATTTCTTTCCTTTCAAAAATGCTAAGTGTTTTTGAAATGGCAGCATGAGAGGGTGATCATGGGCATAACATTGAGAAGTATATGAATAATAGAGCGCTGTTCGAGTCAAAGCTGTATTTTCCTAACCTTAGTCCTAGACATTTGTGACATCTTTCTTCTGCTATGTAATAGTTATCGCGTGATTTAAAAATAGTATGGCAAATTGATAGGCAATAGTGTTGGATACCTGAAAATTTCTTGCATCACAAACGTTTAGCGATACTCTGAATTTCCGTAAGTCAGATGCCTACATTCACGGCGCTCTTTATCAAATAATGTAACGCGTGGCATGTGTACACTAGATAGTGGATCCCAGAATGAAGCGATACTACAGTTAATTGGGTTGATAAACATGGCGATCTTCCAGAGCCTTCCATACTCTAGAGCTCCCCTTCCTCATTGCGCACAGGTGGTCGACCTCCAACACGCCTACCCCATTCCCCCATGCCTCCCCTCTTAATCACATGAACTCCAGGTTAACCAATCAGCATCGAGCAGCTCCCACCCGATGACGACAATAATTAATGTCAAGCCTCACGGCCACGTTTTTATCCGGCATTCACTTTTATGTGGGCTTCACAAAATGCTGAATACCTCACCAACTAAAGTTTCGCGTCCAAACGTTCGACAGGTCGTCAACTTGCTATCTTATCTGCCGGATGCAGTGCTTATACCCCGAAAGGCTTTCCCGCTAAATGGCATCTCCACTCACAGTAATATTTCGTGACATCATTGAGAAAATAATATGTCGTGACATGCTGATAAGACACTCGCGTAATAATTTGTATAGTCTTGGGTCGAATAGCGCCTAGTGCAAATTTTTATTTACTGCGAAGGCTTCCCCCCCCCCCCCCCCCCCCCACACACACACACACTAAAAAAGCCACGGTTTTGCCCGGCTTTACCTTTATCCAGGCTTCACAAAATGCCGAACACCTAGCCAAGGATCTTTGCGCGTTAAATAAACAGAATGTACTGCTTACGATTAAATTCCTTCTTATAGTTCTGCCCGTATGTAAAGCCAAAGCAAACGCGGCAATAAAAATGGAAATACGACATCTGTCTCACGTCACCTTATGTCAAAGTGCAGCCGATGCTACGAGCATATATGCTAATCAAGAAGCGCCAAAAGCGGAACGTCTCAACTTTTGTCATAGAACTTGTCTTCTGTTATTATTATCTAAACAAAAAAAGCTTAGTAAATGCGTAGAGACCTAGCTCTTGCGTCAACGCATCTCGGATAGTACGTCTTTAATCTATAATGCCTCTTTGAATATTGTGAAACATAAAATGAGGAAGAATACCGAACATTCGGTGGGCTCTTCATTAAGACAATTAAAAGTGAGCATTTATTTTCAAGGCTTAAATTACTATAGCATTCGTTAGGTTTTTGATGTTTGGATGAAGTCAATGGAAGTACCCATGCAATGCATTCATTATCGTCTCACTATTCCTATAAAAAATAGACAGCACGCACTGTAGCGCACCACTAGGGGCATCTGAAATGCTCTACCGGCATTTCAGCTCCACTTCTCCGCAGTTGGATAGCATGTCTGCAGTTTTCAGCTCAGAGGACAGTTCTGACTATTAGGCTTAGGAACGTATAATAGAAAATTAGGCATTTGTTTCTGCGCGCAGGCTGAACTCGGATCTTACCACAGGTGGTGACGGTATTAAAATATTTTATCATCACTGGGATGCGCTGAAGTCCTTGTTCCTGCTTTAAATGGCGTGTACAGTTTGTCGTTGCAGTGCGTGGGGTTTCTTTCTCAGTTAAAAGGTGTATGGTCGACCCAATATTCGCATTTGGCGATCCCTGTGATGTCAACAAGTTTCCTCTAGTGTCTGTGCGGTACCCCAAAAGTTCTTGAAAAGTTCAGATATGAACATCTAAATTTTTAGTTTCAACACAAAATATCACGATTGCAGCATGGCTTCCCGAAAGGTAGGTTAGTCAAGATAAATAGCAGTGTCTTCCTAGGATACACTGGCGCTTTGGTATCCAACCGCGGTCAAGCTGGCACTTTTTATTTCGATATGTCAAAGGCTTTCGACAGGGTTTCACACCGCATATATTTGTCAAAATTAAAGAAATATGGCTTATGCTCTACTTATTCTTCATGGTTTGCAAGCTCAGCTACTTAGAGAGCCGCCAGAATCCAGTTTTTTTATATTGTTTTTCCTGGCCGTTCGCAGCCTAATATGACATTTTTATGCCGAGTTCCGCACGGTACTCTTGACTGTGATGAGGTGTTGCCGTCGCTGTGCTTCCCTATTCCACCTGAGAAAACCTGTACACGTCTTCGCACGTTTTAAACATAGATTTATTCGGAGTTCAAAGGCAAGGTCACAATACGCATACAATTCGATGTTTTTGCAAGTTGAGATTTACAATTAACTTTTTAACAAATACTTGTCTCTCTTTGTATGTTTATACAGCGCTGATGTTGGTACGCCTCAACGGGTGACGGGTCGCTTAGCTGTAGATAAGAAATTTAGCCAGTGCTGTACAACCTCTATCCTGTGGTTTCAACGTGCCTCACGCAGTAGTGACTACGCGATCGCGTGCCGGTATGAAACTCATTCCTATCGAGGCACCCAGGAGGTTCCTAGCGCAAGCTTTCGCTCCACGCTCCGAGCTGAGACGCGTTAGCCCACACGGCCATCGACACCCGTGACTTTTTATTTTAGTGTACTTGAGCCAACTACAATGTTGGTTCATGGCACATGTTATATTGACTGTATTTTGTCCCTGACAACTAGCATCTTGCGTACAGATTCCCATTCAAACCACCATGTAGATGGCAAAATCAACTGTCCAGTAGGCCTTTTGGCTCACAAGCATTAAACATGTCTGTCTGTCTGTGTCTATTTGCCTGTCTGTCTGTCCGTTAGTGCTTGCTATATTTCTTTCCTGTTAAGGCGGACACAAACGTCTTTAGACATTTCTTACTTCTACACAATGATTAAGATTAACGCACTGTAACGCACACGTTATACATAACAGCACTAGAAAGCGAATAAGCATGAATTCGTTCATGGAGAATCGAGTTTTACGAAAGGAAAGTTCTACGTCACCTAAGGTAGTTGCCAAGATTTGCGCACTGCCTTCGTTAAAAACAAAAATTTACGGTGCTCCATTGTGTCAATATAAAAAAAAAAAACACAAAGGAATTAATACAAAAAATGTTCAACGCACATGAATATTTTATAATTGTCAGAATTCTTGTACTTAGAACACATGAAAACTGTCTAGGCATTAAATTTTATTATATTAGGCGATGAACAAACAAAGCAAAATATAAAACTACAAACTTCTCTCTCACGCTCTCGGAGCTCTTCGTGAAACAGGTAGAATCACTTTTCAAAATATATATAACCTTCATTTATGACGGCAATGCCTAGAATTTCGCTGTGTATTGGCAGCTCGTTCTCTCTGCATCATAGTCAGATTTTTTGCCCGCCAAGTGTCGATTAAGGCTTAACGGGGTTGTGCAAGGGAGAGCCTCAAAATTGTTTGTTAATACTTTATAAACAAAAAGAAGGGAAGTTGTAAAACCAGGATTTGAATATTCAAATAAAAAGCTCTCTTAGGCCAGCAATGAAATAGCAAGTCTCGCGAACAATTAGACTAATGAGAACGCTCAGTCTGTCTTATTTCTTAGGAGTGTCCAGTCTCGTAGCATACTTTTGCTAATTGTGTAAACTTTAAACAGCTCATTGCAGTTCGCAAAGATATGATGCAAATCTGCGCAAATATAAAATATGAGAAACTTTCGTTGATAATCTATAAAGAAAGGGAGCCGGGGGACAAAGGACAAACACAAATTCTTCATACACAGCTAGGTGAATGGTGCGCAGCTGAAAAAATCCGCCTTGTCTTGGTGTCCAACGAAGGAACTCTCCAGTTCGAGTGGAGCGCTCTGCGAACTGAACTAACCAGAAGTTAAACGTCAATAAAACAAACGAGTTTTAAGAGTTGCCAACAGTCTAACACCTACAAGGCTGAACTTCTGCATTTTAAAGACTCGACGATAATGCAATTAATGCAAATGTACAGCGATCAGGACAAAAAAAAAAAAGATACGAATCTCTGGAAAAGGGGACCAAGGAGGACAAAGGACAAACACAAATCTCCAAACGAACTAGGTGACTGGTGCGCAACTGAAAAAATTACCCTGGTCCTGATATCGAACCAGAACCTCTCCATTTCAGTGGAGCCGCTCTTCCAACTGAGCTTATGAGGAGTTAGACAGAAATAGAACAAATGGTTTCTAACAGCAACTACCAGTCTAACAGATACCATTGTGAACGGCCTGCATTTTAAGGTTATCATGATAATGCAAATATGCAATGGTATAGCGAGCTGGACAACAATAACGATAATACTCCCTGGAGAAGGGGGGCAAGGGGCAGAAAAGACGAACACTAATCTTCAAACACAGCTAAAAAAGTCACCTGGTCCTGGTATCAAACCTGTGAAATCTCCAAGAGTTAGTAACACTTAGGTGTTACAAGCGTGTGTTTTGAAGATCAAGTAACGCCCCATAGCAGAATTAAAGATTTTGAAGCAGGAATGCACCTAACTGTGCCACAGTTGCCACGAAGGCAAGAAAAGTCAACACATTTGCCGAAGGTAGAACTCTGGCTCCGCCACACAGTTCAAGTAAAAATACCTGTCCTCTAAACAGTTGCAGACAGATCAATTACAAAAAAAAGCTTAGCAAACGTTGTTACACTGAGAGGAACTTCAAAGTCGGGTCACCAGTTTAAATGTCTTGTGTTTCAAGGGTGAGGCAAAGGTGAAAATCAGATTAGCAGTTTTGTCTCCACCTCCCCTATGCATATATGAGACACTCTCTGAGAAGGAGAAACTGACACTGTGACAAAACACGCCAAATAATGCAAAGTTCACTCAGGCTTTATGCAGAATCAAATGATGGAGCTAAAAGCCTCTATGTATTACTCTTTGGGAGGGAATTACAATTAACATTGAGCCCTTCAAAACGTTCTCCACGTTTTTTTTGATAACCATGATAAGAAAGATCGGGATTCAATTATATATTTTTTTATTGTTTGAATATTCCTTACTTTCAACAGTTGTATTTATTGTTCTGTAGTTCTCGGGAAACCTAAAGGAGTGCCTAAATACTGAAACCCAGAACCCCTACCGAAGCCAAATTCTATCCGATCATTTATGAAATATAAAAAAATTATGTTTGCTACCAAAACAACACGTGATTTATTTAAAATATATTCCATTTTCTAAACAAAAAGTATTTGAATGCACGAAAAGAAATGTCGGCGGCGCGTTTTTTTAAACTGGTGAATGGTAGTGTGCAAAGCTGCGCATTTTAGGAGCTCATAAACGGAACAATCGGTTCGGGAAGTGTGAGCCAAAGTTCGCTCCCCAACGAAAAAAAATAAAGATGCCAGTGCACTTTCTCTTTACCTATAATTGAGTTTAGGTGGGATTTGCATGCGGTCCAGCGTCCCACTGTCGTAGGCTCAAAAATATGCAGGCTTGTGTGGCCATATTTTAAGGGTTCTGCGTTTCGGTTTCATGATGTATTCGCTCGTCAACGATAATTCGTGGACAAGGTAACATTTTCTGAACACAAATTAAATTCATGTTTTTGTACAAGTTAGTGATTACCGTAAAGTTAATCATTCAACCGCTTCTCATACATGAATGTCTACCTTTTAATCCCGAAGATGTAAAAACTAACGCAAAGTGAAAAGTTGTGCATGAGTTAAAATAACAATCTACAAAATTATATTTAGAATCGCCAGTACAGCCACCCGAAATATAACATCAACTTAAACTTTACATGCATGCTTCACGCAAACAAAAAAGTTTTATTGTTGGTAGACACTTATTGCGTAAAGCATGGTCGAAAGTCAAATCATTTTGGAATATTTATTGATTTAAAGGGAAATGAAAAAATCAAATGGTTTCAGAGCGTTTATTCCATCTCTTTAGGCACTAGGACCCTTGAGTTGCGCATCCTAATTTTTCAAAGAGATTGTGAAAATATAAGTTGTGTCTTCGGAAACGCTGACTGAAAGCTTCTGGAGGAAGGTAAACATAAGCATACAAATTATAATAATGATTTATTAGTCACGGTCATAAAGGCCACTAGGATACACTGCTTTGGTAATAATCGAATATCTGAATCAATTTTAGTAGAAGTCCTGTCATTCACAATAACATCGTTGTAGTTTTCAATTTTGATCTGAAAAGAAAACGAATTTACACATTAGCGTTAATAAGTGCTAACAGTCATCACTGCTCGTGAAATATCGTTTGCAAAGAACTTGTTGAGCATTTTACACAAGAAAATAAGGATATGGGAAACACTTGAAGCTGATAATTAGGTTTTAATTAGAGAAGTTTTTTTTTCTAAATTTCCTCGTCGTCATTTTAGAGCATCTTATTAAAATTTATGTTTTCTTTACAACCCACACAAAAAGCCCTGAGGCGGAAGGTCATATCAAAAGTTGAAAAATAAATGAAGTAAAGGCAGTATTAAAATATAAGTATATGTATTATTTTATCCTTTCGGAAGACCCTTCTGTGTAGCTAATTTGTGGTAATGGAGATTTAATTAGTGATCGCTCACGCGCCTCTGATTAAATTTTCTAAACGGATTCATGGTTTGAAGCAATCAAGGCATTGCAGCTGTGTAGTACTTTGACATCTGTTACAGTTCTTGTTGTTTTTCACATTTAAAATATAAGGAAGTCTCCCCAAACATCAGCTGCATGGCAAAAAGCAAAATAATGTGAATAAGATAATAAAATTGAGACAAGAGTTTATTTTTTTAATTTCTAAGTAATACTTTAGACCGAAACTCCGGTCAATCAAGAGCACATGACGCGTTGCTCAAGTTAATAGACTGCGTAAATCTTTTATAATAGGAAAATTGGTATCAAGCTCCTACAAGAGAATGTATTCGACGTCCATAGTAAAATTCCACAAATAAAGCTTCAAAAGGTTGCAAAAGTACTACTGGCAGTGCTTAAAAAAAGCACAACGACGCTTAGACCAGCTGAAGGGATTACAAAATAATAATAATAATAAAATAATAATAATAATAAGAATAATAATAATAATAATAATATTTATTCATGAGAAAAGAATTACCAAGTTCAGCTTCGGACCTGGTCAAAGCCTTCAAGGGCTTGTGGGACCAGATCCAGCAAGAGAAGAATCAAAGGGCGAGCTCGCATATTGACACACAGTATGTAAAATAAAAGAAGAGAAGAAAATTACACACAAAATTGTCATTGCTCCCGCAGGACGAACAACGGAGTTAGCCGCGGGGCCAGCAGATCAGTCGGAGCACTAAATAAAAGAAACGGCATTCATCGGTGCGCACACACACACACGCACTCACTTGTACGTCCGTATTGAAGAAAGGCGAAGCAGAACGTCGGGACGAACAGACCAAAACTGTAGTTACAATTAGTGTAGGGCACTAAAACGAACAAGAGCACCAACGAGAAAAAAAAATCACTGGGCAAAACTCGCATAGGTCTTAGGGCCTCACGATGATGCAGATAAAACAACAATCTACTTCAGGACAAAATTGAGAAATGAAAAGGAAAATAATATCGCAAACAGAATAGTCAACGTTTCGCCGATATCATATAAAACTCACAGTCACGGTCGCGATACGTCAGAAAAAGTTGTTTTTAGAGTTTTCTTTAATTTCTTGTTTGAGGTAATGGAAAACATTGAGTCTGGTAAATCATTGAACACTTTTGGCACATAAAAAGCGCGCGTACTTTCACCATATCGCGTTCTCACTCGTGGTATGTCGAAACGAGAGGTGGCCCTAAGTTCACGCGACGAATCTGAAGTGACATAAAATTCGCTCTCCCAGAAGTGGCGCCAGATCACAGTTTGGAGAAAGAGGGAGTGGAATGAGGGCAGTTCAAGCGAACCAAACAAGTTATCGCTTTGACGAAAATGTTGTGTTATACGTGACGTTCTTGAGGATTGCGTTTAGAATTCGGTCAATTCTGGAATGCCAGAAGAGTGGACAGTTAAAAAAAATTGTGATCCCGTACCTTAGTATACCGTAGGCCAGAGCGTGCACAACCTTTTTTCTGACGGAGAAAGGTAGAAATCTTTTTATGTTGTATAGCATACAGGACACTGACCTCAGCCGTCGACAAAGATGCGTCATATGAGTAGTCCAAGAAAGATCGCAATCAAAGTAAATGCCTAGGTATTTGATCGAACTAACATATTCTATAGGATCACAGTGAGTACACAAGCAACCGGAGTTGTGGAGAAATAGCGGATAGGTCGACCTTATATTCTTTAAGGGATTGCAGAAACATATAAGCTTTGTTTTAGAGGCATTAACTCGAAGCTTATTTACCGAAAACCAGTCCATGACGCTAATTACATCCAGTTGGAGCATTTCCACTGCACGCTGGTACACTATATGGCGAGAAAGCCAAACAGTGTCATCAGCGTACTGAAACATTAGTGAATTGGTAATGGATGATTAAATGTCGTTCACAAATATGTTAAATAACAGTGGTGACAAATCGAACCCTGAGGGACTTCAGATCTTAGGAGAGCCTTTGCACTATGGACATTGCCTACCGCTACAACCTGTGTGCGATTTGTAAGAAAACATTTTAGCAGTGCGTGAAACGGGCCACGAAAGCCCGATCTATACAGCTTGTCTAGGAGGATGCCATGGTCTTCTGTATCAAACGCTTTAGCGACATCGATAAAAAGTGCACACACATACAAGCTGTGTTCGAAAGAAGAGTGAAGGAAGTCTAAAAAGGTTTCGAGAAGATTGGTGGTACCACGACCAGCGACAAAACCGTATTGGTCTGGCGATATTACTGCGTGTTTCTCAAGAAAACTTGACATAACGACAAAAAGATGTTTCTCCAGAATCTGTGAAATACAGGACAGTATAGAGATAGGCCTATACGAGGAAATCTCGTTTGGTACACCACCCTTAAAAAGTGGAACTACCAGAGCTTGCTTTAAGTCGTTGTAGACAATGCCAGAATCCAGAATGTTATTTATCAGAACGAGAATAATAATAATAATAATAATAATAATAATAATAATAATAATAATAATAATAATAATAATAATAATAATAATAATAATAATATTAATATGCTTTATATTCTGGTAGTGTCCAAAAACGGCCCCGAAGGACTTCTTATTGGTACACTATAAACAAAATAACCATCACATTAAAGATGCATCAAACGCAATACACACATATATCAAGGTGCTACAGTTAATATAAAGAGCTAAAATCAAAAGAAAACACAATGCTAAGACACAAACAAAAATTTCACACTCTATAAATGCTTCATCATTTTTAAAAACGTATCTGCGTAGATGTCAAGATCAGGTACAGAAAGCTCGTGATAAAGGTGCTGGATCCTAGACATTGGCGAGGCATGGTATGGTGTATTTGGGTAAAATTGCAAAAGAAATCTACAAGTACGAAAAGGTATATGAAAGTTCGCAGATCATAAGAGCGAAATACTATCAATTCTACCACAGATGACTTTATGTAAAAACGACAAATCACGAATTGTACGCCGTTTACTTAGCTCTCATAAGTTAAGATATTTAAGTAGTGATTCGTAACTATAATAACAACGACGATTAAAGTATCTATAGTATGCAATTCGAACCAGACGCTCCTGAACTCTTTCAATTTTCTTGCTGTGATTCACAGAAAAGGAGTTCCACACTACGAAACTGAATTCAAGTCTTGGCCGAACCAAGGAGCAAAACAAATGAACCAAACATCTGTAATTCGAAAACTCCCGCGTCATACGTGAAATCAGCCCCAGTACACGTAGGGAAGTACCCACCATTGAAGTGACGTGTTCTTTGAATGAAAGACAGCTATCAACGATAACGCCAAGGTCACGCATGGTGGTCTCACGCTGAATCATTGTCGCATTCAGTAGCGTATATTCAAAAACAATCGGGTCACGCTTTCTGGAGAAAGAAATAACTTTTGTTTTTGTGTGTTAAGGAACAATAGATTAGATGAGCACCACACTGACACACGGTCAATATCTTGTTTTAGTAATAAACTATCGTCTAAGCCACGCATTACGGTGTGTGTGTTGTGTTTGAGAGTTTATTTGCCGAGAGGATGCATGAATACTAAAATCAATTAAGAAAAAAAGGCAAATACAGTTTAGCTTTAGGCAATCATTACTTCACAGTCTGGTTGCATTTAAGCTTAGAGTATGCGTTCTTGCTCACCTGCCCGCAGTGAAAATGTAACTTTCTGTTTTCGGGAGAAACCAGGCCTTCCGTGTGACATGTTTCATCCGACTGGATATTCTGCCCATTAACATTTTTGAGCATAGTCTTCCCTCCGGCGCGCAATAACAAGCGCAATTTTGCTTATGAACAGGGCCAGAACCGCGGCGCTAGGTTCTGGCCCTGAACATAAATGCAAGGGGGGTGGCAGCCGTCTACCTCGACTGGGCCACCCCCCTGGAGCCGCTGCCTTCACCGAAGCAAGCGACCGCACCAGTCATGCGCCAGGACTTCGCCATTAACAATGTTCATTGGACGGCCCACCGAGGGTCGCCTTGGCTCTTTGGCCTGCTCGCCTGGGCCGTCACCGGGCCTCCAGGACACGCGCGGCGGTTCGGAGGAGCGGGTCATACTCATCATGCACGGCGTCTTCGTCACCGCCGGGCCGCCAGGGCTTTCCCAGCCCCAACGCACGGTGGGGCCTGCGGACGCCACCCTGGAGAGCTTGCCAGGGTCTTCTGCCAGCTGGACGGGGGACCGGCCCAGCGAGCAGCCCCCTGGGAAGCACTGGGCCCTCATCGCCCGCAACATCGGCCGGCGCCCTCACCCGCGGACTTTATTTAACATCGTCAGCACCTCTCTATCATCTATACGTCGTCGACTTCCCCTTGTACATATCATCTCATAATCATCATCACTAGACGTGGCATCACGGGCCTCCATGGTACGGGCTGTCGCCTTTCCGCGGTGCCACGGCTCTCCTGAGCCAATAAAGATTATTATTATTATTATTATTATTATTATTATTATTATTAAACGCAACATACTGAAGAAACTAAAAAACCTTGCAGTTCGGCCAAGAAACAGTTTAAGTGGATGACCATCTGACCCCCACGAGACGTGATGGTACCATGTAAGTGTATCCCGAATTTTTCTTTTATATATTTTTGTCCTAGTGGTAACACTTTCTGTACTTGGATTTATGTAAGGCGCAGTCGAGCCACGTTCCTCGAAGGGGCTATCTAATTTCCCGAACGACCCTTTATCACGCCCCTCGATGCATGTATTCATCACGTCACATGACGTAGTGTCCTAACCAGAATCATTTTCAAAGTCAAAGTTTCCGGGTGGTGATGATTATGACGCTGGTCACGTGAAAGGGGCGACCTACATCGGTGCGCAAACATTGGTGCTGGTAATCACAAATATTATACCGTTTGACAAAAGTAGTACTCAGGTATGGGTAGGTTCACCCGATATAGAGGTAGGCTAAAACCTTTTTCACAGTGAACGGAGGTACACGTAAAGATAAAACAACACTCTAGAAATAGAGGTTCTTAAAAAAATGCGCAAAGTCGATATTTAATGCATAAATAAATGTAATTTATAAATTTCACTAAATGTAACTATTCTTTCATATTTAGGTTCCCAATAGTACATTGTTAGGACCAAAATAGCGTCGAAATTAAGTTTATTTATTGCCACTGAACACATTTTTAATATCATTTTTGTAAATTGCGCTATTACTAACTGTGCGTCGGTGTGCTGTAAATCACGTGAGGTTATATCTGCAGCGACCTGTATAAATCCTTGGACAATTTACATATTTTATTACAGATAATGAAGCGATAGTTTTATATAGAAGTACTACCACAAAAATAATTGCTTTGTGGGAGATAGTGTAGAACATACGTATTCTTTGCAAACTAAATCCTAAAAATGGCACACCTAAGTACATTTAGCTCCGGTCCAATATTGACCTTACCATAAGAAATACATTCTAAGTAAACACTTAATTGCACAAGAGGCTATGAAATACTGCTTAATGTGGACCAAAAAAATATTTTTACTGACTTTGTTGAGCTACAAATTAGCGCGATTGAAATTCAAAACACAAAATTATCCTAGAAGTACTCAGGGCTAAATGACCTATGATTTACGCTGTCCGTGCAAATTGAGATCAAATACACCTTTACAGGCAGGGGAGTGAAAACCTTTATAATATCGAATACAATTTAAGCTTTCTACTAGCACGGTCTTTTAAAAAATACACTACGGCTTCAGAAAGTTTGAATTACAAAAGTACCTGAAATGTAATCGAAGCGTTCCCGTAGTTTATATAACAAATTAAAAACAAATCTCCGCCTGGATGTGAAAAAAAGAAAACAGCACAATCACAAAATGTATTTGCCTCAATCGACAAGGACGCCAGAAACAAAAATAGATAACTGTTTAGGTAAGGTGGAGGAACATTTTGCCGTGGTGTAATAGCAAATCACATTCATATTTTTCTGTTTTCTTACTTATAACGTGTTAGTTCTACATGTAGAAAATATTAAGTTCATAACTATATTATGCTTTTCACTTGCTGCGGTTCCGCTGCAGGGACTCAAAATGTCGCATAAAACCGAATGTATCTTTAGCCGTGATAAGAGAGGTGGTCTGACATAATCAATCGCCATCGCTATCCGGACTGTTTAGCAAAAATAGTCAACGCCTCTCGATATTGCTTCCTGGAAACCCATTAAGTGGACTACAGAGCATTTCCCCAGCCTCAATGGCAACAATACTACACTACACCTTTACGAAGCACATGACAGTGTTTACCAGATTACTAAGTGCAGTCTTAAAGGGGCCCTGCAATGACTTTTTTACAGACATGTACAAATTACTCAAAAAAGGTAGTTAAGTTAGGTTACTGAGTATCGACGCCAAAAGTAATTGGAGTAGAGTAGAAATTACGCATGTGTAATAGTAATTGAGTAAACTACTAACTACTGTAAAAAAGTAGCGAGTTACTTCGAAGTTACTTTCGAAGTTAATTTTTATATTTTTGCGGTAGCAAAATGAACAGCAGTTTTGATCCGTGAAAAACCGAGCGAGCCTAAAATAAATGCAGTCGTTTTATGGCTTGCGTTTTCACCAAAATAGTTTATTCGCTCGCAGAAGCAATTGTCTTTTTCCTCCTAAAGACGTCCCCAGCCAAGCTCAAAAGACGTTCCACCGACGCGCTGGATGGAAAGGCAACGTTGAATTTGAGAAACGGTCTGTGCAGGGTCGGGTAAGCGACTGTCGACATCTTAGGTGTCCATGACGAAACATGTGAGGTTTTCTTCGGCTATAGGGTCTTTTATAACAAACTCTCCTCCTGTTTTCTTTTTTCTTCGGCAAGTTGAAATTGTTCTGACTGGCCTTTCTTTATCCCCACGACGTTCGGAGGGTACGCTGAGCAAGTGCACCTGACCGTCAAGAGTTCAAGTCTCGCGCCACGACGATGAGATCATCCGGACGACTGCGCGTCTTGTTGCAGTGCTAATGCTACGATACTGAAAAAAAAATTGTTTTGGTTCAACAGAAGATGAAACGAAGTATACTTCGCCGCTGACGCCGGGTCCAACAAAAAGATCTCCCGAAGGTGACTCGCAATCCTCGCCGGCGACTACGGTATTCTGACGCGCCAGACGCGCCTGGCACGCCTGACAAGTAAATCGTTTTCAACAAAGAGGTCTCCATCGCGTGGAAGGTCGGAAGGACGCGAAGGATTACGTGAACGAGCATCGTCGCTCGTACAGTTGCAGCTTGAAGCGGGAACGTGCTCCCATGAACGGATTATCCGTGTCTGCGTTTGTGTGGGGGGGAGTCCGGCTTTGCAAGGGAGTATGCACTGACGACGAAGCGACCATGGGAACATGCGCCCAGCTGCGAGGTCATTTCAGTGGCGCCTCCCGTGGAACTCCCAAACCACTTCACGCAGAACTCACTAAAGGCACACAACATGAAAACAACAACAACTCTGAGAGTGTCCCCGTCTTTCGCGGTTGCAGCTGGAGGCGCAGCGCCTTCGTGTATTACCGGATTAAGTCAATACCCGACCAAGGCTTGTTAAGTGTATCTGCCTACGTTCGTGCGCGCCGGTGTTATGTTTTGGCTGCTCGTCACCACCTTGGCCCAAGGACGCCTGTGATGCAGTTTCTACGGCTGCCGAGTATAAGCGCGTGGGAACGGAAGGTGAGGGGCCCCTTGTTCGGGAATGCCACTTCATCTGAAGGCATCTTATTTATTTATTTCGCTCAAACTTTTGTGATGAGCAAAATTAGCACTAGATTTCGAAAGTAGTTAGTAATTTGAGTAGAAGTTACCTGAAAAATGTAGTTAAATTAAACTAATAATTACGCAAATAAAGTTGTAATTGAAAGTTACCAAGTTACTCGGAAAAGTAGTTAAACTACAGTAGTTTGAGTAGAGTAATTGAACTACGTCCAAGTCTGCTTTTTTACTGGTTTTTAATTTGCACCGAACCTGACCGCACTGAACGTAGTAACTTAATGAAACTTTTCTTTTCTCAAATTTCGCTTTATTTTAAAAGTTATAGGCAAATTAGAATTACAAAAACATGCAAGAAATAACCTCCTTCATGACGTCGTAGGTCCTGGCTTGAGTGGCCTTGAACTAGAGGAAGGGTAGTGGGCTCATCGAGCGTTCTCGGCTGCCGCACTCCGTGTCGACGGCTCGAGAGGGCGCCACTAAAGCATGTTTTGGATAGGCTGTATGAAGCGGGCGGCCAGGGCGGCTCGCATTGCATTTGATGCGCGATTAAAGGCTAATTTGGCATAACACTTCATTGGCCACAAACGACAGCACACACGGGGTAAAGATCAGTTCAGAACGGAAGCCACTTCACGCTGCCATATCGCCAAATGGCCAAATCGCCAACCAAGCCCGCGCCGAAGGCCTTCGGAACGCTCGGAAGCGGTCGGATGCTCGAGCCGGTATACGATCGCAGCGCCGCCGCGTACACCCGGGATTTTTCTACGCTCGCCGTTCGTCGGGGCCTCATCCCACTAGCCCTTTTTAGTATGCGCCGTTTTTTCCGCCGCTTGGTGGCGGGTACGTCGACGAATCATTTCTTGTTTCCGTACTTTACAAACTGCATTTGTTTCTTTTCTGATCTAAAATACTGAACAAAAACTAGTTTCATACATAATTGAAACGGTTCGTGACACTTTTATTTTGTATCTCGACTAAAAAAAAAGCTTTTAGCGGCTCTGACCAATACCACCTAGAATACAAGGCCTGCGCATGACGTTTCGTCAGTAGATCCCCGACCCGCCCCAAGCGGCAAACAGGCTGAAGCTTGACGAGAGTATGGGCCGCGTCGCAACTACGTCGCATTCAGCTGCGGCCACAGCTGTGTGCGTGACTGCTGAGCGCGAGCTGATTGCGAGCTTCCAGTTCATTTGCAACACGCACGCGAACACTCCCTCGGCCACGAGCGCGAGCTAGCACGCGCTCCTTGCTTTGAGACGAGCATTTCTAGCGCGCGCGCTCGTTCTGCGGAAGAACGCTTCAAAGCAGCGACCCGGAGTATAAACAGCGCCCTCGAAAATGGCGTCCAGTGCCAGCGTCCAGCGTCCAGCGAAGAGCTTTGCAGCCCTTCGCACAGCAGTAAGGCAATTTCACTCATGCATTTGACGCTCCACGTGAACGTCTAACTTCATCGTATGCTATAGCAGCAGACACTCGGCGTGAGCATCTGTTTCATTATCTGATACACAAACCACTGAAGCAGGCGATGGAGCAGACGATGTCGCAGACAATGTAGCAGACGATGGTGCTCATCCGGGCTAGCTAGGGGGCGCTGAGGGGATCTACTAGTGATGACGTTTAGAGGAGGAAACGCGCAGGCCTTGTGTTCTAGGTGGTATTGCTCTGACCCAGTAAGCCCAGGACCAAAGACGTCACATTTCGCGCGCTTTCGGCAACGTGGGCCGCCCTCGTAGGCGGAGGAGGTTTCCGCGTCGTCCGTTTAAAATATGACGCACTGATATTTAGTTACTCTCTCCATGCCCGCTGGCTTTCCCGAACCCCAAGAGACCTGGAAACCGCAAAAAAGGCAGACGCTTAAATATGATTGCAGGGCCCCTTTAAGGAACCCTAATAGTTTTTGGGTCACTACACGCGTACTGGGTGCAGTACGTCGTGTGGCCTTTAAGCCAAGCAAACACATCAGCCTGTACTATGACAGGAACTGGAGGTCCTACCGAAACTTCTTTCGTTTAGGTCATCCTGCATAATTAACGGTAATACGAGTTGAGACTTAAAAAAAAGTAAAACAAAAAAGTATTTGTATTACCCTTACCCTAACTTTGTTCACACAACTAGGTATGTATGGCTAACAGAATGTTCGATCATGAATGTCAGGTCACAATTAAGCCGTTCTGATATAGGAAATCAACGAATAACAATTATGATACAGACGAAAGAGAATGAGGATCTAGCAATGCTGAAAGGTAGCACTATCTAACTTTCATTGCTCAATAACTTATGCATGCGCTTTCAAGCACAATGTTCTTGAGAATGAAAGAAACAAATATTGAAAGTACTTTTAAAAAGTAAGTAATGTAATAGTGTGAAAACGAGAGTCACAGACCACTTGATAAACGGAGAGTGTGGCGAATTATGTTCACGAGTCTCATATTGTCATCATTTTTTTTCGTTTTTATTGAATAATGCTGAAATCCCTTTGGTTACGGAGTCATACTCACGTGCCTGCTACACCTTGAAATTTTTATTTGTTAGTAACTATAGCAAAAACAAAAACAAAATTTCTCTTGCGTTAACTATATTTGCAAAGGTATCTCGAAAAGACTACGTCGACGCCTCTGCGCACGCTCTTCCATAGAAGCGATTTTGACGCTTTCGCTCACGGCATGAGTACGGCGCAGTCTCAGAGCACCGGGACATGAAAGACTTAGCATCGCCACATTTAATACGACAAAAGCGACGAAACCCGGAGGATGCTGTGGAAAAAGGGCGAAACGTTGGTCATGGCGCAACATCGACTGCGATTCGTAATGGCAGTATGACCTAGGCACAGATTGGGTGCAAATGCGCCTTTCCTTTTTGATTTGCTTTACATCCGTGAGGATGGACACGGGAGGTAACAAAATGTTACCCCAATTAGCGGCTTTTGAGCAGAATAATCTAAATAGACCTTACCCGCCACGTAAAATATTAGAGTGTTATCACGTGCAGATAAGTTTATGGGCAGCGGAAGATTCGACATTTAATTCTTCGGTTTTTAAATCACTTTAAAAGCAGGAACATCGATCTAGGCCTAATTTTTATAAAGATATTTGTTTTATGTTTAACACAAAATGGTACATTTCTAACGTGCATAAGTGAACCTTTTGTTGTTGTCGTGTCTTCAGAATTGATTTCCTCCGGTTATTTCCTCCGCGTCTTTCTCGCGCTCATTTATTGTGCAAACTGTTGTACATTTTTCATTTGTGTAAATTGAAAATAAACAGTGTTAATATTATTATTATTATTAAATAGACTAGGTACCAATATGTGTCCTCTCTCGTTATTAAACTGTTGCAATTAATACATCTCACGCTTCTTATTCCTTGACTCTCGGAGAAGGCGGGGTAATTGTACGGTTGTTGTTGTTGTTGTTTTTTTCTTCTTTCTTAGAAGGGGAGATCTATTACATGTGCAACACTATATAGATCAAATAAGTGGGGAATGTAGAAAGCTAAAATATAATAAATTTATCCAATTGCCTGCGAGAGGAACAGAGTCCCACCTCTGTCCCTCATAATGCGACGCGGAAAAGTTAAGAGAAGCATTTGCATTGGTAGCACACAATTCGAAGGAAGTCAGCTTCATCGCCTGTGTCGTGTGCGTTTTTTGTGCTCTGCATTTGCAACAGAAGAAATCCCGACCTCAACCTCACATTTCTTCGCGTCTCAAAGCACGGTTTTTCGAGCGCTTATTTAAATACTGTAAGCTTCTCCCGCAACGCCACCGAAAGATTTATTATTATGAAGAGGGCGATGTGCTGAAGTCAGTTTTATCAAACAAAATCGTACTTTGATCAACGAAGAACGCTTAGCAAGCTGGGTATGTGGATATGCCGCTTTTTATTTACTTTATTTAAAAGTAGCCGACGTGCTAGGCTAAAGGTCAATATTTTTGGATATGAGATTACGCCCGTTTTCATCTAAGGCAATGTGCCTGGAGAACCGGGTATATTTTGTTTTCGGTATTGTGTGTAGTTTTATAAATGTCACGGATCAAAGTTCAGTTTAGAGTGTCTACGGCAAAACCAAAACTATCTTCTATACGGTTGGCAACACTGATCATCAGCCGTACGGCGGCGAAGTGTCGTCGAAGTGGTGCGGAGGTACGCGGTACAACTAATCAACCGCAGCTCCTCTGCGAAGTGACGTCACGAGGGAGCTGCGCCAGTGTTCCTTGACTAAAGGCTTACCCGCTCGCCACCCGCTAAGGAGCAGCTGATCGCCCCCCCCCCCCCCCCCCCTTTGACGCTTCCCTTCCCTTTGACGTAATACTTTGGTTGTGATCGTATTTCGCGCCACGAAAGCGATACCAGACATTTATTTTGGTTTTGTTTTCGACCGGAGTTGGCCTTTAATTGAGCGTTTTAGTAAGTCGCTCCGATGACTCCGATAACGATACCCGATACTCCGGCACCTTCTTTGCCCCATGCGTCGTATTGTTATCGGGTATCGTTATCGGTGGTAGCGGAAAAAATTACTAAAGTTGTTTAATGATGGAAAAGAGTCTGTAATATGTTTTAATCGCGTTTGTCGGCTGAAACAAATAAGATGCTACTATTTCTTTCAAGAAGCATACAAAAATATATAACTTTTTTAAACCGATAATTGATGATTTAAATATTTCGCAAATTAAATCGTTTGCGTCTTATCTGATGCATACCTCATCTCACTACCCCTTGTCTGCAGCGCCAAAAGGATAACGTTATCTGGCTCCAATTTCCATGTACCGATAAATGTGCCAGTGTTTTTTTGTTTTTTTTTTGTTAAGGAAGTGAACGGTTATTATTCTACAATGTAGGGACGCCTCACTTTAGAGCCTTGGTTATGCACGTTTACTAAATGTGGCAAAAAAAAGGAAGACGTTCACAATCCCCTGTAACGCCGAATTAGAGCGCAGCTCTTGAGGAGGAGGAGGGGAAGGTATGGAGAGGAGGGTATGCCGCTCCTCCTCCTCCGTTTTCTCCCCTCCTCCTCTCCTGCTCGCCTCCCATTTAGGAAAAAGATTTCCCGCTAAATTTAGCGGGGTAATTTTCCCGCTACGTTTAGCGGGGAATTTTTTCGCTAAATATAGCGGGGAAATGTTTCCGCTAAATATAGCGAGGAATTTTTTCCGCTAAATTTAGCGGTAAAGTTTTTCCACTAAATTTAGCGGCAAATTTATTCATAATGTAACGCGCGGTGACGTCATAGGTGACGTCACTGGCAACGTTACTAGATTACCTCAGTTGTGGAACTCCCGAAGAGGGGGGTACCCCCCCTCACTCACCTCAAACCGCCTAGAGTCGTTCGAAGCGCCATCTATATTTTCGTTTCATAACTGTGCATTCTGCTGAAGCGCCAAATGGCGACCACAAAGCCGCCATTTCCCCCGCAGCGGTCACTCGAGGAACTGCACGTTACATCTATTTTTGGCTTCAATCGGGTTACAGGGGTGCCACCCCCGTCTCTCCAGCGGACGCGCCGCGAAATAACCCCCCCCCAGTTAAAATGCGCCTAGGTCGGGACGCGCTACCTGAAATCCCCGCTGAGGCATGGTTGTATAAAAACAATATTAATTGTGCTGCAAAACCTTGAAAACTAAAAATTTTAGAAAACATCACCCGCCCCGATTTTGTACTAATCTCCAATAAAAGTTACTACAAAAAAAGTTTTTTTTTTCGTTGGTTTTTACGTTTCTAGTGACGTTGAAACGAACGTATCCCGATTCAGTTACCAAAGCAGCCGTCCGGCGGCGCGTCGAGCGAATCTGGGCGAGTCGTGGTGAGTGAGGGGGGGTACTGTTCGTGCATGCAGCGTCTATGAACAGTTCCGTAACTGAGTTAATCTAATAACGTTGGTCGCTGGTGACCCTCGTGACGTCACAGGTGACGTCACGTGTGACGTCATCATAGGAAACGTCCCATAATGCACCGTGCGGTTACGCCGACGCCGCTCAAGCCAGAAACGGGCGACTAAGAGCTGCGCTCTAAAAAATTCTCCAGCAGTAGCTAGCAGTGAGCTTAAAACAATTCATCATAAAAAGGAAATTTCTTTTAATGTGCATCAAGCCGGAAAAGAAAATATTCGGCGGGATATGAACACACAACATGAAAAAAAAAATTTAATTGTCCCGTTGTTTCGCTAGGCATGCTTCTGCATTTGGGGAAAAAAGACTCATCTTTAGTGAGTCGAAAGGACTCTGGGAAGGTGAAAAAAAATATAAGCTCCTTTATTAATAAAAAAAAGTACTCCAGAAGCCGGGGTGAAACTATTATATAGACTAAGCTGTAAAATGTCGAGATGTGAAACACAAATTTCCAAATGTTGTTTTTCGTTTGTTTTATAACATCCATCAAGAATTGTGAAGGGAATAAAATAATATTGGTCGATCAGTTTGTCAAAACAATGTGTTGAGGCCATGCCACTTAAAATTCACGAAAATTAGTTACTTATCAGAGGTTTGAATTCTCAAACGAATCCACACAAAGATGCATCGTTCTTACACTAAATAGGCAGTCAGGTGTAGACAAGCACACTTGAAATAAACATTACAAGGTTAATCACTACAAATTAGATCAAAAGAATAGCGTTTTTAACATTTTGTCGCCCGAAAAGACACGCGGCGTCTCAGATTTCTTTGATGCAGCGTTGTGTGGTGCAAAGTTGTAATGTTTTTTTATTAGTTGGTGTTTCTTGCTTGTTCATTGTATTTAAAATTAGTATTTCTTCGATCGGGTAATATAACGCAGTATGCATTATTTACATAACAATGAAAGTCCCGAGTCACATAAATATCCAAAATTATTGGCTAAAATGCGGTGTGAGATAATTTAGCCAGGATTTGTCTAAACATGTTCTGACACCAAAAACTTATATATATATATGTGTGTATTGTTTCAAACACTTTGGAATTGCAGTTATAGCGGTAGAAAAAAAAAATTTCATGGAACTATTTCAAACCTGTGTGTTTTTTTTTTTTAAACATCACTGATTTAACGTTTTTTTTTTCGGATGACTCTATTTTTAGTTTGTGCTTGATTGTTTTTATGCAATCAGGTCGACAGCCATGAACACAAAAACGCAACTCTTCTTTCGGCTCAAATAAATGACCTAACTAAAATAATTTGAACGGCTATACAATAAGAGTATAGATGAGAAATAAAAAGACGTGCAAAAATGATCTTTCAAACACCTTCATATAAAACAAAAACATTGTTTAAACATTTCCGGCATGCCAGCGAAAATACTAATATTCGCTTTACACCTATATTCAGTTGTTGTTCTTTTTTCGCTCTGCGAAAAACAAAAGTGGAAAAAATATGTATAATTTCAATTTGCCGGAAGGACAGCGTCCGCATTATAAATCTATCAACTTTTTTTCTTCATTAGGTTATATGCAAATCGCAAAACAATTTGAGATACAAATACGTGAGAAACAGACTGACAAGATTACCAATAAACCATAGCTCAATATGAAAAAAGAAAAATAAATCAAGAGCACCTTTGTACGAGACGTGAATGTGCTCGCGTTGAGTCGAGGTCATCGGTAGACGTTTTCCTGCCTTTCCAATTGTGCATCGTTCTTTCCATTGTTGACGAAAATGAAACAAAACTTTCTTTTTTACTGGCTGTTCACCAAACTAAAGATGGTACATGGGAAATTTTTTTCACCCCTGATGTCGTTAGGACGGCCCGGACTTCAAAAGAAAATTTAATCTCGCACCTCGCCCGTCTTGCTCGTATATGTCTTTCTCATTCTCTATTCTTGGGAATGCTCTCAACCGCTCGCGCTTCTGTGAAGTCGGTAAGAAAATACCAAACAATAGCAGATAAACAAAATACTATGCATTGGGGAAAAAATAAATAAAACAGAACATCGCATTGGAGATGATCACGACAAACTGAACATAATTTAATTAGCGACGTATTTCTTAAGTCACCTAATTTGTTATAATTTAACCTCACGGATGACACACGCAGCTTACCTGGGCCGTGGGCAAGCTTCAGAGCCTCCACGTGTTGAGAATACATTATTCAAAGGTTGTTTCAAACAAATACACGCAACGATACTTATTTCCGCCTATTAGAATACTTGGAGTCCTTTTCAACCTGGTCTTTGTTTCAGGTACCAGTAATCGAGGCTGGCTTGAAGTAGTTTATCAATACTGTGAGCTGCGTGGATGGCATTTCGTGAACGCATGCGCATCTTGATAATAAGTTATCTGTGAGCGTGAGCTGAGAACTCCTCTTTAGTAAACTAGTTGGTCAGAATTAAAACGACAACGTGTGATATCAATTCCATTTAAGAAACCTGACCTATCGGCTTTAAAAATAGAAGAAACAAGCCTGTAGCAACGTGTTTCTAGTTGAGTCGAAGGTGCAGGGTTAGCTTGTGGAACAATTATGTGGCGTCGAGTAAGCTTAAAGAAAAATAAATATTTAAGTCTGCAGATTTTTTTTTTTTCAGCACCATAAGTGGTATTCACTAGCTGGATAACATAGTTGAGCGCATTGTTTTGATGCTGGCTGAACACTAGCTCCCATTTATCACCTGCCGAAGAACAACGGTATGAAATCGGTGAAATACATGTTCAAACTACGTGTACTTATTTCGTTGTCCTTATACTTTGTTTCACCTAAAGTCCAGATGCAGCCCACGCTACGAGCTGATGAGACCAAGCAAAGAGCTTCAGAGGCGCACCATCATGCTGTTCGTCATGTCTCTGTACGTGTTTTATCATCAATAATCCAATCATAAACAGAAAAGTCCTTGTGACTTGTGATTTAGTCGCTGCTTGACTGGTCCCATTAAGTCGTAGCTTCGTCAGCCTCTGGAGTTAAGCTGAAACAAAAAAGCGCAGACGAGAAATGGAGGCTAGTTCTGGTCAGGCGATAAAAAAAGCTCAAATATGGCGTCTAGTAAAAACGGCAAATATAAGTTTTCGTTTTTTTTAAGGTCATTATTTACGTTTCTTTCACTGTTGAAAGCGGCTTGATTTACACTGGAGAGGCTACAGTGAATATACAATTGCGTCAAATAAATATGAATGAATTGCTACTACAAGGCTCATGTAACGGGCTAGTTGGTTTTCCATTACAAATTAAAGGTAGCGCTAATTTTTAATGTCTGTCTGTCCGCCTGTTTGTGTCTGTGTTCTTACACTTGTCCTCGTCTTTAGCGCTGCCTTTAATCTATAAAGAATTACTACTACTAGCATAACACTAATGTCAGACTAATTGTCTACGTTGTGTTACACTATAAGAGCGATTAGTCAAAAATGATGTTCGTTAGAGAGCTTAACTACCAAAAATGTATAACGATGCTTTACGTCACAAAGTCAATATTGTAGCTATGAGTGGAGCTTCGAATATTTATTGTAGAAGAGACAACAAAGTCTCAGGTACACAGCTTGCACAGCGTTGAGTAAGTACTTTAGCTTCAACTTTAATAATAAAGCTTGAAATAAATGTTTGCTAAAGATAGGGACTATAACATTTTTTTAAGACTCGTGAGTTTGCCTAAAACAATTTCTGTTCAATGTCTCACTTAATTTCAGTTTCGAAATTTGAACATCATCGTGCGGGTTCACGTTAAAAATAAACCGAAGAACCGCAACCTAATAAAATTCAGGAATTTAAAAACTTACATATTGATCTTGAAAACCCTACATTAAAATAAAAAAGGACCAATAAAACAAATGATTGAGGAAATTTCGCAAGTGAATCGATGATGCTTTAACAACCCCCCCCCCCTCCTTTTTTTCTAGTATTACATCATACTTCTCATGATCAGCTAAGGGGAATAAAAAACCTCAAGTCAAAGTAAATGTAATCGTACGTACTGGACTCCTTTAAAGATCGTGGAAAAAATACAGGGTTATCCCAGTTTTGTGGCTCAAACGAACATGTACTTTTAATTAGGCGCTCAAACATGTACGTTACACGCTGATGAACTTACCAACCTCCGGAGAGAAAAGACAAAACTAAATGAGCAATTCTTCTTTTTTTCCCTTATCGAATTTATTAGGGAATGCCCTCACAAAACCTAAATAGCCTTTTCTACATACTAATACCTCGCAGAACTTGGAAGATTCGATCCCAGACGCTACACTAACTACATAACAATGCAAATCTTCGGACAACCTTTACAAGATTAAAGATGAGCGGTTTGTCAGAGACGGAAGATAAATTTATGAAATCTCTGGCCATGCCAGAAATTGAAACGATCCGCGCCGGATTTTACTCCGTTCAATTGTTAACTGTGTTAACAATTCAACGGTGCAAACCAAAATGACAATGGAGGTGTGAAGAAAGGTATTCTTTTTCTTTCTTTCAAATTGAAATTCGAAGTGTATGATTAAACTTTTTAGTTACGTGGAATCTGTTGATGTGGTAGACTAACCCATGTGGTAAAATATGTTCGAAGTCAGTGAAGCGACTGACACTTAACTTATTGTGAAATCTGCGCAGCTAATGATCATTTGGACGCCAACACGCCGTGCACCACAAGTAATTCACGCAAGTGATTGAGATCCATAGAACGTCTTGAAATTAAGTTTAACACCTTGAGCTACCATTAGTGTTACAAATAGCTGCTGCACTGCAGTCCGTATTTGCTGAAACGTGGCTAGAACTCAAATTGAAATGAAAGTTTAATCGCAGACAGGACGTGACGACGACAGTGGATGAGACCAGGCAGTCATTGGTCATACGCCCTTAGCTTCAAGTGCTATTCAAAATTGAATGAACTGCCACCTTCGTACATTCTAAAGCACTTAACGAGTTTTAGTAGTGTCCAAAATTCCTGAAATTTGGCCGCTGGTCAGCCCATCTGTCCGTGCAGTTCCCCGCTAAACTTAGCAGCAACGCGAATGTCACGTGACGTCAGGCAATCACGTGACACCATGAATTGACACTGTAACGTCAGGTGGCGTGACATCAGTTTCTCTTTTGAATTCAGTGACGAAATTTTTAAACAAAGCGTTCGTGTTCACTTCCCAAAAAGTCAGTTTAATGTTTTATAAACAAAATTTACATTAAACAAATTTCGCACGTTTTATAAAAACACATTTCGTACAAAATAAATTTTGAAGTGGAAGGTCACTGCATATATTTTTATGGTCTATCGAATTTTAGAAAACGTTGTTAAGACTGCCTTAACCTACTTCCGGCCACTCTATACCCCCGCCTCGTCCGAAGGCAGCGGTCAAACTCTACCGTCTAGCCGTTTTTTTTTTTGTTCTTTTTTTGACCAGAGGCAGCAATTTAAACCCTATGAGACAGTGATATCAAACAAAATTAAATGACAAGGCTGATTCTTCATGCGGCAATGAAAACCGTGACCTCCGTATCTTGATTACTTTGGCTTACCCCTAAGAGGATCAGACATCTTTATTGGAGCTGTCGGTCCATTCGACTTTTTTTACGTGTAGTTGCTTGCATTGTTTCTTCGCCTTTCATTTTTTGTCGTCTTTAGTTGATCGTCTTGGAGCCTAAAAACATTTCTGGGAACAATAAAAAAAAAAAAAGATAGGTGAGTCTGGAGGAATCCCGTTTCTGCTCGATCTCGAAGCGCTACCCAACCGACGAAAGCCTGTTTCGCACCTCCGGATTTGCCTAGAGGTTTGTTTTCTCCCCAGTTGCTGCGCTGAGACCCTCATCCCCTCTGTTCGTTTTTGGTCCCTTTTGTCTTTGCCTTCCCCCTCTTCTTATTTCTGAGGGTTCTAGGCTTAGAAGGGACAATGCGGGCGGAGAGCTTCAACAACGTTGGCAAAAAAAAGGCAGATTTGTTTGTTTGCTTATTTGTGTTTGCGGTCATTTTTTTTATTACACGCGGGAAGGGATGGAAAATAGTGCTTACCGGCAAAGGTGCATGACGCGGGTGAAGTTCGCTGCCCTTCAAAAGTCGAACCTTATGATCATGTATGCTGACTCTGATGGACAGGACGTCAACTTAAAGTCCAAATAAATTGTGTTTTTTTTTATTCGTTTGGGGTATGTAAAATCTCCATCAGTTTTTTTTTACCTGTCAAAACTGTCACCTTACAGCGTATATTATAGTTTTCGACGCATCGCGTTTCTAAGTATAGTACTATACGAGTGGGCAAACATACTACTAAAATTGCTCACTTAGGTTTAGAGGACCAAGGTAGGCAGTGAAGGTATAAAGTAATTATACAATGCACAACAAGCGGAAACTGGAAAACAATAAAATGTACTGGAACAAATATTAACGTCTACAACACAAATATCGGACAAAACCTATGATTGTATACAAAAGGCGCTTCTGTGAAGTTCTAATTTTTTTCATGTAATTATATCAAATACTGCGTAAACAAAAGCTTGAAACGTCCCCAGGCAGCACACGACGTCGGGCCAACATTGGTATTTAAATGTCAAAAGCGGTCCAATGTTGGGCCAATGTGGTCATCGCGCTACCGATATTGGCGGTACACTGGCATATGCTCGCCAACATTGACCTGTCTTGGCCGACGGCTTACCAACGTTGGCAATGGATTGGCTTAGGCTGGGCAACATTGGCCTACCTCATCCAATGGCTTACCAACGTTGGCAATCGATTGGCTTTGGCTGGCCAACATTTTCATATCTCAGCCAATGTGTTACCAACGTTGGCAATCGATTGGCTTAGGCTGGCCAACATTTGCCAATCTCAGCCAATGGCTTACCAGTGTTGGCAAGCGGATGGCTTAGGCTGGCCAACATTGGCCTGTCTTAGCCAATTGGTTACAAACATTGGTAATCAATTGGCTTAGGCCGGCAAACATTGGTCTCTGTTAGCCAATGAGTTGCCTGCATTGGTAATCGATTGGCTTAGGCTGGCCAACATTGGCCTGTCTTAACCAATGGGTTAACAACATTGGTAATCGATTGACTTAGGCTGGGCAACATTGGCCTGTCTTAGCCAGTGGCTTACCAACGTTATAATTAATTGGCTTAGTTTTTTAATGTGCTGATCGCGCACGCTGAGAACAGTCTGTAGCTATGGCTCCGGGGGGGAACGATTCTTCTGTTTTCACAAGCACAGCAACTTAGCAACTGAATTAAAACGCTGTATGCATTGCGCGCTGTAGCAATATAGAACGTCCAACGGGAGGAGATCGCCTCCTCCCGATCCTTCGCTCTGCAAAACTATAACGAACGCGCGTCATCCCAAAACTGATAATTATGTTCAGTAAATTCCACACGAAATACAAAATGCTAGCTTCCTTCGATTTGTGTGTATGTTTATAAGGCAAAAAGCATAGTGTCTCTTCTCTTATGTCCATTTAGCGACCCAGCCAGGAAACCTTTCCAAGGGGGGGGGGGAGGCAGGGTTCAGCCCCGAAAGCTCCACCTGCCTCCCCAATACCTACGACACGGGTGTATTGTCAGCTGTATGTGACCTTGAAAATCTAAAAGCAACCCGCTTTGGTGAGCCGCAAAACACGGCCTATAATTAAGACCGAACCGGACAAAATTAAAAAAAAAATTAAAATCGCTAATATTTTTTCCAAATTTAAAACCTTATAACAAATATCCAGCGATTTATTAAGCAATTACATGTCTTCACGAATAAAAAATCACGTTGAATCAAGATCTCGAACACCCTATGTTTGAGGTAGGAGGTGATATAAGTTGGTGCGCATTTCAATCTGCAAACAAAGGTTATCACGCAACATATAACAGCAGAAGCTGGGACATTATAATTTATGTCTGCTTGCCCAAAAATGACTTCAAAGTGCGTACAAATACGACAACCGCACCAATGACCACGCTAGTGACAACGCCCACAGAAATATAAACTGTAATAGAGCCAATTAGTTACCAACGTTGGCAATCGATTGGTTTAAGCTGGCCACCATTTGCCTGTCTTAGCCAGTGGCCTACCAACGTTGGTAATTGATTGGCTTAGTCTGGCCAACGTTGGCCTGTGTTAGCCAATGGGTTAGAAAAATTGAAAATGTGTTGGCGCAAGGTATCAAGGTGCCTCGTTTTCTGGAACCAAGCTTTAAAAACGAACAAAGTACTTTAGGCAATGAAAATCTCTGTTGTATGAAGGCGTCGCGATAAAAAGGCTGCTTGGAAGACGCTGTAATAAATTAGTTATTCATGAATTAAAACTAATTGGCAAACTTTATTAAATACTTATTTGAGGGCAAATGTGTCAATTGGAAAGTTGTATTTTGAATAGATTCTTGATGAAGGAGTTTACAACATGGTACACACCAGGCAGCACACTTGCTTAGACTCGCTATGGGGCCAAGATTGAGCCTTGGCCGTAGTAGACTAGACCGGGGCTGCCCAGGAACTTCGGTGAACTGCCAGCATGATGTCTCACTGTATTTTCCGGGCACCGGAATTACACGGAACTGCCAGGGAAGGGATTTTCTTGGCGCCTTTTGTCTCTTTTTGTTCCGAGCCGACCAGGGTTGACACAGGCGGGCGGCCACCAACATTTAAGAATTTTGTGGCGCTTCATTGTATTCACTGGCCCCAGGATTCCACGAAACTACGACGGAGTGGTTTTGGGTGTAGGTTATTGGCTTTGCTGGATTCAGTGCGCCAAGGAACGACTGGCGTTGTCACGAAGCTCTCTAGAAAGCGCAAGTCTCAAAAATCAAAAGATCAGTTCATTAGTGTAGAGAGCGAGCCTAATGAACGCAATAATAGTGTCAACAAATTGATCCCTCCATGACATTTGTAGCATTCATGTCTCAAATCGCCACATCTGAAACTGGAAACACTTGCGAGCAGTCTTGTACACGTTACTAAAAAAAAGTAATCGATTACAATTACTATTACTCTTGGCTAAAAAGTATTCGATTAGATTACTTGATTACTCGACAGCAAAAGTAATTGGACATTACTTTAAGAAGTAATCGTAACTTTTCCGATTACTTTATTGTGTGAAGACACATGTTTAGCGCTCATAACAATGAACTACCTCCAACCTATATTTCACATTTGCACAAGTATTGAAGAAGAAAAACTGGTTCCCTCTTTGTGGTCGTTGCACCTTCACAATGCGGACACAAGCATAGAATTCGTTTGAAGAAATTTAATGATTTGGGTGTTCGCCAGTGTGTGTGTGTGGAGGGGGGGGGGGAGCGGAGGGGGTTCTAGATCTTGTTAAGCTTGAGCAAGGGTTGCTTTTCGCTCAAAGTTTGCGTCGCTCATTTTATTATTCTCATGTGGATGAGCTCGCATGTTATACAAAAGAGCAGCAGCTCCAGGATTTGAAACGGATCATGTGTAGTATCCATTAGCGGAAGAGATCGCCCCGACCACTTCTCAACTCGAAACATTGCTTGTCACAAAGACCACGTAGGGGAAATGGGGAAATATTTCAACTGGCTTTGTTATATTTTGCATCCGCTTTTGGCATTCTTCGGTTTTGGTTCTCCTACGGGCTGCGAGTAGGTACCCTAAGCAGGATTTTTTTTTATTTTTTTTTATTTCTGTGTGTGTGGGCGTGAGGGGGCTAGTTTGAACGAAGGACTTACAAAGCTACATTCTGCTCCCTCAAACTTCGCCCTGAATGGCCTTTGTCACGCACTGAGGCTTTCCTGGGGCTTCCCACTCCCAGTCCCAGCTCGAATAAAAAAAAAACATACATTCCACAGAAACTGTACATAGAAAGGGATTGACCTCGTTTCCTACAGTTCCGCAAAAATCTTTCTTTTTTCCGTTCGAAAAAAAAGCAAATTTTATTTTTGTAATTTCAGAAAAAAAAGGCCTGTGCCGGGGGGGGGGGGGGGGGTCCCGTGGAAAAATAGTAACGGTTACAAGTAATTTTATTACTTCAAAAAGTAATCAGATTACTCTTGTGATTACTGCCTAATAAGAGTAATCAACTGATTACAAAATTACTCCAAAAAGTAATCGATTACAAGTAGTTTGATTACTTGTAATGCGTACGGTACAAGTCTGCTTGCGAGATACTTTTTCTCAGTTTATTTTTCAACATCACGCATCGTCGCAACGGTTGACGCACTTCGTGGCTACTCTGCTTCAATTTAGAATGAACCGCAGCACATGCTACGGGCTCTCTTGACCTATCAGGCACCAAAAAGGTTGCGATGCTGCGCGGGAGATGTGCCAAGCACTGGAACGGCTCCGCAGGCGTTTGCAAGGTCTCAACGACAGAGCAGCCTCTTGCAGCACCAGTGAACTAACTGCGCTCGAAATTCCAACCTCACATTTCAGCAGAGCGAGCGCGGTAAGCCAGATCGAGACTGGTGAAGGCGAGTGGGTTGAACATGAATACACAAAATTGAAAGAATTAAACACGGAGGACAAGCAAAGTGGTTGTCCTGTGCTTGTCCTCCGTGTTTTATTCTTTCAATTTTGTGCAGATCGAGACGCAGTCGGTTCTCATACCGCGATTTCTCCGTTGCTCTGTCTTGCTTCAACATTCGAAACAGCTCGCTCGAGGCTGCATGCGGGTCAAATATATGAGTCTATAGCGCGATATGCTGTCGTTACAACGTGTAAAACGTAGTACTGACCTCGACAGGGGCGCAAGCAGCGGCGCTATGTCCGTCGACGCCCACGTCGAGAACGACAAAATATACATTAAAAAACACTTTTTAACACCCGAAACAAAGGTTTAATTACTTAATCGTGAATTTTGCGCTACCTTAGGGACGCCCTATTACCTCACTGTTCTGCGAATTTCTCAAATAAGCAGACGCTATTGCTTATATTTTTTTCTTTTTTTATTATTCTGCGATATGATAAGTCGTTAGCACTTTCGAGCCCAGAACCTCTCCATGTGTTGTCATCGTTTTGTTAGATTCGCGTTTTTTTTTTTTAAATTCAGCTTTGGGTATCTTTGCATCTGTGTTGCATTTATGATTACATCTTTTAAGAAATGGTACAGTTTTTGTTACATGTACACAACCCTCGCGAAACAAAAAATCTGTTATTAGCGTGCTGCGAAATATACGGCACAGCTTATTTTTGAGTAATATTTTTTCTTTGTAATTCAGTTTATTTGAGGACATCGTGCGCCGAAAGAAGACGCGGTTATTTTTCATTTTAGTTTATGTTTCTGTGCTATTTCGCATTGTCGACGCAGGTGTCAACAAACATAAAGCCGCCGCTTACGCCGCAACCGAGGTGACTTCTGCTCTCCGTTTCACGAGTCTATAGCGCTATAAAGTCGTCTATTGGACTCAAATGAAGTCTCGAGAGGGCTGCTTCGACTGCCAGTGCAGATCTCATCAGTGTAGGCAGAGCAACGACGTAGCAATCGTGACGTGAGAACATACTGCGCCTCGATCTGGCCGGCCGCGCTCGCTCTGCGGAAATGTGAGCGTGGAACTCTCGAGACCCGTTAGCTTACTGAAGTTGCAAGACGCTACTTTGTCGTGGCGAATCCTCTGCCCTTCACACGGTCGTGAAGCCGTTGCGCCCGGCGTATACCCTACGCAGCATCTTTCAGAAACCATCCGCGCAGCATCGCAACCTTCTGTCTGCGAGCGTCGGCGATTCATCGTGTGTTGAAAGTTGGACGATGTGCTGTCCGTGGTGTCTTTTATGTGTAACTCGTTCGTGAAAAATTTTGAAGTTTAAAAATGCGAACCTAACAGTGTACAAATAATTTTAAATTTATTGATAAAAATAGATATGTATTTATTTATATATTTGTGGACATCGTGCGCAAAAAAAATTGTCGCGCTAAGTTCTTTATTCTAAATAATAATGTGGGCTGTACGACGCAAAAACGTAGTGTCTTCAAACTTGCCCCGTTTAGAATCACTTTTGGGCTGGACAGCTTCTTCAGAAGTTCAAAAGCTGGCCTTCAAAGAGCTGTCTCGTTCTATCAGTATTGACAGTAGGGTAGACGCTATGCGTGTTTTAGGCCAATTGTGTCTCCGGTCAGGGTCGCGTGACTACAGTCTCGAAGCTGGTGATAAGGCAGAGCACGGAACTTGCCAGCCCAAGGCCACGCATAACATCCACTGCACTATCAACTTTGGGTACAAGTGACAAATCGTCTCGCTGTGTTCATTGTTGAGATGCCCCTGAAGATTAGCCTTTGTAAGCGCACCCCCGTTCTGGCCTGCTTCCTTTCTACTCCTTCTCTCGTTTTGTCTCTCTTATCGCTTGAATCCGCTCTCTGTGCGCGGGAAACGGCAGAAGCGTGATCACGTGGTTTGACGGATGACGCATTAGCGGTTGACGAACCCGGAATGCCTGCGAAGAACGGACCTAGTTTCGCGTGCGATGCGGCCTGCGGGCCTGCTGTGGATTTCGCTTCTGTGGTAAATGGTATCTCCCTCAAAAAGTCCTACCCGTATCGATTTCTTCAAAGAAGCGCAAGACATTCTTCTGAACCGTTTAGTGTTCGGTTCGGCAAACGGCAGCGTGTGCTACATCGTGTTGAATCTTCACGAATCACTTCCTTCAAGTTTGTGTGTTTGTGTGGTTGGTCTACAGTGCGACAGTGCCCGTGTCGACATCTACCTCGGATTACATCTTTCAAGTCCGGTATGTTCAACGCAAGTGCGCTGTAGCCTATTTGGTGATCATTGTCCGTTCTTCTACGGGTATACTCTTCCGGATAACCTCTAGAACTATAGGGAGTGCCTATCTCCTGGCAGCCGGGAGAATAATTTTCCTGCAATCTTACCGACAGTCGCCTGCCATTATCTGTCTTAAATAATGTCACAACTGCAGGTAGAATACTGACTTCCTTATTCACCCTGCATTTCGCGAAAACACGTTTCGTGGCCACCTTTTCGTGAATACACGTTGCGTCGACATTCACGTTTCATCGACATTCGTTACGCGAATTGCACGCAGTAGGGGCATTTGATCGGGCGTGTATTCCTGAGGCGCAGCGTTTCCTCGACATTCGTTACACGAATTTCACGCTGTAGGGGCATTTCAAAGCGCGTGTATTCCTGAGGCGCATGCTCACTGAACAAGCCCACCCTTTCACGCCTCCTCATGGTAAGTCTGCAACAATTCTTTGCAACAGGAAAAAAAGATGCTATTCTGAGTTTTTTTTATGAAACATCGTGTGTTGATGAAACGATCTGTCGATGAAATGTCGTTCGATAAACTGATTGCACCACCGGTAGAATTTCGGGGGAAAAAGTCTGCCAGCTGTCGGGAGACTGGACACTACCCAACAATTACCCCGGTTGTTGTTTGCTTTGCAATCTTCTCAGTTGTATAACAGCTGAGTAGTACATCTTCACATATTACAAATTGCTTAGTCTGTACTTGTCTACTGAATAGGCTGTGTGCAATAAACTTTTAGGAGATTTCAAAAATATCCCTTGTGTCTGCGTACCTTCGTTTTTGCAAACAACTTGACGAGTGCACTTGCAAACAGCTGGGCGAGTGCAACGATGGCCAAAATCAGCACCAACGACTGCCAACTTTGGATCGGGTCGCACTTCCAGTATTTCCCAATATTACGCCGGTCTTTGCCAATGTGGGACCACCATTGGCTGGAACCATGGTTTAGCAATGGCCCAACATTGGCACCAACGATGGGGCCGACGTTGGCTGGAACGATGGCTGAACAGAGGCCCAACATTGGCACCAATGACTGGGCCAACGTTGGATGGGGTAGCGCTTCCAATATTGTCCAATATTGAGGCCGGTGTTAGCCAATGTTAGGCCAATGTCGGACCAACATTGGTGTGCTGCCTGGGAAGGATTGAAAAATAATGTGCCTCGGTCTGCTCCAGCGTTAGCATTGCAGACTTAATCCAATTGAAAATAAATAAAAGTGGTAAAGACCAAAAAACAAAATTTGAAGTATAAAGCCAATTAGTAATAAAAAAAAAACGAGGTGAAGATTTAACTTTTCAGCGAGACCACCGCCAGGGGGCCGGGCTCGGTCTGATCAGAGGCGTCTATTGTTATTAATTGTGTTCCCCTTTCCCCCCTCTTCCGTCTTGTCTAACAGTGAATTCTCGTTGATCCATATTCTTTGTGGTTTGTACATTTGATAAGTCGAGGCTTTGCTGAAAGGATTGAAAAATAAAAAATGCCTCAATCGGTACCGCCTCGTGGGCACAGCTGATTTAAAGCCAATGTGTGGTTTGTACAGCCCGCGCACAGCTTTATTCAGCGCTCAAAATGGGAGAGGGAGCGCGGGCCTGTATCTTCCACTGCACTGCCAAGAAAAGTTGTCGCCGAGTAGCATTCGTGCTGCTGTCCTGTTCACTCGGTATTGGCAGCAGAGTAGACGCTATGCGTATTTTAGGCCAAGCGTGCCTCCGGTTACGGTCACGTGACTATAGTCTCCAAGCGGGTCACAAAGCAGAGCACTGCACCTGCCTGAAGGACACTGCTTGGTAGACCACTCACATAGCGTCCACTGCACTATCAACTTTGGGACGAACTCACAAAAATATCCACTCACGAATCCTTTAGCTGTGTTCATTGTTCGGATGACCCTCAAAGATAATTCTTTTGTGGGCGCACCTGCCTGGGGACCTTGAAGAAGCAGGATGCAGGGGACATGCTGGAGGGAGAAGAATGTTTCCTCCTCACCTCTCCAGCAACCCATCTGCTCCCCCTACCAGCATTCCTTTCCCTGGCCCTGTGCGGTCTGTGTGGCTTAGTGTTTGAAAAGTCCTTCGCGTATATCGGCAACAGGCCATTTCTTCGAAGAAGTCACAGAAATTCTCGTGATGTGGTTTGGTTCGGCAAATGACAGCTTGTACCGCATCGTGTTGAGTCTTCACGGAGCCCTACCATCTCGCTTGTGTGAGTACGTGGTTGTTCTCCAGTGCCCATATCGACAGATATCTCGGAATACATCTTTCAAGCCCGCTAATTTTTTGGTAAGTGCACGGCAACCTGCTTGTTGGCAACGAGTGACCGCGGTTCTACGGATACTCTTCCAGATTATCTATAGAATTAGGCAGTGTCTATTCTCCCGGCAGCCGGGACAATAATTTTTTGGAAATTGTACGGAGAGTCGCCTCCCATTAGCTGCCTGAAATCGTGCAACTCCCGGTAGAATACTAACTTTCTTCTTCTCCCGGCTGTTCGTGGAAACACGTTTTATAGACAATTTTTCATGGACACACGTTTCATGGACATGTTTCGTCAACACAAACATTTCACCGACACTCGCTACGCGAATCGCACGCTGCGGGGAAATTTTTTCGCGGAAGTGGATGTTCCGCCGGCAGCCCGGGAAAAGTATGCCGGCAGTTGTCCCCTATTGGGTCTCGTATAAAACGAATTGTGAAAACGGCTTTTCAAGCTGTAGAGTAGCTCACTGGTAAGGTTTCTGTCTCATACGCAGCGGGACCCAGGTTCAATCCCCCAGTGCTGGGCTTATTTTTTTTCTCGAACATTTTTTAAGCGTTTGACGATATTTACAACATGCTTTTTTCATGATTAACAATAAAAAAAAAAAACGAATGTTGTGGACGAAACTTTGCTGAATTAAATGGTATGGAACTGCGCCTTTCCCAGGGGTGAACGGAGGACATAGCCCGGGGAAAACAAATTCCACCAGTTTCGGACGGCGCGTGAATCACTCGGACGGCGCGTGTATCACAGTCTGTACACGCCGCTTCCCAGCGGACCGCCGGCGGCCAAAGCCTCGCTGTCCTCCATTCACCCACCGAAACGGAGTCTCATACCATTTAATTGAGCGAAGATTTGTTGATAACATTATTTTTTTTCAGTGTTAATCGTAAAAACGAAATGCCCTGGGTATCGCCAAATGCCTAGAAAAAAAAAGTAATCCCACACTGACGATTAAACTAGGGTCCCGCCGCAGAAGAGACGAACACCTTACCAGTGAGTTACTCTACAGCTTCAAATAGTTGTTTTCACAATTCGTTTTATACGAGACCGAATAGGGGGCAACTGCCGGCATTTGTTTCCCCGGGCTATGTGCCGGCGGCAGAATATCCACTTCCTTTTTTCGCGGGTGTGTCACCGGGCGGCAGACCCGTCCACGCAGATTCGCTGCGACGTTCTGCGACGGCTCATTACAAGAATGTTAACCCCCGTGTCTCACCCCACATGCCATTTGCGGCGACAATTTGGGGTAACTTGTTACCAGCAAAAAAAAAAAAGCTAATCATATTATTTTGTAAAACAATCTGCTGGTAAAACAGCGTGTCAATAAAACGATTTTTCAATGAAACGTCATTCGATGCACTGATTGCCACCGCCAATGAGAGGCGTCTGTCAGGAGAATTTTGGGGAAAATAGTTTTCCAGCTGCCGGGAGAACAGACAATATGGCCTAGAATTACCCCGGTTCTGTTTGCTTTGCAATCTTTTTAGCTGTATAAAAGCTTAGCAGTACCTCTTTACAATTCGCAGATCGCTTGCACGTTTGTACTTCTCTACGGAACATGCTGTGTGTAATAAACTTCTAGGAGATTTGAAGAGAATATTTGTGGCTGTTTTGCTGCCTGTTTACAAACTCATGTGAGAGTGCTTTTTCTTTACGCGTTTCCTTCATGTATTAAATATGTTAATTCAGTTCGGGACATTTTAAATAAGTTTGAGATATCCAACCTTCCAGACGATACTCATTCAGGGTTAAAGAATAATTTGCATGGGTGCCAATGCTAGCTCGAGAGCGATTCATTTCAGCAAGCATTTGTCAGCGGAGGGATGCCGCGGCCAGGCTTCTGCTAGAGCAAGCTGAGCCAGCACTGCCTTTCGTGGCTTGATCGCGTCTGTTCATTTGCTGGTGCATGATATATTCAGTTACATAGTTCAGAAAGAGCTAATGGTGGCCAGTCATCCTTGACTTCACGACGACTTGGTTGAGGTTGCGGAAGAACTTTTAGTCTATTGTGAGTCAAGCTCTTCAGAACATCGCGATGCTACAGAAACAAGTGAACTTATGTAGAGCCTTGGCCCATTAAGAACGTGCTGCTTGGGAGTGTGCTTTACTAAGGCCAATGTGGATTTGAAAGCGTTGATCTTCGACCTTGCGATCTTTTTGTAGATGCCTATCAGTGCGAAGCTTAGAATGGAAGAATCGGCAGCATAAAAAATGGTGCTGAAGTGGCTGCCAGGGTCTTGCGACAGGGGAGGCGGCAGGAAGAGGCGTTCGGAAGCCGTAATGGCTCCCCAGCCGCAGGACTCGCCCCAGGACCCTCCCCAGTACCAGGCATAGGCTCCCCACTGAGCCTCCTATCTAGCCCCTTTCAATAAAAGTTCAGAAAAAAGTATTAATTGATCTTGAATTGGTTATTTGCACGCCAGATAAAATAGTGCATCGACAAAGCATAAGAGGACCTTGTCATTTGTGCTCAGAATGCTTTTTTGCAGTGGGCTACTAATACAAAACAGGCCAGGGGTTCTTAAAACCCAATGTTGGAATAACCAGGATTTAAACGAATTGCCATCATTGCATATCCAGCATTAACGATGTGGCATTAACATTGGGGCATGGTAATGAATTAGCTTGACTGTCAATAACTGTCTATTCAATGAAAGCCAAAATTGGCATAGCCAATGACATATTGTGGATGCCAATGATGGCTGAAATATTGGTTTAACGATGGCCCAACAATGGTGCCAATGATGGCTGGAAAGTTGGTTAAAAGATGGCCTTACATTGGTGCCAATGATGGCTGGAACATTGGTTGAACGATGGCCCAACGTTGGTGCCAATGATGGCTCGAACATTGGTTGAACGATGGCCCAACGTTGGTGCCAATGATGGCTGGAACATTGGTTGAACGATGGCCCAACGTTGGTGCTAATGATGGCTGGAACATTGGTTGAACGATGGCCCAACGTTGGTGCCAATGGCTTGGCCAACATTGAAGAACTGGACCAACCTCTGGAGCCAGTGTTTGCCATTGTTGTTCCAATGTAGGTCCAACATTGGTGTGCTGCCTGGGTCAGCGTAGAGTGGGACTGATTGATAAAGGTATATATAAGACGAAACAAATTACCATTAGGACAAAGAGGCAAAAAGTTTGCTATTTTGCGTACAGGTTTGGCTAACTAGACTTGATTACAGAATTGTTTTAGAATCTTAAAATCTCAACAGCCTTTTTGCAATATGGGGTGTCGACACTTACTTTCGGTGCTCACAACGTATGCCATGATTTGTTCTCAAATTATGTTTAGTTATTACAGTTAACATTTAGTAAGCTCAGTTAGTTGAATCATTCCTAATTATTTTTTCAGCCACTGTGCGTGATCCTCATCCTGTGTTGCACCCAAAATCGAATGGACGCCGATTAACTAACAGCCTTCCAAGTAGAAGTCCGAAAGGCCGCCTTCTTGTGACCTACATTAGTAACTCTGACCACGCAGAGTGATGTTCTATTACATTGGTGGCCCTAATCACACGTCTATAACTGTTTGATGTTCATAGCGCTGTTGCGAAGTACCCAAAACACTATTTCACAAAGTTTAGGTAAACAAAAACAAAATCTTACCGATCTCAGTTTCCGATAATGTAGGGAATTTGCTTCAAATGAAACTACTAGTTTTATAATGTAACACTCAGAATTCCACATTAATAAAAAAATACGTGAGATGTGCGCTTCGCAAGTCTGATAAAAGTGCTGTATTAGTTTTTCGCAAGAAATTAATCTACCCAAACACTATGCATATTAACGCATACATTAGCTTCAAGAGGCAGTCTACCACGCAAGTTTCAAGCTGATAAAAAAAGAAGAAAGCAGAGGAAGCTGCAACACGATCAAGAGCAGTGAAAAAAGGAACATCAGTCAGAAAGAAACAAAACCAAAAAACGGATGCAGTGCCTGGACGAAAACGATGACTAGGGAAATGACAACCAGTGCACGAAGGGAACAGCTAAAGGAAGGAGCCCGTTTTTAGCGGAGGCAGCTCCCGAAGAAAGAAGGGCCGCTACGAAACCGTTCATTGGGATAACCAGCAATATATGACGCAGTGGGAAATCAATGAGCTCGCCCTCGAACGCAGATCCTCCTCCTTTCCACCGGATTAAACCAACAGTGGACGCTCACGAAGAGATGAACGAGCAAACAAACAACTAAGAAAGCTTCTTTGAGACCGCCGAAGGTGGTTAGGCAAAGGAATCAAAAGGCCTCGGTTTGTGGGGAGAGTTCCATAAGCTCTAGTCCCGCACAGCTATTAGTGTGTGCTCTTTAAATACGCTGTGTAGAGACGAGATTTTGAAGTTGTGAAGAATTTTGATGGGCCTCTTGTGCGATCGTCACTACGCTTGTCATTTTTGTGCGCGTGATGTCATCGGCTTTAACAATCAGTCATAAAAAAGCCCGGGAGCATGGAACCTTCCCTGAGCGTGATTTGTCTCTAGAAGGTACTAAAAGAAAAACGCACCAAGACGAGGAGTGCCATGGCGATACAATATTGGCGCTGCTTAATAGACTCTTTCCAAAATGTTTAAATGATGCATGTATTCTGCACGGCTGCCATTTGTTGGTCTCAGCAGTTCCGGCATAAAGCCTCTGATTGGTTCCGAGTTCACGGCGAGCACTGACGCAGCATTCGTGTGGAATCCGTTTCGATCTGAGTACAGTCCAAAAGCTAACGAAGTGCACGTGTCCAATCCGTGCTCACAGGGCATGAAAAAGTAATGGCGGCAGCACATAATCTATGCATCATTTCAAAATTTTGAAAAGGGTCTGTTGGCTCCTTCGGATTGCAGCGTCGGCTCCTTTCGAAGTTGGTGTGAGATGGAGAATACCTATGCGGAGAGCAAGTCGTCTGCTTCTTGAGCGGTGGTTGTAGTGACGTCAGAACGACACCAAGTTCTGACTGGCTTTGATTCGAAGGATAGTGGGTAGACCTTAATTCTAGATGCCTCGAGGTATACCCACTATTTCTTTCAATCAGCCAATAAGAGCTCGGCGTTCTGTCATCTTCGCAACCCTTGTGCGAAACGCAGACGAACTTGTGCTGCACATACGTTTCCGTGTGGTGTTTTAAGCAGTTTGGTCTCCTTTATTGCAATCGGAATGTGAAGTCTATATGGTTATTGAACTTTTTTGGTTTGTTATAAATGACTTCTAAAAAGAGAGGCTTAAAACGCATCTCTCTGAGTTGAAAGCTTTTCACACCTACGTACTATCGACAACAAATAACATGCGAACGGCGGAAAGCGTTGTGTGCGCCGCTTTATGGAGGCCGCTGGGAACTGTTGGACTGTATATGCGCTTCCAAGCAGCCCCGCGTTTAGAGCTAGTGGGGTCACCGCGGATGAATGGCTTTCTGGAGGAACCTGGGCGCCACACTGGAAAGCATGGGTACGCCTCAGCAATGCTCGACTATCAGACGATCAACCCACACCAGCAGCAAGATGGCGACGCCCAGAGGCCGTGCTTGCAAATGTCTATAGAGGGACGCTGCGAGAGTGTGCACATCAGAGTAGATGAACACGCTGGCAAGATTCCCCTTTTCACTCCTCAGTTCTGCTCAGCCTCCATTTGGTTCAGAACGCATTGAAAGCCTCCCACTCAGCTGTTCGCGTTTCCTTTGTGCACGAGAGTCGTACGTACTGCGTTAAGTCCAAACTTTACCTAGTGTACACATCGATAGTATCAAGACTCCAGTGAGCGTGCAGGTTTAGAAGTAAAAAACATTTGAATATGTAAAGTTAAATAATGGCGACCTAATGACGCAAGAAGCTTGAGAGGCAAAGACACCGTGACCCGGAAACCTTCACGTAACGCGGCAGGCTGGCGACGATGCCGAAACACAGGGAAAGGTAGAAGTCGACGCCCAAACTTGCGCCTCGACCTTGGCGAAATGAAGAGCAAATAAAACTCGACACGAAATGTGGGCATTGCCACTGCTCTCCCAGGTCGTCGTGTCACGTATTTTCCGAACTGCAGTCGGATAACAACAGCCGGTGCTTGAGAAAAACCAATCAAGCACCTTAGAAGGGCAAGAACGAAGGGAGCGAGCGATCCAGAAATCCAGAAGAAGAAAACAACAACAAAAAAACAAAGAGAACGGCTTCCCAACCTTCAAGTCTCATACCACTCCTAGCAATCATAGTACTGGGCTTACGACGGACGTTCTCTGGTGTAGCGAAGCATAAATGAAGAGAAGAGTTTCTAGCGGTCTGTAGTGGTTCACTTCACCCATCATTCTTCTCATATCAATACCTCCCACTTTTCTCCGCCTTTGACTGGTGTAAAGGCAGAGGTTGCGAACTTGTCAGTTTCTTACCTAACATTCCAGCAGATCTATAGCACTAAAAACACCAGCGTCAAAACGTAAGTATATGTCCATCATCATCCCGAGAATAAATCCACAGTAAAAAGATTGTTGGAAGTAAATAAAAGAATAAATAAAATATATAAAAGTAAATATGAGAGCAAGACTCTCAATATAGCCCCTAGCACACACACAAACACTAAAAATGTATAAAAAGATAGCCAGCCCCAGATGTTCCCATCATAACCGGTACGCCAAGAAACGAGAAAACGAAGGGAAAATGGGGAACAGAATTCAAAATTTGTAAACTAGAACAGTATTAAAAACTCTAGAGTACTCGTGTGACGAAGTAAGTCGAGCAAGGTTGCGAGTAGAAAATGGCTAGTAATAAATGAGTGCCAGGATTATAATTGACAAGATAGGTAACCACAATTCAAAGTTGTGTTTTTTTAGAAGAACGGCAGGTTGACTGGAGCTTCACATGAATATACGTCCTGATCGCTCCATGGAATAAACAAGCCAAAAACAAAATCTCAAATTATGCTGGAGGAATCGCTTGAAACTTAAGGTAGTCGTCATGTTCGACACGAAACGCCGCTAGGAACTGAATTAAAGTGTAACATAAACCCTTAGCAAAAGTGTTTATGGCATCAGAAAATGTATTACTTAGTTCGTTTCCGTGCCATAATTGAAAAAAAAAATATTTAGACTCCCTCCGAAATTATTCGAGAACTTAAAAAAAAAATTGGTCAAGCTTACACAGTTTCTCTTGTTTAAAACGGTGTGAGCAACGCTGGCACACTTGCGTACCTTCAAAGTTGCAAATCTAAAATACTAGGCAACCTTAAGCAACTGAAGATGTGACACTTGTGAATGTTTGGTCTTTTCATTAACACCAGATAGTACAAATGCTCGTTAATTCATTTTTATTTGGGTCCAAAACTATTTTTGCTGCTTCTTTGCAGCACTTCAGTATTAGTGAAGTATTTAGATCTCAGGGCGCATTATTAGTTGAAGGTTCCGAAAGCTCCACATTACACACCATTAACAACTAACGAATCCAGCGCTGTGTCATGAACTTCAGAGATGTTCAGTGTATGCAATATAAGCAAATAGCATCAGTAAAATTAAAGTTTTTGTTTCCCCGCATTTTTACACTTTTCAAAATATTTTATATGTTGGAACGAGGAACCCGAATAACGTACAAAAACTTAATTCATACATTACAAATGCCATTCGACAAACAGAACTGCACACACCGTGCATCCATTTTTTTTTTTGCAATCCCAAGTACATTCACAAATCTGAACTATTTCTTTATGTAACACTTTGTATTTTAGTGTCTCACGTCAAAACATTTTTTATGCGTCCTCGTGGTTCTGGTGACCAGCACATGCTGCATGTACCTACATAAATCGTTAACCAATTAGCAGAAATTTACGTCCTAACCGTTCATACAAATATGATATTACAGAGACCTTTCCTCACACCACGTCAACATTTTTAGATATGCCTTTCAGATAGATTTGCCAGTGCAGACTTGTAACTTACCAATGGTCGAAATAACTGGCCATATCCACCGGCGTTATCAAGGGCAAAGGGTAAAAAAAAAAATGAATTATCGATGGGACAAATTTTAAGCAATAAAACTTATGGTGTGTTCGTGATTAGGAGCTAGTTTTTTTTTATAACACGAACGACTTAATGTTCTACAATTTGCAAAAATATGCATGGACTCACATAAACGCATATATCTCATACATCTGAATAAAGAAATATATAAACTCAGGCATGCCAGCTAAGAATCGGATCCGCGGAAATATCATATTTAAGATTAACCCTTAATTAAAGACAAGCACTACGCATATTTCTCAGATATTTAGTGTGGAATGATGTACAGGACACGTACCCACTCATACACAGGAAAGGACCGAAACGTAATTCATTTATCTATGCGATAATGCGAACGTTAATGGCTACACAAGAAGTATTCTGATGTGAAAATATGCCCTTTATTTACACGTCCATTCACATCCTTTTAGAAGCTAATCAAAGGGATATGTGTTTTAGAAGTCTTCTAACCAGATCAAACTCTAGGTGTACAGAATTCCAACGCATCAGCACGACTACAATACTGGCGCTGGCCTTTGTGTCCGCTGTTTTACCGGTCACGGCGTGGAAAGTGGTTTAAGGTTGTGTAAACGCATGCAGCCTTTGTTTTGCATACTAGATCTGTTCTATAGACTATAGCGTTGTACAAGAGCCCACTTTTGGCCTAGTCTTGGCTGTGGTTTGCGGTCAAGGTCTGTTTGTAGTACAAAGCGTAACTCCAGCTCTAAGACGCGAAACTCAACCCTGGGCAGTGGGAACCTTCGTCAACGCTGCTGAATAGAGTAATTAAATATAGAAAAAGGAATATCAACCGCTTGTGGATAGTGCGGCCAAGTCGAGAGCTGCATGTAAAGTTGCTGCTCCGATAGGAATCCAACGCGGGGACTAAATGGTCTATCCTTAGAGAAGAACACGCTAGTCATGCGCTTTTGCTAGAACACTTTATGATCTTAGTGTTGTGTGTAGCGGTAAGAGGTACAACGAGAAAAAAGGTGTGTTTCGAGTGTAAGGTACCGCTCTACATTCAACCGAATTACATAACAATGATTACTTTCTGGCACTAAATAAGGCATTGGTTATCTACTTTTCTTGGAGAAGTGGTAGAGCGTTTTCCCTTTATAAGATACTAAAATGATTAGGAGAACTAAGAGAATGTGTGGCCAAGTTAAGTGTAATGGCCATATTTCTAACGTAATCATTAAAAAAACACCTTATACTTGTTCCTAATGTACGTATCGAAGTATAATACTTTTATGGAGTTTTCTTGCTTTGATTGCAGATATTTTTCTTTTAAGTATATTTTAAGTGCTAAACTCATTGCATTTAGGCCGGGGTAAAATATGTAATTACTCCCATATTGTGTACGACAAAGCCAAGAAGACCTCGAACAGTTCGAAAAGTCATATTACAAATCTGACAATTTGTTTAGCTAAACCATTATTCTATAGATCTGTTTTAAAAATTATTTTACGCAATTCGTAATCCGTTAAAGCTATTTTAAACTCAGTTCAATTTAAGACCTAAGCAAGCAATACAGCGGATTGTTAAATTGTTAAATTCCGGAATACATACTTTAGTAAACACAAACATATAACATGTCACATTTTGGGTGACACAGCACGTGACTCTGTCAATCGGACAATAATAGAAAAACGCGGTATTTATACACAAAATTATCTAAAGAGCAACCAGGTTAAACGAAAAAAAAATCAAAGCTTGCTTTTTTAGGAAGTATCATTCGCTTATTTGAGAACGTTTAAGAATAAAATAGCGGATTGACTGGCTAGTTGATTGTTGACAAACACGGTAAAAGAGTAGCTCAAAAAGGACGGGACACAGAAGAAGCAAAACTCAGGATCTCGATCGAGATCAACAGATATGGCAGGACTCTTTTGAGTCGGGCTTAAAGCACCGCCCTCGCTCTGACCGACTTTGGTAGTATGTTAGATACAGCTGACCATCTAGTAATCTGAGGCCATCATACTGAAGACCATCACTGGTTAGACTTGCGATCATTTGGGTGTTTGCGATCTGTTTGCTAAGCATTTCTACTCTATACGAAATCCCATCACACCCTTGTTGGCTGTTACAACCACGTGTCAATATATGTTTCGCCTTATGTCCACTCCTAAAATGACGTGTTTTCCGCAGTTAAGGTTCTTGCTCCAAAGTATCTAGTTGGGAAGACGGGATTCCAGCCTTCATAGCCAAAAGGTGCTATGAAATACTGGCCTCTGTGCTGTTACATAACTTCAATGTGCCCCTTAATAGAAGTACGTTCCACTCGGCATAGAAGAACGCTTTGACTGTGCCAGTCCACAAAGCTGAACGCACCATGTGTGTTGACAATTAGGGGCCAAATGCACTGCACTCTACCTTTTGTAATGTCTTCCTAAAATCAATTTTATATGCATATCAGTTTCCATTTTCAGCCTATGCTCATACAGCCCCAGCGTGGTTTTTGTAATGGACAATTTGTTGAGACATACCTTATAGCATTTTTGGTATGTGCAAAGTCTCCCGTTCAATCCCAAAGGCAGGTCGATGTAATTTATTGTGACTGTTATTAATTGTTTGATCGTGTAGATCACAGCCAATTGTTAACAAAGTTATCTAACCTTGGTGTTGCTTTTAGCTTTAGTAATTGGTTTGAAAGGTATCTCAGAGAATGTCTGAACACACTATCTTACCTATGGCAGGCACAGGTCTTCTGTTACGTCTTAAACTCCGGAGTGCCACAAGGATCTAACCTTAGACCTTCACTTTTTAATATATTTGTATATGACCTTGCGACTAGTGTCGGCAATCCAGTGACGCTTCAATTTGCGTAGAATGTTAAAATGTATCGATTAGCACTATAGCAAACTGTGAGCGATTGCAGCTTAACATTGATGCCATACATCTTTGGCGTAATTAAAATATGTTATTTTTAAATCCAATAAAAATTAAAGTCGTTTCGTTTTTATGAGACTAATATCATTCTACACCCTTGTATTTTAGATGGCGCTGTCATATCAGGGTCTTCAGTTTTGCGTCACCTGGAAATTTCGATTGATTTACGCCTGAAGTTTCGCACTCATATTATTAATATTGTCAATGAATCGCTTCGTTTACTATGCCTAATATGACGTATAACTCATAACTTCCACAGTTATTCGTGTGTACTTCATCGTTTTTGCTCTCTAGTTTTGTCGAGGTAAGAATTTTCCTCAACCGTATGGAATTCTTTACGGGTAAATGAAACCCACATTTGGAATCTGTTCAACGACGGCTGTTCGAATTGTTTATGATCGGCGTATTGAACGTAAACTTTATTTTGATTCTGTTAGCCTTTTAGAAACTCTTCGGCCTTCGCCTTTTTCTGAAAGAATACTAATTCGTGATTTAGTGTTCCTATGCAAAGAACTCAATGCAACTATTGACTCTCCTTTGTTACATGGTAAGATTTTGTTTCATGTTCCCCGACGACAAAATAGGTACAAGATAGTTTTTCCCCAAGCTCCTCAGAATTTAAAACTTCCTTGATTTGTATGAAACTTCTCCTATGATAAGTCAAGCGAAGCTGATATTAAGTTTTATGCCCTTTGAAACGTTTAAAAATGTTTACAATCAATTATCGCTGACCACCTTGTGACCCTATTTATTTTTGGTTTTATTTTATTGTCCAGCCCTATTTAGGACTTTACGTTGTTTGGGAGCACAATAAGGAAATCTAAATAAATAAATAAGTAAACGTTTTATTGAAAAAAATTCTACCGAGCAAAACTATCTCGCGCAGGCACGTGGCACAACGTCCCAGCAATCTTGATTAATAAAAACAAAAAAATAACTACAGATCTATCTTGATGATTGGGATATCGTCACACTATTTTTTAACAAACGTTTAAGTCACAGTGTGCGACTCGTCCCGTGATTTGCTTCTTCCAGGTTTTGTCTTTAGTGTGCCACTCTTTTACCGTGTCTGTCAACGTGTAAAAACTTTGCGAAAACTGTGATAAAAAAAAAGAAACATCCAAAACCTCCCACTATATCGGAAGCTCCGAGGTACACAAAGCACAAGAGAACTCAACTGAACACTTTATTTTAAATAAAATTAAAAAAAAAAAAACATCAGAAGCTTTATAATTCACAAAACCCAGATGGACAGCAAAGTATTTCGTGTCTTTTGAGGGGGGCGAAGGTGGCAGAATGGCTGGGCCAAATGAAAAGTGCTACGCTCACTCCTGCGGACAAAAAACAAAACAATTAGAATCTATTTCCACAGAAACGAAGCAAAACGGCTTCACAGTCGCACTTCTCTGACGGCTCACCGAATATTTATCCGGAACCAAAAGATAGCGCTACAAAGCAGTCGACCTAAAAACAAAGAAAGGCGGTATACATAAAAACAAGCGAACAATAAAAAAAGAAAAAAGGACATACACAAAAAACGTTTTGTCTTTGGGAAAAAAAAATAAATGGTGAAAACTCTAGAGGGGATTAACTCGATATATAAAAACGTAAGAGACAAAACTCGTGGTGAAACTTCGTAGTTTTAGTGACAGCGAGCAATGATTAAATATGTAAAAAAATCAGCTAGTCAAAACTAGAAAATTTTCCGAGAAGATTAATAAGAAGTACTCCCTTTGTTAGTCTCCTAAAATGTGTTATGAAGAATAAAATAAATGTGCAAGCGTATTTACTCATACAATCTAAAAATAGATATATGTTGCTTCAACGAGCTTAGCCAAAACATGCTAAAAATGCAGTATATATGCTGAAAGACTGATTTCCTAGAGATGAGCCTGGAGACTGCACTTTTTCGATTGCAATACGGCTCGTCTGTTCGCCGAATGAATTTGAATGAAGTAAGTGAATCGAAAGTTTCCACTTGAATTATTCCTCCAGCGTGTCCTTGGAGTGGTTCTCATATATATATATATATATATATATATATATATATATATATATTTGCGAGTGAAAAAACTAAAAAATAACGCTTCAGTTGTCAATTGGCAAATAATAAAATATATGCTTTATAAAGTGCATTCGAAACGATGTCCTCGAGTCTAAATAAATAAAATAAAATAAGCATATAATTTTTACCTATGCAAGCCAAATTTCTGAGTAAACTTGTATTCGCAAACGCAGAGGAAAAACACGAAGGAGTGGACAAAGACAAGCACTCTGGGTCTGCATTCAAAAACTTGTGCCCACACAAAAGGCAGCGTACCTTTGGTGACCATGTGGCAAGACTGACGACGGCCGGTTTCCCATTTTCGGTCATGGCGGCTGCAGCTGAGGCGCTGCTCCAGAAGATCAAGGGTATTCCCCCCCCCAAAAAAAAAGACGGTACGAGCCGCTGCAAAAAAAGGTGGAAGCCAGAGGTGGAGCCTTTTATGCATCGAATTTTCCACGGCCTGAAGCAGGTAGCGAACAAATACGATGTGACTATTGTGTTTTCTGCGTCACGCAAACATGCGGACCTTTGTCCGATTATTTCCTTGGAAAAATAAGAAGTAAATAGACGTTTCTGCAACAAAAAGCATGTATGGCCACATGAAAAATGCCCCACAGCAGTGGTGTACGAGATCCCGCTCACGTGTGGGAAATCCTACATTGGTAAAACGGGACGTTGCACCTATGACGGGGCACAGGAGCATGATTTATCAATACAAAGTAAAGGAAATGCACGCTTGCCCATGCATAGTGAGGCATGTATCTGTGCTCCACGACCTTCACGAGATCAAGGTCCAGAGCAGTAGCAAGAAAACTTATGGAGACCTTTTACACAAAGATGAATGAAAATGCCTGTATTAGCGGCATTTCGGTTTCTTTGTTTAAGAGGGAATTTTAATTCTTATCTGGGATGATACTGTTATTTTGACGCGTATGCTCCTTCTGAAAATTTCGCGGCCGCTTGGCCGCGAGTAAAACCAGTTCAAAGTTACGCTTGTCCTTGTCCACTTCTTTATCGTCGTTATTTGTGTTTGCACATACAAGTTTACTCAGTACAATAAACCAACTAGCCCAAAAACAAGTCTTGCTAAGCGTGAACTAATTGGGTAAAAAGATTAAAATTATCAAAATCACAAAACACAAATGTGTTTATTCGCTTCGCGCTTTTTGTGAAAGCAGGCAGTTTGTAGCGGTGACCTGCCTTTAAAGTTGAGAACACCGTTTTTTTAATGCCATTTCATAGGTGAGTAAAACTAAAAATAAAGAAGATACGAAACAAAAACTTATCTGGAGCCTGAACGAAAATTCCGCCTTAACTCAGATTCCCATATTTCAGCAGTCCTTTCTGTTGTAAAGAAATTTTGCCATGTGTTTCCCTCTTCCTTCGATGCTATATAATCTTCCAAAAGTTCCGTTCTGTGAAAACGGATTTATCTCCTATTCTATTATTCATGTAAAAAATCCCAACTTTAAACAAATTTAACATTTTAACAATAGCGATTAGCAAATGTAAACAGATATAAAAAGTTGCATTTTTTGGCTATACGACAAATGACGCACACAAAGAGCATAGCGACGCAGGTTAAAAGGCGAATTTTACACACCAACGTCACCGCAGGACTAAAAATGTTAAGTCTTCTGGGTGAACGTTTTTTTTTGTTCATAGCATTAAAAGGCTTCGTGAATATTTAAACTATCTTGAAGAAACCTGACTCCAACCACCCTACATCGTGCATTTGTTTAAAAACAGCAACAACTAAATATCAAGCAAAACAAAAATCGCGAGTCAATATGATGTAATATATTTGTTGTACGTGGCATAACGCGCAGAAATATATAAAAAAAGTGTTGCCTCTTAAGTTGCCTGGAAGTCAGTAGGCTTAGAGGCACATAAAAGTACTGTAATGGCTAAATGCAAAGCAGCCATGCGATTTGCTTTCCCCAGAATACAATCAGAATGAAAGGAAGATGACAAAGTACGTATTCCTCTTATAGATAACGTGCGAATAAGCGCGCCACCCTGTGGATCTTTTCCGATTCTCGATACGATGTCAAGGCGTCCGACGCACTTTCAGGGACGCTGTATGTCACGAAGACACTACTTGTGGTGCTTTGCGACGCGCGCCCGTTTATGTTTTATTTATCTGAAATGCCAACTTTTTCTTTACTTTGTGTCAGCGACAAACAACACAAATGACGACAGTGTTTTTTTTTTTGTTTTTTTTTTTGCGTTACGCCACCATAGAAGCAGGATGCGATGTTTATGTGACATTCGCGTGGCGAAACTGGATCTGTATTTAGAGCACCAAAGCATGGCATAGTCAACAAATTATCGGGTTTTCTTATGTCGATCCTCCCAAAGAGCGAGTGGTATTTTTGAGATGGAAGTATAAGTGCTAAAATATAGCATTAAAAAAAACCTTACGGATTTAGTCTTATTACGGGTTCAGTTGGAAGAAGATAATGCTAAAATAAGGGACGTTTTTATTTCGACGCTTCTGATAAAAATGAACCGCTGTAGACAGAAAGTATCCCTGAACAAATCCTCCAGATTTTTTTACAATGCAAGTTCCCAAAAGAAACCTTACCTAAATATAATTTTATATCGCATTGAACTCAGCTTCATAAAGCAAATGCAAATTACTGTGGAGTGAATTTTTAGCTCCTTTTTTATTTATGTCTTGATATATTTTTTCTCGCTATTATTTACTGTCACGAATGACAATTGATGAGGAGATAATAACTGAGGAAACTAAACGTTTGATGGGGTGAACTTGTGCCCAAAAATAAAAAGGGAACAGAAGAAAGCAGAGCGTCGCGGGTGTCGAAGTCGGCGTGACAGCAAAGTCGAACGCTGGGGCGAAATTGACTCCGGCTCGCCTACGCGGCGCCCCTTCTGTACACGCGTGGACTTCTGGGAATCGGCCTAGAAGATTCGGCGCGTAGATCATTCTAACCTAGAACAAGCAACACGGTTCTCGAAATTACCAGAAGTCTAATTTGAAGGATAAATAAAAGACCCGGCGCTCCGAGGAATCGAACGCTGAGCTACCGCACGAGAGTCAAGTGCGGTAACCACTCGACCACGCACCCGCTCAACGCGTGAGTACCGGTGGCATTTCGTTCTAAACTTCTAAGTTGTTATAACATAACATGCAAGGTCTAATATGGCAACTCCTCGTACATCTTAGACAATAATGATCTCCATAAACCGCTTAGAATCACGCAGGATCGAACGGCAATCCATGACCTTTCTTAAAAGAAATATTACGCGTGAAGCAAAACGTTATATCCATAAAAGCAGTGGTGGATTGCCAGGCAAACGCATTCTGCTCACGTCCCGCACCACTCCGTTGTTGTCTCTTCGCAAAGACAAACATTGCATTTTTTTTTTTGTCTTGTGCTTTTAGCTGGTGAAAATTTAGAAGGTACGACGTGGATCATGCCCCTTCCGCTGACCACATATATCGATGGTACCACGCGGAGCACAAAAGCAACGACACCATTTAAAAAAAAAAACAGAAAATGGTCAAACGCGAAAGGATTTGTGGCGAACCTTTTGCTGCGAAATCCAGGAAGGCAAAAAGGTTCGCACGTTTTGCGGACGTGACTCGGTATATACTGCAACGGTGGACAGTTTGACCTGCGCCACGTTCGCGCACTTCTGTTCAAGTGAGAGTATTGGGTCACCGTAGTGTCGATTTCAAATATCGGTTCCTCTATTTCCACCCTTTGTTTTTCGAGTAAACTGAAGAGGCACTGCGGAGCTCGATGCTCTTTCGATCGTATATGGCTTCCAGTTTGGTGCGACAACAACCTTTGCACGAAAACGGCGTATTGCTGAGCAGTGTTGGCACTAACGCGTTAGAAGCAACGACCTTACTGCTTTTTTTTTTAGTAACGCACCAAACTACTTGTGAAAATTATAAGTGTCTAAAATGTACAATAATGCTGTTACTATTTTAAGGTAACGTCTATCGAATTGCTTTACTCTATATTTTTTATTAATGTTTTATAGCATAAATGCAAACTAATTTGCATTTTAAAAACTGCGCCGAAAAGCGCAAGCAGTAGTGTCTTCACCGCTGCATTCTTTGCAAATCTTTTATTAAAACACCAAACTCAATTTACTCATAATAAAAATATCTATATATTCGACACGTATGTAAAGTAAATATCATACATTTTAAGAATTCTCTTTCGTAAAGAAATAATTATGTCGATATGCATATTCGCGGTCTGTCGCTGTCAAATAATGTTGTAATTTAAAGTAACGCTGAAGAACCATATACCTAAGTTTTTGAGCAACGGTAACGCTACTATGATGCATTTGGAAAAATTTGGAAAACGATAACGAATTCCAGTAATGCGTTAATATTTGTCGAACTAATAACGTATGCCACTCTGTTACCTATTCAAGGTAACGTGCACAACACTGTTGCTGAGGCGTAGATTTTGAAGATATTTTAAATAGTTTGCATGTTTGTTTTTTGAGGGGTATATCAGGCTGTAGCCACTTCTACTTGGCAGTTGAATACCGCTTTGGAGTAGATTTTTAAGATGCTTTTTGCAAAATGATTTTTGGAAGAATACCGTAAAACGTGTTTAGGGTTTTCTCCAGAATGCAGAAGGCTCCAAGGAATTAAAAATATTCCAGTTAAATATTTATTGAGGAAATTGTCTAACGACATTAAAAGTTGAAATATAAATTTTATGTCGAAAAAATATATTTTATACAAAAGGGCGCAAGCTTGCTGCCGCAGATTAATCATGATGACTTTATTAGTGACGGGTATTCTAGGAGATGGCACAGCACAAAGAAGTTTCAAACACGTGTGCATTTACATAACTACAAGAGGCACAACGCGATGCAATTTGATCGTAGGGCTTCAGTCGGTTTATGTATAAAATGTATTGCAACATAATAACCACGGAAGATAGGTGATCCTCACATTCCCAAGTTCCTTATAGAAAATAGCCGGATTATGCAACTCGGTACTAACGTACCGTTTTTTTATGAACATTTATCTGTATTACATTTCACTAGGTGTCCGCGAAAGCAGAATTTCGGCTTTTGTCTAAAACGAAATTGGTGCTTTAAACACAGTTCTTACCTTGTAACAAACAAGAGTTTTTGTTATTTTGTCAACGCTACAATGTGAACGCTTTTGTTTCTTTATTGCGTGTACAAATAATAGCTAGCTACTTGCTAGGAATTTCACGTGCCTAAAAATATTTCATGCGTAGCTTTAAAAACTATAAAATAAACAAACATATATTTAATACCGTAATAACTTTGTGAACCTACGTATGAAATATTATATTTTATATAAATTTGCTGGAAATTGGAAACGTTCGCGCATATCGCTTTTAAGTCGTAAGGTTTTAGTTTAGTAATTGCTACGTGCTAAGATATTTTAGCGGGACTCAATTGCTCTGTGACTAAAGGGTTCTTTGCTCTATAAGAGAAAGTCAGTGAATCTCTGAGCTCACTTCTTAACTTCTATGGCCTGACACTCATGCGCGAAAAGAATGTGACGCTGGCTTAGCTTCCCTTAGCTTCCTTCAGCGCGGTACGGTCTATCTTAATATTTAGTGGAGAAATAAGTAATTTATGAAATAACTTTGAAGCGGGCAGGGCTAGGTCAGAACCTGATTGTGCCTCCAAAATTTCGCTACCCTAGTCAAAGCAAGCTTGTTTTAAACCGAAATAAAAACTTAGGGTTTGAAGAGCCGGTGAGGTAATCTTGAGCAGTAAATTGCACTGTATTAACGAACGACTACAAGGTTATATTGAAACGTTAACATTTTGGCCGAAACACGCATTTCAATACAGTGTTTATATTTATTACTCATACTTTCGGAGTAAGAAAAAATAGAGCTTCAGCACAGAGGTTGAAAAGTGTTTCAATTGCATAGGCCGTAGTGCGCGCAACTTGCACAATACGAAATGCTGAGAAATTAGAACCAATATTACTAAATTATTGCAGTAAGTGTGCTAACATTAAGTATTAGATACACAAATCACATTAAACGTTCAGATCGTTTTATTAAAATACTCTTTATAGTAATAGTGCCTAGATATTTATTATAGCATAATATTATAAGCACCTGGTCCGAGAGCAGGGTTTTATTGCGTAAATAACTTATGGTTCATCTTTCCTTGTGCAACATCAATAATGCACCAAAAATATGCTAACTACTATATTTTCTGAAACCCCCTTGTTTTATCAGCAATTTATACCTAATCCCAGCTTCCGAAATTACCTGACGAATATACGAGCCCAGGATGGCAGTTCCCCACTGCCATCCTCACTTCAATTCCCTATCTTGCAACCGATTCATGCTTTCCAGTGGGGGTTGTTGTTGTTTTTTGCCTGCGAACTTTTCCAAAACGAGATGTCGAAACATGAGGCCTGCTCGTGTGGTAGCGGGTACTTTACTGACAAAGTCATGAATATTCGATCAGCATTTCTATTCCCGCTCAGCTATTCGTATACACAACGAATGCAAGTTGCGTGGGTCTCGCGGTGTTCGCGAACCCGCGAGAGCGTGCGCAAAAAACTCACGCTCGAAGGTGTCTGAGGAGGAGGCCCTCTTGCCCGGTGTGCCTCTCCGCCTCGAGTCCCGATGGATATGTCATGCTCACGTGGAAATGAATCGGGCAGTCTTGCAGTGGACTGACCTTTCGTTATTTTGATTCGTGTTTCTTCAACGCTTATAGACTTGTCGTTTTATTTGAATTGAAGCCACAGATTCTTTTTTTTTATTAGTGAAGTTGAATGCGCAGCTCTGTGGAGAATGAAAAACTGATGTTAAAAAAAAAAAAACGCGTTTCGTGGCGGAACCAAAAACTAGTATTCTGAGTGACGTGCCTTTTTTTTAGAGTTTTTAGTCCATTATTTGGCGATGTATCAATACTCTAGGGAACATAACAGATGACTGCAGCCTCATGACCTAAGAGTACTAGCTTAAACATATATAGAGCTTTCGCAAAGAAAGGAAGGAGAAGAGTCCAGAATTTCAGCCACAAATAAAACGTGTTATTTTCTTGGATTGATGAAAAAAGTATCTTCAAGCCTCTCTTAGTGGAATATGCCATTACTTACTCTGAACCGATACTCGCAACCCAAAAAGTTGTTGTTTGTGTTGTTTCTTCAACTTACAGGATTCCGCGTATGAAATAAGAATTGTTACTTTATCTTGGTTACATTCCAAGCGTGAAATGTTTGGGTTTTGCGTCGCGGATTAGAAACGCCATTCTAAAACTTCCTTGCTTAACATTATTTATTGCAAGAGCGAAATTTAGATTTAACGTGGACTCAAATTGTATACGTTACTCTAAAACTCGCAATTCTTTTCTTTGCAGAACAAGCATTTTCTGGCTGATAATTTAAAATATATATATATATTTTTTTTTCAATTCAGTGCATGTAATCACCAAAGAAATCCTGCATCCTTCCTAAGATTAGAAAGCTCCAACTGATAAGAAAAATGTAGTTTTAAACAAAAACCGATGACAACAACACACAACAGAAATTCATAGATCACTCTTTGACTAGATAAACTTGTGTGCGCATATGATCGAAGCGAAACACAAAATAAAGATAGTCTCTACAACCGGACGCTCCGTTTCTCTAAGCCGGAAGATTTGTGACAACAAATGTCGTATATCATAAGGGTATCTTGGTCTTAGGGAAGCACTTTAAGGGATCTCCCGGGAAAAGGAAGGAAGTCGACTTTGTTCAGGTCTTGGCTTCGAAAGACAAAGAAGCAAGAGCCCTGTTTGCGAGGCGATTTGTCAAAGTCGATGGAGGCCTTACAACCACGACAGGAAAGGGGAAGAAACACCCGCTGCCTGGAAGCAGGGGATTAACCAAGCGACAAGACGGGTGGCCAAAAGTAGGACCACTGCTGCGAGACAAAAAAACAAACAAAAAACGTTGCATCTTTCTTTTTGTTTCAATAAAACATGTATATGTGCGGTTCATTGAAACAAAGATGTAATGCGAAATAATTGGAAATTTGTAGTTAGAGAAGATAATATATCTATAAGCAGTGCTTTTTTCAAGACGGTTAGAACCACATGTCAATATTCAGATATCAGTAGCATTTGTATGTGTTATTGTCGGCAAATACAAATGTATATTTTTCGCGTGAAGATATTGCGCAAAAATAACCTGTCAACATTAAAATCTAGCGTTATTTCTATGCTTATTCCAAACGGCTGGACCGTGCATGTAATAGCGCTGTTTTTAAACATTTTCATATTCTCACTGAAAGTGCATACAACGTTGAACAAAGGTCAAGTTTTTTTTTTTTTTTTTGTTGTTACGTTCATAGTGTCTAGAATAGCTAAGCAGGTGACTTCGATGTCTAATCATATTAACACAGCGTGTTATGAGAGGAAAAAAAATTGCTCAGTACATTACGCACCCCGTATCGCAGCGGAGCTGTGCGGAAAAGCGCCCCTTTGTGCCTCTCGATTGATTCGCCATTGTTGGTGTTCAACCATTTGCAGTCCGCATAAGGGCGCAACAACGTGGGACGTTCTCCACGCAATTCGCCCACATCGTCGTCACCTCGTGTCGGCGCGCGTCGCTTCGTGGCGATATCTGTCCGTGCCAGATGTCGGCGACGGCCCCCGCATCGTATTGTTGTGGGTGACCTCGAGAGAAGCGCGCCGCCACTGGCGCGGACGAAGCGCCTGAAAGGAAAGAACTCATTGCGTTTAGGGCGTTAGTCCAGCTTATTTTACCATGCGTATATCCAGTAGTAATGCATCCATTATTCCTTTTATTTATTGTATCAAACGTAATCTATTCGAAGCCCTTTTTTAAGGAAAGTCATTGTCTAGTGGACTCCAGGAAAATTCAAAAATAAAATTTTATTTTAACGTTAGTTATGAATACAATGGCGTCTGAATCATCCATTCGATAGAGATAGCTTGAACAGTGGAGTACGTCTTTTAACTTCAGGTTTTACACACTCAAGAATTAGTAGTGATTACATTACAGCACGCCAGCCAATGACTTTCTGTATATAAATCTACACGAGAAGAATTCAAACTTACGATTTCAAAATCTCCAATATGAACGGCCTCGGTGCCCGATTGTTCTACTCTTGGTGAGTACGAATCACACTTATGCTTAAAAAAATGGGTATTCACGGCAGAGCTGAAATCTACATATGTTCATTTCAGTCTCACCTGTTTTTTTGTTGTTGTTGTTCTTTTTTTCGGGCAGCAGTAAGAAATAAAGTTTGTAGCTGTGTTTGAGACTTCGTCCGTGTCGTTCTGTGTTTTGTCCCTTGTCCGTATCCCCAGTCTCGGGTTTACAACTATGCTCAAGATGTGTCAACTTTGTTATAAAGGCATGACAGGTCTACGTGGTGAAAGGCAGCTTTCCAATGAAGATCACTTGTTATTTTTTTAATGAGAGACTTATCTCTAACGCAATTCACCTAAAGTCGGAACGCAGCTGACCCTACGTGCCAATTTGACCTGGCTTCTAGCGTCAAAAGCGCAATGTTATGACATTCAGCATTTTGTTTTACGTGCTCGTTCACCTGGCCAACCAAGCAAGCGCAATCATTTCGTTGTGAGTTGAACGTTTGGCATGCGTGTCCTTGCTTGAATGTGTCAACTTCCTTTCAACCTAAGATAGAACAAAATTTAATTTCCTACTTTTTAAATCACACAGGATAGGAATTTCTTCCTTGCAGTCAAAGCAACTTACTCATATGTAAGCGCATATAAAACATCATTGAATAACCCCTGGTTTAAAAAGCTTTCACATTCCTCCCCATCCCAATCGGGTCATATTTATGACAAAAATGACGGACTTTGACGACCGTCAACCACGATGAGATGGTATTCTTCACCCGCCTGTCAGCATCATGGCGGCGTGCCGCTGTGACATTTAACAAACGTGGCGTTCATAAATAAAAACAAGACCACGCTTATGTAAAATAAAAGCAAGGCAACCATCCACTTAGAAAACAAAAAAGAAAACGAGTTGTATTTGATGGGATAACGCAACAACATGTCATACGTATCTAAAACACACTCTTTCCAGAAAACAAAATAACAAAAAAAAGATATACGAATCTGGAGACACACCATTCTTCACGATGACAAACGTGTTCTCGAGCTCGGCACACGACAACATGCACCGCTACACCAAATATAAAAAAAAAACCTAACGATCGAATGATTAAAACCCCAACAAACAAAATAATACCAAAGGTACGAGTAAAATAAAATGTCAAGTGTAGCAAAATTATAAAAGTTCAATAAATATTTGGCTAAGAAAAATGTCTGGAAAAAACTGACGCTGGTCTTATGCTTCGCCGTGGTCCGAGCGCGTCGTTTTCGACGTCGCAGTTTCTATTATTACAGGCTCCATTAGGGGGCCAGGCGTTCGCCGGCGTACTCCTTAATCACCGACACCAAAGTGCAGAAAGGTGCAATGCTGCTTAGAAAGTATAAGAGTAGCGCAAAAAAGGGACACGCCAGTTAATCTCCTGTTATTGCTGCAAATGAATATAAAACAAAAATGTAAACACGCGAAGATATGAGAAAAGAAACCAAAAGAGCATGGTTATGAGAGTTGTTATATGGCACACATGCTCCCTAAAAGAGGCAACTATATTTCTGAAGTCTGAAATATGTATTCTCTTATCGTATTCTGAATGATAAAGCTGCCGAATTCCAGAAATTGTACCGCAATCCTAGATGGGTGAACCTGGCTACGGAGCTAAGCATCCTGCCATCGTGAGAAACACGGCAATCAGAACCATTAGATAGAAAATCTACTACTAATAATAAAGCCATGTGAGATGAAGTGGATGTCAGTGCGATGCACTTCAATTGTGCGACAAACGTTGCTCGATAATATTCACTTTTTTGACCCGAATACGTCATGGTCTATGCACTAACCGGTCTGACTTGGTCTTGTCACGCGATGCTCTTTATTTCGCTATTATCAGGACGTATTCAGTTTTTTTCTTGTGAACTATATAAAAAAATATCGTTGTATTAAGCCAGTTACTACATAAACTCGTATAAAATCACTTGGACTAAGTTTTGAAAGCGTTCCTCACAGTTACCTCGTAACCGACCAAACATATGAAGCTTTAGAGGGGGCAAAAAGTTCGGAAGAGGCGGCCAACCCTCTACATAAATGTTTAATCCAAACTATAGACTCGAGGATAGAGCTGTATGTTTAGCCATTACATATGCTGTTATTTCTTTCTCATGTGTTTTTGCCTTCTCTTATTACCTGCTACGCTTTATAAGATTGATTTGCATATATATTCTTTTAACAAATAGCGGCGTGCTATTTAATTGGCTACAAGTCATTCAAGCTTCAAAACAATTATGCTACAACAGCAGCCTAGAAACCTTAATGGCAGACAGAAAAATGTTTCCGTAATTATTTTGATTACGAAACAAGCTTGAAAAACGTCATTTCTAGTTTCTGGAGAAGTCTTGTGTTTCCGGTCAAGGTCACGTCTTGAAAAGCTAGATTTTTGAAATTTGTTAATTTCGGGGTTATTTACATCTATCTACTTTTCAAAAGCTTGTGTAAATATTACAATCCCGTACATGTTAATTTTTTTAATCACAATGTTTTTCATTCTATTGTTTTATTGAATTTGTCAGTCTTAACCTGCAATTCGTAACCGTGCAATTATAATCTTTAACTTGAAGCTACTGATCATTTTTAATACAAAATCGAAACCCGCAAAAATACGAGATACAGCGCCAGTGTTTGTGTCATTTGTAGAATTCCAGTTTTTTTTTTTACTCGGTCAAACAAAAAAAACATATGACTGCCTTAAATTGTGCGATTGTTTCTTTCTTAAAACATTTGATGTTTTTATTAGTAGAACGCAAAATAAAAACCGAAAATAACGAGATAATTAGTGCAAGCGTTTGGAGGTGCCAGAAGAAATATTTACTTTGTGAATCGACGCGTCAAGAGGAAATCCCTAGCGTAATTAATTTGGACAACATTCCAAACGACGCCATTTCTGTCGCTCCATTACTGCCTCCCTGCTGTCGGGAGGATGGTGCTTTTTGAGCCTTCCGTAAGTAAATCCTGTTGAATGCCGGTACAATTTATTCGTATTCTGATAGTAAGGATCTATAGATTAAACCTGTGTTTAGTTGATAAAGCGGTGGATTGTCCTATGTCAAACGAGACACTGAACCTAACCCTGTTGAACGCGGAACCATGGGTGAACAATAGCGTTTCAGTATATGTCAATATAAATTATTGTGACACCGTTGAATACCTTATAACCACAAAATATAATATGAGAAGTTAATATTCGTTAAAAAAATATATGTGTAACTTCGACAGCGCCTTGTGCGAAAATAGAAGTTTTATTCAAGGAAATGAGCGTTCATATAGATCTCGAAGGGCGGCGTAGTCCCCCGACTGATAAGTGTGTGTGCGTGACTGTGCAGTACGTCACATCTTCCTTTCATTTCTATGTGTTTAATTATCTCATGATTAGAACTACGGCATCGGGTATCTTTTTGGTGGTTGACGCGTTCGGTCACCTCTCTGTAGTTCTTGTGGTTCTGGTCTCTTCGATGACTCTGGGGGGTCTACGGTTTTCATGGAAGGTGGTGATGTGGTTGGCGTCTTGATATCTTGAGACGAGGGTGTAGGCGCCTGCCTGAGGTGTTCTCTTGTCTGCTGCAACTGTTGTTCCACGTCGGTTTCTACGATGTACGCTCGCAGGGTCTTTGCCCTCTGTGCGACCTTGGAGGAGGACTACGTCGTTGTGGGCACATCTTACACCATGACGGAAGAGCCAACAGGAAGCTATTGAAGAGGTTGTGTACCTCTGTTGTAGAAGGAACGTTGCTTGTGCCTCGTGTTTTGAAGACGCTGGTGCACCTTCTTGGGGGGCACGATCCTGGGCTCTAGGTGGCTGGCTGGAAAAGGGAGCAACGTTTTGGTCTGCCTGCCCATTAGTCGCTGTACAGAGCATTTCAGGGAAGAGTCACGAGGAGAGTTCCCCTACTCAAGCAATGCGGCACAGAGCCCAGTGGTACCGTAACGATAACTCCTTAGCAGCTTTTTAGATTCCTGTACAACACGTTCTGCCATTTCGTTGAAGCGAGGATGGTGCGGACTAGAGCGGACGCGCTGCATGCCAATCTCATCCACAAAGTTCTTGAACTTTGACTGCTGAATGTTGGCCAGTTGTCGATCCATAGCTGTATCGGGAAGCCATGTGTTGCTAAGATTTCGGCCCAGGCTACTATCACCTTGTTCGCTGATGGCGTCTGCACCGCTCTGATTTCGAAAAAGAACAAATAAAAGTCAACAACAATCAAGTAGTCGGTGCTGTCGGGATGGGAAAAGTCGGCTCCGACAAGTTCAAAGGTAGAGATGGGACATTGTGGTTGAGCAGTGGCAGCCTTGCATTTCTAGGCTTGTGCTTTGACAGGTTTAACAGCGTCGCGCTAGTTTCTTGATGTCGCTGCTTATACTCGGCCAAACGGCTACAGCTCGAGCACGTACCTTCATCTTTTCCGCTCCCGTGTGCGCGCCATGAAGACAGCAGAGTACGACGCCACGCAGGCTGGCCGGAATGATGAGGCGGTTGCTCCGAAACACGAGGCCATCTTGCGTGTGCAGCTCATCGCGGATGCTCCAGTAGCTCGAAGCTCTGGAATGACGTCGGTTGTGTTGTCAGGCCACTCAGTGCTTGTATTCTGGCGAAATTGCACCATGACTGGAGCTCGATCGGTTTCATGCTGACCTTGACCCAGGCGCCTGTCAGAAACTTGAAGAGAAGCGATGGCGTTTACATGAAAATGCACACACTGCTCCTCAGTGTTGGCTATATTCGGAAAGGGACTATATTTGACGGTTTGAGGTTTTCTGAAGGTTCGGGTGCATGCGTTGAAGGCGGAAAGGGCATTGATACAGAAGTTTTTTTTAATCATTTTAAGAGGTTTGTGATCCGATTCTACAATGACCTCTGGTTGACCAAAACGATAGTGTAGCGAGCTTGGTTTGTGTAACTACATTTTATATTTACAATATTACAAATGACTATTAGTTGCAATGCAGAAGTTCGCCATCGTAGAACGTACGTTCACCTCGTCACACCGAATCTCAGTATCCCGTGGCACGCAACGCGGATCGCGCGGCGCCGAAACGCACCGCTCTCGCTGTCGTTCCTGTTGTCCTCTTAGGTCGGGGGCTACAATAGTCTTGGAATTTCTCACAGCCGTGTACAATTGCGAACATATCCTCCTTTATCTGCGCATATCTCTGCTGCGCGTCTGTTAGCGATCGTGATCAATGTACCAGTGGGTGTCCGTCTTGCAGTATTACAGCGCCAACACCACTTTGGCTGGCGTCGACTGATAGGTTGATCGGTTTGCCCTTTTTGTAGTAGGCCAATACCGGAGCTTTGGCGAGGGCTTCGCGTAGTGCTTCGAAACTTGCCTGATGCCCGTCTTCCCAAGCCAATGCGACATTTGCTTTACAGAAGTTCTCATAGTGGAGCTGTTAGTGTTGACATGTTCGCTATGAAGCGACAGACAAAAGTCACCAAACCTAAAAAGTTATGTACCTCTTTCCGGTTGTGCGTGGATCCAGGCTCAGCCCGTCCCGCGTCAGAACATGTCCGAGATATTTGACAGCTGTCTTGAAAAAAACGGCCTCGGTGCCTGATTGTTCTGCCCGTTTAGCTTGAGGTTGTGCTGTTGACATCGTTGTAGTACCTTTATTAAATTTGCGTCGTGTTCTTTTTTAGATCGTCCCCAGACGAGGATATCATCCATGACTACTGCGACGCCGTCAAGACCCTCTAGTAGTTTGTGTACGCCTCGTTGAAATATTAAGGGTGCTAAAGAAATACCAAATGGCGTGCGTAGGAATCGGTAACTACCATACGGCGTACTCATAGTGCAGATTTCGGAGTTTTCCTCGTCCAATTTTAACTGCCAGCAACACGAAGCGGCCTCTAAGATCGAACAAAACTGTGTTCCACTGAGTGAGTTTGCAATGTCTTTTAGAGTTGGCATCGGGTAACGTTCCCTTAGCACCGCTTTATTCAGTTCCAAAGGATCGAGGCATATGTGTATCTTATCATTATTCGAGACCACGACCATGCAGCTGGATCATTCTCTGGGTTTTGTCAGTTTGGCGATCACTCCCGCAGCTTCCATACGGTCCAGTTCTGCCTTTACGTTGTCCTGGACTGCAAATGGAATGCGGCGTGCTGGCTTGACCACCCCTTGAAAGCCTGGCTTGAGTGTCAGGTGGTAGACGAATTCTTTAAGCTCGACTAAGCCAGTGAAACGCCTTCGTAAGGGTTGGCCGCGGAGTAGAGGACTCGTTTCTTCACTGAAGCTATCCGACGCAGGAATCCCAGTTTTTCTGTAACTGAGCCGCTCAAAGTTACAGGTACGTTGTCTTCTACTACGAAGAATTTTGTATCAAACGTTCTGTGAGTACCGGTCACGTGTAGTTCAATACGTTGCTTTGCTTCCTTTTGAAAGCCAAATAAAACGTGTTCAGAAGAATGACACAGCTTGCTGGTATCTTTTTTGTTATCTCTTGCAGCTAGGCGCTCGATATTACTGAGCAGTTCGCCCCTGTGTCGGGATGGCAAACAACGGGTGTTTCCTTGATCTTCAAGATTGCTGTTCAGCTACATTCTTTCTTGCTGCATTGTGATAACGCTTCTAACCAGAAATCGTCTCTACGGGCTTCAAGTGACTCAACATTTGTTTTCGCTCGCTCGAGAGAAGCTTTATGGTCTTGGTCTTCGTTTTGCTTGCTGTGGCGAAATGATTGCGTTTGCCGCATTTCTTGCATATGTGTCCTTCTGCGGGGCAAGCTTCGCTGATGTGATGCTCCCTAGCGCATTAACGACAGCGACGGCTTTTAACTTGAGAAAGTGCGTTGACGTCCACATGACATTTCGTGCGAGACTGAATTTCCTCGCTTTGCCCTTTACCATGTCCTCGAGCGCGGCACATCCCGACAGTTTCAGCGAACAAAGAATTCTTATAAATAAGCTTTTCTTGTAGTTTCTTGTCTCTTAGTCCGAGATTTATTTTACTTCTTAGCATGCATTCTTCCAACAGACCAAACGCACAGCTTTTAGCAAGTACTCGCACCTCCATTAACCAGTCGGTAAAACTTTCAACGTCTTTCTGGTCATGCTTTGCGAAACGGAACTTGTTAAAGGCTAGATTTAGCGCTGGTTTGTAGAAAGCTTCAAACTTTTGCCTAAGTACGTCGGCGTCGCCTCTGCCTTCGTGAGCTTCAGACATAAAAGTGATTTACGTTTCGCGTGCATCTTATCCATTATGATAAGGAAAATGGCTGCCCGTACCTCTTTCTGCTGCAGGTTCAAGTAGATTTCAGTTGCGAAAAGCTCGAACTCTTGCCTCCAAGTCTCCTAACCCTGCCAGTCATCTCCAGTTGTATCTAGTGCTTTCGGGGGAGGCAGTAGCATGGTGAAGGGGGTCGCTGGCAGCTGGAGACTTTGTTGGTCTTTTGGTTCCATGCCTCTGGTCTGATGACTGCTCCGCACCGGCTAGCGTGCTACCAGGTAGCTCTTTCGGTGTCGAGTCCGTAAATTGGCCGTGAACCGCCCACTTCTGACACCATGTTACTTGGACAGTGTCTCGTGCGATAATAGAGGCTTTGATTCAAGGAAGTGAGCATTAATATAGATCTCGAAGGGGGGTGTAGTGCCCTGACTGATAAGTGCGTGTGCGTGTCTGTGCAGTACGTCACAATATATAAATATATAAAAAAGTGTTTAAGAAGGTTGAATAGTTCTAAATATAGTTAAAGTCGGCGAACAACGTGAAGAAACTGCAGAAGAACATAGCAGAATACAGTCTCCTGTATTCTTATACAGTTTTCTCACGTTGCTCGCTGACTTTAACCATGTATAATGCTTACAACTACTTCAACTCACCACCCTTCTACAATTTGAATAGTTTAACAAAGCTAACCATGAACGTTCAGTGGTTACTTGATTTCGCTGTTGCTTGCAACACAATTTCTCACCACTAAGGAGCACATAGAGTGGTTGATATTACTTTTCTAAATTATATTTAAAGATTAGTAGAGACATTCGGTACATGCAATAAAACGTGTATGTTACTGGAATACGGTAAATCTTCTACAAACGGTCATTTCGCTCGCTTTCTACGTTCTGCGTCAAGTATTGTTGGGAGAGATTGGATCGCATCCTGTAATGTTGTCGTCATAGGGCAGTAGTAAGCTATTAAGTCTTTGCCATTGTAATCTTGAGACTCTACATTATTACTAGTACTGTGAACGGAAAATAAATCTACATAAAACCTGCTTAATTCTTATTCAAAATAATCTAAAGTGCAAACAAACATTGCTATCTTTCCTGAATGCTTCAGATATTTAAAATAATAAAAAAATACACATAGCCGCTGTTCACCACGCGGCATAATACATGCGTTCTGAGCCCGAGGAGATATCAAGCCGGCGACTGTTTTCGTGAGAGTCAGAAATAACTGACAAAAACAAATTTACGTCGCTAGAAATATTTCGTGTCCTTTGCAGGCCCGTTCATTGTTTTTCATTGAGCTTATTGCTTTCAACAATCTTACGTGACTGCGGACCAAACATATACTGAACACATAACTGTGACAGACTACTGTGGTTTCTAGAATCAGGTAATCAAAATTGTGCGCCCAACCGAACACTCATCGACTAAGGACCGTTGCCTTAATATAAACGTTATAAACCCATGGCAGCCTGTAAAAATCAGCGGGGCGCGGTCGACAGTTAAGTTCTAAACCTTAGTTCTCAAGTGTTGTATTGTTTTTCGCCACATTTCTCTCGCTTCATTGTTTATACACAGTCAGTTCCATGTTCGCATTGGCTCGTTGTCAACCCGGTCTTCGATTTCCGGGCGATGCTGCTTCCTCATGGCTGATAGTCGATTACAATATAAAAATGCAGAAAACAAACAAAACGAGGAGGAAGAAAAAGGTCAGCCGGTTCGTTGTTCGGAGCTTGAACGAGTGAGTCGAAGCGTTGAACGAGTTCACGCATCATTTGAACAAGGTTCGTTGCACTACGATTCATTTCCCGGTGTACACCGAGGCCACTGAATGCGAGACCACAATTCCTGATGTAATGTCCGAAGGGTGAAGAAAAACAAAGAGCCAACTAGCGATAAAAAAACAACACAAAAGTGAACAGTAATAATGTTTATGCGCGTCGAAATAAGGAAGAGGGACGTAGTTTTTACCTCAATGCACGTTCAATGTTTGTATTTTAATTTATTTTTGCTATTTTTTGATTTGCTTAAAAGGGGACGCGTTTCTCTGTAAAGCGAATCGCGAGTGTCGTTACAATGATGCAATCGAGAAATCGGAAGAGTGGAATCGACAACAAACAAAATACATGGCGTCGACTCCTCGTACAAGCAGTTAATATAAACTTTGCCGTTGGGGCGTTGCGCAAATAGCGAAGTGTCGAAGAAAAAAACATAAGTGGGACAAAGGTGTGTTTGAGCTTCAAACAAGACTTGAAAGCATGCACGCAGAGAGTTACTGATATGCGCCAGTGTCGGAACGGAGACTGCAATCGATGAAGTGGGATAGGGCGAAGCTTTATATAACGAGGACTGGAGTCACGTGATTTTGGAACGGCTGAGCCACTCCGCAAAATGAAAGTGGTTCGGCGATTTTAGTCAGCGTTAAATAAGAGGGGAAAATTACTAATGACAGATAGAACCGCAATAAACGGCGGGATAAAGCACCGCCTCAAACAATCACACGTGAAGACTCAGTTATACGTGGGCAGTGACATGCGTATTTTTTTAACGGTTAGGCTACACAGATGTAATGGAGTACGTTGAAATATTTGAAATCAATATAATCAAAGACCTTACATAAATTCAAAGGGGCATGCTTTCTCGGTGATTCGTGAATTCAGGTAATGATCACGTTTAAATAAGAGTAAATTTACAGCCTTGATTTTCAGACCCTTTGTTTAAGGTATACCTGCTGCCCCAAGAATCAATACATTTTTGCTGGTATTCATTGTTCGTCAACGTCTCTTGATTGGGTTGCTCCAGTGCGGTAATAATCCGGGGCTACTGATGAATAGTGACCTTACCAACGGCTCGCTTTTATGAACAAGAGGAGAGCAAGAAGTGTCTGCCTAGGGATCATCATATTAAAAGTACGACCGGAGCTGTTAAGAGAGAAGTCACGAGGCGCTTTTTTGATGTAAGTTGTCCTGGTAAATCATAGGGACCGGCATCAGCAGAGGAAAGGCAGAGAACGAAGTAGAGTGGAAAAAAGTGGTTCGCAAATTCGGAGATGATCTTCGTCGACAGTTCTCGACGTACACGAGAATTAGTGGAACTACATACATCCCAGAAGAATAGGCCGGTCCGGCGTATTAAACACAGTCCGTGTCTTTCCCGAGAAGCATGGCGTCTCTCGAAGACGAGCAGACGCGAATGCAGTGCGCGTCGTTTATCTCGAATGAGACTACGAGCTTGGCTGGTTTGTTACACCAGTGTGAGGTGTTTGATATGTCTCCTCTGTGTTCGTTTTAGGAGGACCGATTGTTAAGGATGGACGTCTCATCTTCCAGAGTTATGCTGGGGACGCAAACGCAGGGTATTATTGGGGACAGTTTGTGATTTAATGAGGGGAATATAAACTGAGAACACACAATGCTTGAGGCACAAATTTAAAAGAGGGCAAATTAGGAATGTGTTAGAGCAAAAAAAAAAAGTAAATACGACAGACGAAGTTAGAAAGAAAAAAGGGAGTGACACACACAAACTATAGAATCGAAAAAATGATGTTACCGACAAACATGTAAAAAAAAGCATTCTGATAGATTGGAACGTATCTAACAAACTTTTCACTTGTTGTTGCAGTTTTCTTTTGTGCTTTTACAAAGCAGAGACATTATTGCCGAAATTCACGCTTACTCATTTTCATTCAAAATCTATTCTATGCAAGGTAGGCCTTCTAACTCGTACCGACTGTTTCAGATCCAGATGTCTGGCATACAATCGTTTGTCTAAGAAAAAACTTAAAAAAGCAAATACGCGTCTGCATACTTTGTTGTTTGAAGAAAAAAAAAAACACCAGGACCACGTTCTGGCCTTTACGTTGACAGGTGTCTCGAATTCAGCTGGCTCGCTTTGAAACTATTTAGCACTAGTTACGTTTCTTCTGTTTGTCCTCACTTTTTTGTTTTGCGAAATTTCTGGCTACATCCGGAAACATATCATCTTCCAGCGCCTGTTGGAGCGAGTTCCACTTTTTGGATGTTCGTGGAAGTTCTTCCCCATTGAAACGCCATAGCAATTGCAATGTCGTTTCACACAATCGGTGGACACGTTGCGGTTTTGTGTGCGGTTTCATGTCTGTGTTCGCGTAACTTCGGTTGGATAACCAAGTGCGGTAAGCCTAGTTGACAATCGTTTTCCTAAAAAAAACTACGAAATGCATTTCTGGCGCTTATGATATTTTTTTAAAATAAAAAAATAATTTTTGCAAAGATTTTTGTTGTTTTTATTTAAATCCCTGCATTTTATGGTTTATTTTATTTTATACTTATCTAAACATTGGTCAGAAATGTTGTGTTCCAGATTTGAACATAAGGATTGTAAGCAAGTCGTCTGACTTTCTTTGTGATTTTTACAAATGTAAACATAAATACTTTTGTTTCATCCTTCAGTAAGTTTTTTTTCTTGTTTTCTTCGTCGTGATACGTCTGCGGCTTAAAATGTTAACTAGAACACATCATTAAAAACGGGCACATGAATTACCCGTGGTCATCACATTAACGCTCCGCTCGGATGAGTTGAATGTGCATGTTTCTGCTTTGAATGACGTTCGTTATTCATCAGGATGGCGACAAAAATTGCCGCAATCTGACAATCTGTACAGAACGGCAGAGGCACCGAGCCTCCCCACCACGTGTGCATGGCTGTGAAGAGCGTTGGCGGTATAAACAGGAACCAGAAGCCCTAACTCCTTCCTTTCCGAGTACTACGAGAAGCGCAAACAATTTGTTCCGGAGAATGTTTAAAAAGCTGATGATTTTCGATATTACTCGAACTTTTCCTGCGACAGCTCGTGCTCGAATCAAAAAGAGAAAGCGCACGTCTGGGGAATTATAAACATGGAGGATTAAGTCACAACTTATTCGGAGAAAGCTAGAACTTTTTTTCCATCCTTGAAAATTGTACGGGCTTTGTTTTGTAGTTTGTTCTATTTCGTGCGGATATTTTTTGTACTCGCGGTGGACTAAGCCTACTGAATTATTTTTGCAAAACGAAGTCATTTTCTTTAGTTTTGCTATATCATTCCGGTTGCGTACTTGAACAGTTACAAACTGAACTTCTACTTCGTTCCTCAAACGCCAAAGCTCAATTTGAAGGTATTAAAACATAAGCCATAGATACAATTGAGGATTACACTTCATTTGGATGATTAGGGAGGATCGGAGGATTGGGTCGGATTATCAATATCATTAAAGCGGAAGCTTAGGAAATATTGACTTTTTTTTTTTTTAATATCACCTTGTAATCACAATAATGCCACTCCAAATACGTAAAAAGCGGTCTGAGATTTTAGTCATGAAGTGTATTTTTAAATTTCACTTTTCTTCTAGCCATGATTCTAACCTTTTTATCGAATAGGTCCATTTTTTTAAGTAAAGAAGCTAAACTACGAGTAAATTTGGCGTTCTGATGTTGATAATCTGATAATCCGCTTACGCCTAGTACCAAACAAAAGTCAATTCTGTGTCTCAGGTACATGCATAAAATTTGAGACACGTGTTACTGGTAGAGTCTTACGCAATAAAGACAAATACCGTCTTTGCAGGCGTACCAACAGTGGATACTATTGCGTATGAACAAATTTGCCTATTTTCACATCTCTCGTAATATTGCTGATGTATTCAAGACTACTTCCATTTCTCAAACATTTCATACCTTCTGTCGTCATTCGACGTGACCGCGAAAAAAAGCACAGCCGGTCGGCAGCACCCTAGGCTCGAGCACCGGTGGTAAGGAAAACATTATGTTTAATCCGAAACTTTCTGCGCAGGTTCTAGTGTTCATGTAGGTCGTGTGTGTGTAAAACCACCACCACCTAGACGAAAGGCCTCCGCATGGTTTCCATCTCACTCTATAAAACGTCATCAGAGTCGGATCGGGCTAACTCGGCTATTGGGCCCGAGCCCGACCTTCGACGCGCTGATTGGACACGAGCCCCAGCCGAACACTGACACAGCACTCGTGCACAATCGCACGCCTCGATCGATCTGACTGTGATGACGAGTGCGGAGGCCTTTAGTCCGGTGGTGTTGGTAAAGCTCTCGGCACCCATAAATATTTTTGTCGGAAAATATTGAACATGTTAGAAAACTTTAGTTTTATTCTCTCCTCTGACTTTTTTTTTTCTTTCCTTGTTCATTCATTTTACTTCATGTTATTTTATTTAGATTCATCTTCATACATTAATGGCCTAAGGCAATAAAACGAGGATCGGTTACAATTTGCAGTAATAAATATTATTGAGCGCAATTTGTATTAGTACTGTAAAATGTGTTCTTCTTAATAAATATTAGCTCAGCCTTCTTGGTCTGTTGTAGATCTTTGATTGATGCCTTTGCTGTGGGAATGACTCTCTGGCTATCTCAATTTTCATCTCATGTTTTTTTTTTTGTGAAATCATAATTGAAAAACAAACCTCAGCCGAACGCTTTTGCTTCTTTTTTTCACTGTTTGTATTGATTTTTATTGAACAAACTCAGATCCTCTTTTCCAGCCCAGCCATATATCCTGTTCCTCCGTTCACGTTCAACCCGATTCGCAGTTTGCTCTTTCTCGTTTCACAAAACTTTATTCCCACCAAGTGCTCCTGTTCTTACGACCCAGCGAAAAAGCTTTTTCTTGACATACTCACACCATCGCGAGCTGGGAATCTATTTTTAACCCCAAAAGCGCCAGCAACGAGCAAGCAATACGAGGAATGACGGAAGAAGAGGAGGGACGAGAACCAAGCTCCGATGCGCACTAGGACTGACGATCAAAGAAGTATACGTTTCGGAGGCACTCCTCACCCTCTAAACTAAAAACGCTCTCCTACCTTCCGAGCAAAAAACAAACGAACAAATGCTGCAACTGCTTTAAGTGTTTCAAACCGCAAGGGGTGCAAGTTTCCGTAGGAAGTCCACACCTCCCTCTAGGTTCGGCCTTCATCGCTCGCTCCTGTTTGGTTCTTCTTACGCGCAGTTGATTTTTCATAGAGAACTCCCGCATCATTATACGGAAGATTTATTTTTATAAGACAAATGCGTGGAAACAAAGCTGAAAGCGGCTTCCGAATTTTGAAGAAAACAAAATCCTGTAATTATATTAGATACTAAGATTCAACAATCCGAGAACGACGCTTTCAAACATAAGAGAACATTCGTGAAAAAAGAGGAGGTATATTGATTGACAATCAGGTCAGCTCAAGACGGAAAAACAAGGACACGAAGGAAAGGACTCTACAAACACACCCCTGTCTAACAACTGACTTTTACGTTATCCTCTTCCCAGCCTAGGCCCTTTCTTCTTCGTCCTACGGCACATTAAAGACGTTTAAAACAACGCTTTGGCTTACCACTCAACGAAGAGTGGCAAACCGCAAATACTGTCGTTATTTTTCGTGAACCGTAATTGACGAGGTGCTCACACAATCTTCTTCTGTCTCTTCAATGGCCAAGGCCTCCTGCACTTCACGCGCGAAGGAGTTCTTGTTCTTATGAAGGACAGTTATGCTGGTGAGCTCTGCATCACATCCACAGGTCCGGCAATGAGATGACAAATCCCCTGCTGATGTCCTTTTCAAGACGCTTTACACACGCGCCAGATTGAGCCGCCATAGCCGCCCTTCTCTTGTCTTACCGAGATGCCGAGCCACTAAAGCGGGCGTTGACGAGTCTCCACAACGGCCTATGCTGGGGGGAAGGACACAGTAACACTTAAAATGGCAATAACCTGTCCTGCTGTGGAAATGATGAAGTCAAGCGAACGGAATAAGAGGGAACAAAAACTGAAGGTCAGTTATGGCGGCGCCCATGCACAGCTGCTGTAAAGCGTCTATACATTGGCCAGTTTGGCCGATGTAGTTCTTCCCTGCGAAAGAGGGGGATATGATAGACAACCCTCCTTTTGAATTGGGCGCAGTGTCTTCTATGGCCTGTGTCACATATCCGCTGTTGATCACGCCCCCTGTTGACCCTGTGGCCCATGGCGTTTGCTTTGTTCGGTGCCGAAAGAACAACCTGAATATCTTGCCTGCCTGCAATCTTTTTTGTCTGTGGGTCACTCCATGGATGTAGGGCACAACCGCGATTTTGCATCACGTTGGTGAATTTTCCGCTTCCTCGCCGCTTGGTACTCACCGCTTCAGTTTCTTGAAGAGGCTCTCACATACGCTTCCTAAAAGAGCTCTCGGATAACCAGAATTCCGTAGCGTAGTTGAGACAAGCTTTATAAAGCTTGTCTCAACTTGATGATGGCAGGACTTGACAGGCCAAAAGGTTGTTTTGAACGTGCTTAATGTGCCGTAGGACGAAGAGGAAAGGGCCTAGTCTGGGAAGAGGATAAATTAAAAGTCAGTTGTTAGTCAGCGGTGTGTTTGTCCAGTTCATTCCTTCGTGTCCTTGTTTTTCTGTGTTCAGCTGAGCCGACTGCCAACAGTATGTACCAACTAGTTCAACTGAAACCCGTAAGGCAGATTGATCGTAGGAAAATATCGGAGACGCAGTTTGAAAGTGCAGAGAAACGTGACTATGTCGTTCAGAAAGTGAAAGTAAAGCCCGTTCAAATGGAACAAAAATTAGTCGACCACAAAATAGACGTACGATTAGGCTAAATAAAAAGTATCCAAATCCGCTTTGCCGTGGCAACACATCACATTTTTTTCTTTTTGTTTCTTCTTTTTTTGATTGAAGAGGTCGGACGGAACGGATTGAAGAGGACGGAACAAAGTGAATTACTCACGATAAGCAAAGAATGGAAATACAGGTTGTCTGTGCATCAAGCGGTGGTCAAACGTGTTACCTATTCATTTCCGAGTAAATCAAGAGCAAGTTAAACGTTTGTCAGCGTTGGGTAGAGGTACGTTGGGTGAAATGCAGAGAGAGGGGTGACTTGCACCAGTGTGACCAGGAACGCATCCAGTGAATGTGGAACGCTGCGCTGAGAGGCAGGGGTCTTGGCATTCACGGGATTTGTCATTTTTTATCCTATTGGACGGCAAAGTCACATGCCTAAGGTGATATTCTATCCAAGATATTGCAGCTTTTTCCCATTAATTCACATTGGTCGCATTGCACGTCATTGAAGAACGACACTCTGCCATATTTTAAGCAAAAAACTTCACCGTTTTTTTAATTTTTTTACGTGAAGGATACATTAATTTGGTCAGTGCAGTAAAGTTATATCGCCAGAGGGACATAATGTAGGGATCTGATCGTTACAATAAGTCAAACAATTTCCTATTGTTAATTAGATTTAATTACCGAAAATATACATAGTTCTAATTAGAAACTTGAGCGTCATGAAAACAACTTCTTTAGTCAGTTTTAGAAAGATATGGGGCTTGTGGAAAGCGCCGTAGGACGATAAAGTGACCAATAAATAATGCCACTGGTGCAAGGCTGGCAGCATAAAATCGCAGATAATAATATTATCATCCAAGACTTTGCACCGAAAGCCTTGCGCCTTTTGCTCAAGTTTGCCTCGCGCACGTTGCGCCAGCCTATTACGTTTTGAATGCCGCAAGTACAAGAATTAGATTTTGTTTTGTTATTTTTTGTGAAGAAAACAGACGTCTTAATATTTTTTGCGTGAAATAAAAATTAAATACAAACTCTTTCTGAATTCTTGTTTCCAAGGGTAATGTTTTAAATTCTAATCTTTTTTTAGTCCCGTCTTTTCGAAACGAGGCTTTTGAAATATGTTTATTAATTCAATCTTAGAATAACATGCACGGTATTATATTTCATTTTCCAGATATTTTTCTTAAACGCAAAATTGACATTTTATATTTCTATACTCACTGTCTGGAAAATTACTTTTTACGAAATATATCGGTTTTAAATGTAATTCCTCGAATCTCTACAGATTGTGATATTGAAAACAAACAAAAACATTTATTAAACTTTCAGTGTTGCTAAAAAAAGACTGTTATTCATCTTTAAGCCACAAATACAACTTGACCTTGATTCAACGATTAAACGTTGTTCAGAGTTCAGGGGACATCTGAGCGAAATGATTTCTTAAAGATAATTGATGCAAAACCACAGAAAGAAGAAAAGAATATTCACGCAATCTCAACTTTTGTCTTCAACCTCAATTTATATGGCACGAAAGGAGACACCGGCCCCTCCCTTAAGTAAATTTAAGGTGTTTTTTTTTTTTATAATAACTCTTCAGGTGTAAGTACAAAAACAAAAGTCCTTATTTGTTTTGTTTTGTTTCGATCTGAACGAGTATCGTACAGGCATTTGGTCGTGTATCACTACTGCGTGGTGCACGTTAAAGATCCCAGCCTAGTGGTTGTACTGCACTGGCTAAGTTGCTCATCTACAGTGAGTGACTCGACGAAACTTTGAAATGGCTGACCAACTACACGCTGTATAAATATCCACACAACCCCAATTATTATTATTAATTTGGTCATAGATCGTGTCCTCTACTTTAGTCGAATTGTTTTGGCGTTATAGAAGTAATAACAAGTATAGACACTCCGAACGCGAGTTATACAAAACCCGATTTCAGTCTCGTTTGAAACTTTTACTGGGTAGTTAATTACTTCAAAAATAACGCAAATGCTACCACACATTTTGGTGACCTAATTAATAATTATAAATTATTAATAGTGCTCTCACTATTCATATTAAACAATAAAATATAAAGGAAGAAGTAGAAGAAATAAAGGAATGGGGAAGAAATCGCAGAGAAGAAAATTAAGGGACAAAATGAAAAGAATAAAGTGGAATACAAAGTGAAAGAAAAAATGAATATTAGCAATGAAATGCATGTTGTAATCTGAGTACATCTGCTGACCAAGGCAAGCAAAAGGTTATAATGTCACTGTGTATATTGTATGAATCTGTCGAACAAGCCGTTGGGGTTATGGCACCCAAGCAAAGCAGGTTGAGGTGCAGCAGGAAGAGAGAATTTAGGAGCAGTCAAACGTTCTTCCGAACAATTCTCTCAAAACCTTGTTTGCGACATCTGCCAGGTGTTCTGTACCATGAAATTTACTTCATGGTATAGCACGTAATTGAGTGAGCGAAATTATTAAAAAATAAAAATGTCTTTTTACTTATAACATGGACTCTCATATTTGCCAGTCGTGCATTATTTAGTGTAGGCACTCAATAATTGATTCGCAAAAACTTACAGGACAACGGGAGGCAATATTTACAACATGTATTTGTAAATGTGACAAAGGTTGCAACTTTTCTTACATGGGAGGTAGGGGTCGACATCACTGGAATTCTAAAAGTATACAAAAATAGTAGTAAACTAGTGTCACACGGATGAGTCTAACTGACCGCAAATACGTACGACGTTGCCTGCGAAAGTTACCAAAATACTACTTCGTTCCCAATTCTCAGATAAACCAGGCGCGTTCGGTGGGCACTCCAAAGAGTCACTCTATTGTGGACGAGGAGAGACGCCCGAGCAGTCAGATTTGCCGACCCATCGAAGCACCCAAGTCGGGGGAAAAGGTGAGAGTACCGACGACCGGAAGCACACAATCCACACATCGCACCGATTGCCTTAGCTGTTACACACACCCGCAAAAAAAGAACACCACACATTTTAGTATTTATAAAAAGTAAACAACAAGTGAAGGAACCAGAAACGAAAAAGAATCTCTCAAGAATAAGGCCCAGCAAAGAAACACCTCGTATACACCGCCAAATCCTCCCAACAGCACAGAATGCGTAGCCGCATAGAGGCACAACGATGAAGAGGGGAGTCCCTTTCGGTTGAAGCGAGGCGAACATCTATAAGGGCTTCGGTCGAGAAGCCTGCAAACACTGTCGGTGGTGCGGCCATTGGGGGCAATAGACAGCCAACGGTGGAAGGGTTTTTCTGTGCGCTCGGGTTTTCTGCGAAGGCGCTGTTCGGCGGTCGTTCCCGATGGCGCACGCACGCATAGAACCACTCGTAGAAGATAAGCTCGTTCTCAATGGCGGGTGCGGAGAAGTCACAGGGTCAATTTGTAGCCGCGGCACCTTCGTCATTTCGGTACTAGATGTAGCCATCGAGGTGTCCTGGGAGCACACAAGATCGGGAACATTGAACTGGGATTCGATGTATCCGCAAGTTTCGAGGCCTCAAGAGGTCGCACTGGCGTTTATCAATATGGCTGTCATGTGGGTGATAAGCGTGTAACAGAAAAACGCGGGCAGGTTGGAGATTGATCGAGATTTTGTCAGCTATGAGCGCCATTAAACGTTGACAATATTATTTAATCCAAAAGAAACATTGGCGACAATATTTATGCTTAAAGTCTATCATCCCAGAACTAGAAAACACTATTGCCAAACCGCGGTACCACCGTAGCTGGAACTTGAGGATAGATCGCGTTCACGATTGTACTTTCACTTATCGTCCGTACGCAGCCGACTCTACCAGCCGATAGGACCAATCAAACAGAGTCAAAAGAGCAACGTAATGGTGTTCGTCATGTTTCCGTGCGTGCTCTATCATCTAGCTAGACCAATCAACCACCTAGAAGGCCCAGTAGTTTGCACTTTTAGTATATGTGTGTTCTTAGTTATATCTCTCCGTGCCTTCGACTAAGTTCCAGACTTATAACGGAAAGTAGCATACGTGATAATGGTGAGTCTGGGATAATAATATCGCGCGCTTCAAAAGCAATAATGACTGACGTTGACATAACGTAAGGGCGTAATATTTTCGGTATTTGCATTGCCCTCACATAAGATAAAGTGTAATAGTCTCGGCATTTATATTGATCTCCCACAAAGGTAAATGTCGGTGTTTTATGTTTCTTCGGAAAAAAGAGAAACCGGGATCTGGTTGAACTTACTTCAAATTTAACGTTGTCAAACCCGTGCTATTTTGACTAAACACACCTAATTACTGCAGTACTATATCTACAGAAACCCCATGGTGTTTGCCGAAGCTTTTTTATTTATGTTGACGGGGCTGTTTTTTCTTTTTTTTTACTGACTCAGAAATTTGTTTTGTTGTCTATAGGTGTGCAAGTTTACGTTTACGTATTCAGATTGGTTGATGGTGTGCTATTTTTTTCACCTCGTAGTTAACCGGCACAGAGTTCTCGCCGCCCTTTCTACAGCGTTCACTTTGGTTGTAATGCGAAAATCGACGCTCGGCGCTGTAGTTGTTTCATTTACATTTGCCAGCACACGTTTACTAGATAAAATAGTTTATTTTATCCTTTATTAATAACGCCTTGTCACTTATGATTTGTGACAATATTACAAAACAAACAGACTGCTGGCGTCTTTTCTGGGGAGTTAAATTTGAACCTCTTCACAAAATAAAATTTATATTTATTTTGACCCATTAAAAAAACTAAAATACAAAATTGTATATACAAACATTCTAAAGACACGCACACTCGCACAAGCAACATACACGTTTACACATACATGCTCACGGGCAAACAAACGAGCTTATTATGCAGAGGATATAGTAACATCGCATTTTTCGGTTTTCATCACAATGGTAAATTTATTTTCTATTGAATCCACTCAGAAAAGTGCGACACACTAGAACCAAAATCAGACCAACACCAAAAGTAGAAATACGTCTTCAAAACAAACAAATGTTATGCAGATTTAAAACGCTAAACAAGAAGGCATTAATTTCGAATATCGTAACGTTTGCTAAGCGGAAACCGTTCTGTCTGTTCTATTTGTACAAAGTATACGCTCTATTTTCCTGCTTCCGTTTCACATTTATACATAAAAAGATAGAAAGGAGGGGGGAAAGGTAGCACATACGTGTGGCTGGGATGCACACGGCAGTAACGGCAAGAATGCCAAAATAAAATGCGTCCGTTCCAAGCAAATCTTCCGATCTCGACTCTTTCGCAAGAAAACAGAAACACGAAATACTCCCGAGATTGGAAACCACTTCGAGACTTGTCACTGACCCTGGGCTGGACGGGGAAAAGCGGGAAAAATGCCGGAGCCCCGAAGGCACATTTGTTTTCGTCAGGGTCTCTCTCTCTCTCTCTCCCTCTTACACGCCAAGCCTTTCTTGAGCGTAACAGAGTCCCAAGAGGACGAAAAGTGACGCGCGGTTGTATTTCCTGGGCGTGTTCCGCTTCTTCGGCGGGCTGTCTGCTCAGCACGAGCCATGTTCGCGGGAGACAGACAAGGCCGCGCCGGGGTTTTGACTTCGTTACGGCTCTAGCGTCAAGTAACGCTTCTCAGCGCGATGCACTTCGTCTTTGTTTGTCACGGCGTGACACTCGTCGGGGCGAAACCGGAATTGAAGATGTGCAGTCACAAAGTAATGAGTACAAGACAAGGAAAATGATAGACCCACGAGATACTGTATTGTAAATGTTACTCTACAAGTTTTTTGGAAGGTAAATACCCCGTGTGAATTAAGTTTTGATCGAATTTATACTAAGTAAATGAATACGTTAGAATGAACTTTTGTTATTTATATCAAGTTGAGATTCCGACAAAAGTATTCCCAAAAGGAGAAAACGTGTCATCGAAACGGAGGGATGTTTTATTAAGGAATGATGTGGATTGGACACTCGCATCTGGCTCGTAGGAACAAACTACTTAGTACCTAAAGTAAGGACTCCCAAGAGATATGCGTTTTACGACTATTATTGTATTGTTGTGAAGGCGCGTAATTTCAAGTGACTCAGACTTTCCATAAAATTGTCGCATACTCTGATCAAGAAAATAGGGCATCTAGATATTACTAAAGTACTTCCACAAGCTGGAGTTTACGCATGCACTCGGCTAAAACACAACCAGGACGCCATTAATAATGATCCTAATAAAAGTGGAAAAGTAGAAGCCGCAGAGTGTTCCAAGGAACAGATCATATTCTAGAGGTGGTTCGCGCAGTGTATTTTCGCCCGAGATGCTCGCGAGACTTGCGCATAGGCTCAAAGTGGCTGCTTGACAGCGAAATAGAGAAGGCGGAAGGACGAGGGAGGGGCTCGTGATTTTCTTCAAACTCATTATCTGCTTTCCTGATTGCTCATCGGTGCGTGACCATCCAGGGCGTCCGAGTCTATCGAAGCACACAAGCTAAGCTGGTCGTCCTCATTGCTGCCGGGAGAAATTCTTGAATTAGCGCGCAGAATGTTTGCAGTTTGTTGGCTTAAAGGGGCCCTGCAAGGACGTTTTTACTAGTCTTTAGTTTGCACCGAACCTGAGAGCACTGAACGTAGTAACTTAGTGAAACCTTTCTTTTCTCGAATTTCGCATTATTTTAAAAGTTTTAGGCAAAATAAAATAAAAACAAGCAAAAAATAACCTCCTTCATGACGTCCTTGGTTGCTTGAGTGGCCGTGAACTAGAGGAGGAGTAGTGAGCTCAGCCTGCTCAGCGAGCGGTCACGGCTGCCGCACTTCGTGTCGACGGCTCGAGACGGCGCCACTGAAGCATGTTCTGGATAGGCCGTATGAAGCGGGCAGCCAGGGCGGCTCGCATTGCATTTGCTGTGCGATTAAACAGCAATTCGGCATAACACTTCATTAACCACAAAAGACAGGAAACACGGGGTAAAGATCTGTTCAGAACGGGAGCCACTTCGCGCTGCCATACCGCCAAAAGGCCAAACCGCAAGCCAAAGTTGCTCGCCGAAGGCCTTCGGAACGCTCGGAACCGGTCGGATCCTCGACTGCTGCGCCGCCGCGTACATCCGGGACCTTTCTACGCTCGTCGCTCGTGGGTGCCTGATCCCACTACACCTTTCTAGTATGCGCGCTTGGTGGCGGGTATGTCGACGGGTCATTTCTTGTTTCCGTACTTTATAAACTGAATTTGTTTCTTTTCTAATCTAAAATACTGAACAAAAACTACTTCTATAAATAATTAAAACGGCTCGCGCCACTTATATTTTGTATTTCGACTAAACAGAAGCTTTTAGCGGCTCTGACCAGTAGAAAGGCCAGGACCCAAAACGTCACTGTGTCGTCACATATGGCGCGCTTTCAGCACCGCGGGTCGCCCCCGTAGGTGGAGGAGGTTTTCGCGTCGTCCGGTTAGAATATGACGCACGGATATTTAGTTACTCTCTCCATGCCCGCTGGCTTGCCCGAACCCCAAGAGACGTAGAAACCGCAAAAAAGGTAGGCGCTTAAAGATGGATGCAGGGCCCCTTTAATCAAGTGTGCCTCGTTCGCTACAAGTAGCAAATCCAGTAACATAAAACACGAGTCCGCGGAGGCATCTTGTGTTAAAATGTTATTACCAAGGCAATAGAAATCTAATATTGAAAAGAACGAAGTCGAAAAAGTAATCTAGAATATCTGTTGTTTTTGTTGTTTTTATGTTTGCAATTTAATTTCGAAGATGATCTTAAAACGAAGCACAAGGTGCAATGCCTTTTTTCGAGAAATAAATAAGTGCTAAAATAAATAACCAAAGTATCGTGTTTTTTTTTTCATTTTAAGGATTAAAAACTGTTTTCATCGATCGAATATTTAATATTCTAAGCGCGCTCTTTTTCACTCCTAATTTCCACAAAGTATCTCTCTTTTTATTTTCTTTCGCATTTACTATTTAGGGGAATTCTCAACATATAATATTATTTGTCGCATCGTGCGGTAAGTTGACAAGGTTATTATAGCGTGAATTTGAGCTCTAATTACACGAATATGGGTATACTAAAACACGAATTGGTGTTGCAAAAATCCGATGTGATTTATTTCGACATTTATTCATTTATAAACAAAAAATTGACGTCATGCATTTTTGTAAAACAATTTTGTACGTTATTTCAAAACTTTACTGTGAATGAAAGCGAGAATTATACCAAAACAAAATTTTAAACTAAGCAGCTTCAAACATTATCGTGTTTTTTTTTTTTTTACCTATGTAACTTAAAACTAACTGGTCCATTTCTTTTCGTTTTTTTCTTTCAAAGGGTATTGTGCTGTTTGACAAACGTAAGATAACCACGTTGCAATAGCACTCTCTCAAGGCAAGAGAAAATGCTGAAAATAAAATCTTGGGCAGATCTACAAACAGCGCCTTTATACCTTTCTTTTTGGAATAAATATTTTAAAAGGGTCATGAAACGATATCGAGTCGGAATGTTCATTATTTTGCAGATGCGTACTGGTCATAGTGCGGCCTAAGTACACTCGCACAGACCGCCACTGATTCAGAAGTTTTTGTTGCTGTAAAAATGAGAGGATGCAAAGGGACTATTTGTTTCAGTCTTACCTTCGCAAAGCTTGATGACGTTATTGCAGGATCGAAACCAACCGTCTGACAACAGTTGAGGCTTTGGCTCGGCGGAGACTCTGGTAGTGGATCGTGCCCAATTACTGCGGTGATAAGAATAGCCGAACTCGAACAATGCCTGAAGCTCAGCGAGCTTTTTCTGCATTGACAACCCCAGCGCCTGGTTATGATTAACCCTGGCGGCCTAGGAAAAGCACCAGGCCACCTGACCGCTGGTTCCAGCTCCGAGTTGAGGGGTTGAACAACTCTAATATTGCTCGTACTTTTTTTGGCGACCTTGATTGCCTAGAAATAAAAACTAAGGCAAGTTTATTTAGTTATTAACGTCAGAGAGTGATTCTAAGCAGCATTTAGCGAACGTAGAAAATTCGTTTCATGACCCCCTTTAAATGGCAGGGATTTTTTTTATTACTCCACTTGAAACCCTACACGTCACGAGGTTGAACTGTATCTATTAGTCTTAAAATGCGTGCCATTTGACTCAACAAAATATATTTTACCTGCTGCTGACGTGTTTTGATTCCACGTCATTTAATTAATTTCAAAAATGTGTATTAAAATAAAGTCAATGTTTCCCTTTCACTTGAAGAGTATTCCGGAGCAACATTTACAATTTGTTGTTTTTTACTCACTTTCAGTTCTTTTAAAAGAACAGCCGAATCTCTAAACCTTGGTTTTAGGCCATTAAAACCAAAAAGGAAAAAAAAACACTACGAAGAATCCCATGAGACCCTCCAACTTCTCGTCTCCTCGACATCTCCAGGCATGGTTCGTTCTTGTCCCAGGCTCAGCCAACGAGACCCCCGAGGCAATACGAACCGCTCCAATCCTGGAGCCAAGACAAGACAAAAACAAAGCCAAGACGAGACGGGGCTGCTTGGTGTGGTGTCACGCAAATCAAGTGCCCCTGACAGCGGAACTGACGCACTCGACCCCTCTCGGTTCTGTCCGAGCCTGGCGAGATCTTGCGAGACTGCCCGCGACAATTTCGCGAGAACTGAACATCGCCAACTTCGACGCGACTGCATCCTGTAGTTTTTTGTATCAAATTTAAACTTGAACATAAACATTGAATGCATGAATATGTTCGGTTAGGTGAAACTACATAAATTAAACAAAATACTCTAACCAAAGCTTTAAAAAATGTGTTCGAACGTTCTGAGACCCGCTTGGATTCGTTTTCAGGGGTGACAGAGTCGCACGAGGAGGCACTACTGGGCAGCAGAAGCTCTCGTCTTGTTCTTCTGCCAAGAACAATTCCCTACAACAGAGTTTGTCAGAGAACGTTCCCCAAAAGTAATACACAAGTAATCAGTCGCTAGTTGTTTATACCGCGAGAGGTTAGTACGCCGCCCATGGTAGGCCACGCGCCACAGGTGGTAAGTGCCGCGCGTCGACAATTACTGCAGTGCAATACTTCTCCGCCGTAGCGTGCGGTAGCAGACTACGCGCAGCGGGCTCCAGCTCTGGTACTCACTGCATCTGCGCCGAGCTTCCGCGAGCGCTTGCTGCAGGCACAGCGCGGTGCGTCTTCCATCTGATCGGTGTTCCCTTTAGGACCGGGCCTTTGTGTAACACGGATATGGGCGGGCAAAATCTTGGGTGGTGTTCCTCGGTTTTAACAAGTATATCGTTGATATTAAACCATTATAGCACCGTTCTAGCATTTTTGTAGTTACCATACCATCAGAACGTTTTTTTGTCGTAATAATGGCCACCAAATCGGGAGAGAGTAAACATGCTTGGTTGGCCGAAAAATGTTATTTGTCTGTATCACGTATTAAAAAATAAATACATCTTATGACAAGTTTAATGTTTATAAATGCAAAATGGATACACTCTAAAAAAAGTATGTGCGTCCAGTTTCACGCACAACACTCGGAGAGCCAATCACCGCAATTCACGGAGGCAGCTCAGCGAATGACGATGCCGAAACATATGTTTAGACCAAAAAACGCAGTCTGAGTTGTGACATTAAGCAATGCAAGCCTGACGTTTTGCATCGCTTAATGTCACAACTCAGACTGCGTTTTTTTATCTAAACATAGGCTTCGGCATCGTCATTCGCTTAGCTGCCTCCGTGAATTGCGGTGATTGGCTCTCCGAGTGTTGTGCGTGAAAGTAGATGCACAGACATTTTTTAAAGTGTATGGCCGTAGAAACACTCCCCTTCCTAAAAAAATATGTTGAGAGAAATAGAAACAATAAGAAGCATTTTACGCGGTTTTAACCGCTTTTGGTTCCGTTTCAATTTAGTTATATCTCGCACTGACCCCTATCGTTTTGCTTCTAGGTTTGAAAGCTGCACCTGAGCCCTCTACGGGTGGCTGAGAGTATAGCGTGATTTAGAAATCCAAAGAATCTAACAGATGCTATAAATCACCCAGGAAAAACTAGAAACCCGAGCGCACTATAAAGCATCTCGATGTACAACTTCGATCGCGTTTTTTTTAACACATTCCCTTGTACCCTGATATAGAAAGCACTCTAAAGAATCACGTACACCATTAAAAGTTTGTTTTAGTCAAAATGTTCGCAACTTAAATATGCACGGAGATAACATATTAATTGGGCAAACAATGCCATTTGTTTGCCCAGCGATCTATTTGCAAATGCAACACAAGATCGCTTACCAGCAAACGCTCCTCGAACTTAGATCTTGGAACCATATGCCTAAGGGTGTTTTCATCTCAAATCGTGCAGGCAAAAAAGGTCGAATTTTTAATTTCGCTGAAAAACATATACCTTATGGCGTCGTCTCTAAAAACGCAGTAGCCACAAACCGCAAGTTCGTCGGATTTTTGGTTCTCGACTTACGAATTTTAAAAGTGGCCGCGGCGGAAAACAGTGTTTTTCACATCCGTCGTAGGTTGGATGTTTCGCTCGATCTCCCGCCGTGGATTTTCAGTCCACATTATATTAACTTTTTTCAAGCTCTTTGTGAGCACAGGTAAACGGCTCTAATACCATAAAATAATTTTAGAAGTTTTGCTTTTTTTTTGTAAAAATGTCAAAAACGCCCCCTCGGTTAATTGTTGACGACATTTGAAAATTAAATACTGGCGATCTACTTGGGTTATATCAATACTTTTTATGTCTATGGAAAGCCCAAAACACGCTCGTTATAGATATTATAAAATCACTCAGCTGTATAAAGTTCCATTTGCGGTACGTTTACGGTAATGTTATGCAAAAACCAAAAAGTGCCAAATTTGAGATTAATTTTAAAAAAAAAACATTTTTTATTTTTTTTTATTTTTCGTTAAAATGTAGATATGATAGTTGTCTACTCGAAAAAAAAAGTCTAGAAAGTGTGTATTATGTTTGTATGTTCTATATTTAAGCCTCAATATCAGAAAAAGACTTCTTCGTTTTGCAAGACCTAAGTCAGGCATAGCGGCCCGTGCGTTTCTATGAATTGTAAAAAAGTTTTCTTGCATTTTTGTCTGCGTTCTGTAATCAATTATAAACGCATTTTGTGGTATTGAATAGTTATTTATGTTTTTATAAGATCGGGAAACCACGAGAAACATATCTAATCAAATCAGCAGGCCGAGTAGACCTTCATTATCGAAGAGGCACAGACGTTGCATTGTTTCGATTTATAAACCTTTCACTGTAAACTAGCACGACTAGCTATTACCTGTCATATTACTAAGACATAGAACGTCACCACATCATTGATATAATATATACCATTATTTCCGAAACTAAACGCTAGGGTTTGTTCACCGCACATCGCACAGATCACCAGGGAATGGCCTTTCACTTCCGTAATACACAAAGGTGAAGACACAGAAAGGGTCCGAAACACAAGGAGAGATTGTCACGGAGAGGAGTAGGGAATAAAAATAAATAAATAATAATAAAAATACCCAACTCCGATCTTAACGAAAATAGCGTTAAAAAGATAAACGATTTAGGTTCGAATGGTGCCAAGGCGATAGGTCCACGCCAGGTGGAGAGTCAGACGAAGAGGTCGACGACACGTAAAGGTAAAATAAAAATAAAAATTCAATCAAGACGGAAAAAACTCAGCCGCACATGGCAGGAACAAAATCCAGCTCCTCCGGGCATTCCCTAAACGGGACGCAACCAAATGCGTGCGAACACGCTCTCTACAGCACCGTCAGGCCGCTACGCCAAGACGAAATAAACCCAAAAACTAAACAATGCTAACAAACAGTTAGTAAGAAAACATAAAAAAAAAGTTCAGTAGAACCGCAACTGAGAAACAAAGTTCAGCGGAAGAAAGAAACACACACGAAATAATAAACAAAAAAGTCTTAACTGACCGACGCCGTGTCCAGTCCCACGACATTGAAGCCTGGAAGGATGACAGGCGTCCAGATGATGCTCGAATTTATTCTTCACTCTGTTCCGCACAGCCACGACGGCTGTGCGGAACAGTGGCCGTGCGGAACAAAGTGAAGAATAGATTCGAGCAGCGATGTGCGAGAAGGTAACCGAGACGTAACATGCCTCGAGCTTGCTTTCGAGGTAGCTACTGCAGTTACTCAAACTTTCTTTTTCCCCTTCCCTTTTTCAAAAGAACACATCAGCCGGCGCTAACTTTTCATCTCGGGAGAAGACCACTCTTCACAAATGGTTATAGTGACAAGGAGGCTGACTACGACCCAACTAGTTTCCGGGCAGAATAAACACAAATATATTTACCAACACGCTCGTTTTTATTGTTAGTCTCCGGGCTTTGGTGTTTCCAAAAGAGATAACCTTTTGGTGCTATCGGATCTCCACAGAGAGAGATAGAGCACGGCCATTTCAAGGATAGGGCGCTCGAAGTTTGGCCAAATACGCGGTATCGTTTCACGCGTGCACGAATGGCTGGTTTTAAAATTTCCCGACATCCCTAATGAAACCGGCTCATCTTCGCGTGTGCGTCTGTGGGATTTGTGTCCCGCGCCGCCGGTTTTAGCACGATCGTGGCGTTGTTTTGACCGGCAGAACTGTTGACTGTTGTTGACCGTCGATATTGTAAAGCCGTGGCGTCCTCATCCTCCCAGGCAACACTTCCTTTGCTTTCGACTGACTGACTCCTCCAGGGTGGCCGTCACTGTTTGCCGCGTCAACGACACATTCGTACCATTTCACTCCTCGTGACACAGGGTGAGCTGCTCGCTTTACTGTCACGTGCCGTTCTATCTCACACAAGGAGCGCGAAAGGTCGTGGTCATCTGCTGGTTCCGAAAGGGCGGGACGTTCATATAGGCCGATGAAGGCCCCGAATCAATACGACGTCTGCCGATTTCTACACATTAAAATTAAAATTTACGACGCCTGCTGATCTGTTAAGAAGTGTTGCTTTCTCTTTTGAACTCCTCCAATGTAGCTTGCCGCCCATAATAAAATTTAAATGAAAATAAATATAACAGGGTGGAAATAATGTATTTCATTTTCGTGTGGGGACGTTGAAAAAAGGCAAAAAATATTTCCAATTTTGTAAAGACGCGCAATTGGCAAGTCCGTTTCGAGCCGTAAAAACACGTTTTTGTGCGATATTGATGCTTAAATACAGAACATACAAACAAAATACACACTTTCTCGACTTGCTTTTCGAGTAGACAACTATCATATCTACATTTTAACGAAAAATAAAAAAAATAAAAAAAATGTTTTTTTTTTAGAAAATCGATTTCAAAATTGGCACTTTTTGGTTTTCGCATAATATTAACGTAAACGTACCGCAAATGGAATTTTATACAGCTGAGTGATTTTATAATATCTGTAAAGAGCGTGTTTTGGGCTCTCCATAGACATAAAAAGTATTGAGAGTAGATCGCCAGTATTTAATTGTCAAATTTCGTCAACAATTAACCGAGGTAACGTATTTGACATTTTTACAGAAAAAAAAGCAAAACGCCTAAAATTATTTTATGGTATTAGAGCCGTTTACCTGTGCTCAGAAAGTGCGTGAAAAAAGTTAATATAATGTGGACTGAAAATCCACGGCGGAAGATCGAGCGAGACATCCAACCCACGACGGATGTGAAAAACACTGTTTTCCGCCGCGGCCTCTTTTAAAATTTGTAAGTCGAGAACCGAAAATCCGACGAACTTGCGGTTTGTGGCTACTACGTTTTTTAGAGACGGCGCCATAACATATATTTTTTTCAGCGAAATTGAAAATTCGACCCTTTTTGCCTTAACGATTTGAGATGAAACCACCCCTATGTATAAATCAATGCTAGAGTACATATCAGCATATTCAGATATAAGAAACAATTTATGCCCGTTTTTTTTTTTCCAGAAAGCTTATTTTTACTTTTGGTTGTGGTTGAGAGGAAAACGAAACGCATTTTTGGGGGAACAAATTGTTCATAAAAATTACAACTAAAATAAACAATAAAAACGGAAACTTCCGAGCTTTCCATCTGACGAATGAAACAACATTTCCTTGAAGTTTACATCTTAAATTCCTTTAGAAGGAGTGCGAAGTTCACATGTTTTCTGTCTTTTTGTATAAAATAAAATATTGTTAGACACAAAACTAATTTGGAAAGTAAATTTACTTCTGCACTTAAATATAAACAAAATAAACGAAAAAGTGAAGAAACTGGGATGACAATCATCCCAAACGTTAGCGATGGCTGAACTTTTTAAAGAACGTCGGGGATTATTATTTATTTTTTAAACAACGACGCATAGAAGTTAATCTAATAAACGTGGTTTGTCTTTTTTTTTAAACTTTGCTTCTATCGATCAAACTAGAGTATAAATTATCAACAGCCTACAGCGTTTCAGTGTTGAACCACTGGGGAAGTTTAGAAAGGGCCGGTTTCTCTTTTCAACTAGTAAAAAGATGCCCCAAAAAATTATTGCCATTTTAGTTTGAACTCTTCATGTTGAATTCATTTTACGATAAAAAAAAAACTTTCGGAACTTTCGCTTCGTTAAAACCTTTCGCCCCTGAGGCGTCTGGTGTGAGAATCTTTGTCTCGACGATATCCTTCAAAGATTAACAAAAATGGGCGCCATTACTTGTTTCTTTGGTTTTTGGTTCAAACGGGAATGTCGTTGCATAATGTTTTGCATCGGGTCGATAGACAAGCTGGAAAACAAAATAATTAATATCAAGTGACTTGTCCTGTGCAAAAATGGTTGAGCGTGCTAAACCTTCTCCGCTTTACCTAAGAACATCCAGCTCACGGTTTATTGAATTTCATAGAAGCAACGAATTTTTGGGATAGTGGAGGATGTCACAAGTGAACAAAATACAAATAAAAAATCAAGCGAGTAGCTATAAAAGCCCGATACAGCGCTAATATAAAGAAAGGAGGGGAGGGATATTTCTCGACCATATAAACCATCATTAAACTGGACAGACTCTGTCACAGACAAACTCTTGTCACCATCCTTTCTGGTACTAAAGTCCAGGCTCCCTAGCGTGGAACCACTGGAGTGAAAGGACGCGAGTTATCAACAGTGATGGCGCAGCGAAGTAGTTATTATCGATAAAGTTTCTCCGAGTGCTGACGTTGGTGTCTGTACGCTGGGAAGGAAGGCGACATTAGAAAGAGGATGGAGAGTTTGAGGAAAAGAGAAATCTGATCCGATAACCCAATTAGGTGTTCCAGACCGCTGATCCTTTTGATGCCTCTTTGGATTTGGATTTTTTTTTTTAATTTTACTTCGAATATCAGAGTTAAACTTCGTAAGTGAAGTAAAAGCTTGGATTATAGCTAGCTTTGATGGAGTGCACACCTGTTTTCCAACGTGTTTTCAAGTGTCCTGTTAAGATTCCAGACGAGAAGTGTTGCGAAGTGCGTTGAACTTTATCGTCTCATAAAGCTTACGTCTTCCGATGAAACTCTTTTCTTTTTGATACTGTTTCTTAGCTTTGGCATATTTTGATTTTTAAATCTAGACCGACAATTTATTTTTATTTTAAAGCAACTTGGTAGATTAGAGATTGTCAAGTGGTGGACGTCGGCCATCGGATGTTTTAGGAGTGAGAACCTTTGTGAGAATACCTCTAGCGGCTTTTCTGACTTATGTATTTATTCTGCTACAGCTTTAAAGTAGAAAAAGTAGAAGTAATGATAACAATACGAATTGACACATTTTTCATCAAATTTATCTTCTGCTGTCAAACTCTTCACATAAAACATTTAGTTTATCTCATTTAGTAGCATACAAAGGAGCAAATGAGTACACACAATTTTTTCCTGTTTGTTTTCTTGGAAGGAAGAAAACGTGGTTAAACAAAATATAGTTTTAGCTAAAAACTCTTTTTTTTTAAACCTTCGCGGAAACCTAATTCGAACCTTGCGTAAACCAACGAAATTGGTGAGTTGGGATTGTTGGTTCATTACATACATTGAAGCGCTAAGAAACAAGGACAGAGTGAAGAATGACGACTTGTATTGTCGTCGTTCTTCACTCTGTTCTTGATTTTGGCGCTTAAATGCACTTGTGTACCGTGTTATGAAATGTTACCTCCCTTTGACTTCTCAATCTAATGTGAAGCTTTAAAAGGCAAACATTAAAAAAAATTGTTTGTCATGATTCTATAATTTGCAGAGCAGGATGTTCCTAGACCTTAATTCTAAAACTTGTGAAAGTTGAAGAATTACAAACCAGAACGAAATCGCTCTGGCGGAAATATCTTGCCTTGTATTTTTGCGAAAATTCCTCGATGCAGTATTTTAATTCAAGAAATTGGTTAACAAACTTAATCAACGTTATAAAAAATATCCATTTCACGATCCGCTATACTTCGTCTCACCCTACGATGGACTAAACTCAAAAGCTACGGACCGCCAGATCCAATCACAAGCCACTTAGAAATTGTGCGGTATTTTGCCTCGATGCACGTATCGGTGCCCGCGTCTCGGTTCACTGATGAGGGACGGGTGGACAGTGGTTCGAATCGAAGAGCACTGAGTGACTCAACAATTTTACATCGCAAAGAAAGTCACGAGATGTAGGCTCTTTGCAGCGTCGAAGCTAAAGAAATTATGCGGCGCTATTGGATTTGAGCATTATTCGTCCACCCCTAATCAATGTAAAGCGTGTCATAGTATAGCGTGGAACATGATTGGACCTGGCGGCCCCTGGCTTGGGCCTTTAGTCTATCGTAGGATGAGACGGAGTATATCGTGCCTTCGGAATGTCTTCCACAAAAAAATGGACAGTTTTTTTATGTTTAGTTGTTTTATTATAATAGCAATTAATTCATGCTTTAATTATGATTATAATACGCCACAAATATATTTCAGCTTCATTTATAATGTCGTTATCCGAGCTCGTGGGTGACTCGAAAACCCGTTATTTTGGTTTCTAATGCCGTAGTCGATGAAATAGTATCTTTCCTTTCATTGTATAATTATTGCGTAACCAAAAAATACCACGCCAAATATAACGGCAGGCACTGCTTTTACTTTCCTTTTCAAGCTTCTTCCTTGACTCGGTAGAGTAGCAGAATCCAAGCTTTGATCTCAAACATGGTCCCATTCATTAACTCCAAGGTAATATATATCGCAAAGTAGCTCTCCCTTCGCTACGATCTCAAGGTCAATGACTAAAGCGAGAGAGTTAAAGACGTGTACTCGTATTTATCGCTAGCTTGATGTGTAAAATGCCATGGCAGTTCGAATTAACCGTGAAATATTGAATTTGAAGGTTTCGCTGCGTTCGCACTTTTTGATTCTTTCCGAAAAAAGCAATGTTATGAACCGTGAAATAACGCAAGCTTCTAGTCCCATTCTTCTTACCGACAAGCAAAAATTACAAATAAAACTTTTTTTTTATTTTCTTCTTTCGGAGTCTGCGTAAGAGCTTAAAAAAATAACAAAAAAAAAACGTATGATTTGTCTTATCGACGGCAAAGAAGAGATGGCTTGAAGCGAAATTTTCCACAAAAATAATTGATCACGAAACTTGGGAAACGGAAGGTTGTAGTTTCTTTTTTCTTCGAATATACTTTGGAAGTGCACAAGCGATAAGTGACAGCCTTAGCAAGGAAAACGTTCAGAGTACGTCTCACTTTCGTGCGATAATCGAAGATGAAGAAGTTGATCTGCTTAATATTTCGTCTTTAACCTGGTTCACACAGCCCGGTTTTCTTACATTACGATTCGTTACGAACGCTAACGTCTACTTGCGCCCCAAGTCACCGACACATCTGTGCTTCATATTAAGCGTGGTCACCAATTCAAGAAGACCCCCTGGCACCCGACATTCTAGACACGAACGTTTCGGTGACCTATACGCACTCTCGCGAGGTTGAAAGGGGACTATTTGTTTTCAGCCTTGCCTTCGCAAGGCTTGATGAGATATTTGTGGGATTGAAACCACCCGCCTGATTAGAGTCGAGTGCGGCTCATGAATTTAACACAAGAACTGCGTGAGCACACGATTTCGGCTCATAACAATGAATGGATCGGCGGTCACTCGGATAGTGACTCGTGTCCAACATCTGCAGTCATCAGCATAGCTGAATTCTTACAATTCCTGGAGCTCAGCACGCGTTTTCTACTTTGCCAACCTCAGCGCGTGGCTTTGATGAACTTTGTCGTCATAGGATAGGCACCAGGCAACGTGGCCACTTGTTCTGACTCGAGTTAAGGGGATGAACGATGCTCATATTTCTCGATTTTTTTGGCGTGTACCATTGCCTAGGAAAAAAAAAACTTAGTCAATTTTTTTTCAGTTATTAACGTTAGGGAGTGACTCTAAGTAGTATTTAGTGAAAGTAAGGAAATAAATTCATGGCTCCTTTAAGCATTTTGTTCACTAATTTACTAGCTCTTCAGTCTATAGTGATTGAAGTGCTTTTTTTAACGAAGCCCATTACCCCGTAAAATATGTCCCTTCGTCCGTCCGAATATGCATTTTGCGCATTAAATCTAGCGAGTAATTTGACTTGGTTTATACTTACACCCCGATTCAAGTCACGGCCAAACACTTAGCCCCAGAAAAACCAAAAAGAAAAACCTTGGACAAGTTTACTTTTTGTTAATAAGTTATTTATTATCTTAAAGAAAAACCTGTATTCAATCTAAAAATAGAGTTCCTAAATTGCATGTCCAGCATACGTCGAAACAATGTTGCAGATTTTTAACACCCAGTATCCTTTGCTGAACCTTACTTGGTAAGTGTATTCTACAAAAGAACCTACCGTACTTTTTTTTATTAAAACATTACAAAATTAGAATAACATAAGTCTACTGTCTTTTTTGCAAACGATCAGAAAGTTACACGCAGGCCTGTTTGTGACTCTTAAGGCTGGTTCATATATTTACGTTTGACTGTGACAAATTTAGTTACAATTTATCGCGAATACTTATGACGAGAGCCCACACTAGTGCCATCTATCGGATAAGCCTGGAATATTTCCGATCTCTTTTTATTTCTTAAGTATTTACGCATCATTCTTTCAACGTGTGCATAAACCTTTTTCGGAAACTGCTATAAGCCGCCATTCTGATAGATATGATAGATAGATGTGTTCAAAAAATACTGCAAAAGCCTTCAATTCAGTTATACGCAGTTGCAGGGCTACCCGATAAATGGCGCGAGTCTGCCAGTGTTTTCCACTGATCTGTGGTGTGTTCTATTGCCCTAAGCGATAACAAGAGATCACAACGCAGTCGGTCACAGTAAAACGCATTTGTCAGATGCCAGTCTTTAAGGGTAGAAGGCAAAAATGACTAAGTGTGCCGACATTCGAAGGGCGACTGCTCCACCATCTGCGGCGCAAGAATGAATGTCGCCTTGACGAATCGAAGCAACACTGGCGTCGCAAGCGCGGTATGTTGGGCCACCAATCGATTAAGTGCAATAGGCCCCTAAGACCGAACCTTAGAGCGGGTCGGCACCGGAAGAAAGTTCATTTCGGTCAAGCGTCGCCACATTCTAATGACGCCATTGGCGCTGACGCGGATTTGTGCGCAGAGCACGCAAAAATACGCTGCTTTCGTTTTTGATCTCGTACTAAAGTAGGATGGTGCTTAGCAGAGACTTTAGAGAGTATTAGGAAACCAGAATGAAAGACGGTCGATAGACCAAACGATCGGTACCTCGGATCGGGAGCACAGAGCGATCGTTCTTCATAAAACGGATTTTAGAGAACAGCGTTTGCAGACGGTCGGCGCAGGTCGCGCCCCATGGCAACGAAAATGCACAATGGCTTTGTAACGCGTGCTAAAAAGGGGACTTTTTTAGGGGGGAGTTTGGGAGGGGGGGATTAGTACTTTCACAAAACACAAGGAAAAACATTTCTATTTTCAAAAATAGCCTGAAGTCAAATTTATGGAACTAACCCTATTTTGTCTCGTTTTGCTAGAATGGGATCGCTCAATATGGCGGCTGTGTCCCCACCGTGACTGCACAGTTCGCCTGCTAGAGGAGCATATGATCTTCCAGGAAATTATTGCACTAGATCATCTTGATGATGACTCCGAATTGGCTTCATTTGGAAAAACAACTTAGAAAAAGTTTTTTATTTGACTTGTCTACCCCGAAAAGGGGAAGATTGTTGACGGCGAGACTAGGGACGTTCAACTTCGTGTCGATGGATGGAGTGGACGCGCTACGCCAACTTCGCGTCCATAGAGACGACGTAACTGATCTTGACTCCGCGCTGCAAATCTCGGAGCAAAACCAACCACGGCTGGGTCATCGGACAGGGTTCGAACCCGTGTCGTCGGCGTCTTCATCAAAATGGCAGAGTGACGCTTCAACCAGCTGAGCTATGCCAGCTTTTTTTCTTTATTGCGGACTGAACCATGTCACAATTCTGCAAACTGAGACCAGCGAGAAATATTAATCTAAGAAAGGCCTGGTGTCTTGTTCTCGTTTGGTTTGTTTTCTCTCTTAATTGTCGTGAATTCAACTTGAGTTTCTCACCGCCACCATTACATTTCTTCCAAGCACAACCACGAATGCTTTCATTCATGTTTGACACTTCGGCAAGCCTGTACCCACAACGAATTTATAAAAGAACCGAGACGCTTCTGGTGCCAGCCGCTTTGACCACACAATCACAGCTTACGGATCGGACACCAGACTATGGTAAGGCAGCAGTGACTTTGCGCATTCGCAGTCCATACCGGAAGGCCGACCGTGCCATATCGTTTGTGCAAGAACGGTTCCCTAAAACTCTCTAGTGTACTATCGCGGACAATATGAGCTGAAACAGCGCTCCGGCCTGTTCACGGTACTACCTGCGCCGCCTGTCGCATCGCTCCGTAAACACGGTGCACCCTGAGGCCGAGATAAATTCTCATTTGCGCTCGCTGCGCCGCTGCGCTCTTCCGGCCGTCTGCTAGCGAAAATATTGGCCGACGGAAACACCATCACGGTGCGTGTGCCGTGTAGCCAAATGTTCACGTTTTCAGCTAACATGCATTTCAGTGCATCTCAAGAAAGCGCCGAAGTGGAAAATGCGTTGTCACGCTCGTATCTCCTCGAGGAGCGCTGCCTGACGAAGCTGCCTTGGCCCCCAAAAGAAGCCGATCTGAATATCATCGAACACGTTTGGAGGTGCATCAAAGTAGCCATGTCACGGCGTCCCCTCCACCGCGCCACTGCACACAAATTGTGGAAAGCAATGAGAGGTGAATCGGAGTGGTTTCGGGCCGAGCCAGCCTTCGTGGCCGCGCTCTATAATTTCTTACCATACAGGATGAGAGCCGTGGTAGCGGGTCAAGGGAGAACGGCGTAGTATTCTTTTGTAAGTTGTACTGCGCCTCAGGACCCCCTGAACTGGACTTCTGCCGATTGGAACAAAGCTTGATGCTACGGTTGCGACACACTGTTGGACGCCATTAACCAGCTCATAGTTTTGCGTGGTGCCTTCTTGATTCCGATCTTCTTGCATAGTGCAGTTGAACTTCCACGCCGACTATTAATCTTTTGTGTCTGACATTGTCCTCTGCGAATATTCTTTCGATGAAGTTTCAAGCTCCTTCTCCTGGCAAATATACGACTGTTTGCCCCACTTTATTAAGACTATAGATTTTTAAATAAAACACGGGTGTCCTTTTAGCAACTTGTTTTGTTTGAAACAAACACATGGGCCCAGTAATAAAAAAATGATATTTTTTAACCTTTTCATACCAGTCAAGGTTACAAAACCTTCTCAGTAACATGTATCGTTACCGTTTTTTTTTTCAAACAGCTGTGATCAAGGGAAAAGAAAAAAAAAAGGAAATACCTTGGAGCTGGACTAACTCCGGTATACAGATTTTGGCCTATATCTTACGATGTCCTACATTGTGCAAGCCCTTAATCAAATAAAAACAACCTGCAACGCATTTCAATGTGATTTTCAAAAACGATTATGCAGCTGCAATTTAAGATTCTGAAATATTTTTTCTTCACCAGTCAGGGTTTTGTCTACGTGATTCTACGTGATAAAGTAAAGTAAATCAATTCCAACAGAGGGACGAGAAGTGTAATCTTTTGTCCCCCCCCCCCCCCTCCCTCCCTCCCTTGCCGCCCTACCACACATTCGCCCTCTGTCGCACCCGCCGTCTCGCTAGCAGACGGCCGGAAGAGCGCATTGGCGCAGCGAGCGCAAGTGATAATTTATCTCGGCCTCAGGGTGCGCCGCGTGTGCGGAGCAAGGCGACAGGCGGCGCAGGTAGTACTCTCCGCCGGCCGGGGCGCTGTTTCAGCTCATATTGTCCGCGATAGTACTGTTTCATCCCCGCTAAGAAAGATACAACTTATAGTGGTAACTAAGCTAAAGGGAACAGGGGAGGGGGGGTGCAATGATTTTAGAAGGCCTATTCTTGCGTTGAAGCGACTGCCACATCAGACGGGTAAAAACACGGTCATTTATTTCCAATAACGGGTAGAAGTCATGGCGCATGTAATGATAATCAACAACGAAATCTTCGAAGGTTTCCAATCCGTAGTCAGTGGCAACAGAAGAAATGAAGGGTGTGATTTCTTATGTTCACGTTTCTTGCTTCGTGATTCGTTCATTGGTGCTCTAGTCTAATACCGCTGCAATCTCTTTGGCTGCAGAGAGATAATAATATGCTCTGAAACTTTCGGGTTTCTCAAGTTGTCAGTGCTCTGATCTGTAAGGCAGTTTGCGTTGGAGGGCTCAACAAGCGCCAGCCGAGTTTAACGCTAAAGTTCTTGGGGTCTTTAAGGCTTCTCGTGACAAGACGAGGTAGACTTGGTCCGGACCAAATGGCAGCGTTAATGTGGAAGCATATATTAAAAATAAATTATTTCTGTTTGTTAGTCTATTAAAAATCAACTCATTGTTTATTGAGGGTACTTTAAGAGCGAGGAGTAGGCGCGCCTTCTTTGCAAATAGGTTTCTCTAGCGCTGTATACATTGTATGCGTCTTGGAACCCCCGACGGGTTGCGTAAACATTTTTGCCTTATTTCATGCACCCTGTACTATCTCCCCAAAATATAATTTCTAGCCATTTGCAGTTTCGATAAAGTTACACGTAAAGGTAAATGACAATCATACCAAGATTGTTTGAGTATAACCAGTGAAGGGAATGAAGCGACTAGTAAATTAGCTGCACAATGGTGGAATAGTGGGCGTTCCGAAGCTTCTTCATTCATTTTGCTTGAACGGGAGATCAGAGTGCAAGATAAAAATAAAACAGAAAATTAAGTTGAGTAGCGTGAGAGAACTGATGTAGTTATTCTCGTTGATATGAACACCTCCGTGAGTCGTTTATAATAACGTGACGAGAGTTGAAGTATCAACCCAATTCGTCCCAAAAATTGTGTCTGTATTGACCCCTTTATATCAACGGGTCCATACTAACCTCCATGTTGACGGCTACGCGGCCTCTCCACCCAAAGTTGACGAAGACAAAAACGAAGTAAAAAAAAAAACGACAAAGGCGGACGATGCCTCGCCCCCCCCCCCCCCCCAAAAAAAATAAATAAATAAAAAAAAATAAAAAATCAACCTTTTGTTTTATAACGTCCTGAGGGAGCATCTTTCACCCATCTCCAACCCACTGCCTCGAAGCTTTGGACGGAGAATGAATTTGGTCTTGAGGCGTATTAGTAGAAATACTGCCTGCACGCCCAACAGAAGAGAAGCGTGGGAAAAAGCTCGAACACTACCGACATGCAGCTACGGCAAGGAGCCCTATCATCCTCCAAGATCCTCTATTACGGGGCTGTAAAGGTCTTGAGTTCACGAGAAAAAAGAACCTCAAGAGCGGGGTGACTTTCATTTAGGAATGGGTGTTTCCCCCAGTCCCTCCAGAAAACAGTGCAAAACTCTATCTGGTTTGCTTTGTGGAGTATTTTCTTTTGAGCCGCTTTTTAAAAAATCTTCAGTTGATAGTCAGCGCTTGTCCTGTGCTCTACTATCGTTGTCCTCGTCTTTTTTGCGCGCTGTTTCCAATTTGTTCAGTCATGAACCAACTCGCCTGCATCGCCACCTTAATTTCAACAAACACCTGCATAAACCACCCCCTCCCCCCCCCCCCCCCTCACACACACACACACACTTAACGTTACCACGCGTAGAGGCCTCGAAATCATCGGCTCATTCCCATCCCCCCATCCCCATAAAGGGGTCTAAGTAGACGTTTTCTAATAATACCATATCGACAACTACTAATATATAGATTTAAAAAATAAATGAATACAAACTGAATGAGGACACATTTAAATATATAAAATATTGAAATAACTAAAATGTTCTAGATAATACTACATTACATCGAGTAGCAATCAAATATTCAAAAAAAGTTTCCGTAATCACATTGATCTAATACAACATCTGATGTGATTAGGTACAACACAATTATGCAGAAATCGCTTCTGTCGCTGCGGTGACTCTCGACGAAATCTGTTAGCATTTGGCGCAGAGGTTTGGACTCAGCCAAGGATGCGAATTCAAACCTCGCTACGGTCCGTATATCATTTACTTAGAAGACACAAGTTTTCCTCCCTATAGTATCGGCAGTTTCGCGCAAACTGCGTCGTCGCTGCGTTTCAGTTTCACGTTGTAGCGTACGTTGTGCCACCGACATGGACACTAGATCCTCTCCTCTCCCGCTTCCGCGGCGCCTCATTGGAAGAGTTCTAGAATACTCTTTCCTTCTTGTAAGAGCAAAAGTGGGTGTAAGGCACGAATGAACGAAGCGAACGTTCACGGCGAGATCCACGCATCGGCCTCACGAAACCCGTCCGGTCCAGTCAATTCCAAATCACGACTGTCCAAACGAAAAATGGCCGCACGGACCAAGGCAATAAATGCTGAAGCATTCGATAACGAAATCTACGTCTGCCATGCCTCAATTATTGTAGAATCAGAACGGTAAAATCAAAGCCCCTCTTCGGCCGGCAATTTATTAGATATATCCGCTACCAGCTGAACAGACAAAAGCATTTTATCCTGTGAGCCTTAACTCGCCTTTAAATGCCCATAGGCACGCTCTCACTGTTAACAAATGCCATCGAGAGCGAGGTTCCATTCACAGCAATAAGGTTTCGGGGCCTGCATCCAGTGAGCGAAAAAGTTGCGCTAAAAGTAGCAATGCTTAGCCAGTGTAAATGTCCTCCCCGTCCCTCACGTGGCGCCAACAAACAACATCTCAACAAGACAAAATTGAACGCGCTCGAGCCTGATGTAATCAAATTCATCGTGACCCCCAAAACGTACCTCTTGTCGTCAAAGCACATTTATTAAGGGGCCGCTGCGCTGCTTTTAGTTGCTTCATCACTATAAATCGTTCAGAGTGTTTTTGTTGCTGTAAAGTTGGCTTCGTAATATTTTTGCTTCAAGACATAGAGGTGCTGGAGAAAGGGCTAGAAATAGAGACGTGCCTATCTGGAGATAGGGAGCGACTCGCGTTCCTTGTGCCAAGAATCAAATACGCTGAGATTAATTACACATTGGGGGCCGTTAACTCTTTTGTAAACGAAGCAGAGGTCTCAACTCCCTTTCCTGCCGCTGCCATACAAGAGCCCTTCCATACTAAATCAGCGTTTGACATTTGCACGCGCGGCACTAATTGCCTAATTATGTTGAAGTTTCCTTCAACTTGGTGCAGGGTAACGGCGTCGGGTACGAAATCAAAGACTCGTGACGCGCTAGTATATATTTCTAAGTGGTACTTTGAAGGAGGCTTGTTTTTCAGAGCCCGCAATCCTAAGCTTTAGGTTTGTCTTCCTCGGGAGTGTGCGAACGAAGTTTTTACCTGCTGGAAAATGACAAAACAAAATTTGATATGGGGTCGATATAAAAAATAATAGGTCCTCATCGCAACACATAATGTATAAACTAATAGTGAATTTATACACGCTAGCACTGCATGTCAAAACCAGGCAAAACGTAAAAGGCATGGTTGGTGACCTCCTGCCTAATGTCAACTCCAAGTCGAAATTAAAATTACCGTAATATTCGCGCTATAGTACACATTAAAGTGTAGAATGCGCAAAAACAGATTCCTTTTTTTTTAGTAGTGGGTAATCTTCATGCGAACATTTAAAACAGCACAAAGACGAGAGATCAGATAAAGAAAGACACAGACACAGCTCTAACTTACAACTAAATTTTATTGATAAAAAATATATATTAGCACAGTCAAGAAAATAAAGACAAAAATAAAAGAGGATCACCAAAAAACTAATAATTCACACCCGGTTTCTAGTTCGCCATTTATAAAACATTTTCGAGGAAACATTGTACGTAAGCCAAACGCCACTTGGAACATTGTCAACTTTCCATCGCCGGAGACCCAGCCCGGAATACGGCTCCAATCTGGCTAATGCGTGAAGCTGCAGTCAACCGGCGTCGCTTGTCGACACGCTGGTCCCTATCACGAAAAAACGCCGTCGTGGTAGTGCCGCCGACGGGTTCGTCAGTACCCAAAGTTCAATCTATGAACATCGAGTCCTTCTCGTACATAATGCATGCGCCTTATTTTCATTTCTTTCTGGTTTTGTCTTGCTTGATAGGTGACCACGTGAAGATGGGCAGTGGGCGTGTGTCGCCCGCAGTTCGGAAGACTGGTTTTCTGGCAAACAGGCTCAACGATATCTGGGAAACTCTTGATTGGTCGGGACCCGGTCTTCACTTGCTTTTAGATTCATATTTTTATAGCCAAATATTCTAGGATATATTCTTGATTTCGATAGGGACTTGTGCGAGTCTATGGCGACTAGCTTTAAAGTGAGTCGGTGTTTTTCTTCTTCTTTGTAGCACCATGTAATAAAGATGAATTACAAATTGGACAACACGGAAAGCAAAAAAAAAAATTCCAGTTTTGAATAGAAAATCGAACGATCCTGATTGCTTCCTAACGTGTGAAATGCACGTAAGTCTAAACGGGAAGCAAATATATTTGTTTGCGACAATGTTTATTGTATGTGTCAACGGGCTTGCGTCGTGAATATTTCAATAACCGACAACGTAACCTGTTTGAGTTAGGCGCTAATCGGATATCGATGCAATATATTAAAAATAGGCAGATTTCTTTTTCTCTTTTTATACAGTATGCATATTCATCCAGCCTTTTTCTAATTGTATACCAGCTGCAACGGAAATGCTTGAAGAGTAGAAAGCAGTTAGTAACTGACTGCCGCTCTGTTTCCGACTTTGTAAACATCTAGATGAATTAAATCGAAAAGTTAAATTAAATCTAATTAATAGGCAATCTTGAAAAAAAAAAATGCCTCAGCCAGGTATATCGCAATGCATGCAAAATGTCGTTTGCATGTAATGTGGCCATTACGTTTCAGAATTTATATTTAAATAATTTATTGTAGTGCACAATTAACTAGAAACATGAATATAAATATTTGCTCGACTATATAAACGAATGACGGTTAAGCTTAAACTAAAAAAAAACTAGGCTATTTTAAGCGCGCTCGGAAATACAGCAAATCAAGGACAACAGGCGAAAAAGTAGTACTATTATCCAAAATCTGCGCTTGAAAGTTCTCCGGGAAACAATAATTAAAAAATCGTAACATATGATTGTCACAAACGTGATGCTAAAATTATAACCGAAAAAAAAAACTAACAAAAATGTATCTTATACCTAAATAGACGTTTAACCACAATAAAAAAATGTAAATAGCTGTTTAAATGTTTGTAACATACCGGAGCGGATCTCGGCCTCAGCCGAGCATAGACTCGTTTGTTTAATCCACATCCGCTATCACAAACGCCACTCGCGCCCATTAAATCGTGGGTCTCCCTTTTTTCCGTGCCATTAGCCGATATCCGCGAGTCGGCAGTAGGCCGTTCTCTTGGACACGCAATCGCGATCATCTGGAGCGTAATCGCGCCTTTCTCCGGCGCTGTCTGCGCGGGGGAAATCCCTCCCCTCAGCGGATCCTAGTGTCTCGGAGCACGTAGCGGTTATGCAAATGGCCCCCTCCTTTGTCGATGCCGAACGTATTCTGCCTGTCCGCGAGAGCGAACTAGGACGACCCGGAGAATAGGTTCCAACGTGTGGGCACGTGAGTGGAAACACGTAGAGGCCCCGAGTATTAGTCGCCGTTAAAATAACCTCCATCGCGCATGAAAGAGTAGCACTTGTTTGCGCTGATGACAGGAGCTCGACGTTGATGTGGGTTGCGGTTGAATGCTGCTTAATTGGATTGGCGTGTATTATATATGGAGTGCAATGTGCAGAGGCGGGCGATGGGCGTTATAGGGTGCGAAGACAGCGATATGTTGCTTTCTTGTTTCTATAGCTGGCGAAGATGGGCAAATCGTTATCTGGGGGTTGGATATCTTTAATGCATCCTTAAATTAAGCCCACAAGGGCAAAAAGTGCCCTGAGAAACGCCTAACTTGGCAAAACTTTGGGCATCCCAGGACCCTAACTCAGGTCTAACGCGGTTTCGGTCCAAGTCGTTCTTAGTTATAGCCAGAGTACTTTTATTTGGCGTTTCTATGGCTCCTCTTTGGCTCACGCATATAACTGCCAAAGTGCCAGAAATAATACGAAGACGCCACGCATAAGCTTGAGAACTAGCTGTGAATCCTAAATCTGGCACTTGTTTGGCGAATCAGGGCAAAGATACCCAGACTCTGGTCAGAGAAGATTAATTTTTGATCTACCTTGGCTTCTTCCGGTTTTTTTAAAAACCCAAACTCCTAGACAAAACAAAAACAACAAATGTTTTGTCCGGACAACCATGCTAAACGGACAACCATGCTAAAGGGGAAGGTCTGGTTTGGTTATACCAGCTAGCCCCCCCCAGAGAGGCTCCAAGCGTTATGTCTCTTCGTTACAAAAAAAAACAACAAAAAAACTAGAACACCTGAGTGGTTTTGATAACTCAAACAGGAACAAAGTGGAGACCACTCCGAAAGACCCTGTATCAAAGTGTCAACTAGTTGGGTAAAAATATTAAACATGTTACGATTTTCTTAGTGAATTGTTGTGGTCAATCCCGTTTAGACCTTTTTGAGGAGTAATATGCTACCGAAAGTACCTAAAGTTGTTCACGCCGTCGTATAATTTTCTTTCGAAGCGAAAGTAAAACATTTCGGGGGGGCTCGCAGTGCGCGACGCGTTGCCACGGAACAGCACTTTTCCATTGAAAACCGCTTCGTGAAGACACGCGTAGGAGTACACACTTGTTGAATAAGGGATTTATGTTGCGGTTGTTTTCACAGCAGAAAAATAGTTTTATTGCCTGCGCAGGTTTTTGCTTAAAAATGTCGGTGACGTTCGGAAGAAACACGCGAACTGCTCGACCCTCCGCCTTCGAGGAGCAGATTGATATTCAAGAAAGTGTTTGATGCAAGAGCAGGAAAAAGTGAAACCTTCCTTAGCAACACGTAAGTTTTGCTTATGTGCCGTATTGTTGTTGTTTTTGTTTTTGTTTTTACTCTCGCAATACTTTCCCTTTTAACAAGCGAAACAGAAGTACAGCGAGAACTATACAGTCACCGAAATATATTAATATATAATACACAATGTAAGCTTTAATACTTATATATATATATATATATATATATATATATATATATATATATATTATATATTAAGCTTACATTCTGTATTATATATTTCGGTGACTGCATATTTCTCGCTGTACTTCTGTTTCGCTTGTTAAAAGCAAACGTGCAAGCTGAACGCGCGGAGTCACGCGCGTATCAGAGAACATATTAGTATCGAATAGTGCATCAATAATAGGCTCGTATTTCGTCATTACTCTTGAGGCTGTAAACGCTTTGTGAAGGAATCGAAACATACACTACATTAATCGAGTATGCGCTAGCGAGGGTAGCAATCACTTTGCTACGGAGGGATGACAATTTATTCGAGAAATGAGGGAAGGACCATCAAATTGAATTGGTTTATGCCTGTTTATGAAAAAGGAAGTCTATCTTTTATAAAAGGGCTGCATTCTATTTAAAATTTCAATGTGATTGATGCAGCAAAATAACTAATCCTATGACTTTATTTATTAGGTCGGCTCGTATCAAGATAAGGCAAGCTTGGAAAATTATCTTAGGGCATTCGGACCTCCACGGAGACCTTCAATTAAGGGTGCTCTCTGCGCGGTTCCGTGACTGCGGAGATGGGTTTAGCTGAAAAATTCAATCGTCATGCAGAATCATTTTACTCTAATGCACTCTAAAAACAGGTTCGAGTAATAAATAACAGCGACAAAATAGTATGAATAGGAAAAAGACAGTATCTTCTACTGCTGGAATATTCGACAAGACAAAATGCACAAGGAAGCAAAAAAAAAAAGAAATAATCGAAACAGAATTCACAAGTTATGCAAATTGCTAAAAGTAAACTTCAAATTCTGTTTCCTGAATAGTTGAAAGTATAACTGCGTCAATCGAACGAAAAGAAAAACCCCACTTTCACAATAAAAAAAAAGCTATTATAGCAAGCTCTTTAAAAAGTAATTTTATTTTTCAAAGTATGATTAGTTAGTGGCAATAAAATGGGAACTGGAATGTTGCGATGACAAACCAATAATTAGAAAACATTTTATGACAACCGAACAAGAAATACAGAAGAAATGCGGCTCTTCGACTAATTTTCAAATGCAATGAATGTCACACGACTCTTCTCGTTACAAAAATGACTCGTTTTTTCATAGGTTCCCGTCTGGGGAGCATGAAAATAAAAACAAAATAAAAACATATGCAATAAACGAAATAAACCTACAATAAAAAAAACTAAGGCAAGGTTTCTGGGTGGTTTTTTTTCGTCGCAGTAAAATTAATTTTTGCCACAGTTGCGAGGGGCTGCTGGCAATTTCGGTTTTGCTTTAATGGGAAAGAGAATATTATTTTTATAATTAGGCTAAAGGGTGCGTTTTGTTTAGACTCTGTGATTCTTTTTTGACTTGAGGAGATATTAATGAAGGACATTATATCTCTACTGATTCCATGGCGGCTTTGCGTTAAATTTAATATTCGTCAAGACTCTGTTGTAAATGAATACTGGTAGAAAACATGCCCAATCGTTTCACTATTAATCAATTGTAAGTTGACGGTGTTCTCACCGAAAGATTGGTCGTAATTCTTAAATAAAATATAGATTTCAATTTACATGTTTTACTTTGTTCCTCAGTAAACTCCTGCGTTATGGAAATATGTTGTATTGGAGCATAGCGGTATTTAAGGCTAGTTTTAACAAAACATGAAGCTATCCTTTCAAATTGCCCACTCAGGAGCAATTTATAGCTGCCGCTCAGCAATCTTGATAACTGCAAGTCAGATTGTAGATGTTCGGATTTTGGGGCGACTAACGTTTTCATGTTTAAGATTTATCAGTCCATTTGCTTCATTTCAGCAGCAATAAATAATCGATGTTGCTCTTTTATTTAATTGTGCTTATAGGGCTTGTAAGTTTTATTAGTGTCAAACGTTGTTTGGCTATGTGTTTGGCATTTTGTGAAGCCCAGATAAAAGCGTGGGCGCGAGGCTCGACAGATTGGTTGACCGGGAGGAAAGGAGGAATAAAATGTACAGAGCGCGACACTGTTAGCGCGAACAAGCGATCGCCGGATTTTCCAGTTTTTCTCTTTGAAACCAAGAAACGTCATCCGAATTAATATTGCTACGGAAAGAGCTTATTTAGTTCTGTAATGCAAGCAATAAAATATTGTGCTCGCTGATACTATTTAGAAGTAAAATACGGAAATACGCCGATGTCGTGTGGGCGCTAACAGTGTCGCTATGTGTAAGATGCTGATTGGTTAACGGGGTTGTCATGTTACCAGAGAGGTAAGCGTGGAGGATAAAACTCGAGAACCTGTGCGCACTGACGGAGAGGAGCTCGAGAGTATGGGAAATTCCGTAAGATCGTCACGTTTATCTGCCCAATCAGCAGTTGTATCGCTTCATTCTAGGAAAAACTAACAAGTGAAACCATAGTACGCGTTACACTATCTGATGAAGCGCGACGTAAACGTGGGCGTTTGGCTTCTGGAAACTTAGAGTATCATGAAACGTTTTTGATGATAGAAAGTTTCACGCATGCAACACAACAGCCAAGCGATTTGCCATAAATATTTTATGACATACAAATAAGTGCAATTTAATTTCACATGCAGAAACTTCATATAAGCTTATATCTTGAGGGTTTAAGCAGTGCAGCTTAATTACTATGTTATGCTGCTATAAATGTTAATATTAGTCTGGTTACTCTATTCCTCAAATTATTAGCCATACATCTACACAAACTAAAAGTACATAGAGTACACGGGCTTAATATATACGTCTAATATTTCAATATCTTTAGAGACATAACTGCTTATTGAATATTCCGTATTATTTACCGACAACACAAATTAAAACCTTGGGTAAGGGTGGTAAGCTGGGCGAGTTGGTACTGGTTGAACTTGATAAAAAAATAGCGCGAAAAAGACAAGAACTGGGACAGGAACAAAACAGAGACTAGCGCTAACTCACAATTAAAAGAAAAAGAAGCCTGAGGCACATTCCTGCTTCTTTCTTCTTTTCGATGTGTAATACATCAGAGTTGTGAGTTGGCGCTTGTCTGTCCTTTTTGTTCTGTACCTGTCGCTGCCCTCGTCTTTTTTTTTTTTTGCGATATTTTTTCATCAAGTAGAACATTGTGTTCTATGCATCGTTCATTCAGAAAGCAAGTAGAAGAACTAATCTGACCCAACGTTATTGCTCCCATGTTCTCCGTTGAAAAAATTGAGTCGTTTGGAATTTAAGAAAGTTGGAATTAACAAACTATTCAAAAGACATACACACAGATATTGTACTTGGTCCCCTTACTTCACCAGAAAAACGCACGGCTAATCAAAACCAAATTTCCAATTTGTGCAGCAGAATCGAAAAAAAAACAAACCGAAATTAAAACCCAAACAAATAGGTTATGAGAGGCATCTTCTGACGAACGCGTTCGATAACCCATCAAATGCTGCCGCCTTCTGCGAGATGCAAAACGCGCGGGCAGTGCATGCACGGAAAATCGATGAACAGAACTCCCATTTTCGCATAACACAACACATACATTCCAGAGCCTCCCCCCCCCCCCCCCCCCCGACCTACATGCCAGTGAATATCCCGTACAATAAAAAAAAGGAAACTTATCGAAGAAAGAAAACTTAAATTCCCGCTATCTCTCGAATTTCATGGTGGACAATCATCTCTCCCCACTCCTACATTGAGAGTTTTCGCCGTTTCGACGTGTGTTTTTCCTTCGCGCATTCTACAGGGTGTCACAAAAGAAAATTTACAGGGTTTTTATTTCCGCAAAAATAAACTAGGCATCGCCGAACGCTCATTCTCCGCCCAAAGGTAGCCCTAGAGGCCATAACCAGATGGCAAAGTTTCAGCCCGTTCCGATAACTTAATCAAAAGTTATAAGTGATTTTCTGGAAATTTCAGTGGGAAAATGGCGGCCGACGGAGTTTTCGAATACATGGGGCTCTATGGCAGCAGAAACCGAAAACGAGCGAAAATGGGCTCCATTTTCCCATTGAAATTTTCAGAAAATCACTTATAACTTTTTACTAAGTTATCAGATTGGGCTGAAACTTTGGCATCTGGTTGTGACCTCTAGCGCTACCTTTGGGCGGAGAATGAGCGTTCGGCGATGCCCAGTTTATTTTTGCGGAAATAAAAACCCTGTAAATTTTCTTTTGTGACACCCTGTATTTGCGTTAATACGACGAAATAGTTCCAACCGTTTTTCGCTTTTTCTTCATACATTTTATAACAAATAGTAATACCGAATGTAGAAAAACATTTGACGCTGAGGGAGACGAAACGGCTCAAATCCTGTATAATGAACTGACTATACTTCGTCTCATCCTACGATGGACTAAAGGCCAAAGCTACGGGCCGCCAGGTCCAATCACGCTACACGCTAAACTATGACATGCTTAACATTGATTAAGGATGAACGAATAATGATCCTTATCAAAATGCGCTGCATCATTTCTATAGCTTCGACACTGCAAAGAGCCAGTATGTCGTGGCTTTCTTTGCAATGTAAAATTGATGAGTCACTCAGTAACGTTCATCGAAACGAAATACCAGGCAATTTCTAAGTGGCTCGTGATTGGATCTGGTGGTTCGTAGCTTTTGCCTTTAGTCCATCGTAGGGTGAGACGAAGTATAGCATCGCTTTTTCCGTCGCAATCCTAACAAGTTTTTTTTCGTTTAGTTTGACTGCGAAAAGACGCGACAAGCATATTTACTGCCATACAAATATGTTTCCCTGGTGATTCTTTGGGCTGCTGCTTTTTGACGACACAACCAAGCGGCGACAACCCTGAAACAGCGGAATGTTTTTTTTTTTCTTCTTATGACTGTCAAGTTGCAAAGTTCTCGTAAGATTGCCTTCATAATTGTTACTTAAAGGCTATTTGCTGCGTAGTGGTGCGACACATAAACACTTCCTTCCATTGTTTCGATTTCCAATTAGCCCAGATATTCTCCATTCTACCCTAATGAGCACGTGCGGTTACGAAATATTATACACCTCTATCACCCAGAGAAGTGGCTTGTTTGCAGAAACAAGCTTTCTTACGTCTCGAACATTATATCCATGCAGCTGTAAGGTTGTGTTTGGCTTCATTCAAAGTGCCGACCGGAGGTCGCAAGACGGAAGGACATTTGTGCGCCCTGTCAGTCCAAACCTCTTCCTCGTGTGTGTTGCGCGTCCAGATTTGAAAGGAATACCACGACGCAGACCAAACACAAACCCCGGTCACATAATCTCCAAAACTAGCCAGCCAGGCAGCGGTAATAAAAATTAAAAAAAAAATCCCTGAAGCCTTCGTTGTGGTTTGTCAGGGAGATCATACTTTATTCAAAACAACTACAAGTGTGCAGACCTCCGTGAGCATAAATGTAATCACCAAGACCCTTAGTGAATGAACCAAAACGTGAAGGCGGAACATTGTTTCTGTGAGCGTATTCAGATATATATGCTCCAGCCATTTAGAAACAAAAACACAAATTGCAGCGTAGAAAACCCTCGAAGAATCAGATGACGCATCGGGCTCGAGCATTAGGCACCCGCTGACTAAGTTTCATAGGAAGGCACCAGCCAAAGTTATCAGAAGAAGAAAAAAATATATATATTTACGGGCGGGTGTCGCATTATCTCGATTTTAAAATTAATAAAACCCCTTTTTTTATTACGTCTTTTTTTTAAGGAAGGTATTTCCCGAAGGACGTGATTTATTTGCAAACTCTGCGCGCGACCGATCACTCATAGACGAGGCATGTCCTGGCAAGGATGTTCGCCAAAGAAGTGCATTCGATATTGGAGGATAATTTAGTATCGGCACCAACACTCATATACGAATATCGGCAGTGTCTGCACTCTCAGAAATCCTGAAGCGTCTGCTCTCCCGCAAGACACGTGGAAGAACCCATTGCTCCAATTTACGGAGGGTGCTCTGCGGATGGCGAGGCCACTCACACATGGTATAATATAAAATAATGGTTTATTTTGTTGTGAAACTATACCACGTTGTACTACGGCGTCTCGGACCTTCACCAGAAATTACGGTGACGCACCTTAGCCACACGTTCTGGCGAAGCGTTTTGTAGTATTCTTCTCGGAATTACGCCGGTACCAAATCAAGGTTTTACCAATTATGAAGCTTTTGAAGCCCGCGTTAAAACTTTCCGAGCGTCAGGACCACAATCACTTCATTTAGAGGAATGCCCAAAAGAAGCAAACAACTAGAGTCACAAAATAATGAATGCCGTACTAATGTTCGCAAATCGCTTTCGCACTCACACCAACCAAAGCAACGGAGCAAGTCCAGGATCCGCTCTTCAAACCAGACTCACCGAAACATGCACCACAGAAGCCCTATTATTGAAATATCAGCAATATCAAACATCACAGGGCAAGCATGCGCGGTAGGCCGTCGCGACTTTCGGAACTATTAAGGACCAAGTTCATGGTTCTGTTGTCAGCTTATACCCAAGTCGGACGGGATAATTTAGTGCCCTTCGACCAAGTGCACTTCAGCTCAACGAACGTCACTTCAAGTGTTTTGGTGCGAAACGAAATAAATTAGTGTCTTTAGGAAATGGTGACAAAGACAATGAATAAAGTACTATTGAACACCTAAAACGTTAAGGTGAACTCATAAATGTCTCAGGAATATTTAGTTTTTTTTTTAATAAAAACACTTTACAATTAAACGTTACGTTAGTGGTCAATATTTACGATAATGGGATGATTGTTATCGATCGTCACAAGCCAGGTAAAGTAGAAGATATAGAAGAAGCAAACTCACTTCAAGGGCCCTAATCTGGACACTTGGCGAAAACGTCGGCGAGAAATCCGGCGGCTATGATTGACCGGCACCAAGGTCAAATGCTGCGTTGGCCAATGACGGCCGCCAGATTTCTCGCCGACTTTCTCGCCAAGTGTCCAGATTAGGGCCCCAAGCCGGGTATCTTTCGGGAAGAAGCTGCGTGGCACACTGTAAGTACAAATGACACTAAAGGCGAAGTGCACTCTATTGAAGTGCACTACTGTAGCCCGTCTGAACGGGGTATTACACATCCGTTCCTGAAACCTTCATAGTCTGGCAATATATACCGTGTTTTGAACATTCGGTGGGCAGCAGACAACACTACCTCAAATTGATAAATATATAAATAAAACATTACGAGCCATTTCACCCAATTCGAAGCTGTATGAGTGTCACGTGACACTCTGAGGGGAGTGGCGAAGCGCGGGGCGATTAGTCACGCGATATGTTCGCACTGCTCGATTCGCTGGCGTGGTTTGTAGCGTCCATGGTGTTCTTCATCCTGAGGTGAAAAAAAATGTATGAAATATTGGTCATTCGTGAAGCGCTCTGACAGCAGCCACCGCGGCGTCGACGCCTTGGACATGGAACGGGGTCGGCTAGGAACTCGTCATCATTCCTGAACTAGATTCGCGGGGGAATCTGTAAATTGGCGATCGACGCCGACTCCATCGATCACCAACCTGGCGGCTGGAACGCGAAGGAGCGTACCCTTCTTGACTGCGGCCACGCGATAATTGAAACAGGTAGGCCAATTCCGGCTCATCCGCAAAAAAAAGTCAATTTAAACATATTTGGCATATAAATGTCTAAACATTCTTCAGGAAATACGCAACAAACTAAAGTATTAAATTTTAATATGCACTACAAACGAAATAAAAAAAAGAAAATATTATAAAAGCACATTTTTATTTTTTTTTTTCGTTTAAGCTTTATTATCTGCATGCAGGGCCGCTTCCCGCAGCATTTGTTGGTGAATTTATGAGATTCTGTTTCGTCTCCATTAATGAGGAGTTTGCGGAGAAAGGCAAAGTAATGCGATGATTTTGAAACCGTCAATAATTAAGTTACCCTATGGTTCGTGACAAGTTACAAAACCAGTAGAGGCTCCCCGACCAACACACGTTCGTAGCCTTCAACGCGGAGTGCAAGTTCGTCTGCTTCTTGAACTGGGGAAACGATGACGTCAGAACACCCAGCTCTGATTGGTTCCGATTAGAAGGCCAGTGAGTAAACATGAAAGCAGCTAGCATGAAGGTTTACCCACTTCTGAGCCAATCAGAGCTCGGTGTTCTGAAGTCAGTGCAAACCCCACGCAAGAAGCACACGATCTTCCGCTCCGTAGAGGGCTGCGACGACGAGCGTCAAAGGCAGAAAGCACGCACTGGAGGCGGCGCATCTACTGCATTGTCAACCTATCATCGTGCATAGGTTAAATTACCCGCCAACAGGTTGGTCGTGTTATTGCTACCTTCTTTCGATTTGTCTGGGAAAAACTGAGGCTAAATAACATTTCGCGTGTTGCTCCCAGGGTGTCGTTACATATTTAATCTTATCAGTTATATTTTCGAGTCAGGACTACCAACAAGTATCGGTCTACTATCAGTGAGATCACAATAGGTCATAATAGTTATTCCGAAGTCGGCAAATGAAAATGACGCAAAAACCAACATTCAAATATACCCGCACTTTTCAGTGCCGTGACGTCAGTGGTTGGCAGGCTTGCCAGACGAGCAATCAGTCTAAAAATAGAATATGGCAATCATTTGTTCTGTGCAGGTGCGGGGGTACTGGAGCGAGCTTTCAAAGAAATCATTTGACACCCTGAAACTGCTTGTGACCAGTTGGGAACAAATTCTACAGTCCAAAGAGTGAACCCATGACTTCCACTGACGTCACTTTTTCGTTGTTGCCAGTAGAGACTTTCAGTTTGAAAAACACGTTGTGGACCAAAATTGTAAATTCATTAACTTTGTGAAAAAAAAAAATATTTTAACCTAATATTTGGGATACTATTTTAGCGATGGTGTTTCGAGAGTTTAGCAAAATTTCGAGCAAATCGGGGACCATGAAGAAATCGCCGGAGTAGCCCTTTAAAGGGGCCCTGCAATGACTTTTTTACTGGTTTTTAATTTGCACCGAACCTGAGCGCACTGAACGTAGTAACTTAATGAAACTTTTCTTTTCTCAAATAGCGCTTTATTTTAAAAGTTAAAGGCAAATTAGAATTACAAAAAACAAGCAAAAAAATAACCTCCTTCATGACGTCGTAGGTCCTGGCTTGAGTGGCCGTGAACTAGAGGAAGGATAGTGGGCTCATCGAGCGTTCACGGCTGCCGCACTCCGTGTCGACAGCTCGAGAGGGCGCCACTAAAGCATGTTTTGGATAGGCTGTATGAAGCGGGCGGCCAGGGCGGCTCGCATTGCATTTGCTGCGCGATTAAAGACTAATTCGGCATAACACTTCATTGGCCACAAACGACAGCAAACACGGGGTAAAGATCAGTTCAGAACGGGAGCCACTTCGCGCTGCCATACCGCCAAATGGCCAAATCGCCAACCAAGCCCGCGCCGAAGGGCTTCAGAACGCTCGGAAGCGGTCGGATGCTCGAGCCGGTATACGATCGCAGCGCCGCCGCGTACACCCGGGATTTTTCTACGCTCGCCGTTTGTCGGGGCCTCATCCCACTAGCCCTTTCTAGTATGCGCCGTTTTTTCCGCCGCTTGGTGGCGGGTACGTCGACGGATAATTTTTTGTTTCCGTACTTTACAAACTGCATTTGTTTCTTTTCTGATCTAAAATACTGAACAAAAAACTAGTTTCATACATAATTGAAACGGTTCGCGACACTTATATTTTGTATCTCGACTAAAGAAAAGCTTTCAGCGGCTCTGACCAGTAGTAAGCCCAGGACCAAAGACGTCACATTTCGCGCGCTTTCGGCAACGTGAGTCGCCCTCGTAGGCGGAGGAGGTTTCCGCGTCGTCCGGTTAAAATAGGACGCACTGATATTTAGTTACTCCCTTCATGCCCGCTGGCTTTCCCGAACCCCAAGAGACGTGGAAACCGCAAAAAAGGCAGACGCTTAAATATGATTGCAGGGCCCCTTTAAGGGGATGCTGAACCGTAATTCGGATTTCACAAATTAGCTTGTAGAAGTGTTCAACAGGGCGCCATAAACCACGAAACATCGCTCATACAGCCATATCACGAGCGGGTGGCCCTATTTCTGGAAAATAAAGGAGCGAATGAGGGAGAATGTTGACGTCATCTTATCGCAGAAAGGTTGAGAAGGAGGCGAAATAGCCACGCTCCCTTTCCTCTCCCTGCCTTCGCGGAGTCAAAGTGAAAAGAAGAGAAAATGAGAATCGCGAGGTCACGCGTCTTTTCGGCCTTGTGCGAGCGCGCTCTTCGTTTACAAAAATACGACGATCCGTTGGAGATACCGCTTCATCAATGGCGTTTTGGGATTTTTAGCATCCCGCCTATGGATTCTGCATTGTTTTTTGAAATTCGATTTTCGAATTAAAAGTTTCGCCTGATCTTATTGAAGCATTTATTATGATGAAGGAACCTGATATCTGAAAGGTCTTCTGCTTTTTATGATTTTGTACAAGACAAGTTTGAATAACTCTGTGTGACCGGGAAAAATACCACCCATGTTTTACTAACGGCGCAATCGTAAGTCACAACTCCCCGCTGAGAATTATATCAGAGTCATCGTTTCGGGGATACTGTAATAACCCAGCTGAAACCTTGACTTCTAAATTTAAAATGGGTCGCACTCGGCCCAAGAGAGCAAGTTGTTTCAAGTAGAATTTTATTTCCAGATGGTTGCTTTTTTTACTTAGCCAATATTGACGTTCAAGGAAGCAGCAGGCTCGTAAATTGAGTGGGGAGAGCAGTTTACTTTTAATTGTGATACTTAACCGCCCCTTTAAGTAGCAGCGTTTAGATAAGTACCCAAGCAGCACAGAGTTGGCCAAGCATTGGATAATGGCTTGCAATGGTCCTTTGGCCAGTGGCCAGGCAGTGGCCAGAGATTGGCCGATGACTGGCCTTCCTCTGGCCCATGACCAATGGTCATCAGCCATCGGCTAAGCATTGGCTAATGAATGGCCACTCTTAGGCCACTGGCCACAAGACCATCCCCAGCCATTGGCCATTGTTTGGCCAAACACCGTGCTGCTTGGGTATATTATAGTTATAGCGCAATTCACAAACACTGTTCCATTCAATAATTTTCACATTGTTTCAGTCTTTCTGAACCTTTTTTTCGCGCTTTTTTAATATTTTCATATATGTTTTTGTTTTTATTTTAACTTATACAGCATCTATAAAAAATATTAAGGTCACTTATATACGAATCCTTTTTAGCCAGAGTCTAATGGGACAGAAAGCTGTATCAATTTTCACTATATCATTCAATCGACAAAATATTATAATAAAAACAATCTTTAACCCTCTGATCATATGTATGACGAGGCAGAGCACTTAGACTTCAATTTCAATCAAGGTTTTCTTAAATTAAAATAAAAGATAGAACTATAATTTTAACTACTAAGTTTTCACTGTCCCCATAGTGTTTTGAAATGGCGCTTTCCCTAAATCGCTGGTTGATGATGAAAGTTTCGTGGACATGTCATTTAAATTTGGCGGTTTTGAATTAAAGAACGCGTAGAATTGAAACAAGCAGGAATTGGTTGAATAGGAAGACGTGAGGTCGACGGAGACATTACACGTTGATAATCACCGAGAGCATTACTTCTCTACAGTAGGCACACATAAAGCCTCGTCTCTCAAGGTCCTTCGAGACAGACTAGTCGCCGGTAAGAAAGGGCTTCCCTAGGTCAGCAAGAATGTAGAATCGCATATACCTAAGCACTGCTGAACTGGAACTGGGCTATATAGCTGTTACGGACTAAGCAGGCGGGATAGTTCGGGCCCTCTGTGAAGGAGCGCAGCAGGGTTACAAACTAACAGAAAACACTGAATACAACACACCGGTGAGCCAATGATAAAAAAAAACTAAACTTCTTAGGCAACAGGGTGGGAGCTCTTAAAACACAGCCCATGGGGTTTCAAGAGGAGCCCGCACCGTGTCAACGTTTCTAAGAGAAACTGGACGCCGCAGTCATTCGCAACTCCAGGCTCTCTCGACTTCAGAAATTGCAATACCTGCGCCTCCCCCCCTTTCCCCCACTGATTTGAACACGGCCCACTGTAATTTTTGAACTGCAAGTACCGGCAGCGTGATTCAGGAATTACGCAGAAATTGTGTCCGAGTGTTCTGGTGACAAGAAAGACATTCAACATGAATACATAGAAAGGCTTCAAAACATCTCAAGGGCGAAATCAGAGCGAGATGTTCAAGGAATATAGAAATTGAAGTCCATGCCCAGATAAATATTAGAAGCTTGCGTTCATGTGAGTTTCCTGTGCAATATTACACCACTCTTATTGAGGTTCTCATCAGGACCAATCTTCCAGTGAACATTGAGGTGGAGCAGAATGAACTAAATAGATGTGGAGCCCAAGCTAGAGCCTGAGTTATCAAAAAGGAGGGAGCTGGAAATCCTTATTAAGGTGGAGCACTCGAGAACACCGTCTCTGCACAATCAACATATATGAACAAGCAACTGGGGAAACTAATCAGTTTTTAATACATGGAGATACAGCGTCGGGTTAGCACCGCTCAAGCAGATACTAGGAAGCGTGTCGAGAGTAATCTCACAATCCACACAAGGCAGTTTATCATCCGTCAACGCTGGTGTTTCAATCCAGAGAAACAGACAGCGCATGCTCTCTTTTCCACAAAATAGTGTACAATATCTGTTCTTAAACCCCTCGAGATCACATTGAATGAGAAAACAATATGATCGGATCAAGACATGAGATGAATTTGCTGTAGCAAACGAAGATAGCGATCAAATAACAGTCATAACTTAAGCGAGATTTTGCGGGTGAAGGGGAAGACATGCTTGGCAAACACCGTCACCGGTTAATGAAATCCAGGAGGGTATCAGCGTCCTTTGAGCAGGTAGGAGAGTGCTGTTTAAAGATCCCAGTTTTCCGCTACAGAGGTCCGGAGTTGGGACCTAACTGCGAAAGCTGGACTTATACCAGAAAATATAAACGGCCGAAACTAGACACTTTTCAACCAAAAAGACTCGACCAGGAAGCGTAACGTGCAAGTTGCTGACCAACGATGCACGCAATTCAAAGTGCTTGTCGGTTGTCGCTTCATCACAATTGACCAAACAATCAAAGCGGCTAGAGTGCGAAAGTGAACGGGAGCTTATGACAGATAAGGACCTGGAAGCTGCTGTCGTCTTTTTAAGATTCTAGAACACAAGTGAAACACATCTCACGAATTTCTATAATCTTAAAACCGTCCATTTGGAATTGCTGAAGAATCGATATTTTCATCATTCATCCAAGCGAAGTTTGTTCCTTGTAGTTGATCTGATGTGGAGATTTTTACCGGCAAAAAACGGAGTTTATCTTCCAACGTGGGCTTGCTGAATATTTTAATTACCTCGGAGTAAACTTTGCTGGGCCGCACAAGTAGAGTCAGTGACATGAAAAGCAAGATGAGATGTTATTGGTGCCGTTGGCGGATGTCCATCTGCGATTCTTTGGCGCCTACCGAAGAACGCGGAATTCGACGTGCGTGCGAACGATGGCCCCGCTACAGTGCCTGGCACGCGGCTCTGACGGATGTGTTTACTGCATAAAATAAAGCTGCCACTCATTTTCCGCCTGATGACGTCACATAAGTGTGACGTTGTAGCCTGGCGCGATCCTGGTGATGTCACAGCTGCAGTGGTGGATGTGGCAGAAGCCTGTCCTGCTGCAGATCGACCTCCAGCGTCACAATCCACGGAAGCGTCGGCGGCCAGGAGTTGGCCCGCTGTCACGACAGCGACACTCGTGTTTGCTCCTGCTTTTTGTAGGAACTTCTACTGCACACCAGGATCGCTATATCCCACAGCATAATCACTCCGGCTTTTATGACGTCATTTGTTGCCGCTTCGAGGCCACTTTGGGTGCATGGGCGGAATAGGATGCGGAACACACCAGACGGAGACGAGTTCCTGACACCGTAGCCACGCTTCGCCCAACCACGTACACAGATAGAGCGCACACGGAGTCCACCACGTGGTTGGAGCGGAGCCGATCCGAGAGGTCTTGCGCACGGGTGAGGACCGGGAGGCACCGCTGCAGTAAAAGGCAAAGAGGCGATCGAATGGCAGCTGCGATCGCACGTGGGTCCCCACCTCGACGTGGCTGTATGGCACCGGGACCTCATGATCCCCGAGGAGCCCGAAGCCTGGACAGCGGACAACAAGAACCACTCGAAGCTAAATAACGGGCGCTACTGGCGTGATGGGGAATGCGGGAGGCACCTGGAGAGAGAGAGGGGGGCCACAAGAGGGAAGAGAACACGCCGAGGAGGAGGATCGTCGCATTCTAGCGCCATCTTTCGGCGGCTGATGGCAGCGCTTTTATGAAGAGCACGGGAATTAAATATGAAAATAGGGTAATAGCAGATCAACCTTGCATTGTAAACACTGCCGTACTGCTCCTCTATGCGAATAGAAATAGAAATGTAGCAGGAGAGGAGGGCGTGCACCAGAGAGCCGAGCTCTGACTGGAATGATTGGTTGGTAGTCGCAAAGCTAACTTTTGTCTCTACGAGGGCTGGGCAGACATACTCGAAAAAGTATTCGGGAATACAAATACTGAGATACGTTTGTCTTTTATGCAAGGGGATATCCCTGAGATAGTTCTGCAAAACCGGCGAAAAAGTATTCAAGAAACAGATACAGATACTTATAGAAATACATTTGTTCCCGAACGGTGCTATGTGGGGAGGGTGTAGTTCGTGGCAAATAAGAATGGTAATTTTTGCTTGTGCTCCTTTTTTGTGTCGTTTTATGCTGTTCCCCTCACCTCGAACTCTTTATTTATCATTAGTGCCGCTAAGAAAAAAACATCTCACCCCCGTTGAACCACATGGTTACAGAACGGAAAAGACTGCGTGCCATGCTTGACAAAAGGCGTCTGCCCGAAATGAACCCTGTTTTGCTCTTAGGGCGCATCTCAAACTGTGGTATTATAAGCTTCTGAGTCACCCATTCTGTAGGAAGATTGGACAACAGGACCGTACTTTTTCTTCACTCAACTCCATTAGAAAGTTATCTCTGCTAAATTGGAAACAGCGGAGGGCTTTGTGAGAGGAGCTGATTTAGTCATTCTTGCCCGTTAATGTTTTTTTTTAAACCGCTGTATTTTTTCTAATGTCGGTGACTGAGATGGAGGATGTTATAGGGCGGGTTTATATTATAAACTACGAAGCAACGTGCACCAAACCGATGTTTTTACCTTTTAAATTTATCTTAAAAAGTACATAAAAGTTAACTGGATACCGAAGTTTGGCAAAGTATCGCGATACAACCGATACATATTAAATGTATTTCACTACTGAGATACAAGTACATTTGTCGAATGCACCTCGATACAAAGATACAGATACTCGAAGGTATCTCTAAAATACGATCGCAATACACCTGTATCGCGTTACTGCCCAGCCCAGGGCTCTCATGCTTACTTTCCGAACGCGTTCGAACGGCGATCACGGGCGTCTAGGTTCTAGAAACGCGGGCGTCTAGGTTCGAAGAGCGAGTGGAACGAAAGGCAGCTATAGCACTGCGTCTTCACACTAATTATTCCAGTCTGAGTTCGGCTCTCTGGCGTCACCACAGCCTCTCATATCCTCCTCTCCCCCAGTTTAGACCCGTTTAGAACGCCCGACCTCCAGCTTGAACTCTTTATACTTTCGCCTTGATTTGGCTACGCCCAAACGCTCGGGGTACACGAGGCGGAGAACCGTTGTCAAAGCTAGGAAGCTCGCACTGAAGGCGGGAAAACTGAAGCTCCTTTCTGTCGTTCTCACCTTGTTGGTGGCTGTTGCGCAGGAAGTAGAACTATAGGGGGCACTTTATCGAGCCTGTTATTCCCTCAGACCGGTGTTTACTAACACAACATAAAAGAGGAATTAAACCTCGCCTAGCACGGTCTGGGCACGAGCGCTTCGCTCTGACCAGTGATTTCGTCGCACGAGGAGCAGCCTTCGAATCGTCATCTTTGATTTCTTTGTTCAAAAACAAACGAAAAAAATTTGATTTGTTGTTCGTATAGCTGAAGCGTAACGCTGGAGGCGTGACTGTTCGATCTCCTTCCTAATAGCGAGTATTCACTTGTGGCCATAACTGTGTGCGCGACTGCTGAGCGCGTGCTGACACCGAACTTCCGCCGTTCTTTTGCAACGTGCATTCTACACCACCAAGATTGCCGGTCTTAGCAGCCTACTAATGTGAGCTTGTTTCCAGCATGCGCTCTGAACGGCGCACTCAAATATGGCGTCATGTGAATACTTATTCATGCTTTGTGCATAAACTGTCGCTTTCTTTTCAACATTTTTTTTGTTTTTACGGACAGGATAAGAACTGATGAAAAGTTAGGATCCCGTTTCTTGTATATGAAACGCACTTTAATTTTATGTCTTATGCATAACCTTTTTTTACATGTGATATCACGTAACGAGCCCCGTGCATCAAATTATAGCTCTACAACTATTGAGGTTGCTGCGTTAGCCAATAAAATGCCAAAAAAAAAAAAATGAACCCCGAAAAAAGAAGCACAAACATATAATGTCATGCCATGCATTTCTAAACCTGTCTGTGAAGGTATCAAAAATATTGTTCTAAAGCACACAGCTCTCAATATAGTGAGTGTTATTTGATTTTCTTCATTAATAAGTTGCAGTAATCATAATTGTTTTGACATAATTTCTGCCACTGATACCTGCGCAAACATTTGGTTAATCGCATACACATGCATCCAATTTAACCAAAACTTTACAGCGGTATAAAAAAAAGCGCCTCTATTCGTTTTGAGGAAGTTTATTGAAAGTGATAGCAGAAACTACTACCATCGTGAAAACGTGCCAAACGTTTGAGACAAAATCGAACCGAGGTTCTTCTCACATAGGAAGATAAAATGCGCATTGTCGAGCGCTTAGTCTCAGACCAAATGTAGCGCTATGGCTTAGCATTTGAGGCCAAAGTTTCGTAATTAAATGCTTCTGATTTAAGGTCTATAAGCAATTTTCGGAAAGGTTCTTTAAAAATACTGGCGGCTAAGGACGCTGCGAATCTGCGAAGTTAAATGGGCTATGTTACCCCAAAGGGCCTTATTTTTTTATTAAACATTTTCAAAATTCTTTTGTAACTTCTGAATCAGAAAACGTTAAGTTCTGAAACTTTGGCACCTCGACCCGGCCGCTAGAGATACGTTTGGCGTGAACACAATGTTCAGTGATCTGTAATTTATCTTCTTAATAAAAAAAGCTCAGTTGAGGTGTTTTTTTTTTTCTAAAAGACACGGTATTTCTAAACTTTTCATTACGTCCGTTCTTGTCTGCTCGTGTGTTTCGAAATCTCGGAGGCTTGAAACGAGCGCGTTCATGCCCTTTCATCGAAAACGGATTAGCTGCAACGGTGCAAAAAAACTGTTACGTTATCCTGAATTGTCGTTTCTCTGGTCACAGTACCCTACTTTTATTCAATGTGTGTTTCCTCATGGTCTCGTAGCAGACGAGAGTCAAGGCAGCAAGCGGGAGCAATCATTAACGACTAGATGAGGCGGAACCTATTACCGTAGGTGGCCGCCCGGCTTTTACTGCGAAAGTGCTCTCTGAACGGTTGTGAGGCCGGAAACGGCGGACAGTTACTAACGACCAGTCGTGCAAACTTTTTCACTTAACTTATTTTTTTCTTTTTTTGCGGAACTTCCTAGTTTAAGACTTATGTTTTTTTGTTGTTTTTTCACTTTTTTTTGCAAACTGTGCTGTTGTTTTATCTGGTTGTTTTGCGCTGCCGTGTAGTAATAAGCGCTTAAGTTGCGTTTGCTGCTATTACGATATCATTTGCCTGTTTAGAAGCTCGTCGAAATATTTCGAGATGAAATATATAAACCAATAACGACAATCGAGAGAAATCAAATAGCTAAACAAGAATTTCCAGTCGACGTTTTAATAGTCTTAATATTTTTGACGGCGAAATGCAATCATTGGGGGACACGCTTTGAACTTAAAATATTTAAGAACATTATGTAGTCAAAGTATCGTTTTGTGGGTCATTAAATCGCTGCCATTTATTTCAACTTGGCGTTCCTCAAAATGTGTTTTTTTCGCTTCCGCCAAACTCTAACGAAACTTAAACATACGCATCGAGCAGATAAATCATGCATTTTTCAGTCATGGTTATCATCTCCACCAAAAGCTTCTTTGAAGTACACTTGAGAAAATCAAGATTACGACACCTACCAACAAAGGGTCTAATTAAAAGATTGCATTCTAGACACCGCACGCTAAAATGTTAGGCTCATGAAAATTCATAAGTGTCCCTTCATCCACCAAATCCGTCTTCACACCTTCTCTCTGATTAGAGGCGTGGCTAAAAAAGATGACTCGAGCGCGTGGTATACATTCCTGAGATACACTTTTGTTGAGCTTTCCCATTTAGAACACAACGCCGCATCCATAGACTTTTCTCATTCTTGCAATAAAAAAATATCCTCTTTTTTTTACTCGAAGCATGCCCATTAAGCATTCAGATTCTTCAAAGGAAGGAGACACAAGAGGCTTTCGCGCGTGAGTTACTACACAAGCTAGAGTTTACTTATATACCCTTTTTAATGACAGGGTGGCCGCAGTTAAGAAGGGTGTTTTCTTTCACGTTTTTTTCCTAGAGGGGTGATAAATGAAGACGGCGTCGTTTGTCGATTCCTCACCCTAGAGCAAAGCCTGGTAGCGTAGAGTGGGCGTGCTCTGAGCCGCCCCCATGTGGTGTCTGACAGGTTGATAGCATTGCGATCGCTCTATGAGTGCTTCCCAAATCGCGCATAATCAGCAGATGCAGAAGAGTTTGACATTCCATTGATGAGCGTTCGGATCAGTAAGGATTATGGCCTAACACCCTCCGAAGTAGGAAGAGATCATCTCGCTGAAATTCGCTTGCGAGGAGGAGGCGGAGGGACGGAGGTAGATACGGCGCTTATGTTTGCTCTCTTACGGTAAAGATAGCAGACGATCACGGTCGGACGCCCGCGAACCGATCGTTGTGCCGTGTACGGGACTACCACGGAAAAAAAAATTAATTAATAAAGGAAAACCTGTAACTTACTGCTGTGCATTTATTAAAACTATCACCCATATTTAAAGGGCTCGTTTTATAGAATATATATGATTTAGCACTAGAACACAAATTTTTAATTCATGCAAAATTTTTAGGCTAAAAAGTATCCAGATCCTTGATCCAGAAGGCTGCTGCTCACTCTGTTGACACTACAGATAACCCTCAGTCATAAAGCAGCTGTAAAAACGGGTGATAAGAGCTCGAAATGCACAACCCAACGTTCGTATAAAAAAAAAACAAAAAACAAAAAAACTTCTATTATATAAAAAACTTAAAATATAAAAAACTTAAAATATAAAAAAACTTAAAATATGAAAAAAACTTGAAATATGAAAAAAACTTAAAATAGAAAAAAACTTAAAATAGAAAAAAACTTAATATAAAAGCTTAATATAAAAAACTTAATATAAAAAGACTTAAAAAAACTTGAAATATAAAAAAACTTGAAATATAAAAAAACTTGAAATATAAAAAAAACTTGAAATATAAAAAAAACTTCAAATATAAAAAAAGCTTGAAATATAAAAAAAAACTTGAAATATAAAAAAAACTTAAAATATAAAAGAACTTAAAAAATAAAAACAAAAATATGAAAAAAAAGTGGATGGGCGAGCCGGATTCGAACTCTCTACCACTGCACCCCACAAGCTCACGAGCTCACGAAATGGACGCTCTAACCCACTGCGCCACTCAGCAGACGCTTTTCGCTGCTGCTAAATATTAATTTATGTCTATCAAAAATGTCTTATTGCGTTTCGATCTGTATTTTCTTTTTTATTTGCTGATTCCAACTTTATGCACTTGCTGTCACATATGGCGCTCCTGCTAGGTAGTACCACGAGTTATTTTATTCATGTTTGAAGCCACGGCACGCTCTCTCCGCCAGCGAAATAGCCGTTTTGCTAACCAAGCGAGACCGTCCATGTCGGCCATTGGTCGTGCCGGTCGTGCCTTACGGTTCGAGTAGCGCATTACGGTAAGATCGCGGAACACAAGCGCATGCGCACTTCGTACCGGAGGGCCCATCGTACCGTATCGGATGTGCAAAAACGGTTCCCTAAAACTCTCTAATAACGACCAGTCGTGCAAACGTTTTCACTTAACTTATTTTTTTTCTTTTTTGCGGAACTTCCTAGTTTAAGACTTATGTTTTTTTTTTTTGCACTTATTTTTGCAAACTGTGTTGTTGTTTTATCTGGTTGTTTTGCGCTGCCGTGTAGTAATAAGCGCTTAAGTTGCGTTTGCTGTTATTACGATATCATTTGCGTGTTTAGAAGCTCGTCGAAATATTTCGAGATGAAATATATAAACCAATAACGACAATCGAGAGAAATCAAATAGCTAAACAAGAATTTCCAGTCGACGTTTTAATAGTCTTAATATTTTTGACGGCGAAATCCAATCATTGGGGGACACGCTTTGAACTTAAAATATTTAAGAACATTATGTAGTCAAAGTATCGTTTTGTGGGTCATTAAATCGCTGCCATTTATTTCAACTTGGCGTTCCTCAAAATGTGTTTCTTTCGCTTCCGCCAAACTCTAACGAAACTTAAACATACGCATCGAGCAGATAAATCATGCATTTTTCAGTCATGGTTATCGTCTCCACCAAAAGCTTCTTTGAAGTGCACTTGAGAAAATCAAGATTACGACACCTACCAACAAAGGGTCTAATTAAAAGATTGCATTCTAGACACCGCACGCTAAAATGTTAGGCTCATAAAAATTCATAAGTGTCCCTTCATCCACCAAATCCGTCTTCACACCTTCTCTCTGATTAGAGGCGTGGCTAAAAAAGATGACTCGAGCGCGTGGTATACATTCCTGAGATACACTTTTGTCGAGCTTTCCCATTTATAACACAACGCCGCATCCATAGACTTTTCTCATTCTTGGAATAAAAAAATATCCTCTTTTTTTTACTCGAAGCATGCCCATTAAGCATTCAGATTCTTCAAAGGAAGGAGACACAAGAGGCTTTTGCGCGTGAGTTACTACACAAGCTAGAGTTTACTTATCTACCTTTTTTAATGACAGGGTGGCCGCAGTTAAGAAGGGTGTTTTCTTTCACGTTTTTTTCCTAGAGGGGTGATAAATGAAGACGGCGTCGTTTGTCGATTCATCACCCTAGAGCAAAGCCTGGTAGCGTAGTGTGGGCGTGCTCTGAGCCGCCCCCATGTGGTGTCTGACAGGTTGATAGCATTGCGACCGCTCTATGAGTGCTTCCCAAATCGCGCATAATCAGCAGATGCAGAAGAGTTTGACATTCCATTGATGAGCGTTCGGATCAGTAACCCTCTCGAGGCTTTGTCTTCTTGGTGAGAATGTAGTGTCGGTGAACAGTGCATGCGTAACACTTTGCAGTGTTTCGAGCAGCCGAATTTCAAACTAAGGCAGCTGTTGTGAATATTTTGGTGATCCGAGTTTGCAGATTGAAACGCGGACTGACTCTGTAGCTTTGGTAAGTACTTGTGTGGACGCGATTCAACAACATCAATGCGTAGATTTTGTTTTGTGTTAGATCAGTTTATACCACACTCGTTCTTCTGTCATTTTTGTTTTTATGTTTTTGTGCACTTTACGAAATGTCTAATTGTGTACTAATCACGCCACAATATTGGCACCGCTGGGTTCTATAGCTCAAGTTGCAGCAAACCATAGTCAAGTACCGGTGGGCGCCCAAGACTGTGACTACAAACGAGAGTTGGGATAAGGCGCATGGTTGTATTTGCAATCAGAGTCTCACCCTCTCGGGTACAATTTGAACCATAACCTGATTAAGAAATACAGCAACATATCCTATTTTTTGTTTCTGTTTGATGAATCTCGCATGTCCTAGCAAGAGTATATATGCGCATATGTCCTTCTTTTCCTCTTCATGAAACCTCCTTGGCCACGGGCGATCGATTGCGCAAGGCTATTACAGCGATCGAGTTCGTACAAAATCACATTCCTTCTTATGTTTGAAAGATATACATGATGGGAAAACCCATAGAGCTTGTCTTAATCTCAATATCAAGAGTTTATGGCACTTACCTGTGAGATATATTTTTCTTGTGGCGTTTGCAGTTGGTACATTCTGAACACTGACAGCCTGTACGGGATGCTGGCGCCCGGTCTGTCATCGGATTTCGTCTCTGGTTTTTTTACACTCAGTGCGAGTTCATTCACAAATAACTGATTCCAACCCTTCTCAGGATGTTCACTAATGCTGTATTCTGCCTTAAGGACTTGGATTTGCGACTGCGGCTACTGTTGACTCTTTAAACCATAGTTATATCTATGCAGTTGTGTTTACGTATGATAAAAATTGATATCCAATCGGAGGAAAGGCTGGTGCTCCACTATTATTTTCCCAACATATTCTGAACATAAACATTTGACGGCACTGTGTCTGGGTTCAAGATTGCTCCGCGACGCCTGTTTTTTTTAATATTTGTTTTCTAAACATAAAAACGCAGATCAGTGAACTGACAGGACGTATGCGGATAGCAAGTCGTCTGCGTCTTGAGCAGAAGTTGTGGTGACGTCTGAAGAACGCCAAGCTCTGATTGCCTTTAATTGAAAAAATAGTAGGTAGACTTTAATGCTAGGTGCCTTGAGGTCTACCCCCTACTTTTGTCAATCATCCAATAAGACCTCGGCGTTCTGATATCTTCGCAACCCCTGTGCAAGAAGCAGACGAACTTGCGCTCGCATAGATTGCCTTCCGTCTTGTGACATCTAGTCAGTTTTTCGATTAGATGGGCTCAGACACCCCATTAGGCTGCACGTAGTCATGGTTTGTGTCATACAAATGCTGGTTAACGCCATCAGGCGACTTCTTTGAGCAGTCGAATATTTATATATTCTTAAACCATTTGTAGTAAATGCGTTTTACGTGTCGTGCAACAACCGACCTTAATGTCGTAAATTAGCGGTCAGGAAGCCATGCTACTCCAACTTCCAAACGTTACACTCATAAAGGGATGTGCATTAAAATAGGTCATAGCTTTATAACTGCGGAGTGACGAATACCAAGGCTACAAATTACCATCGCTTTGACTCTATTTCCGGCGTCCTTTCACGCCATACCAAGCATTCATGTTAGGGTGGCGTCCGATCAAGCGATGGGAGTGAGGCCGCTGTATATATTTCGCGAGCAAAATTCTCGCTTCAGCGTTAAACTTTTTTTCTTTCTTCGGTGATATGTTCTTCGCTGGAACCCAACGAAAGAGGCTTGGTGACAAATGATTGGTCCGACTAACATCAAAGGCTTGCGTCGGAGAAGGGGGGGGGGGGAAGGTCATGATGAAGCGATGAGAAATTTTAATGCTGAGCACAGGGAGAAGGAATGCTGCCCAAAAAAAATTGTGAAACGAAGAGAAAATAATATTTTATAGTAAAGCGATTTTTTTTATTTTTTTTACTCTGCTGCGTTTACAGTTTTTGGTCAGAAGATGTGTGGCATGTGAGTGCGATGTACGTAGAATTGCATGCGTGAATCGGCATTGCAATCTGCATTTTTGTGATACAGCTAGGCTTCGCAGAATGCGGGAGTGTTTTGTCGGTTATCGAACGCGCGCATCAGAGCGCGCGCAAAAGTCGTGTATGCGTCCACGTTTTAGATTAAATTTGATTTTTATGTTTTATTTGTATGCCAATGTTGACGAATCGAAAAGTTTTCTTTTCATTTATTTATGCGTTTTCTTGGTCAGTGATTGTTTTGTACGTGTCTCAGTACGGTTTGTTTCTTGTTTATTGGGTAGACTTCAATTGTATGGAAGCGAAGAATGCATAACGAAACCCCTGTACTTTTTGCAAAAATATATATTTTTTTTTATGAAGGAGGGATGTAAAATGAAGTTGGAACAGCATAGGGCTAGTGGTTTTCTTTTTGAATTAGTACTATATAAAAATGATGTCATCACGTATGGAGTCGTTAATAAATAGATAACATTGAGAGATAACATATACAAAATATTGGTATGGAAAAACAAACGGGAGGGTCGACCACATAGTCACTAGATGCCTTTATTTCAATTATAAGTAGGGCTAAACATTTTTGGAATAAAATTGCCTAATTAAACATATTTAGGTCGTCATGACGCAGGAGGAGGCATTGGCCGAACAATTATATACATAATTGAATATCAGTTTGAATTATAAATCAGACAATTGAGTGAAAACATAGTTAAAATTTAAGACAAGAAATTGTCTGATACTGCTCATGAAATCATAGAACTGGATGTATAAAAATGAAAGCGAAGAAGTTTATCCCTCAATAATCACGATTACTACATTCCGATCTCAATATGCGACACTTTCAAACAATTGAAGTAACGTAGATGCGATGGGTCTCGGACGTATTGCCCACTACAGTGGGCTGCTCTAAAGGTCATTAGTTATGTCGCAGAAATAATAAATACGTTGTATATTTAAAATACAGTAGGTTGTAAGATCTTACGTACAAAGACGCTATTTTTATAGACAACAAATGTTTGTACTCTGAACTTCACAATGAAACGAAGTATAATATTTCCGAAACAAACCAAAAAGCTACCCTTTTGTTGAAACCATTGGTCTTAAGTTCCAGTGCAAATAGCTTCGACGTTCAGCACATCCTTAACGAAAGAAGTAGGTATATTTTACTAAATTATTTTTCCCATTATAGCAGAGTCTTAATAATGGTTACAAAATAGCACAAAGGCCTGGGATTAGAGCAGCGAATGTAATGTCCTTTATAAAACTTCACGCAGTGCACAAAAAAATATCTTGAGCAAAAAAAAAACACGTTGTTTTAGTAAAGAAACTAGTTATCTTTACCAGTCTAAAAAAAGAATAATAAAAAAAAATTGCAGTAGCCCTTTGCAATCTGAGTCCAAAATTAATTTTATAGCAAAGAAAGAGCGACCCTAAACATGGTCTTGGCTATTTTCCTAAAGGGTTTCTTTATTCATTTATTTTATTCATACCTGTTTCTCTTACGTTTTTTCTTCTCAATCAAACATCGTGTCATATTTGTAACGAAGAGATTCGTGGGACATTCATTGCATTTGCAAATGAGACCGGCAGCCATGTTTAGTGTGTTTTCTTATTTCTTCAAGTGCAGTTGTTTTAATTTAAGTTGTGTTTTGGCACTACTTTAACTTTGGCTTTATGACGTACTTTTTTTATCTGTTTCGCAGCTAGATATTCACACATTGTTTAAATACAAAAACTGCAAATCTTCTTTGAAGACGCTTGTTATCATAGAAGCGTTGTTCTGTTTTAACACGAAAGAGCGATTTATTGTGTATCTAGTTCAGATTTTGTCATTTTTACTTTAATCAAGATATGGCGAGTAGTGGTTAAAGCTTTTTTATAAAAATATAGTTGATATTTATGAGTAGCATATGGGGTCAAACAGTTAGCATCAAGGTGGCTTTAAAAACAAGAAAAAAAAGTCATAGGAATGTCTTGCAGACACAACAAAACCTGAGACACAGGGATGAGGAAAAAGAAAGACAAGAAAAGGAACGACAGAGACAACGTTTCGAACACAACTGAAGGGTTTCTTCTAAAACCACACCCTTTTATAAGGGTACACCCCAGATGTTGCATGTGTCGTCCTCTTTTTTTTCTTTTCCGGTGTCTCAGGTTTTGTTATGTCTGCGATTCACAAGCTTGCGTGAGCTTTTAGTCTTTCTCAGGAATGGCTTCTTTGATCTCCAAGACAAGCGGCGTCTTTAGACATCTACAACTCTGTCGAGTCATTCGATCTGTCAGTTTGTATTAGACACTCGTAAGCCAACCTCCGTCTGCCAGATTTGAAAAAAATATAGTAAAAAAAAAAAAAAACTCTCGAAACATGATTACCTTTTATGCTTGACAACATATAATACATTTTAAAATTATTTTAGCAAACAGGCTACTCAAAAAAATTATAATTGTTGTGTTATTTATATCTTAAACCCCGACGCATCTGTACACGGTTTTTCTCACCACACCTCACTCGAGTTTGCAGAACGTTCGTACATACTACTCTTTTTGGTCACGAAACAATACAGCGTCGAATATGTATCTGTAGCTGCTACTTCAACAAGGTCAATTCTACCTCGTATGTTGATTTTGGAAAAGCCACAGAAGCGTCCATCACGCGGACAACGATTCACGATACTCTCACCAGGTGATTCAAACAAGAAAGGGACACAACTTCATTTGCAACTTCTTACTTCCATGTTCTACGTGTGAATGTCTGCAAACATCAAGCTCCTGTCATCAAAATAAATGACCACCTTTCCAAGTGCGATGTATGTTTTTTCCCTCCTGTCCACTCGGAACTATACGCGTGCTAATCTCGTGCGTGCCCACAATTCGAATGAATTCTTCAGGTCGTCCTGGCTCGGTATCGAGGACGGACTCGAAGCATGCTGCATCAGCGAAGGAGGTCCATTTGCATAAGCGCTACGTGCATCGAGACACCCGGACTCACTGGGAATATTAGCTAATGACACCGAAATTGGAGAGCTGCGATTTAGCGGGCGAGTTGCGAGGCTGATAGCGGTCGTGGATTTGGGAAACGAGTGTATGATCCATTGAAACTTGGTCTCGCTTCGGAACGTTACGAAGAATTACAAACCCTCATTTTTACATTGATAAACGTTACAGCGCACCACAAGAGAAACACTCACACAGACACACTAAACAAACATATATTCACTCTTCGCTGAGTCAGTGTATATTTTTTAGTGTGTCTGCGTGAGTGTTTCTGCTGTGGTGCACTTTAACGTTAATCAACATGAACTACCAACTCGCCCAGTCAGCAGTCTTATCACCTCGTTTTTAATTTCGTTTAACAGCCTATTTATACAATAAATACATTGTTGTTGGTTGACTTACCAAAATGTTTTTGCGCGGTATTAATCGCAATAAAATATCAGATTTTTTTAACTGTTTGTGGAGGAGGTCTAGGCACAGCTATCCCTATTAGTATTAACATATTGTTTGTTGTCTACATTTGACCTGTATTTCAGAACACGTTTTAAATATCCCACTTCTCTAATTTAATCTCAAAACTTCTTAGGCAATATCGTACGCGTGAGCTTATTTTTGTATAACTAGTTAATTGTTAACCAGCATATACTATATGTGTCTAGCTTCTGTAAAGTAATGACTCTAAATCTCGAGGAGCATGAATGGCAATGAAGGTATACAAGAATTGAGTTTCTTTAATCGGTAGAACGGCTCATACATAAAAGAACACCGAGTTATTAATACGCGCTATTTTGTACATATTTCAGTTGCAGAATGTGTGCTAGTTACAGAAAAAGTATTGAAAGATAAGAATGATGTTTATAAAAAAATAAGACGAAACTGAAAAAATAGGAGTAACATATATTTTAGGTGGACATTTCATGCCTCATTAAGGTAAACAGAATACGTTTTTCTGTCGTAAAACGTTTCAAGAGTAAGCCTGTCAACATAATATATATAAAGCACATTGCCTGAAATAACGCACCCAACCTTTATATAAAACAATTGTATATTTCACCCTAAGTCAAAAACTTTGTACTATGATTGTATGTGTGTTTTTGTAATCTGTACCCACTCCTCTCTTGGCCTGTCGATTTCTGGATGTACGAAATACATTTTATAAATCTAGAGTGTTCAATTTAAAATCAAAATAAAATAAGCAACAAGCTATTTTTTGTTAATCATCATTATCTTATCTCACAGCAATATTTACCTGATATTGATACTATTCTAAATAGAGGGCTGCAAGCATCGAAGCAAACCGTCATATACTTACATGATGCATCGTCTAAGAGAATGTCTATTATAAGATATACAGAAACAAAACTGCATTCAAACATGAGCAAACACTAGGCTCCACTAAGTCATGAAATTTCTAGACATCGTTGATTCGGATGGGTAAGAAAACCAGTCTTCCAGACAGCGGCGGCCGCACGTCGTCTGCACATCTCCTCGTGATTGCTAATCAAACAAGACGAAACCTGGAGCGAATCATTATAAGACGTCAGCATCATATACAAGACGGAATCAATGTTCACAGATTAAAGGGTGGACACCGGAGGACCCCTGGGCGGTATCGCGACGGCGTTTTTCTGTGCTGGAACCAGCGTGCCGACTGGCGACGTTGGTTGACTGGCTCCACGCATTAGCCAGATTGGAACCGCAACGGGCTTGGGGTTCCGGCGATGGAAAGGGGACAGTTTACGTTGTTCGTATACGTGACACTTTCCTCGAGTACAATGTCTTGTCAAGAATGTTCGTGTACAAAGCAGGTCTTCGACGAGGATGGGATGTTCGTATATTTTGTTGTTTTCTGCACAAATAAGGCAGGATGTATATAATCTCACGAGGCTATATGTATTCGGAGATATTTTTCCATCAACTTAAGTGGGAAAAGAAGGCAAACCACGAACGACATTGGTGTGTTTGTGGCTCTCTTTTTTGTACCCGCTCTCCGCGTGGTTTAAATGCCTAAACTCCATCACTCGCGACCAACCCCCCTCTACTTAACTGTTTATAATCTCATAGCCTTAAGAGATAGGGATGGTTGGCACCGAGTTTTATTATGAGCTTTAAAGTGAAGCGACGCTGAAAAGAAAAGTTATACCAGCTTTGAATCTTTGAATTCGTATCTGCTCTACGGAGCTTGTCAATGACACACGTCGGGCGAGCTGTCGTAGAATATAATCTGCTCACCAGCAACATATCTATATATCGCCACATTTTCTGCTTTCTGCAGTGTTCTCAAGCGCTATTCGTACATGAACGAATTTGTGTATTTAAAGCAATAAACAAAGTGTATTGAAACTATTCACAGAAGTGTATTTGAGCAGAGCATATTAAGTATTTAAGTGGCACATACGTCTCCTATTTCAAAGTAAATCGATTTCCGGCATTGTGTGCCACCCCTAGAACTTTTCGAATCTGAAAGAAAGAACACGAAGATGTTTGTTAACAGTGTCAGAGTGCCTATGTAATTTTGAACTCGGGTTTAGCTTTACTCGCTATTTGTTTTTTTTGTTTGATTGAGACCGTATAATATTGAATAAATTGCCAGCTCTATAGGGGCTGTTAATTAGGATCTATTGCAACTACAAAAAAGCACAAGCGGCAAACGTGTTTTTTTCTTTTATAATCTTGGTGCAGAATACTATGAAGACACACCTTTTTCCGCTGCACGCAAATTAACCATTAACTAAATCTCAACTTATGCGATTATAAACGAAACAAATATCAGTTTTATTTTTCTTCGTCTCACACGAACGCGACCGCGTCATGCGGTTCGAGATTTGTTTGATCAGAAACATTATTCTTATAAATCCTGCGTGCCATAATGCATTCCACTAATCCCATTTTGTGTACTACCATTCACGCCTACTAAGATCTGGAACGCGTCTCGAGGGTACAAAGCAGTAATAGGCACTTAATGAAATGTTTTTGTGGAGTTCAACACTTACTTTTAAACATTTTTTAAGGGAAAAACGTGCCTGTCTATCCTGGAGCCGAGAGCTGATGCGGGTTGTTATCTATATTATATTTGTGAAAACACCACCCAAAGGCGCTCGGCAGGAAACACTACTTCTCATTTTTTTATGTGAAACGTGAATGTACAAAAAGATTTTTTTAATTAAAATTTTTTGGGACAGCATTACTAATGTGCGTGAGTGTTTGTGTGCGTGCGTGTCTGTGTGCGTGTATGCGTGTGTTCCTGCGCGCGCGTGCGCGCGCGTGTGTGTGAGTATGTGCGTGTGTGTGTTTTCTATCATAAAGAAATTAATTATACATTAGCGGCGATAATTTTGTTTCTAATATTTAGAATTATTTATCTCGATCGTGTTTATTTGGTGAATAAAGCTTTCCGGCTAGAGTTGTCATTTAAACTTCCAAGTATAAAAGCTGCAATTCAACAAATTACGACATCGTCACCCACGCCTTAATAAAAATAGCGCACGAGCATTTTTTTTTCAAATTTAATGGCCTGCCATCCAGAACCTTCGCAAGACAAGCCCACCTCCAGACGATTGTACCGCATTTCATAAAGTTGGCGTCGTAAATGTGACGTCACAAAGCGGGCTCAGAGGCCTCAAGTTTCTCGAAGCTGTCGTCTCCTCCGTCAAAGCAAGCCCCTCCAAAAATGTAATTGTTTTTTTTTTTTTTTTTTCGATGCTTCAAAGCTTGCGTCCCTGATGATCGTGCACGCGCCGCTACTCCGCCACTTTATCTGGAATCAACTATCGCGTTTCTCCCCACCGAAGTCACAATATCTTCGGCGCAAATAGATGCCTTCTAAAAGTCGAAGCAATTTTCGCTTCTTTTTCCCCCCTCCTTTTACACTGCTACAGCTTAGATATGAGGCTCTCAACCTCAGCTAAACGCCCTTCTACTGTAGCGCTTTGCGCGTCCAGCCAGAACCACGTAGAAGAGAGGGCCTGCGCATGACGTCATCGGTAGTTGACCCCAGACCCTATCAAAACGGAAAACACACCTAAGGTCACTGAAAGTCGCCGTGAAGTCGCAGATTTTTTTCGACGACATTCGGTCATATTGAGCTTTCTTCCTTTGCGAAGTCACATTACAAGACCCCCGCCTCGGGGAACGATCGCACTTAATCGATCTGTGGCCGCGCGGCACACGTTCGCGACGCACCTGTCGCGTCGATATGGCCCAGAGTCGTCGACATTGGGCTTTTTGCACCTTGGATGTTTGGAGCTACCTGCCGCCCTTTGAATGTCGGCGTGTTTGAATCGCTGAACTGCTTTCTCGTACCTAAGATTTGCAAATAATTGTACGTTTCCCGTTTTAATTTTGTTTTTTTATAAGAATGCGTAGACGAACGGTATTTAGTTTTGTGCTTTTAGTAAACGTAAGACGTATAGTGTGACTTTGCGTATTAGGTATATGCCCCACCAAAGTACTAAACAAAAGTATACTTCCGTTTTAAAGTAAAAATGCATAGGTTCGACGTATGCTTCAAGTATACGTTAGAAACTAGGCTTATAACTTTGTTATTTATCGTTATAAAATGACAAAAAAATGCGTACTTTGAACAGGAATCATAGACAATGGCTAGTGACGGGTTCATTTAAACAAATACAAAAATAATGCGACGAATCGAAGCATATAGGAGTAATCGGATTAACATATATAATATATATATATATATATATATATATATATATATATATATATATATATATATATATATAACACATGGCGTATAAAACATGCATCGACTCCCTGTACCTGTAGCGGACCAATAGAAAGGAGACTAAAATATAGAGTGCACTTTGTGCAGGTGAACTCTACGTCCAGTGGAACATAATATAGCGGTGTAATCTTCTCAAAATGTCATATAATGAACTAAAAATATGTTTACCCTTTATTTGCGAGAATAAATATATGACTCAATTAGAAACATCCTAAGCGTCATCGAAAGCCTTTAAATCAGTAAGTTTTAGATTTTGAGCGCGTAGAAAGCACGGTGGTGAGCTACATTTACCAGTCGTGCAAAAGACGCAAGGCTGGAGGTGTTAAAGGGATACTTCAACGAAATTTGAAATATTCCCGTCGTGTTGAAAAATAGGTTGAATATGATCCACAATATCCGTAAATGACAATCGCACGTTTGTATTTTGATCCTGGTGGCTGTATTTTTCGTTATAAACGGCCCACTCTGGCAAGCGCTCGGAGAAGGCCCAGCTTAGAGCACGTGACTTCCAACGCAATCGTGACGTAGGTCGTCTCGAGACGAGCAAAGCTACGGCGAGGCTGACGCCGAGAGGATGGCCTAGTCGTTCCAGCCACCGAAGCGGCTGCTTTTGTACGAATTTTGAGTGATGGGTTAATCTTCTATAATCTTGTAGGGGGACAATAGCGACTTCTGCGACACACAAAAAGGATTCTCGGGAAGAGGGGAGTTCCTCCTTCCCCCCTTCTCTCGTTGTGGCCGGAGGCGAGACAACCTCCGTCACTAGCTGTCAAGGTTCCTAGACGAGCATTACAAGCGAGGCGTTAGCGACATCCACCAGGTGCTCTTTGCTAATCGTTTAATTCGATTTAAAATTCCTTTTCGAGACTTTTTTTAACAAGATATTGGTATGTTCCATGTGATACTGCTCTTTCGAACAGATATAGACCAAAACATGAGCGCCGAAATTTCGTTGTAGTATCCCTTTAAATGAACGAATATTATTTTTTGCGAAGGCACAAATGTTTTTTCCAGTTTGAAAATTTAACGCTTACAAAAATATTTTTGGCACCAGACTCTCATATGAAGAGGTGTTGTCGAAAAGAAACTTCCGGGGTATTCTTAAACGTTAAATGAACTGAACTCGATAATGTCAAAACGGAAACGACGAAAAGGTTATTTTTGTGCAGGGTAATACGTTTTGCAAAAAAAAAAATAGTTAAGCTGTGATACTTGTAAACTTTCACAAATAGGCGACTCAAATTGTAAGTATTTCCGTTCTTTTTTGTTTGTTTTTTTAATCGAGGAGTGCGAAGTTTAAGGAAGACCGGCAAATTGAAATAAATTGCATCCTTCAGGTTTATTTCCCCCTCTATTTTAGAAGAAACTAATCCGCGTGGTTGTTTGGAAAGCTGATTGATCGCTTATTGTGGCAAATTGCTGCACACGTTTTGATAGTTGGTGTTTGATATTTTATATATATTACAGTGCAGAGAAAAGTACCTTTATTCCCAATATTCTTGCTTAACTACGGTAGGAGTTAGCTTAAGAGGAGGGCAATTTTACTTCACCTGAAAAATACAAGAAAATGTAAAAAAAAAAGTAATTTTTTGCCCTCTTTTGGGAAAACTTCCAGATGTTGATCTTGGAAATGCATTTTTTTAATTTTTTTCGATTTGCCACTTTGATCAACATTATGGGCCCTTAAAAATGCGTTTTCCTAAATCCTATCAATATAAACTAAAGTGCAGTTTTTGTTTTTTTTAATCTAGAAAACAATTCTTGCGTATTTTTAATTATAGCAATCTATACTCGACGTATGATTTATGATGATGTTTACAAATCTGGTTTCAACGAAAGTTTGCTAGCTATCAATCTCGTACTGTGTTTGAAACTTTTCACTGCCTTTTCGCGTTGCCATTGTTTTGAGAAATTATTGTGTCTTTTGTGTACATTTCTGGGCTATTGCCACTTGGGTTAAATTAAGGTTTTATTTTTTGTTCGTGTTTTTTTACGTATTACTTCGAAGCAGTTATGTTGATGGATTAGAAAATTAACATTCGAAATGTATCATAAGCTGATATATATTCGGCGAACGTTTCTAGTGTTACTGTGATCTATATCCTTCCGTTAGATGCCTAGATTTTCTGAATCACGCGTCACTCTCGGTCACTGCTGGACAGCCTAGGTTTTGCTTTTGAACTTAAAAAAGAAAACAGCATAAAGGGTAGGGTGAAATATTACCCGAATAAAACTTCACCGAAGAATCATCAAGACAGTGTAATTATCAATACTAGATTTCTTTTTCAGTTTATGCCTACAAATCGGGATAGGCTAGGAAAGGGGACAATTTCAACCCCCCATAGTAATGTGGAGAGTTTAGCTATATAGTAGGTAGAAAACATATTAAAACACAGCAGAAGTAAAGAGGGACAGAACAAGTTTGGGTAAAGTACATCTAAAAAGTGCTTCAAGTAAAGTACAAAGTAAATGAGACGTGTTGCACTTCAAGTAAAGTAGTAAGTACACTGGGAGCAATGTACTTGAAGTAAAATACTATAAATACAATGTAATTTCGAAGTAAAGCACAAGATTTTTTACACAATCTCTCATAATCCCCTTTCATTTCCTTATGCAGTGATTTTTAAACTGGTATGCATTCCCAGGGGTAATCAGGGGTGCATGACCTCTTTTCAAAAACAGCAATGAATATTGATCAAGCCAAGTGGCCACAGAGTAGTTATTTACAGGGAAGGGGCAAATTCAGAGGTCCTACTTCTGAATTTGGTGCCGCTTACATTGGATTGTTGCATCCAAGGGGCTTAAATGTACTAGGAGAGGGCATTACGTCAGCCTCGTAGCTTCCACAAGCAATCCTCTCATAGAAAAATGTCCTCTCCTTAATGAAAAAAAAAAAAAAAACAGTGAGTGTGCAAGCGAGCTGGTGATAATTAATCATAATTGGACACCTGAGATTGTGATGCAAAAAATTAGGAACTTTCAAGTCGAAGAAAAAGACAAAAGTGAATATCTCAAAACATTGAGGCGTTCTCTTCTGTTGTCTTTTTCTTCGACTTGAAATTTTAATTTTTCCGCACCACAGTGTCCGGTGCTACATTATTATTATTGTTTTGCTCTCCTAATATTTTAAACTTCTTCGCTTGTGCTGACTGACCGAGAAATAGCGAGGGTTCAAAAAGCTACGGGAAAGCCGCCCCAGAACAAACGGAGCGATGCGTTGTCTCCTCACGTTTCTGATAAAAGTAGAATATCCCTCCCAGTATTTCTTCGCATTTGACAAAGCATCATTTCGTGATACAAATTTAACAATACAAAATTTGGAGAATATACTTTGAATCCGGGAATTGTACTTTCCTAGGAAATTACCGGAAAAAAATAATTTAAGTAAAGTACAAGTACATACCCAGAGAATGTACTTCAAGTAAAGTACATGTCTTCCAAACCTACTTGAAGTAATACTTCAAGTACAGTGTACTTTAAGTACTTCCCAACATTGGAGAGAACTGAGCACGTTTGACAGCGCTTTGTCCTAAGTTTTCTTTTCTTCTCTGCCTCTGCGTTGGTTTAATGTTTTCAACCCCCATGACCTGTTTTATCTGTGAACATTAAACTTGTGGTGATCTGTACCTCGCTTTCAAATACATTTTGCAGAAAAACAATAGTTTTTTTTTCGAAGTAACCGTGTTTTCTATTTTCTACTTGCGGTGAGCAATGTTAAACGTTGTTGCTAATATACCAGTTAAGGGTGCGCGACCCGAGATAGTTCCGAATATGTATAACTGAAAGGGTTATTCACTTTGTGGGCACAATCACGCAGAAAGGCACAGAACGCGAGAGGGTGGTAACAAATACCAGAACCACGTTTTTACGCAGTTTAATTCATTATATGTGTCAATCAAAAAATATATGAATTGAAATAATGCCGTTGGCAGATTAGCGGCGTCCATCGCAATAATGAACTGGATGTAACTACGCAAATGAGCTGGTGTAAATTGATCATTACATAACCCCAGAGACTAAAGATAAAAAGCGACTCAAACTTTGAAAGTTATCAAGCACAAGTGAATATTTTTTTCCGAAAAGTAAAAAAATTGGAACCGTGACAAAAAAAAAAGGCGATGTTTTATCTTTGTAAAGAGGGTGTTTGGTTTTTCCCTTTCGGTGTTTTCCTACCTTTGCCACAGTGCCTATCTAATCACTTTTTGCAAACTAAACATTTCACGTCTGTTTGAGACATTTCAGTGTCTGTCATTTTGTTCCTATAGCACATTTTCTTTTTCCTTTTTTTTTTGTTCTGGTTTAAGTGTGTCGGACAATCTATATAAAAACTGTGCCCCTCCCTATTTTGATAGCGAGTTCAAAGTGAGGTATGTAGGGGGAGGGGTTAAATATTATTTGCCTGATTTCTTTATTTTCAATTTTAAATACGGACGTTTTTTGTATCAGTGATCATTTATGGCATCCCCACTTGGTAGCAAACTTCGTTGACCTGAGAATATCAACAGCTAAGACATGACGCATGAGACGCACTTCGAAAAATGATTAACTACCGTCTTTATATAACGTCTAAGCACCAAAAAGTCAAAGCCACATCTATGTCATGTTTCCATCTCGTGTTTGGAACGACAGAATGTTAAAACTTGAGCACCAAGCTGGCCAGGTAACTTGGTGCCTCAACTAATCGATGAAAGCGAGTTGTCCAATATGTCTCCCACTCCCCTCTCCGCTCTTAGCGATATAATTAATACTGGGCTGTCGCGGACACTTATTGCGCCTGTTTTGCCGGACAAGAAAAGTTATCGCATTAGCTGCTACCTCGTGTTGCTTCCCCCAGCGGCTTCTTTATATCTCGGCCCTTACCTGGTTCCGGCAAGCGCGAGGGCCCAACGATAATTATGAAGTAATCTATGTTCCCTTCTTCTAGATATACTGGACAGTGTTTGCGGTGCTGAGCGTGGACCCTAAATAACTACATGAAACGTCTGGAGGCAGCCTCTTCGAGGTACTTTATGCAGATAGACTTGTTTTGAGTGCGGTTTTATTATCGACGCGTTGGAGAAAGCGCGAGTATTTCTAGATATTGTTTCCAGTGCAATATTTTTCTAGATTGGTCGCATCGACGGATACGTTACAGTCGTGCATACTCAAACATGTTACGCTAATAATAATAATAATAATAATAATGTTTTATTTTTCTTTAGTGCCCACAAACAGCTGTAACGCCTTTTGTGTGGTGCACTGTCATTTCGTGTTTACAGCAACACTATTTAAAATACAAGCATGCACACAATTTCACAGACATTTGTAAGGACAATGCAAGTTTGCAGAGCCAATGCAAGCTTACAATAACTCTTGGTTGGATAAAATACACTTTTTCAAGGCCGACTTGAAACTAACAAAATCAAGAAAAATATCAACGTCCCAATCGCATATAAGATTGTAGGCAAACTGCATCCGACACAATGGCGATGATTCACAAATTCTAGTAGGATAAAATGTTAAAAAATGGCGACTAGCTCTGAATGGCACATGAACGTCTAAATTCATAAGTAAATTTTCAGTATTAACAGTACCATGCACTACCTTATGAAGAAAATGAATGTCTCTAACAGCCCTCCTCGTTGATAGCCTTTCAAGGTTAAACAATGACAGCAACAAATCGTAACTAAAAAACAGTTTCCGACCAATGTATCGGTCATAAATAATTCGCATAAATTTCTTCTGCACACGCTCAATGATTTCAACTTGTGCTAAAGATAGTGAATTCCAACTAATTGAACCAAATTTAAGTCCTGAGCGTACAAGGCTACAGAACAGACGCACTACAGATAATGGTGAAGTGAAAGAACTTGATAAACGAGTGATCCTTCCCAACTTTCTTATCGCTGATCCAACAATCTTAGAAACGTGCGCAGTGAATAATAGAGTACTATCAATATAGACGCCAAGGTCTCTTACCAGAGATACACGATCTATCACATTTCCCTCAAGCACATAAGGGTAAAAGAAAACGTCCCGCTTTCTATATAAAGAAATCACTTTTGTTTTTTCAGGATTTAGCGACAAAGCATTTTTTCTACACCACTCAGAAATTGCACCAATATCAGTTTGCAATAAAGTACAATCAGTATGGTCTTTAATATTTAAAAAGAGTTTAATGTCGTCAGCAAAAAGAAGGACGTTTGAGTGATTGACGCAGGATACTATATCGTTTACAAACAAAATAAACAACAGTGGTCCCAGGTTCGAACCTTGGGGTACACCAGACGTTGATGTAAAACACTTCGAAAAAGAGTTGCCAACACGAACAGTATTACTGCGTAAGCTCAAGTAGCTCCTGAACCATTCACAAAGCTTTGGGCACAAGCCATAAAAAGAAAGTTTGCAGAGGAGTAAAGTATGATCTACACGGTCAAAGGCCTTCGACATGTCAAAATATGTGGCATCAATTTGGCCTCTGTTTGTGAATATCGGCACAGAGAAATCTAGAAAAGAGCACAAATTTGTTTCAACGTACTTTCCCTTTAAGAAACCATGCTGTAAAGGACTAATTGTTTGACTGAGGTAATTTGAGATCCGGTTATGCATAACCATTTCAAAAAGCCTTCGCAAAACCACGCAATAACGAAACGGGACGATAGTTACTAACTAATGACAGATCACCAGCTTTGAATATGGGCACAACTATAGAAGACTTCCACAAACTAGGGAAAGTACCCTTCATGAGATATAGGTTAAATATATGTTCCAAAAGGGGAGCAAATATATCAGAACAAGCCTTAAAGGGCAACTCCACTCAAAAAGTCGACCCTATCGAAATGACTGATATCGCTTTAGGGGGTCAAAATACGGTAATACTCAAAATATCACGTCAAACCGACGCCGCATTACTGATTAAAACTAATATTAAAAATGTTCTTCCGGCTCGCTTAGCGGCACGAAAGCGGGTGAGCAACGCTGGCACCGGGTGAGCTAGTGAAGCAACACTGGGCAATGACGTAGGTTTAGTCCTACGCTCTCGTACGGACGCAGCGGACGCTTCGTTTCCCGTGGCATTCTGCGATTCTGCTGACGGCAAGAGGTGCTTACCTCGTTATCCTGTGTTCTCCTATTTTTATTAGCGTTCAGGCAGTTCATTTAATTCCAGCATTGCTTCCGCGACAGCGTGGAAGAGAGCGAAGCGGTGCTGATCGCTCACGCGCGTGTCGTGGAGCCGGAGAGAACTCGCCGGACTCGCGGTGGGCAATGTCGAGCACGACTTGTAGTGCTGCGGGTTGCACCAACAATCCGGTGCGCAACCCGGAGCTGCGGTTCCACCAGTTCCCAAAAGACCGGAAGAGGCACAAGGTGTGGGTCGGTGCCGTTCGCCGGATAGACTTCAGAAGACCGTCTACTCCAAGCGCTAACGCGAAGCTCTGCTCCCAGCACTTTACGTCAGACACCTAAGCACGGAATCTGCGGCTGCTGACTGCTGCGGGTTTCTCCACGAAACATGCGTCTTTGAAGAACGATGCAGTGCCGCCGCTGTTCGCGTACCGTCCGCCGACTGCTCCAGCACGATTGGCCGGACGCAGGAGGTCGCGGCTGATCTAACTAGCGTGCACATAGAGGCACCTTAGCTTTAACAACTTAGACAGCTTGTGGATACATCAGTCCATCTATCTCCCATTATTTCTTTTTCTCTCGGTCCGCGAGCAAGAAACAAATACAGTCACGCTGCGCCGGCACTGACCGCGTCATATTTATAGCAGTCGGATTCGCTTTTTGGCCGGCAAATTTACAAATACAAACTAAAACTTACTACATTTGGTGCATATTAACAAAGCGAAGCGGTAAAAAAGAAAATGTGCAATTTACCTTCTGTTTTTAAACTCCACGTGCGACTGAGCCTACGTTGTCGGTGCGTCGGCTCAGAAGCGCGGGACGAGAACTAGGTCATGCCGACGACGCGCCAGAAGTATCAGTGTTGCCAAGCTGCTTCAGCCGGTAGTTTCGGTTTCGCCGTGCCGACGGAACGATAATTGGATTCGCGATATCTACAAAACTATACACACCACCGAAAAACAAATTATATCTCGTGATTCAGGGTCGCCGACCTAAATTAAACAGATCATAACCCAAATTGGGTATACCGTCAATTCCTGTCGAGAACTTAGGTTTTAATTTTTTTATCGCCTCAAGGAGTTCTGAGATATCGACAGTAAAAGCAGATAGAAAGTCTGTGTTGTTAATGTTGTCTGACGCACCGGGCAGTTCTCAAACTAGAATAGCAGTCACTAAAGTAATCAGAGAAACGATTAGCTATGTCAATTGGCGAGGACAAATAGCCAGTTGATTCATGTAAGCATAAGTTTTGTGCATTGTCACGCATGTGGGTTTTAGCATAGCGCCAGAACGTGCGAGGTTCTCTAGTCAAACTTTTTTCAACATTCGACGAGTGCAATAGCTTATCCTTTTTATTGACTTTTTTCACCAGAGCACGGTAAACACTGAATTTTTCATTCCAGGCGGTTAGTCCTGTTTTCTTATACATTCGATTACAGTGAGACTTATTGCGAATTAGGCGTTTTAGTTCTCTAGAGAACCAGCTAGGATACTTAGATTTATGTGCTTGCTGTTTCGGAATAAAAACGCTCATTGCAGTAGACACTACGTAGTCAATTTTGTTGTGGCTGAATCAGCATTTTGATCCGATAAAACATCAGACCAATTATGCTGAACAAGACTATCGTAGAAGCCGCAATAGTCTCCATTTCGATAACAAAACGACGACAACTGATGATTTGCACGGAGCCTACATGACAAACAAAACTGAACTACAAACGGAGGATGATATGCATCGACAGGCACCAAGGGTATAACAGCCGGAACAAGATCCTCTATGGGTGCATTTGATAAGCATAAATCGAGCACGTTTTCAGCAGTATTTTTGCAAAAGTTAAACTGAGTAAACCCACAGAAATTTGAAAAAGAAAGTAACCATTCCGCTTTTTTAGAAGTAACACTATTCATATGTGACAGCGTTCCAGTCGACCAATCAAGACCAGGAAGGTTAAAATCTCCATATATTTGTACTCTGTATTTAGAAAAATCAACAATATTACAGAGGGTCTCAAAATGGTCAATAAACGCAATGTCATCAAAAAGTGGAGGGAAATAATAGTTTCCTATTAAATAGTGGAAACCATCGCTGGCAGGAATTTCCACCCAAACACACTCAGCATAGGTTTCGAAATCCGCTCTTCGAAGCGACTGAACAGCACAGTCAACAGCTACCAAAACCCCACCTCCAAATTTTTGACCCGTGTTTCCATAGTCGCGATCTCTCCTGTGAACAACATAGTTTGGAGGAAAGTATTCAACACTGGATATTCTGTCACAGAGCCACGTTTCTGTCAGACAAACTATGTCTATGTCAGTTGAAAGAATACTCGTCATCAGTTCCGCTGCTTTTGTTCTTAAGCCACGAGCATTCTGATAAAAAACCTTAGGGCGTAGATGCATCGTCGTCTAAGCTTTCTGTCTCAGGTAAATATATACGAGTCCTGTCAAGTTTGCCGTAAAACTGATGAAACATAATCCCCTCAGGCCACACCTCAGGAGCGTTTAAACTGTCAAACAAAGAGTAGTCACATTCGAGATGAAAAGACGCATAAGAGTTAAATTCAGGTTTCAGCTGCGTTACGGTTAGAGACCTGCCGCCAAGATGGGGCTGGACAAGATCCCTTACGTCATCCGCAGTCGTTTGGGGATGAATTCCTGAGAGAAACAATGCCTTAGGTTGACGAGGAGCAGACGTCACCTTGAGTGACTTGGCCGTTCCAAGCTTCGGTGGATTTCGCTTCTTTCTCGCTACCATGGTGAAACCGTCGTCCTCCGGCACATCAGGCGTTTCATGCCAAGAAGGACGTGCAGCCATAGACACAGAAGCACCGTGGCTGGCACTTTCCTTGCTAGAAGCCGGTTTCAGGCCGGAGATTACACTTGCTGCTGGTGGGTCGGGAACAACCGATGGAACCTTCGAGGATGCCAGTGCCGCTGAGTATGAGCCGAGAGGAGCCGACGCCGAAGGAAAACGATCGAGCATCCTCCTGTTCAGCAACGTCAACTCAGAACGCAATTGTCGATTTTCAACCCTTAGGCACTTTACCTCTGCGGTTAGTGCGTCCAACTTGACAGTCATAGTGCTGAAGAGCCGAAGAACATCAGGGGGAAAACACTTGCCGTCAAGTTGGTCGGCTGGCAGCGGTGACGAAGCTGGACCCCGCCGAGTGGTTTGGTTGGTATCCATGTCACATTCTGTGGAATTTCGTCGTTGCCGGGTACAGTCTTGCAAAGACGCCATAATACGATTTTTACACTTTCGCTATATCCTACACAGAACCACTCCCTAACGTTAATAACCGAATAAACTTGCCTTACTTTTTCTTTCTAATCAGTGTCAGTCGGCAAATTACCTAGAGAAATATAGGCATCGTTCATCCCCTAAACTCGAAGACTGAACAAGCGATCACGTTGCCTGGTGCATATCCTATGCCACCAAGGTTAATCATAGACACGCGCTGGGACAGGCCAAGTATAAAACGCGTGCTGAGCTCCAAGCGTTGTTAGAGTTCGGCTATTCTCATTCCCGCAGTGGTTGGACACCAGCCATTCATCGAGTGTCCGCCGAATTATTGATTGTTACGAACCGAAGTCAAGTGCTCACGCAGCTCTCTTGTCCAATCCATGAACCACGCTCGTGGATCGGACATGGATTTCACCGCGAGCAAGAATCTTCTGAATCAGAGGCTGTCCGTGCGAGTATACTTGGGCCATACTAGGACCAGTACGCCTCTGTAAAGTCATGAACGTTCCTACGCGATATCGTTTAAAGACCCCTTTAAGGTTATTTGTTTGATTAAAATAAGCGTTTCAGTCGTCTTCATTAGAACAAAGGAATATTAAATGCTCGTTTTTATTCCTTTAGTAGAAATGTAATAGGGAGTGACGACACTCCCAATAATACCTTGCGTGTTCATTGCAGTTGTGATGAAACCAATCTCAGTGGGACACTAATTGCCTGGCGTCGTTTACGCTTCGCTTTTGCGATATGGTTTCGAATTACGTGGTACATTCGACGTCAGAGTTCTACATTAAACTTAACGAGGAATACGAGCGAAAGAAAAATGAGAATTTTAAGCGAAAAGAGAAACCATGCAGTAAGGCCGAAGTCGCCTGCGTTCTTCAGACTTCGGCATCTTCTCTCCAACTTGTCGCGGGAAGTACCGCAAGAACTCGGAATGCTTGGACGGGAAATGTAGGGGTTGTGTGCATTATTTTCACTGTCTGGGAAACTTGGCTGGCGTGACACCAGACCAGGCCCGTCCCGTCTTGTCTTGGCCCAGTTTTTGTTTTGTTGTGGCTCTGAGATTGGAGCGGTTTGGATTGCCTCAGCGTTGTGATTGGCTGAGCATGGAAGAAAGACAGACTGAGTCGGAAGGTGTCTAGGAGACGGGGAGTTAGATGGTCTCGTGGGAAGTTTCGAAGCCTGTATGCTTTTCTCTTGTTTTTCATGGCACAAAATAAACATACCCAAAATGTTCTGTTCATTAGAGAAGAAAAGAAAAGAAAAAATAACCTAAATGATATCAAAGTGGAAACAACCACGATCTTGTGCTGGGACGTTCTTCTCGTGGAAAGGGGATCTCGATTTTGTGTAAGTTGGTGGTTTATTTATTTGTATGTTGGCTTTTGTTGCTGCGAATTTATTTATTAGCATGAGGCTAGGGAATTTCGATTGAGTGTCACTAAACACGGTCTAACATATCCATCACAGTAACTGCTTTTATAACTACAAAGTTGAATGTTGTGATTGGTGATTGCATGAACGTCATTAGGTAAAGTGCTACAGGCATATATAAAGTATAAACCCCTGCAGGACCCGTAATATAAACGTAAACATACAAGACGTTAGCTGCAGTTCCCAGATATTTTCTTTAGTCTAATGTCCAGTTTTCTACAAGTGGAATAAACGCACCTTCACACCGTTTATATCTGCTAAAAATGCGCCAGAATGCCAAAAGTTTCTGCAAAGAAAAATTGTTCATTCCAGAACAAAAATAAAAAAGGTTGATGTTTCTAGGTGTTTTCCTAAAATTATTCATTCTACATTTCTAGATAATTAATTCAGCTACGCGTTTTGCTCGTGAAATAGTAAGCTCGAACTAAAAGGAACTGGCCAACAAGCTCAAATTTATTTTGAGTTACATAATAACAACAACAAAAACAAACGGCATCTGTGCAAAAGACCAAATGTTTTACGTTTCAATTCAACTTTGGAAAATATCAGGCTTTCGATAAAGAGCCATGTTTTTTTTAATAAGATTTTTTAAGCGTTATTTTTGTTAATAAAATAAAGTCCGAATAGAGCTACTGCATATAGTGGCTCTATTCGTGGCGGCTCTCGTCGAGTTTCAGCGTGTTTGCCACTTGGGGTGGATGGATGGATGGATGTTAATGTCTGTACACTTTGTAACGGGCGGTAGCTTGCGCCCCCTAGCCTAAGTCTAAAAATAAAAAAAAATATGATTTCTTCCGAACATCAGGATGACCTTTGTGGGATCGGGAAAAGAACTGAAAACATTAACCCCCGCCTCTTCCCCCCGGCGAGGGAGTCGGCATACTTTCCTCTGGCTCTGGGATTCACCAACGATGGTTTGTCTTCTAGGCGGTAGTGGCTTTAGTGGACAACCCGCTGTGCCGGCACATGCGTACGACTATCCGTGTAGACTAACTCGCGCGCCATGTGACTAGACCTCGGAAAGTCCGTAGCGGATTCGAAGAACGCGAGTTTCAGTTGCGCCACACTGCTCGTTGTATAGATGAAGTACGGATGAGGCACGTGAGCGGAATCGAAAGCGGGAGTGAAAACGGCGTGAAAATGCCCGGAATCGTGCTCAGGATGCGGCGCAGAAACGACAACGGCGCCACAATGATAGTGAATTACGCAAGCCGCGAAGTTAAGTAGGTAGCTCACATGCTAGAACCAACGAAAGGTCTGAAAAGTTGAAACACTTCGGAAGCCGTATAGCTTATACTGCAATGCTTGCTATGCCTTATTTGTGTTTTTTTTTATTAGTTTTTTTGCCATTTTGTGTTATGTTGTTTAGGAAAAAGGGGGATAGCCGGGAGAAGAAAGTCGGACTATCCTGGAGGCAGTGCAATACTGGGTCGACCCGCGGCAAAGATAAAGCAAGCGTCAGGCACTTGGACGCGTTCCGAAAATAAGATTAATATATTGGGTACAAATATGACCCATATCAAAAAATAGCGGAGTTTAACTCTGCAGAATCATTCGGGATACGGTATCGATATAGAAGTGCAAGAAAAAAGTAATAAGCTGCGAAACCGCTGGACATACATTCGAAGAGCTCGTAATTTGAAAGTCTTTCGGGGTTCTGTCTGAATTCTGTTGCTGGATCGTTGCTCGCCCGTCGGAAGAAAACAAATTCTGTACCTTCACTTCCCCCCCTCCCCCCGGCACAATTCCCGCCACACCCGGACAAGCAACACCTCTGAGGACACTGGCCTCCAAACTTGCTGTAAACACTCTTATCCACAAAAGGCGAAATGAAGACATGCGATTCGCACGTCAACTGTCTTGCCTTTCTCCGCCTGCGTGTCATCTTGAGACTTCTACAATTATGCCGTCAGGCATCATTCTTGTTTTCTTTTCTTGTCGTTATAACCCACAAAGCATTGCCACCTTCGCCAACTCAACGAACAAAACGAGGATGTCGACGCACAAAGAATACAAGAACAGAAACTATGTGCGGAGAATACTTCGAATCTAATAGTGCAGCGTCATCCCTCCAACACTGCAAAGCGAGTCAGTAAGTCGTGTGGAGATAAGAGCACGCGAGGACGGACAGCAAAACAAAAAAATTACAGGAGGACACAGACTGCTTACGTGAAGGAATGCTAAAGCATTATAATCCCGCGGGTGAAAGGATACCGAGTAATGTTTTTACACGCATAAAAGTTTGCATAAGTTCGGCTTGCTCCTTAGCAACGATGACGCCGTTGCTATGGGGCTACATGCGCTCCGGCGGAGACATCATACTCCCCCACTGCGCAGGTGCGGTGAACCCCGCCGCCTTGCTTCCGTGTCGATGCATCTGCGTTTCTCTGCTTTTCTTTGTGTTTTATTTTTATTTCGGAGGCGCTTCCACTTTGCCCTTGAACGCCCTGCCGGCTTGCGTAACGAAGCAGCTGCGTTGCTGTGCTTTTCGACAATTTTAAAATTCAACTGCCGTTCTTTTGGCCAATGGGTATACAACTGCCATTTCGCTGCAACAGACGGTTACAGACAGAGCTCTGGTTAGAATCAACGCCGGCTTTGCTCCATGGAACAGTTAATTGTTTCGCATTAGAAGCCTGCGCGCTTAGTTTTAATGCGAAAGCATTAACTGTCCCAAAGAGCGAAGCCGGCGTTGTCTGTAACCGTCTGTAGCATCGAAACGGCAGTTAAATTTCCATCGGCCAAATGCACAGCAACGCAGATGCTTGGTCACAGAATGTCGGCGGGGCGCTGAAGGTCAAAGCGGACGCGCCTTAGGAATTAAAGGGACACTTACAGGGTATTTATGCTCGCCGAGGTTTTTAGTTGTACATGACATATGAGAGCCCAACTACCCAGAACACAATTTGCGGCTCGAAATTCGGTTTCTTTCCGCCCGAACACCGCCGATCATGAACTGGCAGGTTCGAGTCTCAGTCACTCTCTTTTCCGTGGTCACGGGCCGTTTTCTAAGGTTTTGACGCGACCACCAAATTTAATCAAAGTCGTTGGTCACTGAAGGCACACACTCACTATTAAAAATAGAAAAAAATATGAAACCCATTTTTGTGACTTCTAAAAATCTGCAAATACGTTGATTGAAAAAAAAAAAAAGTTCCACAGAGAACCGGAAGCTTTCTGTGCGTGCGTCGTTTCGCGTATCGTGGGACTCGCGGGGACGGCGATGGCAGCGGACGACGGCAGCGGACGACGTGGGACCTCTACTTCAGAACTGTCGCTCGCGGTACCGGCGAATTCTGTTTGCCTTTAAAAAAGAAACTTGGGACTGATCAAAAGAATTGGTATTCATCCCGCACGACACGCCCGACCACCAAGCCGATTTGCACGAAGACGTCGCGGAGCCGTCGCTCCCTTCTCGTGGCGGAAGACATCGCTCGCGCAAACGTCAAGCATGAAGTGTGCACTTCGAGTTAAATATTCACGCGTACGACTTCTTTATTAGGTGCGAATGTCGCCAATGCGTGGTGGCTCCCCACTTCGGCCCGGGAGTGCTTTTGCTGGAGGAAAATCGGCAGCAAACTTTCCAACTTACAGTTTACCGGCTGCCTTATTACTAAAGAAAGAGTTCCCCCACTAGCTCAGTGAAAAAACGTCCGCTTCACACGCGGCAGGACCGGGTTCGATCCCCAGTGATAGCGTACCTTTTTTTTTTTTTTGCAAACATTTCGCGATGTTTGCATTTCTTTTTTTTTTTTACAAATATCATTGAAGAAACAAACAAAAGAATAACAAACAAATGTTGTGGACGAAACGTCGCTGAACTAAATGGTATCGAATTTCCTTTTTGACACCTGCGAACTCAATGTAATCACTTTCCACAAAATACAAGGAGCATATAAATCAGGTAGCGTCCGCTTTCCGAGGTGCCCGTAAATGTTCTACAGGAATTGCAGCCAGCCATTGGTCCCGATCCCGTTGATCTTTCGAAAACTCTGTCGCACAATGTCACTTTTTTCGGACGCAGGACATGTGAGCCAGCTCTTCACGCAACATCTTGGGTGTATTCTTTTCGGAGCCGATCACGGAAATTCACCACGGGCACTCACTACTCATCTCCAACTCCTCACTGGACAAAACAACTCATCTTGAAGTACAGAACAGCGAGCGGGACAAACATAACTGCAAAAGAATCGCACGGCAAACTGTTCCCGCTACGCCGCGACGCATGTCGTCTGCTGCGCAGAGGGGGGGGGGGGGGGGGGGGGGGAAGAAAGGCACTCACTACGGTGAGGGGGCCCGTCACTGTAGTGCATCCGGCAAAAGTGAGGGGGCCCCGTTTTAGCGAATAACGGGGGCGCGCATTAACCCATCCGCCACGCTGCGCTTACGCCGCTTCGCGGCGACAGTCTGCGGCGGCTCATTACAAAAATGTGAACCCACTTGGCCCACCCGAAAACGCCGCTTCGCGGCGTCCGACAATTCACTATTCACCGTAGTGCGGCAGGCAAGAGTGAGGGGGCCCGTCCTGTGTTAAAGAAAAGCGCACGGTCGGGTGTGGCCACGGGACTTCCACCACTCACTCTCCCCTCTCCGCTTTTCCGACCTCCGTGCGCGGGTTTCGGTTTCGGTTTCGAGCAGTTGTGTCTTTTGGCTTTATTAAAAATATACGCTACTCTGTTACAAAATATTAATTGGGTATTCCTCCGACATCATAAAAAGCGCCGGGCAAAAAATGAAAAAAAAAAAAAATTTGGGGTGCGTCAGTGTCCCTTCAAAACACAAAGAAAAGCACGGCAACGCACGTGCATCGTACCGGAAGTCGTCGCGAGGCCAGCAGGGTTCACCGCTCCTGCGCAGTAGGGGAGCGTGATGTCTCCGCCGAGCGCCGTGTGCGATAGGCAGACGTGGCGCGTTTCTTGTAGGAATGCGCTGCGTGTGAGAATGCGGTAGCATTCCTACACGTAAGCACCCCTCTTCAGTGTCTTCTGTTATTACGCCAGATACGTCTCTACAACAAGGCCAATGGCCAACCGAGGAAAGCCAGCATAGGGTTTTCACCGCCGAGCATCTGCGACGATGCTGACGAATTTCTTTCCCCTTTGCGAAATGGCAAAGGGAAAGTCTTTTTTTATGCTTCGTCATCTCCTTTGCGTTTGGTCTGAACCTTGCACCCAATAAATATAATAAAAAAATTTAAGAAACGGAAACCACGCGACGTGACGACACAACTTTATTAGACTGCTGGCGGCTCGCGAGCGATGCAAAACCAGACAGTAAGTGCGCAATCGGGCAACGTAAGAAGCCGTTAGAAGAGTGGAGGCAAGACGCATACGTGTTCATTGCGTACGTCGGCAACCAGAACTTCTAGTAGTTTCGTGTATGCGAGTGTGAGGATCAATGCCTTATATATTTTGTGTGGCTTGTGTCGGGTAAATTATGCCGGAGAACGGAAGGTCTACATATTCTCCTTACCAACCGACAACCAACGGTGTATCCAATGAACTAAGGCGATTCCGGATAAAAAAGTCCAACTTAAGAGCCATTCGAAGGTATGTTGGTTTGGAAGCTCTTTGTTTTATCTCTCTACTCTTGCACTTTAAAATTGTCATTGTGACCCAAAGGATGATATAAAGTAAACAATTCCGCTATTTGTTGTGTACAATTTTGTTGGTTTCAGCATAGCGATCATTCCCTACTGAGCGATCATTATACTTTCACTTCACATAAACGTGTCGCGACCTAAAACCATTAAAAAAAGTGAAAACTTTTCGAAACTACAGGAATGCGAACTTTGAAGCCATAAATACTGAATTATCCGTGTTTCTTGATATATTCGTGAAGGATTTTGATAAACGTAACGTACAAAATAACTGGGACACGTGTGTAACTAAGGTTAATGCTCTAACGAATAAGTACGTCCCTACTCGCACTATCATCTCTAAGAGTAACGCACCGTAATTTAACGTTCGCATAAAACTCCTATTTAACAAAATAAAAAAAAAAGCGACTGTTTATGTTAGCTAAACTTTCTTCGAACGATGCGCGCTGGGCCGCTTATCAGCTTGCTTCCGAGGAATACGTAAGACAAGCTAAAGAAGAATACCTTCAAAATACTTCGCGAGTCATGCTAACAACTGACACAAAAATCTTTTGGCGTATTATTAACCCAAAAGATAATAACAATATCACCCTCGTCAACAATAATGGTAATGTCATTCCCTCTAATCAATGTGCCATCGTTCTTAATGATATATTTTCACGCAATTTCTCCGTAACTATAGACGTTCCATTACCTAATATAAAATCATGTGATTACCTTGCAATGTTTCTGGTTATTATTGATAACCAGAAAGCATATTTAGATCACTAAAACAATCTTCTGCCCCTGGTTGCGATTTAATTGACCCAAACCTTTTAAAAAGTACCAGTGCTTATTCTTCTATTATTCTATCAAAAGTTTTCCAACAGTCCCTTCATGATGGTTTTCTCCCTGCTGACCCTTAGCGAAAAACAGCATATTAAAAATATACTTCGCATATTTTAGTGCACTATAAGCAAGTGAGAGTAATCGAAATTCCACAAAAGCTCCATAATAATATCAGCCCCTCCTTAATCAGAATATATTTTGGGAATATGCTTGAAGTATGTTCGCTATTAGTGTATATTAATTGCACTCAAAATATGTTTACATAGTTTTAGTGTATTTAAAGTACGTTGTTAGCAGTAATTAGGAATGCATATATTGGGCACTTTAAATATACGGCGGAAGTGCCTCAAGAATATATTTGAAGAGTGCGGAGCCTCTACTCAGAGTGCACTCGATGCTTCTACGGATGCACAAAGGTTAACCTTGGGCGGACAAGAAATTGGCTTAGACGGGCGAAGGAATAAATCATAATTGTGGTTTTTAGTTTCTCGGATAGATTGCGGAAGCTACCGCCCATTATAAAGTGTACCACCATTAGCCCATCCGTTTGACCAGTTCGACGTTCGACTAGAAGTCTAGCCGTGCAGAATGGCCTGTCGTCGATGGCCGCGCTCGGTATGCTGAGCTCCTTGGTCGGCCCGTTTTGTTTGTGCCGCCAGCTTTTTGTGAAAGAGCTCGGTTTTCATGACGACCGAACCGTGAACGCGCAGCCTTTGAAGTGTCGTAATCTGTGTTTTGAACTGGCGCGGCGACTGGACGTGCTAGTGGATTCAACCGCTGGGCTCTTGGCGCAACGCATGTATGATCGAGTGTTCATCGGTTGTGAGCTATGGGAGGAAATTGCCGTCTTGAATGCTAACTTTAACACAAGAAAACCATTGTACGAGTTTATTTTCGCACATAATTTGTTTATGGGCTGGCTTTTCCGTGAATACCGTCACGCATCAGGTGTGATAAAAAAAAAGAAAAAAAAAACTTGGAGGGGCAAGCAAAAACACCATCAAAAAATAAATACGGGAAGGGGGGGGGGGGGGGGGGGACCGTCTGCTCTTCCGCGCAGGTCGGTGCCATGACGGCACTTCGCCGCGCTCTGATTGGAGGATACATCCGTGCGGGATATTTCTAGCGCGGTTCGTCGACAACATTCGTTCGTCGACGAAATGTCGTAAATATTGCCAAATGCCTCGACAAAACAAAAAGTAAAAAAAAAAAAAAAATTACGCCGTGGATCGAACCTACGTCCGCTTGCGTATATATATGAGCCAAACATTCCTGCCCATTTAGTTCAGCGAAGTTTCGTCAACAACATTCGTGTTTTTTTTTAGTTTGTTTTAAGTTTATTGTAAAAAAGAAATGTCGTAAATATCGCTAAATGCCTCGCCAAAACAAAATGATCGAGAAAAAAAAATAAAAAAGCAAGCCCACACTGTGGATCTAAGTCAAACCCGGGTGCTCTTTTGAAAGCGGTAAGCGACACGCCGTAGGCGACACGCCGTAGGCGACACTCCTCGTCCTCGAAGACGAACGAGGTTGACCAGAGGAAAATTGGCGACTCCCTCGCCCGGGCAAGGAGGCGAAGAGCGGTGTTTAATTTTTTTTTTTTGCCCGGTTTCCTACATGTTTTCCTGGAAAGTACTCTACCTTCCCGGTGATAGTTGCAGGGAAGAAAAGGGAGAAGAATATTAACCGTGGGAAAAAAAAAAACGAAGACAATAAATAAATAAAGTTTTGAATTATATAATTCAAGGCTAGGTGGCGCAAGCTCCAATCCCAACCATTTACATGGTATCACTGCACTGTCTAATAGGCAACAGTTTATTTAGGGAGGTTGAATAATATATTAACAAGAATATGTCCAAATAGAATGTTAACATTCCTTGTTTAGTGTGAATTTGCACATGTTAACAAGTACTTAGTGGTTAATCATAATTACATTGCGAGTACCGTTTTTTTTTACCAGCTCACGTAATGGAGAAGTTCTGCAACGAGGACGTAACCAGCGTACGGCGGTACCTGGCTAGAAAATGCAATCACGAATCGTCAAAAAAAAAAAAAAGATTAACCTGACACGTCTTTTTCTTAACCACATTATGATATGTTTATTTTAAAAATGTGCATGTTTTTCTTTTAGCATAGATATTTGAAGTCCATTCCATAAATAGTTCTTTGTGTAATATAACTTGGTTTTTATTTTTTTTTACTTTTATGCAGCAGTGCTGAGCTTAGGCTAGAAACGTTTTTATTTAAAGAGGACTGTGATATATTTATTTAAAAAAATGTGCAATATTTTTTTTTTTTTAGCTTAGGTACACATTTGAAGTTCATTCATCAGCTTGTTTATATTTTTATGTTGATTTTGAAGAGTTGCATAGTTCTTTGGGCGACATAACTTGCTTCTGTTGTTGTTTTTTATACAATTATGCTGTGCTTTGGCTAGGAACGTGTTTCTGTAGAAGTTTTTTTTTGTTTTTTTCTGCTGTCTAAGTACACTGTGCATTTAATTTCGTTTACCATTTAAAGCCTACTTTTAGCCATAGATTTGTTTTGCAAGTCATTTTTCACCCTGAACAAAGCCACATTTTGTCTCCCGAATAACGAAGAAGAGAGTGAGCGCGACTCAAACCGTGCAGTTCTCGATCGCTCGATCGGCGGTATTCGGGAGGAAAGAAAACGAATTTCGAGCTGGCGAATTGTGTTCTGGGTAGGCTCTCATGTACAAATAGAAACCTTGGCTAGCATAAATACCCTGTCAGTGTCCCTTTAAGGGTCACAATGTGGCTAACCTACTTTTATGTTTTAACTTATCGAAGTGTTTTTTTTTTTTATATATGAATTTCCTTTCGCACTATTTTTACGCCCTTTATAAAGATCAATGCATATTCTGGAAGCTGACATTTTGTATAGATTTCCTCTTTCATATATGTGTTCTTGAATAAAGTTTTTTTTCTGTTGTCATTCTTCCTTGCATTTCGTAGAACTGCATGTGTGAATTGGCACATATACGTCTCCCTGTGCCAAGGAGTTTAAAGGTAAATGTATTCCAAACAAAAATATCTTGAAAAAATAAAGTTTAAGCAAAAATTAAATCTTGAAGCTTATGCAAAACAAATCGCCAGCAGTAGAACAAAACCCTTCGATTACTGCAATCATGGAAGGTTTTTTGGTGCCGGCAGTTGGTTTTACAAACTTCGTATTTTGTTTTTTAACCTAATATGGTTCCAATACCAATAAAGTTGCACCGATTGCAACATTTAGTACAACTTTATCGGCATAGGAACCATATTAGGTAAAAAATTAAAATAGGAAGCTTGTAAAACCAACTGCAGGCACTTAGAAACCTTCCATGATTCCTGTAATCGTAGTGTTGTTCCACTGCTGGAGGTTTGTTTTGCATAAGCTTCAAAACCTAATTTTTGCTTAAACTTTATTTTTTAAGATATTTCTGTTTGTAATAAGTTTGCTGGTGCTTTAAATATACTTTTAATACATTATTTTATAAATTCCTAAGTAACTTGAAGGAAGCTAAAAGTACATTCAAAGTGCCAGCCCTACGTTTTGGAGTTCATAAGAAATATAACAATATTGCGCCAAGAATACGGTAAAATTACATTTGTAGTATACTCAAGGTCGGCCAACTAAATTTAAACAAAATTTGTGAAAAATATTCGTATTAAGTTCCTCATAAATATATTCGAAATTTAGGGTTTTTCGCTAAGGGGAGTGGATGGTGGGGAAGGTTGTTCCACTCCACAAATCAGGTAACAAGAATTCTCCCCTTAATAATCGACCAATTTCGCTGACAAGCATCCCATGTAAAATTTTAGAGCACATTCGTTTTTCACGCCTTCACAACACGGCTTCCGTAAAACTTATTCGTGCGAAACTCAATTGGTATCTTTCACTCAAAAACTAAACGCCATTCTTGACCGATCATAACTTGCCGACCGCATCTTTTTAGACTTCTCGAAAGCATGTGATAAGGTGTGTCATAAGCTTTTATTTCTGAAATTAAATCAGCTTAATTTCTATCCCGCACTTTTTATATGGCATGAATATTTTCTTGTTAACCGTTCTCAGTTCGTTTCAGCTAACAGTCTCACATTTCCTTCAAGTGGCGTCCACTCTGGTGTGCCCCGAGGCTCTGTGCTTGGCCCTCTCCTATTTTTATCTACAATAATTACCTCTCTTTTTGTGTTTCTTCCCATATTCATTTGTTTGCAGATGACTGTGTAATTTTTCGGGAAATTTTATGTGATAACGATATAACCACTCTTAAATCTGATCTTAACGCCATCTCTGTATGGTGCAAAACATGGTGCATGGAACTAAACATTAGCAAATGTAAACTTATGCGTGTTTCTAGAAAAAATATTAACTCACCCGTTTACTTTCTTAATGATGTGCCTTTAGACGCCGTATCTTGTTATAAATACCTTGGTGTTCACATTTCATCTAACCTTACTTGGAGCGTTCGCACCTCGTACGTTATTAATAACGCTAACCGCAGGGTGGGTAATCTTCGACGTAATTTTAAAAAAGCACCTTCATCCCTAAAGGTCTTAATTCGCTTTAAACTCGAATATTCCGTTTCAGTTTGGGATCCCAGCCATGAAAACTTGATACACTCACCTGAAATGGTTCAAGATAATTCTGTTCATTTCATATTGTCTAACTATAATAGAACTGCAAGCATCAGTACAATGAAATCTAGCCTTGATCTGCCATTCCTAACACCCCCCTGCAAAACCTCTCGTCTTTGTCTCTTTCACAAACTGTTTCTTCATCCTTCCTTGCGCGCCAAACATATTTTACCCCCCCCCCCCCAAATCTCATCTCAATTAGATCATGTTCATAAAGTCGGGATTCCATCGTGTAGAACTAATGCTTTTTTCAGTCATTTTTTCCTCGCACATCAGTGGAGTGGAATGGCTTTCCCGCCCCAACAGCAAACCAAAGATCACCAGCAGTTCAAGAACGCCATAGCTAATATTGTATAACTAGGAGTCTATTTACTGTACTAATATTCACTGCATTATTTTTTAATTTATACTTATACATTGTGCCCACTCCCATCTCTAATGCCTTTGGCCCAGAGGGTATATGAAATAAATACACGAATAAATACAAGTTCCCTGCTCAGCGTGTTTTGCTTTGAGTTCTAGTTTTCGCATTTGACGGCACAGGCTATATTTTAGCGGCTCTATCGCCTAGGTTTCCTAGCCTGACCTATATACAGGGTGTTTTTTTCGAGCGCAGCTCATGGCGCCCGTTTCCGGCTTGAGTGGCGTCGGCGTCGGCGTCACCATCGGCGTCGGCGTTACCGCGTGGTGCATTATGAGAAACGTACCATAATGCACCGCTGTAACGCGCGCGTAGCATTATGGCACGTGTTCCATAATGCACTGCGCGGGAGGGAGGAGGAGGGTGAGGGAGGAGGGAGAGGAGGAGGGAGGAGGAGGGACGAAGAGAATGAAGGAGGAGAGGAGGAGGAGGAAGAGAGGGAGGAGGCGAGGAGCACGGGAGGAGTAGATGAGGAGAAAGGAGAAGAGGGTACGAATGAGGAGGAGGGGCATACCGTCCCTTCCGTCCCCTCAAATACCATACAGCTTTGCCAATACTGGAAACTCCTCCGAAAACCCATTGGAGCGGCGGTGAACTCGACAGTGGCGCCTCTAGCGGACTCGGATTTTACGGAAGCAGACGACGCAATGGAAACGTTTTGGCTCCTCGACGTCCTCGAGCTTTGCGAGCCTCGTTTAGTCCCCCCAAGAGCTGAAACAATTCATTACGGTCAGTTCGCTTGCAAATCGGAATCCACTGATCGCAACTGCAACGACCATTAAATACCAAGGCGCGCAGAAACAAAGGTAGAGCAGTTTATTTAGTGGTCTGAAACCCCACTCAGGGGATCACACGCGTTTGAAGCGCACCTGGGAAGCGAAAAAAAGGCGTTTAGGTACTCGAACTACGTCGTAAGAGGTTACTGTTGATCCGTTACAGACTGCGTTATCACAATTTCTTACCTGAATACGTGATAATTAAAACGTGCGCAAACAACATGCTAAAATTACCAGAGCAATCGCATCAGCCGATGTAGCATAACAGAAACAAAATGTAACGAAAAAACATACCGTGCAAACACTTTCCGAACTTTGCACGAAAGATGGGGTCCTCATCCCAGACGAAAACAGACGAAAATAAAAAGAAATGGGAAACAGTCACAAACAACGGAGATTAAAACCAAGAGTTAGCAGATGATACAAAGATACAAATCACCCAGCAAAGAAGCTCCTTCAACGACGACGATTGCAGCGTAGGTGGTTTTCGCCGTCGGTGTTGAGTCCACAACATACAAAGCGGAAGCAACACCACGAAACTATATTAATAAAAAAAGAGCTTCACTTTTTTTTAGGTGCTTGCTACACTTTTGCTTATTGCTTTCGCGGCGCCGGTAGGACCTAAAAACAAAACAGGGGAAAGGAATAGCGTAGTCCACCTCACACTGCCCGGTAAATAGGAGTCGCATGCATGACTCGGTTGTGTCTGTTTCCATCCCGGCATCGACTGTGAACATTCATGTCAGAGCAGGAGAGACAGGTAAACGTGTAATTAAAATAAAAACATTATAATTAAGACGTTTAAATACAGGCGACAATACAAACTCTTTAGAAAGACTTGCTAAAGGGCCGATGACTGGATTAAACCTAATCGAGATCTAAATAAACTAAAGCACACTATTTGCGTACGGCGAATCTTGTTAAAAATGAGCGCATAACAAAATTTTCAATTGCCCCCAACTGCTCTTTCTTCCGGCACACCGCATGCTAAAATATTGCCCATTCAAGATAGCGTTGACCTATGCTAACAAAAAAAGAAATCACCTCCGGCAGACGAGGCACACCTCGGTCAAGCCAACGAAGTGCTAACCTTCTTCACCCTAATTCCACAATTTATCCCAGCAACAATGAGGTGGACAGGCTTAGCCCGTGTACTCCAAAAGAAAAAGACGCACCTGGAGGTCACGTACCAGTGAGTAATCAGAAGAGCAGTAAAATGAGTCCGAAAGAAATCGCGTGCCTTCTCCTTCCCTCTCGTCTCTTTCGGTGTCATGCAGTCACTTCGGGCTCTCGCGGAAGTCTCGCGAGAATCTCGCGCGAGGATGTGGCTGCGCGGACCGCCTCTGGAACGTGATGGCCTATGGTCTGTTCACCCTCAAGCTGATACTGCAGACAAAGCTACAAGCTCGAGCTTACCCGCGCTCAAGCTGGCTTTGGGACGTGCATATCTAGCGCGAGTGCTCGTTCTGCGGAAGAACGCTTCAAAGCAGCGACCCCGAGCTCTCAGTGCCTGTGGCATTGGCTGCATGCAGTCTCTGCTTAAGGGCGGACGGAGTATAGGTTGCCTACAGGTATTTCTGTCTCAGGGTGAAGACATCCCTTGTTGCATCGAGTGGGCCGGTGCTTGACGCGCTGGAGCACTCACTGCGTGACTTGTGGGGTAAAATGGCGTCAAAGCCTTAGCCAAGGCTACGCGCCCGAGCTGAGTGACACCGGCTTGCCAGCGCTTCAAAAGACGATAAAAAAAAACAAAAAAAAAAACATACACGATTGGGCGGAAAACTGGATGAGATATCTCGATTGAGTTACTATAATGTACGCTAGAGGTTGCAACTGACGCTCCTGTGCTGTTGTAAATTGAAACAAAGAGCAACTAGTCGAAAGTTGACTTCCGGTAATGCATTTTTACGGGAAGACGCTACTGCATTGGCTCCCTGCGTTTGATTATAAGAGCAGATATAACGAATAATATTTACCAAATTGATAGCTTGGACTGATAGATGCCGTCACGCAGACGCAAATATTGATTAGGTACGGCATTTTTCTTTCAGATTCATGACATTGAACACAGTGCTGAAATGATTTCATACATGTATTTATCTGCACTGTCGGAAACTGGTAGCGCGAAAACGCGTTGGCGCTTCGAACGAAGGACATCTGGAAAACCACGAGAGACTTCGAGAACTACGCAGTTACACTGAATCAGTAACTTCCTGTGCATGTAGACGATCAAATTAAATTGAAGGTTAAGTAATATAGTCAAATGTGCAAATAATACGAACTGCTTTAATCTTTCTGATTGTGAATTGTGCGAGATGCTTGTTCTGCGTTCAAAACATTACCTGGACGCACACAATGTTTTTAAATAGGGAGACGCCGGAGAACAAGTCCCCGAAAACAGCTGCCCTGCATGGGGCATTATAACAAGAAACACCTTTCATAGCCCACGTACTTCATACTTTACGTTTTGAATTATTTTAACCCCTCGCAAAGATGCACCACGCGGTTATTTTCATATGGTGACCGGACGGGCATATTAGAAATATATAATTGCCACCGGAATGCAGGCAAACTTTGAACGCGCTCTAGATTCATTCCTTTCGATTGCTCTTTTGCTTGGAATCGTCGCTCGTTTTTACACGCCGAGTATGGAACTGAAGTTTGGGGCTTAAATATAAAGAATTTAAACATCATTTACTGGCAATGACAAATACTGTCTCTAAAGCAATTACGCTTTTGCAATTATAATAAAGGTACATACAACATGGTACGACACAAATAACAAAAGTGATCCATGTTATTCTCCGGCGAAGAGGCAAAATGCACGCGCGTTTTCTTATGGTAATGCACAGGAACACCGCAGGGGCTTGTCGTTCTGAAAACCGAAATGGGTTAGAACATTGTTCGGTATCCTTCGCTTTCTTGTGTTCCTTAACACAAGCATTTAATCCCGTGCGAGGCTGATATGAACGCAGAATCTTTTTCGTAGTATAACAAAGAGACAGGAAGCACTGTCATCCACTCTACCTTCCCCCCCTGCCACACATCTTTAATTGATGATTATCAGAAGGTTTGACTTCGTGTTTACAAGCATTGCAGCTTAATTCTCATCTGAGACGCAGCATCACTGCCTTAAATTAACCGACATCTATTTGAGAATCCCAGATCAAAAATTCCGACTTTACGTGTCACGCAGTGCCTTCTACGGCCACCTTTCTTGCCTTAGCAAGAAAATACAAGGAGCCGCCACCGTGCACGAAGCCACTTCCATCATCACCACCACCGCTGAGAACGAGAGCTCATTTTCCTCTCGCGGTTGTGTTCGACCGGTATCGGGAAGGCTCGCCATAGCAGCGTCTTCGCCGAAAACCCGAAACCCCTCCGACAAAACTCTCCCACCGTTCTCTCTGTCGATTGCCCCCAATGGCAGAGCCACCGCCAGTGTTTGCAGACTTCTCGAGCGAAGCCCTCCCAAGACTCGCCTCGCCTTACCCAAAAGCGACGTGGCTCTCTCATGGCCCTACCTCTACGCGCCTCCGAAGTTTGTGTTGTTCGGGGGATGTGGCGGTGTACACGAAGTGTTTCTCTCTCTGGGCCTCATTTTCGCGTGGACCTTCGTCGTTTCCGGCACCGTTCTCTTGTTTGTGCTCATTCCGGGGTTGTGGAATGCGTTCTTGTTTAGATTTTCTTTCATCGGTAGGGGAGTCGATGGAATTGGCACGACGTGCGTGGTTTCTGTGCGTACGGTCGACTCTCGCACCTTTCCCACCAACTTGGGTGCTTCGATGGGTCGGCAAACCTGACTGCTCAGGCTTCTCTGAGCGTTCACGATAGAGCGACTCTCTAGGGCACTCTCGGAGCGCGGCTGGTGTCTTCTAGAGTTTAGAACGAAGTAGTCTCTTCGCTACTCTTGCAAGCAGTGTAAGTCGTATTGTGGTTGTGTTGTGGTCGTTTCTATCGATTCGTATGGCGAGTGTATTCATACACTTTTTTGTGTTACTCGAATAACCCTAACCAACACGTTTTGTTTTGTAAGAATTGTTGCGCTTTGAGCTATGCGTGTATAAATTGTCACTAACCGACGTAAAACATTAGCTCTGTCGTGTACGCGTTTAAACAGCGGAAAGGTAGCCCGCCTGAATTGCCATCAGGCACGGTCTAGATTGGAAACTTGGCTACTAGAGTACGACTGCTACCTAGGATTCTGTAACCCAAATGATGCAGTAACGGTAACATGACCGCATGCTGGTGTGATATTGGTTGAGACGGACACAAGACCACGAGCGAGCGCTTGTGCTTGAGGAAAAACATTCTAAATAAAAAAAAAATATATGTTACAAGCCCAGCGGCATTTTGCTTAGTTTGGAAGTTCACTGATGTTATCAAGTAATAGAGCACCCAAAGATATGTTCACAAATTTAGAGGGGTGGAATTGCAAAGATGTCCTAAGCAGCGGATGAAGAAAACATTCAATGCCAACTTTCAAAGTTTTGAGGCTACTGCAAAGTGCCTAAACTACTGGCTCACTCACAAAATTATATACTATTTACTAATATTATTGCGGAACAAGTTTAAAAACCTACCATTCTCCAATTTGGAATTAAATCGCAACTCTGACAACACTTTTACCATTTCTGATAATTTCTCTAAAACTATACACTTTGCTTCTGCAAACGTGACAGTAGCTCGTGTAGAGGTCTCAATACAATTGGTTTCTTTCGAAAGTATTACTTCCTTTAGAAGGTAAAATTTAAATCTCTTTTTTTTTTCTTCTTGAGCCTGAGGCTTTTGTTTTGAGGTACGGGCGTTCCTGCCGCGGTAACGCGAAACTGTATTGTGAAACAGCACGCTAGTGGCAGATCTTCTTACCAACATCCTAATTTAAATTTCAAAGTATTTGTCTAGGTCGTTTCTATTGTGTTTGTTTATGCTTCATATCAGTTTCGCTGAAACAATATTATTGCTGAATTTATTATCTCGACCGTAAAAGTAGTTTAGACAATGCGTATAAAACAAGCTTATAATTGTATTTTTTAAGTAAATACCTCTCTGAAACAGAATCGGGATCGCATTAATATCCTTTCAATATCAGCGTTCCGAGGTTCGATGAAACTCCTCGCAAGACAAATATATTGTCACGGATTGTTTACGAAAGAAAGATATCTTTCGTAAACCTGATCCTCCAGACAGCGAACATAAAAATCTAGATTGCGGTATTTAAGATTACAAAACGCTCACAATTGAAATATAATAGCGGGGATATTAACGCAAAATCAAATTGGAAAAGAAAATCGTTCAGGGGCCGCTTGTTTTGAAATGCCGGGACGAGACAGATTAAGGTCTGAAACATTACCTTTGCGATGACTATAGAGAAATTGATTTTTTTGTTACTATAGTTCCTTTGTTTAATACATGTCTCAAGAGGCAAAAAGAAAGTAAGATTAAAATTTTGCTTATTCTGCAAAGAATTCTAATTAGCCATGATGGTGACAAGAAAAAAGTTAAGAAAACATTGAAATTTTTTGGGGGGAACTTAGATTAAGAGTGAGAAACGAGACCCATCTGTTCGTAGCTTCTGATTGGTCGTTGAGTACCGTTGGAAAAACAAAATTAATTGAATGAGTTAATAAGCTGCACAAAGGAGCTTTTATAATTGTTCAAGCCGATGTTTTTTTTTGTATCAACATTTCTAAATTTGAAAATGCATTCCAGGATGACGTAACCAAAAACACACAAAAAACCTTTTTAACCTCGAAGTGTATATTATAAGTTAACAACAAAAGCGCATTAATAAATACGAAAACATAACCAATCTTTCGAATTGTAAAAGGATGCGCAATTCGAAGTTTGAATAAGAATGTTCGCGCTATTTATAGCAAACTAATTTTTTTTTTTTTAACACACGACAAATGTTTTTTTTTAGTTAACGAATATAGTATCGCAAATGTAAAGTAGAATAAGCCAAGATAATATAAATAAGTTATATTAAATATTTATTTTTAACATAATATTTTTAGTTTTGATTGCTAAAGAAAAAAAATGGCGGGATGACGTCACAGACCAGAAGCCGTAACCATATGTTGCGGACATGTGTGAAACTAAAAACACGTGACATGGCGCGGGCTTTGTCCTCTCCTCTCATGCTAACTTAGGAAGCCACCACGGCTGTGTTTTAAAATTTACTCGATCCGACTCCGGAGTAAAGGTTTCGCACCGTTGCGTTTGAAAACTTACTCCCTCTTACTCGACGCCGTCAGAACTCGCGTTCCAGAAGCGGGTTGTTTACTCCGGAGTAATTACTCACGCTACCCTCCTCGACTGGCGGGTTATGTCTGATCAAATCGAGTACATACGTCACGTAATCTGCTCGCATCTTTTTGTCGTCTGCTTTCTGCTCCCACGGCCGTCAAAGCTTGTTTGCTCCGTTGACTTTAGTTGCAGATGCTCGAAAGGATAGAGAATGAGGTGGAGTCATGTATGTGTGGTTTTTGCGATTTGCTCTTTTCAACGCACGAAATGACTGTGCACCGCATCCAGACCGTGCACCTTCCACAGGAAAGTATGGATGTGGTTATTATCATAGTGCGAGCTTAAACAGGAGCTTCTATGCATCCTCGTCCTCGGCCTTAGAATGAACTCGTATTCCTACTTTGAAGGCTGAAAATGTTCGAACGTAGTAAAGGACGTGAAAGTATTTTTTTATTTATTTACCAGAGTGTGAGAGAAAAACGCTTGTAAAGCAGTGAAAGCTTCAAAGATTTCATGTAACTGACCAGTCAACAACCCTACCATAACTTCCTCCTAAAACAAATATAGCTGTTTGAGAGGTGTCCTTGAGATTTTCTAATTCTATTTGAGTAAAAGGGAACGTAAGTAATTTGTCTCTCTTGAAAGTGTCCCCTCCTCTGTGCAGCTACACGAAGTGGAAGCAATTTACGCAAAACGTAATAGGTGCAAATTGCGATGCGTGGAACGTGTGCGTTTAGAGCACCTGAATTAAACTTACAGCGATCGCGATGATTAATAAAAAAAAATGTTGGACGTCTAACTGAGAGCAAGAAGTAATTTTGGTTTCAATATACAGCCCAAAAGGAAGGTGAGCAAAACGAGCTGGTGGAGCCACCTCAAAGAACACCACGTCGTTACTGCCAAAGAAAATCTTCGCAGCGGTTGATATTATTGTCTATTCGAGTGTTTTCTATATAATCAAATGAGCTCGTGTGCTAATTTCCGCCATCGCTTTTATGCCACCAGCGTCAGCGGCCCAAGTATGCGACCTCTCGGGTTGAACTATCTCGCTCGGCTGGAGACGCACTTTTGTGCCACCGGAACGCAGGAGAAGCCGCGGAGGGCGACTCCGGGGAAAGAGCGGCAATATTTTGGGGCGCCCCTTTTTGGCGGTCCGCACAAAAGACCCGTGTCAAAAGCAGGTGGTAGCGGCAGCCACTAACATTCCCGCTGGCCGGCTAGGTCTGCGCTGCACTTGAGTTCTTTTTCGTTTCGTTGTTGCTGCTTTCTCGGGCCCCTGTTTGCCCCGAAATTGCTCCCACACGGGACAATGGATGCAGGATTAGGAGGGAAAGACAGAAACGACCACCCGACGACGAACCTTGTCCACGTTACGCTGGCTTCCGTCACAACCCACTGCAGTGTATTGGAGAAGCCCCTACTTTTTTACCCGTGTAAGCTTCTTTTTTTTTCCTTTTTTCTTTTTCTTCTTTTCTTTTCTGCGGAGCCTGTCAGTGACCCCGTGACGCACACGTGATCACTGTGAGGTCTAGTTTATTAAATGGTTCGATTCACAATTTCTTTTCACAGCCATCTGTAAAACAATTCACTTGACGTACTTCCTGTACGATATCTTGAGGAGCGTCACGTTGATGCACTTCCGACCTTTGAGTTTCTGCGCCCCGATGAAATATTTTCCAGCTCGTTCGAATTCTTTCGCGGCGTGAGGGACTGTGCCAGCCAAGGTAGTCGGGAGCATAAAAGAGCTTAGGATAGTAGTTCATTTTTGTTCTTTATTAGGACGAGCCGGTGATAGAGAAATCGACCCGCCGGCGGCCAAAATGGCCCCCGTAGTTACGGCCGGAACGACTTCGAAAGAAAAACAAATCTGGCGAAGCAAGCATAAATTTTCGAGGCCGAAACACGTCTCCGCTTTTACTTACTTCGTTCTGTGGTAAATAGAGTCATTCGCCACGCTTGTGCGTTTTCCCAATAGTATCAAAACGACACCAATAAACAATCGTCATTTTTCTATTGTTTAATATAAACTTATTTATTTCGCTTATAAATAACGACTTCTTGTCACCTAAAAAAAAAATGTCTCTACAAATAACAAATAGTTTATGCAATTTAGTTACATAAGCTCTTTTTTCATATAAGCTCCGTCCTAAAGAAAATTGTCTTGTTGCACCATCGCACACACAGTATTTAAATCTGACATTAAATAACCAATTTACAACTGTATAAAATTACTTATTTATGAAAGGTTTGGATATTGAGGAAAATAACACCGGTGAAGGTAGGTGCATATTTTTAAGGTTTTTGTCTATCTTTTTGTGCACTAAGGCAGGTTAACTTATAGTGTTTTAAAGCACAGTTCTTATTGTACGCTGTGTTTAATGTTTTTATGTTGCATGATGGGACCTACCGTTTGTTTATCTTACTATTGAACTATTATTTATTCATTTTTTACCTAATTTGCACTGTCCGGGTCTCGCCTGTTCTAAGGGGTCCCGGACCTTCGTCAAGCTGTCACAGCAGCTTTTCGTTAAGGTCCACTGATTCTAAACTGAAGCGATATAAAAATTTATTTATTAATATTATTATTATGTCTGCATGCGTTCTAATGAAGAAAGTAACAGACACTGTTAATCAAGATGTCGGAAGGAGGGTAACCGGAAGTTGAAAAGGTGTTTCGTGAAATTCCCGTATATAGCTTGGGTTAAGTTTGCGTACGCATCGTGTTTTTCCCTTAAATGGAGAACTCGGTTGAATAACTGTAGATATAGCCAGCTGTTCCGTGGTTACGTAAAAAGGAAGGAATGTTCATACAATAGTTCAAAATCGTTCGCGTGAAAAAGAAACCGGTTCATCCATCAAAATATGGCTGCTTCGTCTTATTGACCCGATGTTGTTCGCGAAGTTAGGTGAGAATACGTCAAGCTGAATATTAGAAACGCGCTCTAAAGATTTAGTAAACTTATTTCAGAAGGACGTCCTTTCACGGGAAACTAAAAAAAAAAGAACCTCTAAGGCATAAAATTACGTCGCTGTTGTGATTCTTATTTGACGAAGGCTAATTATTGCGGAGCAGACGACACGCAAATTAGTTTCGAACTGCGCGTTGAAGATTTCCGCGGTAGCTTAAAATATTAATTAGCCCTTCGTTGATGAGTTCTGGATATCCATCTACGGTTCAGGAAGTAAGTCTTCAATGCGCTTTAAGATGTCTCAAAGGGAGCTCGAAAATACAATTCTCAGTACCTTTTATATATTTCATAGAAGGAGCTAATAATGCACGACTAATACAATTCTTAAACAAAATAATGTTATAGCTGAGCAACAGTATGTAAACATCAAAAATAAAATAATTGACAATTTACAGCAAAAGTTATATACAGCAGGAGTGTTTCTTGACTTCAAAAAAAAAGCTTTTGATTCAATCAAGCATAATATTCTTTTCGGAAAATTGTCCAGATATGGAATTAGGGAATTTCACTTAGTTTAATAAAAAGCTACTTATGAAATCGGTCACAATATACATACATTAATCACGCGAGGTCAAATATGGGTCAAATAGAAGACGGTGTCCCGCAAGGGTCTATTCTTGGCCCTTTGTTATTTTTAATTTATATAAATGACATTATAAGAATACCTCAAACACCAGATATAATTTTATATGCTGATGGCACAAACGTATTTTTTTCTGGAACAAGCCTAGAAGTACTTGAGCACGAAACCAACGCATGGCTTGAAAATTTATCATCGTGGCTTAGAGTAAACCAAATTCAATTAAACACGAAAAAAACAAAGTATATTATATTTCGACCACGAAATGAATGTATTCAGCAGGAAATTCAAATTCAGTTTCAAAGCGAAACCATCGAACGTGTTATATCACATAGGTTCTTAGGTGTTCTGTTTCATGAAACTCTAAATTGGTCTTTCCATGTGCAGAGAGTAAGAACGGAAATCTCACGATCTATAGGGATTATCCATAGACTTAAAAATGTGCTGCCTCACTGGGTAAAAAAACAACTATATTATACCTTAGTTAATTCACGTCTTCACTACTGTCTCCTTGTATCAGGGACCACAATAAAAGCCAATATAGAAACCCTGCACATATTACAGAAAAAGGCCCTGCGCTTGGCCGAAAATGCCCCGTACCGGAGCCACTCTGCTCCGCTCTTTAGAAAGCACAGAATATTAACTATTCAAAATGTTATAAATAAGAAGTTATCTTTATTAATCTATAATCAAATCAAATTAGAACCAACGGTCTTTTTCAGCACGTATGTTTGGAAAGATAATTCATACAATTTTCGGCACGCGAGCTACAGAAAGCAAAAAATACGCACAAACTATGGCGTACAGAAATTGGATTATCAAATACATTGTACTTCTGAATGACCACCCTGCTCTCATGACCATTATTCTGGAAGGTATGTCTATACAAGCTTTAGAGTAAAACATAAATGTTTATCTATTGTCCCTTCAAAAATAACACGTTTTTTCATTAATATTGTTTTTTTCTTGTTGTGCGCGTATGTTGTTTTTGTGCAGCATTTCACTGCGGGCTTAAAGAAATATCTTTGTAGAGATCGCTGGCTGGCTGCACTATGTTTTTGTGTGTGGCCCCTTTGTCTGCCGTGTTTGTGCAGGCCTAAAAATTGATGTGCGTCGTTGTTGTTTGTCCAGCGTGGGGGACAATCTGGTTTTAGTTCATTGGGTTTTTCTTTGTATACAAAGTTTTGTACTCCTTATGGGATTTTATGTTGGATCTTTCATGATCAAGTAGTTCTTGTCTTCTGAGACTTTCATATTTGTCTGGCCTTGGAGAAGGGGGGGGGGGGGGCTGTTGTTTGGTCAGGCATGCCGATGCCTTTTGTGGCGGCCCCCAGACAACTGTATTCTTCGACGGTTGTCTGAGTGAACTTTGATTGATTGATTGATTGATTGATTGATTGATTGATTGATTGAAATGTACGTCTAAGCATAGGTGTAAAGCATGCGTTCAAAATGACGCCGTTTTCACTTGGTCGCGGAAAATGTACCTGGACGACAGCGAATGGCTTTAAGCGCTTCATTTTGTGCTTGACAGTTCGTAGGTGTTATTCTATTTACTAAATAGGGCCCAGCGTTTCCACGGATTTTCAATTTGGGTCGCTGTGTAGAAAATTTAATTTCAAACTTACTTTTAGTCGTTTCTTATTTGTGTGTGTGTATGCTGTGTTTCCTGCACAATTGTAACGGACCATTGTAGGCGTTGCAGTTTTAGTCGAGCTGCACACTGCAATCTTTTTGCTCGGATCCTCCATCATAGTGGTTTGAGATAAAGTTTAATTGCTAATTAATCTCTTTCTTTCACTTCTTCTACACAGCTCTCCCGTATTGCCCGTCGTTCCTTGTACCAACCAGCTCGATGCCAGGCGCTGCTACAGCCTGTAAGGGATTCGGCCTAAATGTTCGAGATTCTGATGCGTAGGCGCCGGTATGTGTCGGACGCGGAACTTCAATCGGGAGGAACCTGCCGCTCAAAAACCACTGCGCTCGAGAGATTGTGTAAACAATGAGGCGATACCGGCCTTTCGATTCCTCCTAAACTCCGTTTCACCTTGCGATGAACCGCGGGGGAATGCTAAGAGCCGTCGAAGTCAATACAATGACGTGCGCGTGCCACGTGATTTTTGAAAGAGAAGGTGTGCAGCAACGCCTGGGGGCGAGTAGTGACGGGATGAGTTCGCGGCGTTGAACTCGCTAAGGTGGCTCGTGGCTTTCGCGGCGGTTCATCGTAAGTTGAAATAAGTACCGAGGAACATTCGGGGCCTCAATGCTTTAGTGCTCGGTCAGAAGACGACGAAGGAGCACTAGATGCGCGGGGGAAAAGTGGGAAGGCGTCGCGTGGAGCCTCTTCACAAAGCTCTCTACGGGAAGCCAAGTGCGCGAGCGTTCCCCTCCTTCCCGAATCAACGTGCCCCACTCCTGATATTCGCGACGACTCCCGATTCTAATTGGATGAAGAACAAAAGCGCCATTGTTCCTCGCAGTCCACGAGGCTCATGCTGAGTCAGACCGGAGGCGTTGAGAGCTTTTCCCTCAAATGACTCTCGAAAACGAGAACAACGAACATTATGAGACGAGAACAATAAACGAATGCGTCCGTTTGTTTACGCTTTTTGTTGTCATTTGTCTTGAGTTTGTTTGTGTGCCATCAGATACAAAAGAAGAATTGTTCGGATAAAGTAAGCCCGACGGTTGTATTACCAGATAAAGCTAAAAGCTGAAAGGTTTTTTTTTTTTTTTTTTTTTGGTAATTGCTGTTTTACCTGAATTACCGCGATTCCGCAACTCAATTACGGGGTGCCACGTCGAAAGCATCGGGTTCGGTTGAAGTGAATGTGATTTATCTGAGGACCAGTGGGACTTCCTTCTCAAACTAAAAGCAGCCGGAACCTTGTTGTGTACTAGTTTATAGAATAAAGTTCTACGAAGTTTGGCGAAAAATCTGCTTAGGTTTCGAGGCGCCGGCACATTAACGAAAAAAATAAACATTGCACTACATTGGACATCACTGATAAAACTATCGTGCGTATAATACGTTTCTGGGCTGTTAAATGTCAAAGACTACGGGTCACGTCGTTCATGGTACTATGGGTAACGTGGTCACGTAATTACAGGTGTTACGTGACGTCACCGATGTATGCTCGGTCCGTGGCGCAACATTAAATACGTGAATAGGTACGCACCAATTTTCTGTGGGACACTTCCACGTAACTGTTTTTCGTAACGATTTGACGTATCACTGGTGATTAGTCCGCACGTATGAATTATTGTACAAGAACCTAGATGTGAGCAGAAAAATTGTAGATGACACTTCGAAAATCAGTGTGTTGTCAATATTGCTCTGTTTGAATGTTAGCCTCAGATGCAAGGTTATCATGATAGCCTAAACTATGGGAAAACAAATTTAAACTATACAAATATTGAAATAAGCTTAGCGTACTTGTAGGGTAAATAGCTTGAAGCGGTGAATCCGTTAGCATATCTATCTTCAGCTTCAAGCACACGCAACCTGATACTTTTGCTTTGCTTACACTGAGAGCGGTTTGTCTGAGGCTTTTGCAGACGGGTATCGATGTTGGAGATATTAACGCGTTTTGAAACATAAGTAAAGGAATACGGCGCAAGAGTAATCACTCTTCTAGACGTCGCTGTACACTTTTCTCTCGTTTTTTAGAGCGCAGCTCTTAGGCACCCGTTTCCGGTTGAGCTGCGTCGCCGTCGGCGTAACCGCGCGTTGCATTATGGGACGTTCTTCATATTGACGTCCCACGTGACGTCACGTGTGACGTCACAGGGTCACGAGTGACGTCACGACAGTGAAATCACGTGTGATGTCACTCGTAACCGCGCGTTGCATTATGGGACGTTGTCCATATTGAAGTCACACGTGACGTCACGTGTGACGTCACGACAGTGAAATCACGTGTGATGTCACTCGTAACCGCACGTTGTATTATGGGACGTTTTCCATAATTAAGTCAACGTTATTAGATTAGCTCAGTTACGGAACTGCTCATAGACGCTGCATGCACGAACAGTACCCCCTCTCACTCACCACGACTCGCCCGGCGTCGCTCGACGCGCGCCGGAAGGCTGCTTTGGTAACTGAATCGGGATACCTTCGTTTCAACGTTACTAGAAACGTAAAAACCAACGAAAAAAAACTCTTTTTGTAGTAACTTTTATTGGAGTTTAGTACAAAATGGGAGGCGCGTGATGTTTTCTAAAATTTTTAGTTTGCAAGGTTTTGCGGCACAATTATATTGGTTTTATACAACCATGCCTCAGCGGTGATTTCAGGTAGGGCGTCCCGACCTAGGCGATTTTTAACTTTGGCGATATGTCGCGGCGCGTCCGCTGGGGAGCGGGGATGGCACCCCTGTAACCCTTTCCACCGTATCTGTTTCGGCTCTGAAATGGCCGATTGAAGCCAAAATAGATGTCACGTGCAGTTCCTCGAGTGACCGCTGCGGGCAAAACGGCGGAGTTGTGATAGTCATTTGGCGCTGCAGCTGTGCTCTTTGGAACGCACAGTTATGAAATAAAACTATAGATGGCGCTTCGAACGACGCCAGGCGGATTGAAGTGAGTGAGGGGGGGTACCCCCCTCCGCAGGAGTTCCACAACTGAGGTAATCTAGTAACGTTGAATTAAGTCACACGTGACGTCAGGTGTGCCGTCACGAGTGACGTCACGAAAGTCACTAGGTTCACAAGTGACGTAACGAGTGACGTCACGGAGGTCACTAATGAAGGTCACGACCTTCAAGAGGCTTTCCTGAGTGACGTCACGAGGGTCACTAGGGTCATGAGTGACGTCACGAAGGAGAAAGAAGGGAGGAGGGGACGAGAATGAGAGGAGGAGGACGGAGGAGGAGAGGAGGGAAGGGGCGAGGGGGAGGAGGAGAAAGTACGGAGGAGAAGGAGGGGCGTACCTCCTCTCCGTACTTTCTCCTCCTCCTCCTCAAAAGCGGCGCTCTAATTCGGCATTGCAGGGAGTGGTAAACGTCCATTTTTTTAAGTTTCTGCAAACGATTTCCTTTTGCAGTTTATTCAAACTTATTTTATCTTCAGTTCTTTAATGGTGTCTCAACAAACCTCAACAGAACTTCAAATTGCCTCGCTGATATTCTCCGCTGATAAATGTGCCTCCGCGCATATTCGCACATTTTCAGCAGGGGCCGTCGCCATCGCATAGTTGATTTTCAGTATCTTTTGCATTTTGTATGTTTCTTATCACTCCTTTCTGCCTTTTCGCGAAAGCCATTCTCGACGTCGTAGCCGTATCTCACATTTGTGCTCCCCCTTTCCTTCCAATCGCGCGCGCACGGCTCGAACAAAAGCCGAACTTTGCAGGCAGCCGTGCCTCGAAGTTGCGGGCCAGAACAACAACAACACCACCAGCAGCAACTCGTAAAACAAACCAAAACGACACCAAATATCACCCAGCAACAATCTCAGCGTCGCCCGCGCTGCCGCGGAAACTTTCGTCGTCGAAAACGTAAAACCAAACAAACAATAAACCGCCGCATATAAAGACGGTGGAGTCATCGATGCAAAACCAACTGCTCCAGAAAAGGTAAGCGTGATGCAAAAGGACGACGGTCGCAACTAAGAGGAAGGGCGGAGTTTCGATGGCGACGCTCGCCCACTATGCCGTGGAGCCGTCGCAGCATTGTTCTTTGCTTTTTCACTTTTCACGGCACCTCGGAGCGTTTTTTTTTTTTTTTTTTTTGTAGTCTGGAGCGCGAGTGTCGTCCGTTTCACCTTACGAAGGACTGCAGTGTATGCTACGAGCCATTGCATTCACTCCAACGCCGTGTGTCTGTCACGTGACCTTGGGGAGGGCACCAGCGACGGGCAAAGAGGGCGCATAGTCAACGTTCGCAGCATTGGATTGGCTCTTGTTGGCTCGTAACGTCCGCTGCGATCTAGGGTAAGGAGAAGCGAAGCGTAGAACCTTCGAAACGTTCGCCTCTCTCACTGACGGTCGGGGAGGGTATGAGCGCTTCGTTTTCACCCTCTTCTTTTCTTCCATCGTTCCTCATATTAGTCGCTTGGCGTTCGCGCTCGGGCGGTTCAAAATTGATTCTTGACTCGCGATTGTGCGAGCGCACTACCACGGGTACGGGAGTGTGCTTCGTACTTGGGCGTAGGAAAACGTTGCGCTCCCGGTGAGAGAAAGTTTCGCAAAACAAGAAAGAAAGCCGGAGAGAGAGCTGGCTGCGACACTGGTCGAAACGCGAACGGAGGCATGATATGTTGTGGGGTTGAAAAAAAAAATAGTACTGAGATTTCGGGTTAGACAAGGAACAAACTGTAAATGCGAGAAAAGACGCGAAAGCCCTCGACGAAGGTTTGGAGTTTCATCAGCTACTTGAGTAGGGAAGAACATCTCACTCCGCTACAAACCGGCGACCTCGGTGCGTACAAGCTTTGCGTAGTCGGAATGGCTAGGCGCGCTGCAGCCTCAGGGGTCCCCTCTTTCGTTGAATTGGGAAAGGAGGCTATCGCCATCTATCGTCATGGACACTCGAGCGCCAGTCGAGAAAGCAGTCTCTGCCGTCTCGGCGAACCTGGTGTCTCGGTGCACCGTTGTCCGCCCTCTCCCTCAGTGACGCCGGACTCCACGACAACGTGGACAGCCGCGATACGCATGCGTGCTCTCGGAAGCGAAGTGCCCATAACACCAGGGAAAATATTTGATGCACTGTCGGCGCGACGTTTAATGCAAATGCGTGGCGTGAAAGGTAAAGGGTGTGTACTTTGGCGAGTTGGTCGTACATTGTAAAATAGAAAATTGAAAGGAGAAAACACGTACGATAAGTAGCAGGATTATGTAATCTACGTCGTCGTTCTGCTTTATCTTAGTCTTATTTATTTTTCGCTTTTATTCTTACAGCGTGAAAGATGTTCTCACTAGTAAAGTTTTTGGTTTAATTTTGGTCTTAAGGAAAGGGGAGGGGGGGGGGGGGGGAATGCGACGCCAGAAAGCAGAAAGCCAGCAAGCGCGAGCACTAAAATTAAAGCCGAAAAAAAAATGTTTAGAAGCAAAAAGTGTGCTAGAAGAATAAATGAACTAAATAAAAATAGTGAGTTTGAGGGGTCCGGATGATGAGGTAGGTCTCTCAGTAAATGTATTGAAATGCAAAATGAGACGATAAAACTTAGAGAGCGGCTGCTTTCATTTCGGTTCTTTTTTTCCTCTGATATGGGAACATAAGAGAAATTTACTCACTCACATAAATTTTTCATCCCCCCCCCCCCCAAAAAAAAAAAAACGAAAAAAAAATAGTGGGACAAAAAACATTTCTTTTGACATATCTGGTTTTAGCTTACATGAAGACCGTTGCTCAAAGAGTTGCAGCTTATTGCCGCATTAGGAAATAACTTATTCATTCATTGCGATGACGAGGGCACAGGATGAGTCGTTTTAGTTTATAATAAGGAAAGAATAATACGCGGCTTCAAAAAACGCAACCCTTATTGTCACAGTAATATTATTAACTAAAAAATAACAGACTGGAGCGAGAAGTTGCGCCGAGTGAAACAACAACGTGACTTCCTATATATCTATGACAAAACAAACTTTCGCGCTGGTCCTCTAGGTTTCGTTTCATGACCACGTTTTGTTTTTCTCGGAAACCACACGTATCTCGAACAAAATTGTAACAGGGTTGTTTTCGTTTACGACATTGTAGCGTTTGGAAACAAACGAAGGAAATGATCAACTATATGGCACCCCTTTCTCTCGTCTATCTTTAGGTGTGGAGGTTGATGGTCGAATACATATGTTATCTAAAACTCTTCGCAATGGAGAGTATATAAAATATACCGATGTTGGAATGCTGCGAACAAAAAGCTCTGCGTGCTTTAGCTCTGCAATGATCACATGCATAAAGCGATAAGCACAAAGCGCAGAGTTGAGTGAAAGGAGCTCAAATCAATGAGTATGCATCTAATCAATTGCACTGGGACTTGGGTGACTCGATATGTTACGCTATTCCACAAACCTTATTTATTTTTTTTTTCAGCTCTGTATATTATTTTTGAATGTGGAACAGCGTAGTCATTTGGACAGGCTCAATAGCCAGCCTTATAGTTCTTGTTCCTGCACTTAAAAAAATATGCGCTCAAATTTATTGTGCTGGGAAAAGCGAGTGTTTAAATAAAAAAGATAGAAAACTTAATATGAATTTGACTTCTTCGAATGCATTGTCGCTTCGAGTAGGTAGGGTAGGAATCGAAAGAGTATCTTTTCGCCATGATTACGCCAGATTCTGCAAGTCCATTCTCGTTCCTTGTGTTACATTCAGCATACAAGTTTTATCGTTTTGTGATACAGTTCAAGGTTACAAGTTTGTCTAGAACTGAACGTTGTATCTTACTAATTTACAATCTCTCTGTTTGTGCATAATTTACGCGGCATTTGGCGTTCATTAACACACAAAAAAAACAAATATATGAATGAATGATGCATGAATGAATGATTGAATTACATAAACATAATAGTAAAACGTTAGATTCACTTGTAATTGTAGTTTTCATAGTTAAATGGAATTTATTCTAACAAGACCAGAGAGGCTTAAGACTGTAACCTATAAAAACCAACAAAATAAACAAGCAGTTCACAAATATTTTAAATCACTAAAATGTTAGAATATTTGATTTGCATGTTAATTGGAGGTATCGCGGTTTTTCGCCGTCCACATTTTTTTTTTTTTTTCGAATCTCTTTTAACTATATTCTCACTTTCCGCTTCGAAAATTGTACTGATCCGACGTAATCCTTCGGTTTTTCATTCCCTCAAATGAAATGTAATCCCGTTGCTATCTATATTTTAGTGTATTTTCCCTTCAATCAGACTTCTTACTTCATGTCTTTTTCACGCAAAAAGTCACACTTAAGGAAACCCCCAACGCCCACACCAATAATAAAAAACGTTGTTAAAAGAAAAAAAAAAAAACGCTGTTATTGTCAGTTTATAAATAAAAAAGTAACGAAGGAGTCGCGTGCGTTACTTTTCATTGGTAATGGCAACGCGTTCCTTTTATTTTGCAAGTAACGAGTAACGTATTCCATTACTTTTTTCGGTAGCGCCTACAACACTGTCATACAGGCACTCACAAACAGAACCAAGTACAGTACTCACATGTGAAGTCAATCCGCCAGCACGCACAGTGACAACGTGACGATATCAAGCACCATGCTCGCAAACTGTCCACCTGGCATTTCCGAACGCTTTGGCTCGAACAACTGAGTTCAATTGAAGAAAGACACTGAAGGGCGGTCGAAAGAATTTAGAAGAGAGAGGAGCTAATTAAAACGTGCGATATGCTGCGCTTGGAAAACGCACACAGACACAAACTCTTTAAAACTCTTTGAAATCTTGATTTCAGATACTTTTTTTTTTTTTGGTTCGGTGCAGAAATGTTTTTTTTTCCCGGGTTTTTGGTTGATATTCGGTTCGACACTCTGGTTCAGGCAATGAAAAAAAATCCGAAAAGGCAATGGTTTGTGAGATATTCATAAAAAATATTCACGTTTGTTTACGCGATACATAGACCCTTTCAGGAATTCAGTCTGGCCACTTTGATCACTATCAACATCTAAAAAATGGCATAAGTGCTATACTAATGGCGGCCTTTTAGTTTACTGATGAAGGAAGAAGTTGAAGATGCTCCTAAAAAGATGGTCCGAGGCCTATACATTCTTGACGTTAACGCGACGTGAATCAGGAATCGGATGCAAGAGCTGCGTAAGCTTTCATTTCTAACTCGGGCCCAGTCAATCTGTTAGAGCACACACTCGGCTTCCAAGCCCTTTGATGTATAGAACTTTATCAAGGCGTCTACGTGGGCTGGCGCTTCGTTCTGACTGGTTGCATCTTTTTCGCCATTGACACTGAAAGAGATTTAAAAATAACTGGACTGTGAAGCGTACATTCTCGTTTACCGTTAACTTGTTAACTTGCCGAAGTGACGGTGCCCAATAAAATACTGCAGACCACAGGTTCATTGCCGCCATTAGTACGGTAAAAGTTAAACTGGCATTTGAGTCACCAGATGGCACTGAATTCCGGAAAGGGTCTATTGTGGGAAGGGTTTGATGCGCTCCTATTGAGAGCAATATTTAAATTAAACACAAAAAGCAAAATAAAAGCATCAACCAATTAAAAAAAATTATTTTAGAATATTTTTTTATTTGGTCTGACTTCTAACAGTAATTGCCTTCATAACTGCAATTCCAGCATGACCCTTGAACCTAATAATTAAAAAGTTAATTAATAAAATATTTGTTAATTAGGCACATAAGCATGACGATTATCCCCTTATATGATGTCCCACGATCCTGGTATATGCATTGTGAAGACGGCACACGGCTCTCAACTGTTTTATTAAAAAAAAAGTGTTCGAATTATAAATGCAGAGCAAATTGCTGGGCAACTGTGCGGCACGTGAAACGTGTGGCGCCAACGCTGTCGGTGCTCTTCATCGGTTAGTTTAGCGACTGGCTTACCGCGTGGCATGTGTACACTCGATAGAAATTCCTGGAATGGAGATACCAGCGCTAACCCGACTTCTAAGAACGTGCTATAAGGTGTCAAGTTGCTATCTGCCGTACGAAGAGCGGTTGTCTGGCAGGGATATCCCGACAAACAGCGCCTCAACTCACGGCAATGTGTCGTGGCGTGCTGGAAAGACACTCGCTTAATAATCTAAACCAGGGGTCTCCAAACCCCGGCCCGCGGCCCAAAGCCGGCCCGCAAAGGTCTTCTAACCTGCCCGCTGCTGTACGTGGTTCTTCCAATGAAGCCCGGCCCGCGGCCCGCTTACAGCACCCCCCCCCCCCCCCCCCCCGCCTCTTTGAGCAAAAAGAAAAAAAAAAAGCGAGCGTAAAGAAGCGGTGCCGCAATACGGACCAATCCTGTGAACGAAGATTCAAGAGAAACCGAGAGAGAAGACTGCCTATCGTAATTTGTGTCCTCTCGTCATAATATTCATTGGACATCTTCATAACCAGCACCACCATGTCAAGACTTCGGACCTTCTGGAGCACGGAATATTAAAAAAAAAAAAAAATTAATAATATTAGTTCCCGGTTTCATATGTGTATTGCGCACGTTAAAATTCCTATGCGTTCTCATGTTATAATAATAATAATAATAATAATAATAATAATAATAATCTTTACTGGCTCAGGAGAGAATATACAATGCGCTAAGTGTCCTGTGTCGTATCTAGCGCATATTGTCAGCATCATTTCTATCGGGCTGATTAGTCTTCGACCATCTCGTAACACGCCAAAGTTGCTATGCGCTTTGATGTATGACTGGTGAGTTTTCTGGGTCCTAATTATTGTGCAATATCACAATTAACTGAATATTGAATTTAAAGATAAAGAAGATATATTCATCACCTCGGGTAGGTTTCAATGTTCACTTTCACTTTCAATATTCTATTTAAATGCTTATTTATAGCAGGAGTAATTTAGTTGTTCATCATTTATAGTTATTTATTTTCTGGCCCACGAGACAGCGACAGATACCCGATCCGGTTCCTTAACTAAAACATTTGCAGACCCTTGAATTCGAAATGTTCTGGGTTCGATTCCCGCCTGGCGCAAACACTTTTATTACTGCGATGGCCTCTCCACTCTCCCCTCACTGAATACCAATCAGTACCGAGCCTCGCGGCCACGCTTTTATCCAGGCTTCACTTTCGCGGTCCTCGAAATTTCGAGCACCTAACCAACAAACGTTTCAGGTTAAAAGGAGCAGCCTGAATATTTGTCCGAATACAAGATCGGCGCTCCCGCACATTGAAGCACCCACCAGCGCGTCAGAAATAAAATTTGAATGTCTAAGTTTGAGTTTCTGGAAAATACATTCTAATGTTCTGTACTTCCGGTGACTATAAAAAAAGAATATAAACAGTTTTCCACAATTCCTACGGATTAGTGTGTCAGTAGTTATCGTTTCCTTTTCTTCAATCTCAAATAAGCTGTCCTGTATGAATTGTGTACGTTTAATATAAAATAACAAGGCACACAAAACGATGTTCATTAATTACATAAAGGAGAATTGAGTAAAGCTCCACGAGAAGTCCGCGTTGTTTACATTTTTTGTTGAGGTAAACGCATGTATGCGCCCTGTTGGATACAAAGCAAGTTAGCATAAAACAATTGCTCGTGCAATATCGACGATGATGGTAAAATAAAAAAATAGTCCGTTCGCTCTTCTATAACGTCTAATCCTACTTTTATTTGGTCTAGGCTGCCACCATTTGCAACGCAACCTTAAGTAATTTCATTTTAACAGCCAATCTTGATAAAATAATGTTGTGATGCGTGTTCATGGCAGAAATAAAGAACTTTTACTGCGCATTTATACAAATCCTAAAGCATAGTTTGTACTACTAGGTTAAGACAACCTCAATTTAACCGAATTGTGTGTTTTAAGTTTGGTGTTTTATTCAAATATTCTCATACAAATCAGCCACCACTCCTTCTCCTGCTCACAAATAAACAAGTGTATTTAAGCCGTTCATACGTTGTGAAATCAATGCTTTCCGGCTTCTGTATCCGACAACTAAAAACACCTAGACATTGATAAAACAATAAATATATTTCACGGCTTTTGTTAAATACTGTTGACACCTAATCTACGAACTCTTTAGTTTAAACCTGTTTTACTTAATAGCTTCACTTGCGAACAGGTATAAAATTATTAGAAAAAATCAATAGCATTAACCTCCACGATTTGTGAGAATAATACGATTTATTGTTGCATTTGTTTAGAGACCGGAACAAGAAAATAAATAATATGTGTGGCCAATTCGACCGACGTTTCACATTAGCAACGCGCACATTATATAAGTTGATAAAAAAAATATACGTTTTAATTTTATAACTCACAAAACGGAAATGAAACAATTGGTTACTTTTCTTTATGTTGTAATCTAGTTGCGTGCCACTCTATAAATACGCACTACGTAAAACTTGAACCCGAAACCTTCTATGCTTCATTCAATAACCAATTTTGAAGAAATATAAAAATCAATGTTTTAATCGAAGAGCTATTTTTTTCTACACAAGCGTTTTTTTTTAACCATTAAAACTGAAGGGAAGGCTACATTTTCCGGACAAATGGTAGAAAAAAAAGGCTCTCTACTGTTGGCTATAAAACTGATGATGTGTATCGAATCCACAAGAAACACTAAACATATGTAATAAAAAAAAAACAAAAAAAACAGATTTTTGTGAAGCGGCAATGAAATCTCTGTGTTTTCAATGAGGGAGACTTTTAACATAGGGTTGTTGTAGCTTGAGGCTTCCACCAACATCCGCGAAATAAAAGGCGCACCGGCTGTCCGGTGCCATAAGACGACATGTTTTTGTGTATAGCCGATATTTTGCAAGGCAGCAAGTCTGTTCAGATAAAACGAACGCCAAAAGTGGAGCAAAAAGGGTCAGACTCGTGTGGGTCGAAATTGAAAAACCTGTCAACACTTATATGAGCTGCATTTTTCTTTCCTGCTTTTTTAGAGACGAATGGTATTTTCATGCATTTAAAATGAATATTTATGTTGTTGCTTGGTATGCAATGGATATTAACATAATCTTCCGGATGCCAAAGAGCTCTTTCGAGATCTTGTCTGGTGCGCACAATAAGCATTAAATAAGAGGAGTTAAGTGAAAATGTCGGTAATAAACTTTTGTTTCTTTACTTTTACTAAGAAAATTAGCAATTTAAAATAACGCCGCGCGGTCAAGAGGTAAAATTACTTTGGTTAGACAACGTATAAAATTGTTGCTAATAAGATCGGCATATATTTTTATATGCACATTTTTATTTTAATATGGTTACGAATGTCAGACGATGAGGCTGGAGGAAGCAAAATGTTCGCGATAAAGATTTAATGGAGGCGTACTTGTTCCAGAAACGAAAGGAAGAACACACGTCGAGAAACCAGCAGCTAGCATCGGATGCGGCAGCGGCAAGCGACGGTGCGTCGGTATAACAGCTTGCTATCGCGAGAAAGAACCAGTGAATGAACCGGCAATGCGGCGCAGGGATTTTTATCTACTATGATCCTCATCTCGGATATTCGACCTAGAATGTTTGGGAAAGAGCTAGAGCGAGACTGACTAGGCATCATTCTGGCCTCCTTATCTTTTATGCTCGGGGTAAGAGTATACGCCAATCTTCTACATGAACGCAGAAGCTATCTTCTTGATCCGGCACGCGACAAGATAACATATTTTAACGTGAATGAATTTCTCATACCGGGTCACAAGTTTTTAGATACCTTCCTTATCATAGTCTGCCGTTGGAGTTTCCAGGAAAAACCTTTGGTTTGCATCGTACCACAATATGTGATCCCGGTGTGTGTTGCAAGATGAGAAGTTGTAAAACGTCAGTCCTCCAAAAGGTTTTGATAGATTTTTTTGCACCATATTTCCTGTGAGCAGAAACGGCTTGCTGTTCCGTTGTGGATCACGAACGCTTTGTTGCCGTTTATTAAACACTCGAACCCGGTTCCGCACCATTACTTCGCTTGTTTCACTTAGTGTATACATTTCGCAAATCTGTCGATGGATGTTTAATGTTTTACTTTGCCTGAAATTAGTCGCATCAAAAGCTGTTCTGACAGACGGGACTTCTGTACTGTCGGGACGTTATATTCACTTATAACATAATTATTACAATAAATAAACACAGCGAAAGAAATCACATTTATGGATATATCGCCGGAGTGGGGTTAATAGTTTTGGCGAATCTACGCATGCCCGAACTGTTCTTAGCTTTTGAATGTGCCTCTTTCTTGCATTAAAATTACTTAAAATAATTGTCTAATTGGGTAATATCTTTAACTCTTACGAATACAGGAGTGGGGAGGCGTATTTTGCTTTGCTAGGAAAACGTATAACTCAAGCTCGTTTTATTTGCATTTATTAAACTTTATACGAAAGTCTTCATTGGTGCTAAAATAATTGAACCTTGAATTTATTACAAATTAATCTTTTGAGTTGACGTTATTCGTCGTTTTTAACCTGAGGGCCCGTGTCCCACGTAACAGATACCTAGATAATTAACTAATATTCATTATGCATTTTAATTGCTTATCTTAGCCCTCACACTAAGCGCGCAAATATGTGTCCTCCCGAAGTTTACCTTTTCCTCCCTCATGTACCTACTCTTCCCCATCACATGGAGTGCCTCAGTCCCCAACACAACTCCTGCAGAGCAGACCTCCATCCCCATACATGCGCTCCTTCCAAAGCACACGCAGGGGACACATATCACAAACGCCACGTCCGTCTAACAAGCCAAGCTCGTAATCTCTCCCGAGTCAAACGACGCGCACTGCCTCTGCTATCTGGAAGTATTCACAAGACACCATTACGCATCCCCAAGAGATACGCGTGGAGCGCGAAACACAACGGAATGGTATTTTTCTTTTGGGGGATGCATTTAGTTCAGCTAACCTTCGTGCTCGTCAGACCGTCGAGTCAGCTCATCTTGGAATCTGCGAGTCGTTCCTACCCACACTACTTTGCTTTCTGCCATTCCTCCGCTCATGTCTGTCTCTACAGAGTACAAAAAACAAAACGTGTTTCATGAACACGTCTATTAACATCTCATTCAACCTCCCCAGTCCTGCTTTCATATTGCCTGAACAGACCATTCCTTAGTCGAGGACAAAATTTCTCGTCCTTTCCGAACAGAGGTATCGAGCACGCCCATAGCTTTATTCAGCTCTAAAAAGATGAGAGCGCACGCGTGCCCGTTTATTTGTCTGCATTTCCAAGAAAGGTTTTCCATGAGGATATACGGGGTGTTCTCAACCGCAATTCGGCGCTTAAAACATCGTACAAAAGTAACGAATGAAAGGAGTGCATTAAAACCTTTCACCTGTGTCTTTAAGTGGTGCATTTGTTATACTAAAACTTTATGGGTGTAGTTTGTAGAAAACAAATGTGAGCCCAAAAATCAGCTTTCTTTTTTTCCTATGCACAAAGATGGAAACGATGAAACCTTTCTGGTTGACTCGGATACTCAGAGATCATACCACGCAAGCTCGGATATGCTAGATTCACTCCCGGATAATTATATAAAATACTAACCATTTTGCTTTATGTTGCGCTGTTTGTAAATAGAAGAGTCAAACACACTCTTTTTAACATTTTCCTTCCGGTGCTTAAAAACAAACACATAATATGTGGGGATAATTGTTTTTCCCCCATAAACTATACTCGCGATATTGGAATATGTCAAATGCATCTCGTAAAGACACCTTTGCGAAAAGATTTATTGCACTCTGTATATTTTTTTTTGTTTTTAGTGAAAATATTTTTGTTTGCGCACATGATGACACTCAAAAACACCCTATATTTAGTAACCGACAGTCTAAGAAACGAAGAGCGTGCGGGTTCCGGAGCATATCACTATCGCTCCTCAGCCTTTGAGAACTACGGTATCAGCGGACAAGAAAGCCGAAGAACGAAATGAAAAGCTATAATCACTGACAAACAAAAAAAAAAAACAGTTTTTTTGTCCACGTTCTACCACAGCTTCCTTTATTTTAGAAATCCTCTGTAATTGCGAAAGAACGTGGCGGCTGTAAAGGGGAAAGGAGATCAGGGATGAGGGCGCGAGCACTGGCTCTCTCGGGCAGCGCCAAACAATGCCCCAGCAATAAAAACCGAAAAAACGAACGCTTTACTCTTTGTCAAAAATATTTTTTTTTTTTTTTAAAGAAAAGAGAACATTTTGAGGTGACCCTTCCATATTCCGCTCCTCTCACGTTTCGCCACGCGCCGGTAGCTTCCTTTTTTTTTTTCCTCCGCTGCGGGTTGTTGATGTTTAGTAGAGAGACCATCATGCGTATCGTTGGCGCTGGCTGAGGGGTTACCATAGAAGTAGCTCTGTGCTACCATACGGGTAACCGTTCTGGAGCCACTACTCGCCTTTCTCCGGCGGCCGCGAGCTCGATGGCTCCGTCGTGGAACTGACAGACTTTCTTGAATACAAGGGAATTTTCGTAGACCGCGTTTCCCCCTCCGCTAAGCCCTCCGCAACGAAGAAACCGCTACTGTGCCTGCGCGCCGATGGCCTTGACTGTAAAGTTCCTGGTATCGTAGCGGCTGCGAAGAGCGTTGCGGGACGGCGAAAAGGATCTACGAAAACTCCCTAAAGAATCGGCAATGGCTCCACGTCTTGCGCCGTGCTCTGGCTGCGCGCGCGCTTGAGGTGCAAGAGGTGCCGAAGCCTTAACGGTATAAAACTCGCGCTAAAGGCGGGACAGCTGTGATCATCGTCCGTACCGTTCTTATCGCGTCGTCTACTATTGACGCTAGAACACACGTAGGAAGCCCCGCCCTCCATTTCTTAAGCTGGCAGTCACTTTACCTTTCCCCTAGTGTCTTTCAGCGACGAAGGGTTGATATTGCTGAAGGCGTTCGTGTTCGGAACATTTTGGGGTACGCGGTTGTACGCCACGCGACAACGGTTAGCGCAAGCTCGACGTCGGCGATTTATGGCGTTTCACCTTAAAGGGGGGTTGGTGGGAACTAAAATTCGCAGGTTAGGTTAGTGCCCCAAATGAGCACTTTGCATCACACTCGTAGTTTGGATGACAGCCTTAAGATTTGAGAGGAAAAAAAAGAAGAATAAAACGGGGATATCTTGTTTGCGTTAACTAGTTGGAGTAGTGTACACAGCCGGAGTTGGCAGTGAGCTGCAGATGTGATTCCAAAGATTATGTTTTCTATTTTTCTTTATTAGTTGGATACATAATCACCTTCCGGATTAATTAGATACCACAAAAAATAACAAGAGGAGACAAGCAAGATTTGCTTCAATTTTGCTTAGTTTATATCTTATATCATCTGGGAATTCTTTTCCGACAAAATTTGCATGTCAGATGCAAATGCGCAATGTGTTCATTAGCTACATTTATAGACCTTTGATTAACTGTGTACTTTTATAATAATTGAACATTAGTGCTTTGATATTTAAATTACAGGAAAAAAATAATCGATGAAGTATCGACAAGAATAATACAGCAAGTAATTAGAGCTATATTTCATTTGTATCCGTAAGGCTGTCTGATACTTTTTTTTTTAAATGGCAAAGCAATATAAGCTTAAATTGCATTCAACCATCGAGGAACTTTTTTGTGTTTAATATTGGTGGCAGATAGCCATTAAATATAATCGGATGTTCATTTCTTGCAAATCTCAAGTCTACTATGTTCGCACCAACCTTCAATTTATCGTTGAGAAAAGCACATATTTATCTCTAAGCAAATAAGTATCACCCAACATCACAAGGGAAAGGCGCGTTCATTAGAAATGCATTTAATAAAAAATGTGGATAATTCAATAGACAGGCGGAGCAACAATTTTCAAAAATAGTTAAAAAGTACAGGGTGCGATAGCTACGCTCAAAAATATCAAGGCCAAGCTGCTTGATTCTCAATATGCACATTTAAGACAAAGGAACGGTGGTTGTGTTCTAAAGAGATTTTCTTTTTAAAAAGGAGTACACTTAATAAATTCAAGGATGCCTACTTCTTACCATGAATACTGAATGACAAGTGAAATAAGACAACAGCTTACTACAAATTGGTCTGTAATTTAACTTACAGACATTACGTGATGAGATTTTTCAACTTTACTAGAGGAAATTGCATTCCTGTATTGGCACTGGTTTTCCGCTTTTGCTGTTGATAAAAATATTTTATTATAAAAAAATATTATATACTTGTTTGTTGCATAATTTAAAGCAAACAAAAAAAATCGCAAATAATGAAGAACAGATTTATTCAATAACACACGTAAGACGTCTTGAACGACTCAGCCAGTACGTATAAAAAATAACATGGAACAAAAATGGCAGAAATACACTTCTCATTGAACAAGTAATTAGCTTATTTCAGATGACACAAAGGAAACCAACTTTTTAAATTTAGTTTACAACCTTGACCAAATTATATTACTTAATTCAGTGAACAGAATTAAATCTCCGTTTAATAAAACAAGCAAGAAAGCGGGTGGCATAGTCCGCGTAAATAATTCGCTGCTCACGAGTGGTCGTAGAGCCGGACGGTTTACACAACTATCGAATGCGATCGTATCTCTCGTTCTTCATTCCCCATTATTTCCCGACACCGCGTTGAATTGCCGGTGTCCCTTTCATCTCGCAGAGTAATCCGGCCGTGGTCAAATCACGTTTCTCCAATTTTAGTTCTTTAAAACCTCCCCTCCCCCCCCCCCTCCCCTTTTTAGTGGAATTTATTGATTCCCATAGCAGTACAGGCGCAGCCGCCGATCATAAACTTCTCATTTCTACGCGTCGTCCATGTTTTGTTGGGATCTTTCTTACATCTCTTCCTCGCACCCTCCCTCCTTTTTTTATCTCAGTAGTTCGCTATTGGCACAACGCCCAAACATTTCCTCCAATATACTGCGTGAAGGAAGCAGCGAGTGCGTCTCTTTCTCTTTCTGACGAATCCCCATTTTTCGATTATTCCATTCTGCGATCGCTGCCGCACTCCCGATACGCTTATCAGCGAAACGCTTCCCGCTTTATGCACGAAATAGAGCATGCAGCGAGATAACCGAATAGTCACCTGTTCCTATTTTGGGAGTGTGTGAACATAATTTTTTTTGTTCGCTTCGATCTTTCTCTCTCCTTCAGTTTCCCACTTGCGCCGGCCCGCGCTCTGTTTCGCCACCCCGATCCCTCGGCAACACGCCAGTGATTGCAGTCTCGCATCCCGTGGCTTTGGCTACATGGGAAATGAATCACAGTGCGACGAACTTTCCGCAAATGGCGCGTGAACTCGTTGAACGCTTTGACTCACTCGTTTAGGCTTCGAAAACTGAACCGGCTGACCTTTTTTCTCTTCTTCAATTTACGTTTTGTCTTTTTTTTTTTTGCAAAGCCATTATTAGCAATGAGTCAACTGAGTCCGCCGGGGGTCGAAGGCCGGGCAAGAGACGCACCGGTGCGAATGGGAAGCCGACTTCGAATAATTGAAACAAAGTTGTGAAAGGTGCAGCATACAATATGAGACGCAAGAACTAATGTTGAAAGTACTCAACTGCTGACCGCACACCGCTAATGTTGCAGGCTGCCGTGGTGGTCGTCCGTTTACAGCACTGGTCCTCATTCGCGGTTGTTCAATCAATGTTCGGTTGGGCGCACATTTTCGATAAACTTCTGCTATAAACTGTAACATTCGATCACGGTTTCGTTTTTAATATGTTCCCTGTACACTATTATGCCCGGATGTCAGCAACATAAATACTAACTAAAACCAAAAAAGCAAAAAGAGCAAACAAAAACAATGGATGTGCGCAAATGTCTCGTCACAAACCTGGTTTCTCTTCCAGTTTGTGTTGTCGATTGTTCTTGTAATTCCTACAAACGAGAACGACCACCTTCATTATATACGCTCGTATTGTGCTAGAGAATCTTTCTGTTGCAGTGTTGCAGTATTATAATGCAAAAGTAAATATTGAATTCAATTTATTTGTGGCCCGTGATTTTGTGTATCGTTATTCGATTGGTAAATACGAAGCAATAAAATAGTCTACAATATTTGGTCGCATTTCATTTTATTCGCAGGACCTGGGCAACAATCTGTCAAGGAGACATATTTTCAGTTGACAGCTCTAAAAAGTTTAGCCGGTCAAGTATTAAGCAGAGAAGGATTGCCCAACACAACAAGAAAACATCTTTAACCTACCCGACCGGACCAGACCCGACAAGACCCGACCAGACCCAACCGGACCCGACCAGACCCGACCAGACCCGACTTAACCCGACCCAACCATTCGTGACCCGAATCCCCGATGTTTTACTTAAGCTGACTTAACTCTCTCCCGCTGACCAAACACGACTTAATCCGACCAGCTCAAGAAAAAGAAAAAGAAAGACGACGAACGTAGCAAATAAAATACGGCGCCGATCTTAGTAGAATATATTTACCGCTTATGTATTAGTCTAGTACAGCTACTTGCAGTTGAATATGCAGTTACTAATGAAGTCCAGATATAATCCTTAAAATAGCTGTTACATGCAGAAACGTTCCCACGTCTCCGAGATGACAACACTTGTGTAAACTCGAGCATACGAACCTTTTACCCGAGAAGGCTTAGTGCGACTTAGTTCATAAATTCGTTTTTCATGTTATTTCTGTACGTTTAATATGTTATTTTAATGCGAAAGCATTAAATGTCCCATGGAGGAAACCGACGTCATCAGCTTTTGAAGCCGCGCCAAGCGGCACCTACCCTGTCCCAATGGAGCGAGATTGTCGTCTGGAACAGAAATCTGATGGATAGGCTCCCATTGATGGGGCACGCATCGTAGTTTCAAGGAACGAAGCTAACTTCGGCTCTCGTGTTGCTGAAGAGACTGCACGACCGAGCTCAGCGCAGCGCGGCCACTTCACGAGAGCGCACGCTAGGCCGTCGGCCGCTACCTCGGCAGTAGCGAAACGTGGCCGTCCACGCCAGTATACACCGCAGACGAACTAAGGAAGCGGAAGAACGACATTCGTGCTTTCGCATTCACAACTCTTAAGAAAGGCTTAGGTGTCCTTGGAATTTTTAAAATTCACTTGACGTATTGAGGATTATGTTATGTCTTCTTTTAAAATTAATGAATTATTCGACACGGTAATGCATTTGACCTAGACTTGGCAAAGATGTATCAAACAAAATTTTGCTTTCTGAACCGTGTTTGTGTGGTGAACATGGTAAGATTACGTGTGTTGTTTGACGGAATAGGAACCAACACCTCATCAGTTAAACACGCGCGTATTTAGCCATTCTTAAGATTTGAAGCGAACTCATTTGTTCACACACCCTGGAAAATTAAGTTATGGAACTCGGAGGGCGGGTTATTCTCACGATTGCAGCAGGGCGCTAATAGAGCGACAGAAATGATGTCGTCCGAATTAATGAATTGTGGAGTTTCCCTCTGACGCACCGCACTCCTTGAATAAATCTTCCTTCCGCGCTCCTCAAAACCTTGCATTATTTATCTCGCACATTTTTTTTTTTTGTTTTACGTTTCTCTTTTCCTATCAATTTTTAAGTAAAAAACGGTATAAACGCCACTATAAATAAGGCTATAATGCATTCCGGACGAATGTTGTTTTATTTGGTCGGGAAGGAAAGAAACAATCGCAAAGTCAGAGATGACATAAACAATGTTCTCTTTTTATTTAAACTTTTATTGGGGTTTTTAATTTTTATTAAGTAAATAAAAAGTTTTACACATATTTTCAATAACATTGATGCCATTCTATATACACCATTGGCACGTTTACGGTTAATTTATAGTGCGAAATATTCCGTGTCATATGTTAATTGTGCTCTTATTGTCGAAATGACACTTCATGCACAAAAACGGGGAACACGCACAATTTTTGTTAACATTTAAAGAACCCCAGAACAAAAAAAAAACGAAGGAGTTTTTGAAACAGTCTGGTGAACATGTGTGTCGAAAATTAATTTTACGCAAAAGAAACAATATATATCAAAATTGACGGCGCGAGACGCGATTTAGTCGCTGGTCACCTCCTTTCAACTTGTTTTCACTCTCGGCATTTCGGGCACGTGGAGGAGAGTGGATCGGCTTGGCCATCACGTTGAGGTGGAGACAGCGTATAACCCTCTCGTTGAGGTGGAAAGAGGGTATGAACATTTATGACGTCATGAACTTTGTGTGCATAATTAAAAAAAAACCTCGCGCCGTCAATATTGCTGTCATATTATTATCTTTTCGCGTAAAATTTATTTCATGATTCGTGTGTCCCAACCGGACTGTTTGAAAAAACATTATTTTTTTTTACTTTTCCGGGGCTCGTTAATATATTTAAAGTAATTATGACATGAGTAATTAAAAATATCATAGCTTTAAAAGAGATGGGGGGCTTCAATCAAAGAAAATTAAAGTACACAATTTTAAAAACTTTTTTAATAGCTCTTATCTGAAGTGAAAACAAGATTTGTTTTCAGCGTTGCTTTCGATAAAATTTAGAGACAAACAGTGGCGCTGAATTGTCTAAATGATTGCCTGCTGTAGTGGACGGGGCTTCAAATCATAATCTAAAGGAACGTAAGTTTTCCGGTTAATAAATAACTTGCAGTTATATTTATCTACAAATATCTGGAAAAAAAATTATAGTACGGAACAAAATGGGAAATGAGTTCCATGCTTGAGAGCAAAAAATGAAAACTAACCAGGACTGTTATCCCAATCTTCTGTTCTTTTCGTGTTTATATTTCGTCTCCTTTTTCATGTTGACACCTCTCGGCATGTGAGATATTCATCAAGTACGCTATATTTAGAATTACTCACTAACACAAAAAAAACTCATATTTGCTAATTTCCACATATATTAGAACACCACCTCAAGTCACAACGCTGTATTACTAGGCCATCGAGATGCAGACTTCTTGTAATGTAATCTTAATCCCAACAAAACGAAAGGCAGCCAGAAAACTTCAGACTCTAGTCTCTCGAGCACACTTGCAGAAATAGAGGCAGCTTCGTTCCCAAAAGTCTAGAAAGCGGGGTGCGCCTATAAACGTAATTATGAGGAGCGAGCGTGTTCTCCTCTGGCAAAGTACGCGCGCCTTGCCGGCCGTGCGTTAGTGCCAACATATTTCTGAGCGCGCTAAGCTTACTGCAGCGATCTCATAATACAACCCCGCTTCTCCCGGCTATTTTGAGTGAGGCCGCTTTTGTGCGCCGTAGCGCGAATTGTAAAATACTCGCTCTGTTGCCCCGGCAGGGGGGCGGCTGTATTTACGGAGCGTGGGACGGCGAAGAATAGAGACCAACGTTGCATGATTGTTTACTTTTTTTTTTTTTTTGAGCGCAGAGTGATTTTTATCTTAGCTTTTTATTTTTCACTATCGCGAAAGGTATGATTTGGGAAAGCGAGACTGCACTAAATTTTAATGTTATCGCGAGTCTGGTATTCGTGCATTAAGCATGCATGTAAAAGGCTGGGGAATTCTTTAAAGCATTTTTTTAAGTCGTCCAAAAAATTTTATTTACTCTTTTTTTTTTGTATGGGAGATACGTTTGAAGAATGATTTCAGTGTTTAAAACAAACCATCTGGGGCTTGTTTTTTGTCTAGTAGTTCTTTTTTTCACCACATATTTATTTGCTGCATGTTCAAAAATTATCAGGTTAGAAGTATGAGAAGCATCGGAATATCACGCGGCTGATCAAATCAAATCGATTAAGCAACTGAGACAGGCTAGGCGAGTCATATGTAGGTCGCACAACCTAATCGCTCATATGTAGGCATAATGTAGGTCGCACAACCTAATCGCTGATGTCGCTGAGTGTAGGTAAACGTTGCTCATGGAATATCAATCAACATGCCCGATGATGTTTCTCATGTCCACTAGCCTCACATAAGCAAAATCTTTAACTCCCCGAGTGAGTTAGGGCATCTAGCGTTTTAGTACTATTTATAGAATGCAGGACTGATTTCCAGGTCACTTGATTACGTATTAGTAGTAAAAATACCGTTATTAAAAGGGACGGACAACGAAGACTTGAATGATCTTATCTTGGGCGCATATTATTCTTCAGAATCAAAGAATTTCAAGCAGTATCTCATCCCTAAAGCTCAAGTGGAGCATAACGAATCAATAAACAATGCGGATTTTCCTGTTCAGCTTTTCCTTCCCTTATGTTTATTCCGTTTCGTTACTGTATTTCTAACCCCGTTGTGGTAATGACTGATTCTTTATTTAGCTATTTTTTTTCTTCTTTTCTATTTGCCAAGCGGTATCTCAGTGTCGGCGATTATCAAGCGTGTCGCCCAGCCACCGGCTTCTAATGGAGCCTGTAATAATAGAAGCTGCGCTCAAGGCAACGACGCGCTCGGACCACGGCGAAACTTAAAACCGGCACCGTTTTTCTTCGTGCGCTTTTCTTAGACGAGGATCCTTCGCGTTTTTATAGTTTTGCTGCCCTTGACTTCGCATTTGTGTCTTTGCTGTGACTGTTTTTTCTTTTTTTTTCTTTTTTATGCGTCGTTCGCTCGTTAGTGTCCTAGTATTTTTTGTATGTGTAGCGATGCATGGTGTCATGTGCCGAGTTCTAGAAAGCGTTTGTGATTGTGAATAATGGTGTGTCTTCAGTTTTGGGTATATGTTTTGTGGGAGGGTGCGTTTAAATACGCTTGGCATGCTGTCGCGTTAGGCGCTCAAAGACCGCTTTTTTTCTCCATAATTAGATGGTCTTTCGGCGGCTACCATGTCTTAGCATACTGTGCGTCAATTTTACGAACGGAACGTTTAGCAATATCAAAGGAATCTATGTTCAAAGCGTTTTTCTTTTATCAATTACGAGTCGCGTAATTAATTCAAGGAGAAAATAAGCGTCATGCTTCTCTGATGGGAAACTCGTGATATTTCGGTGACAAACCAAGTTGCATCCGTGGTCCTGCGGAGCTTCATAGCAGTGATGACGTCAATATATTTTTAGGCAAAATGATATTGGTATATTTATTATATATTCTGATGTTATTCTACTCAGAACATGGTAACTGCAGAATTGGTGAAATGATGGACAGTGCTCTACGAAACGAAATGAACCAGTAGAGCGCGTGGCCCCGCGCTGATTTAGCGACTCTAGCAAATACACGATCAGCCAAATAGCGGAGTGATTATGTTACTCTACCCTAGAGTACCCATATACTCTGGCTGTATGCGTTCCTAAAACGAGTTATTCGAGGATACTCGAACGAGGCTACGCGCTGCGCTGGATCATTTTGTTTAGTTTACGTACTGAATGATAATGCAACTATTGTGACCCCCCCCCCCAAAAAAAAAAACAACAAAAAAAACAACAACATGACCACTTTGTTTTTTTTTTATTTCGTATTAGCATACCTAATATAGATGAAGTGCGTGTCGAGTATATTAAGACTAATGGTCGGGCTACTTTTTTGTTGGTTTAAATTGGTAGCTCAATCGCTGCAAGATTTGTAATGGGAGGATACTTTCGAATAAACTTTATAAAAAAATATTGCATGAAGCTGTCACTCATCAAATTAGATTGAACAGGTGGAACATACATTTTTTTTAAATTATATATACCCATTCTTTTTAAGGTTTGCTTTGTTGTTCTTTATAAATTGTTTGATTGTTTATGTTTTATATAAATATATTAATACTCGGTAGTCTGGAAAAAAAAACGTTCCTGGAAGTAAGTTTTTCGATCAGACTGAAGGGATGACGAAGTGTCTGATACTTTTCTTTTTATCATTTATTTATCTGTCTTCATACGGGCATTCATTTCGCTACCGCCAACACCTATTTTCCTGCCTGTTTTCATCCCACTCAATTTTCACGCAATTGCGTGGAGTTACTCAAAGAATGTGTTAAATCTACGACGTCCACAGAAACAAGCAGTCGCAAGAGTGACCCAAGCATGAAACCACTGAATGTTAATGACACTGAAGCTTCAATTTAACCGCGCCTTCTAAAATAAACGTGACTACATTTCACTAACGGGCAGAAAACATTTTATTGGTGGCGACCTTTCGTTACCTGAGAATGCAAATATTTTTCTTTTCAAGTTTTTAAGAAAGAGTAAAAACCGCTCAAACTATTTTAGAGCGCAGCTCTTAGGCGCCCGTTTCCGGCTTGAGCGGCGTCGCCGTCGGCTTCGCCGTCGGCGTAACCGCGCGGTGCATTATGGGACGCGTGACGTCACTGATGACGTCCTCAGTGACGTCACTGATGACGTCATCGGCATCCGCATCGTCATCGTCATCATCACTGATGACGTCATCAGTGACGTCACTGATGACGTCATCGGCATCCGCATCGTCATTGTCATCATCACTGATGACGTCATCAGTGACGTCACTGATAACGTCATCGGGGGGTCACGTGACCCCCCCCCCCCAGGTCACGTGACCCCCCCCCCCCGAGGTCACGTGACCCCCCAGTACCCTTCCCTCCTCCTCCTCAAGAGCTGCGCCCTAATTCGGCGTTACAGGGAGTTGTAAACGGCTTTCATTTTCTTCTATCCTTTTTTAAAATAGTTTTCAAGTTGCTACACCTTTTTGATATTATACTTCATATCGTGTATAATATATTATTCAGGCCAATTCCTTTATATTTTTTTACTTACATTCGGAAAGTCCTAATTTTGGAAGCAATATTTTTTCTGGTTCAATTCGCCACGCTGTGAAATTTTGAAACAGAAATATATTCTAATATTGCGATCTGAAATAAATTTGAAATCCCGTCACGACAATTAAATGCGAATTCGTTGCAAAAAACACTCGTTATATCAACAATATATTAGTCTTGGTTATAGAAGTGTTTATTATGACAGAAGGAATAAAGTTGCATGCGCGTTTTTTAGTTTGTCATTTTGCACAAAAACGTAGACCATGACCTTCCAACGAAATATGTTATGCAACTCGCCGTTTCTTTTTTATGTGTGTAACCACCTAGTAACGAACGAATTGAAGTCTGCACTTCCAGTATTGTCTTCACGTAGAACCGCAAATTATCCGACATCATTATTTCTTTTTCAAATCGTTATCATCGTGGTATAAACCGAGCACTCTGATTTGTAAAAATGAATAGTCTGAATGATCTCATTGAATTGTCAAGACGGGCGGTTCATGTAATATTTTTATTTTGAACCGTTTCTCGGTGCGTTTTTTTTTTTTCTTGCTTCATATAGTAGGACATCTCGCACAAAACCGAATAGATTGGGTAATCCGTTAGCTGTCTTCCTTCTTTCACTTGAGGTTTTTCACGTGTTTCGTGCAACTGCCTGAGGTAAACAGAAGAACAACAAAATTCAAAGCAATAGAAATATTGTGTGTGCAGACAAAATGGCGCAAAGAAGAGACTGTGATTAGCATATGTCGGTTTACACATGTGGCGTATATAAGGAGTTGTCTGTTTTGGCTTTAGAGACAGCCTAAATATACCGTGAAGGCAATATTCATTCAGTTTGTGCAGATGCGTTACTCTACTAAGGGCAGATTACATAAAGACGAATCATCACGATAAGTTGTCTAATGAACTAAAATTGTTAATTAACATTTTAAGTATTGAAGATAAACTCATGGTTCCCATTAGAACCTTGCTGAGCTTAATCTAAAACCACTAAATCAATAAATGATCGAAAGACTTGAAGCGCATGCGGAGCACGGTAGCGCACTAAAGTTACCACTCGTGCAACAGGCACAAAACTGGACGTGCGATACCCGCCCGTGCGGTTTTTTTGTCTCTTATCATCCGCGCTTTTGAACAGTAATGTAGATTGAAGCAAAAATAATATTCAGAAACGGTTTTCCTATTACGTTATCGTACGGATTCCTTTTAGCAGACGTGTGCATGATCCTATGCACGCGCAATGTTTCGTGTACTGTTCTCTATTGTATCAGTTATTCTAATTTACCAAAGGAACCGATCAAGCCGAAGCCTACCCGTCAGCATTTGTTTACGAAAGACAGCAAAGAATGCTCGATGCTACTCGCAACGGAGAAGTATTCCCTAGAATGTTTCGCTCTCTAGAAAAATCTTTTTCTACTCTTCACAAAACCTCGGTGACCAGCCACGGATCGCATCGAACATAAATCTTGATTCTCTTTGTAACCGACTACAACGCTCGCTTGCTCCGGCGATTGTAGGACGGCAAACCGTTTGTTTGGTTCTCTGAGAGAGAATATTAGGGACTGTCCAACCCCAATGAGAGAAGGGGGGAAAGTTGGCAAACCCAAACAATTCTCATTAACCCAGTTTTGCCGGCTCGACGCAGCTGACTTCGCGGACATGCACCCTTGCTTAAGGTGGCCTTTTATTCGGCGGCGTCTGATGCTGTCACGTTGTTTTTTTTCCACGAGTGAAGTGAATCGGTGACTCGCGAATATGGGCTATTTTACTGCTATGTTGCGTCACAAGGTTGTCTTCTCTCTTTCATGGGAGGAAAAGCTAGAAAGTAACAAAGCCAGGGACCGGGACCGTTGGTTCGTTAGAGGGACTTTGAACAAGCATGATAACGAACATGGAAAAGAACATCGTTACATCGCCTCGCGGTAATATTTATGAATGCGTGAAGGTCCCCCCCCCCCCTCCTCTGAAAGTGGGGAAACAAATAATACATTGGAAATATATCTGAGCTGCAACTTAGTTTTTTCAGCCTCAAAGTCCATATGTTTTACAGGCACATTTTGGACTTTGTTTCATTTTCATGATTACAGAAGTTACCATCCAGGATCAGGCGATTACATTTATTTAATGCAGTTAGGTACAATAGGAGTATACAAATTAGTCGACTGTTTCACTCACTCACTTACTCATTTATCTCAAATCTAACTTCTAAGAAATAGTTTGTTAGATATTAAAGCCTTCATTATTAATATTAGACATATCAGTTTCAAAACAATGAATTTTATAACGGGACTTCCAGGGGAATTCTGTCTTTTTGTATACTTATGTCTTTCTTTTCAGAGTACCGTTCTCGTTTCAGGAAAGAATATGAGTGTGATACTTGCACCTTCAAATGTGTAATTTAATTTAGAATGATACATTTTTTTTAATCTAGGCAGATGCACACAACATAATATGTGCTTTGAAGAACATTAATATTGGTTGCTTTGAATCAAAACCATGAGCATTTGTAGGAAATGAAGTATAAAAAAACGGAAATATACCGAGACGTTTGCAAGATATCGTTAGTTTGGCTTGTGTTTGATAAATTTGAATATTGGAAACATTCAATTCAGTGCGATATAATAACTTAAACACCAATTTCATATCAAACACAAAAATTCACAGTATCTTTGGCAACAAGGAATTTGTAATTAGTCCTTCTACAAAAATCGAATAAAACACTTGATACAATGACGAGAGACTCATACAAACATAAGCATGCGTCGTCGATGGGTGAGACCGTTTAGCCCACTGATTGGTGCGCAAGTTGAAAAAAAAACTTTCAAAAATACGTGAGTAAGGATTAGCTTTTGCGCTTTCCTCCCTAAATAAAAGCCGCTGCGAGATCCATTGCGGCTGCAGGTTTATCGAAATATTACTTGACAGTGTGTAAGGTCACATAACGCTTTTCATTTGCGAAAGTTCGTTGTGAGTGAGGTGATTTTTGAGCCGCAAAATAAGGAAAGGGAAATGCTCGGAAAGTCGATGCTCCCTTCGGAGGGCCGATGCGCAAAGGAAGCGAGACAGAGGTCGTACATACCTCGCACAGGAAGCACGACTTCCAACTTCCAGAAAGCAGAAGCCGTGCTTCATGTGTTGTTGGATTGTACATAGCGCCCAAAGCAGTAATTTAAACAGACCTAAATATTGAGAGATACTAAGGAGGAGCCCGACACCTTGGACATGGAACTACTACTGCGTATACTGCGAGCTTAGTCGGTGATGTTAAGAAAACATAACAACATCCCAGATGTTGTAATATTTTAACGTGTAGACTCGGTACAAAGGGTCTATCGAATCTGCCGTAACAACGTGTAAAACGGCAGACACATTATGACTTCTGTTGGTGTGCTGAATTAACGACATATAATAATAAATATTTAAATCCTTGATTATATAATAAATCTACATAAAAAGACTTTTGCTTTTAAGTTCGCTGACTTTCAATGGCGCAACCTACAAATTTACACAGGCTTCTAAAATGACAATACACAGCAACAGCTGAAATAAAATGACCAGGGAACCTCCCGGAGAAAATGATTTTATATTCAAAAGAATCGCTTAATGTTTAAAAACAAAATGGGGCTGTTTCTGCGGTGCTTCGCTGCAGATTACACCGAAATGCGCAATAGAATTCTGACGTTTCTTCTAGGCAAGTCATATTTATTGATTAAATTGAAACGAACCTCTCTCTCTGTCACTCGCTCCTCAGTCGCAGCCGAAAAATCCCACCTGACTTCTTTTTTTTCTAGCCGAATCCTGTCCTCTCTCTTCTGGTGGGTCATTGACTGACAATCACAGTGAGCGTTAGTGGTTCGCCACTTCTGCTCAGCCACGTCCTTTTAAGTATGCTCCTTTTTTTGAGAGAGACATTTTGAAGGTCTCCGGAAACCTTTCAACAGGCGTATGAAATCTATCGTATGATTGGTAAGACTATGTCCTATGCTTTGTCAAAAGATATAAAAATATTTGTGTTCACTGCTTTCGTTTTACAAAACTAAACCAGGCTAAATATACCAGACAAGCTCATTACGTTTGACTTCGAAAACGAGGAAGGAATCGAAAACAAGCACTCTGCGAATTCGTTTCGGCTTAAACGAAGTCTAACGCTGCATGTCGGCAACAACGCACTTCGTTTCATTTGTTTGCCTGACGCGATCTTCCAGACGGGTTTGCAGTCACGACAGTGGGGCGTTATTCCAAAATCACATTTGGGTAACTTTTCTTTTTTTAAAAGTAATTTGTCGGGCCACGCCGTGCCAATCTGGCTAAAATACTTCCGGATTTAAACCGCCCATTTCCTCGTATAAGAAACACTTCTATGTCAAGCCAACCAGCTGATGTCTGCAACCATAATATCAGCAATATTTTAGCAGTCGTCTTCAGGAACTGACTTTTATTTTACTGCAGAGATGTATGCGCGGTTGGCTCAGGCGTTTGGTCAAAATATTCGTTTTTATGTGTATTTTTTGTTGGCGTTGCTGACGGGAGATGCGAAGAAGGAGTAGCACTGCTCGAGGTTTAGTTTTTGCTAGTTTTCGAACGACGGATCTTACCGAAAGTAAGTCCGGAATCCAAGATTATATAAACAAAACAAAAAAAAAAACAGTTGAATTAAATTGAGTGTTTAAAATATAATTAAAAAGAGCAACTGCACGTTGCACCAAGGCACGCGAATTCTGATTGCGGTCAAATTTTTATTTTCAAAATAAACACCAGTAAATTAAATTACATGAGCTGAATATTTGCTTATGTTCTAGTATTTGAGAGACGCGTAAGCCGAGTCAATTAAGTGCCAGTCAAGACCCGACATAAGCAACGAATGCCAAGTAGTTTTTGCCCGTTTAGACGTTAGGTGTCGACGCTTAACTACACCAATCGTACACTTGGAGACTTCAGCACGTCTAGAGTTCCGCAAAATAAATGTATAACTATATGTGATAATTTATTTTTACTATATAGAAAACCTCCTCATAGTTATGTAGTAAGCGTGTATTATTTGCTTACCTTTACTTATGGGTTTTAGTTAAAATATTTTATATTTTTAACGCCTTTCGCTTTTTTTTAACGCACCAGTATAGTGTTGCCTTTTACTTGAATCAGCTTTTGAAAACTCTTTGTAAAAAAAGGATCAACCACACTATCTTGCAAAATCGTCTGACAAGATTCGGGTAAAAGACGACACGGATGGAACGGACTACCGCGAACGAAGTTCAAGGCAACAGAAGGAAGGCATGCTGTCCTAACCAATGGTGGAATAAAATTTATTTAGACTTGAACGCTGCCCAAGCACAGGATTGCTTTGCTGAGTTTGCCGAACAGGATCTTAAATGTCGACACGAGGCAGTACTCGTATTTAATGCCTGAATGAGGCTCATTGTATTGAAGACTGAGTTGCATGTGGTTTTATAATGGCCCTGAAAGCAAGAAATTACTTTTAAGTCAAGTTTAAAAAAAACCTGAAACAGCAGCAAGCTGGTTTCTTTGATTTCAATGGGCAAACAAAACTTTACTACGTTGTGTCGTTTGACCCCACATTGGAAGCTACAAAATTTATAAATTTGTTATGTTGAGGACACTTTTTATCTAACATTTTGATTTTGTCATAGGGGCTGGTATTTGCAGGATCACATGACAGAGGAAGGTAAGTGCGAAATGGCACCACGAAATTGAGAACACTGCGATCGGGAACATTCTCAAGGTGACGAACTGTTTCAGGCGAAATCATGACTTTTATTTATTAAATGTAACTTATGTGGGTTGTTTATTTTTATAAAATACATTTTGCCTCGTCATTCGCTGGAGATACGTCGGAGGCGCTTTTGCTTTCGGCCTTTATTGATACTGGTGCTTTAACGTCAGTATTACCCACCCATTATTTATTCTGGAAGTATGGGTTTCCGAATATTGAAAGTGACGTGACCAACCAAAATGCGAGGACCACACCGAGTGACTTTAGGTTTGCGTGGAGTGGAAACAAGACTGCGAGGTTATGTTACACGATCCCAGCTCTTAATTATCATGGATAATTCATGACTATAGAAACTTGCCACGTAAATTGAAACAGCAGCTTAAGTGTCTGAAGATTTCAGGATCATCATTAATTTAATTATCGATTATTAGATCAATGGGCGTATGCTCCAATAAGGATATAAATAGCACACCACTAAAAAAAATATGCTTATCATATATCACGAGAGGAATTTCTTAAATATTAACGTCTGCTTCTTCAAGAACCGTTCTCAAGCGATTGGCTGAGCGCTCGGCAAATAAATTAAAAAGTACTTATACAAAAACGTTAAACGGAGCTATCTACATTAACTTTTAACATTGAACTCGTTTTCATGAACGAGCTTTCAGTGTCAGTAAAATATCATCTAGGGCACGCGGCTTGCACTGATGCATGCTACACCAGAAATTCGATCGCGTCTCCAACTGTCGAAACCAGACATACACATACTTTTTACCATCGGAACGCGGATTAAAGTATGACAGACGGCAACTCAAGTTTTGTGTCCACACACACAAAAAAATATCAAACAACTTTAAAGAAAACGTCGGTATTATTGTGAAATCACAGACCGCTCTCAGATTTAGACTTAGTCAAAGCGTGTGTCGGTTCAAGTTTTATATTCAAGATTATTAATATCTTGCAGAAAAATCGGATCTTTCGAAATGAAATCAGCTTTTATCACTGGGTATTGTTTTATTTAGAAGTTGTTCTTAAATGCTATTATCGTTAGGAAAACAATACATTTCACGATTTCTCAATACCATATATAACTTTAGATTCAAGGTACATGTTTTAAAGTTAATTCTAAACTTTCTTTTCTCACGGTGTTGACTAATGATAACTCAGAATATGATTTGGTATGCATGTTAAAATCTCAGTGAAATTAGAGAAGTGGTATTTTAGGAATTAGTATAATGTTTTGTCAGAATTAACACAAATCATTAGAGGATTATGAAAAAGAAAAAAAAAACGAAAGCTACAAACGTTAGCACCTCGTTAGAAAAGTAGAATATATAAAAAAATTAATTCTGTTTCAGTTTCCATGCTGATGACATAAAAAATGGCTTTTGTTTTCCTTATTAAAATAATGGCAGCAAAAGCTACTGTTTCTTTTCATTTTTTCAGCTACATTTGATTCCTAGTTTTGAAATTGATTGATCACGAACCACTTTTTGTGGCAGATATGTCACCTTGATTTATTTTTACTTTTTTGTTTTACTTCTATGATTCGCGTGCTACATATTCGTACAGAAAGTTAGAGCTCAAACAAGCTGGTAGTACCTGAACATTGTAAAAACATCCCGAGCCAGGGAAGAACAAAGGACGGACAAAAACAAGTCTCAAGCAAGCTGCGTTTGAGCTATGTTTGAGACCTTTTTGTTTGTTCGTCCTCGCTTTTTCTGAGTCTCAGTTTGTCTTTACTATATTCATGTAGATAACGCTTTTTTTACTGAAAATGAATCCAATAAAACGGACTTCTTTTTGTTATTTTGCTTCTGTTTCTTGCTTACCTACGCTGTTACAATAATGCATAAATGTAAAATATGCGATTGATTTTTATTTTTGATTAGTTTCCCAACTCGATCTTCCAAGTATTTGTGAGATATTCCGCTTGAAGAAAAAAAAAACTAAACAAAGAGAAGCATTTAGGGCTCTACACAATGACTAAATAGTGGTATTCTGGCAAGAAGCTAAAACAATGTCTATATGACTGCTATTATGGTATCTACCGAACCACCCATTTCTTAGTTGGCTTTAGGTCTCACGGCTCATATATTAGAAATTACGATTAAATTCAAGCCGGTAATTAGAGCTGTGTTCTCTCGTTGACATTCTATGCGTACAGTAATTTGTTTTGCTTTTTTGTTTCTTGCTCTTGACGATTGCTGTGTTTAGCCCATGAAAACACCTTTTAACTGGAATACATTTGAGGATCGTGAAATATGCCTCTATTTATAAAACTAATATTCGAATCAATACCTGCATGGGGTCAAGTGCGGCGGCTAGCAGGCATGTTTATTTTATTTCCATAATTTTGCGTATGCGTGATATATGAAGATTTTTTGGGGGCTTTTTTTTAAAGCTTGTGATGAAGATCGTTTTGCCTCGTCCCACTTCAAAGTTTTGCGCCTTCCTGCATCTGACGTATAGAACAACATTTTCTAGGTCGGCAAACAGCCTTTGCTGTTTATTTATCCTTGCTTTAGTTCTGGCGTTTAGGTTCTAGCGTTCTAGAGTTCTACGTTCTTCTCAGATTATTAAAAAAAAATAAGAAGCATTGTGCGTACGTCAGCCGTCTGGTATTTGGGCGATCACAGCAACGCCATGTTCTTCCCAAGTTTCCCTGCTGCAGCGCACGTATTCCCTGACTGTTTAAGCAAGCATTGCAAAACACAAGTCCCGGCTAGACATCTCATAAAATGTTGAATCTGTCTTCTATAAGTAACAATAAACATCATCGAAACTATTGCTAGAATAAGACACAGGTGTCGTATAGGGCAATATGCAACTCAGTGGCAAATGCACCACACGCATAATGTGTTCTTGTGTCGCCAGCATTTAGCTGGAGTCCTACATATCCCGAGAATTCTCCTTTTTGCATTTTGGTGTGAATTGATATAATATGTGAAAGATCGTAATCTTTATTTTCCTCTTGCATAATTCGCGCCGTGGGGAAAAATGCTTTCAGCAGTTTTTGTTTTAGAAGCTCAAAGCAGGGAACTATTAAACAACTTGATTTTCGAATCTAATTCATATCGAAAGACGTGTTAGAACACAAGCAATTTATTATCATAGGCAGAAACATTTACGCTTTGTAATAATACACTAAGCTTCAAAGTGTATTACAAAATATTTGTGTGCCGTCTTGAAAAGCAGACTTCCAAGTGCAGATATATTTGAAAAGATTACAAGTAGAGGTAATGTAGAGCTGTTTGTAACGCCGTTTCTTCACCCCTGTAGACTGTCGGAATGATTGACGATTTGCATCTGAACACAACGTTGTGATTTTTAAGGGTCCAGGTTTTTGAGCTACGCGCCCAATATCGTATTTATTACCTTCCTCTAAAAAGGGAGGCACAAAATGGGCTACTAGAGACTTAAGCACACGCAGTAAACATCACACTTTATGTAAATAAAAGCTAAAGGTGGCGGGAAAAAAAATAACGCCTTAAACTGCAAATTCAGTAACATGCTTTATCTTAGACACAACAATAAAAAGCTTTTTGTTGGAATATGAAACCACACAAATATTTTCTAAAAAAATTAAAGCCGCTTACAACTCTCTGTAACGCCGAATTAGAGCGCAGCTCTTGAGGAGGAGGAGGGAAGGGTACCCTCCTCCTCACCTCCTCATCCTGTCTGCTACTCCTCCCTCCGAGCGGCGTCGCCGTCGCCTCACGGGGGTCACGTGACCTCACAGGGGTCACGTTACGTCACCGGGTTCACGTGACCTCACGGGGCTCACGTGACCCCTGTGAGGTCACGTGACGATTACAATGACGTCATCACGATGACGTCATTGTCATCGCCACTGATGACGTCAGCAACGTCACTGATGACGTCATTACGACTGGTGACGTCATTGTCGCTGATGACGTCATCAGTGACGTCACTAATGACGTCATCGGCGTCGGCATCGTCATCATCACTGATGACGTCATCAGTGACGTCACTGATCATGTCATCATCATCGTCACTAATGACGTCATCAGTGACGTGACCAGTGACGTCACGCGTCCCATAATGCACCGCGCGGTTATGCCGACGGCGACGGCGACGCCGCTCAAGCCCGAAACGGGCGCCTAAGAGCTGCGCTCTAAAATAGTTTTTATATAGATTTGTTTCGTAAAGTAGATAATTTCCACGACTTTGTTTAGGTTAGCGCTGTTTAGCAGTCTCAAAGTTATTCACACCACACATCAAATAAAGTATACACTTGAATGACAATACCATCCGGAGTTTGTCATGACAGTTCAACATGGCAAAAGCTAAGACACAAAAATTATGTGCGCTTCTCGTACGTAATGAGAGAATTAAGATTATCTGCCTGGCTAGTTGGTGGTACACATTAAAATATTAAAGCGCAAACCGACTTGGAAGGAGAAACGAAAAATGAGTGCATTACATGTGCATGCTAATTCTACATGACTAAAATTTGCGCATGCGAGATATTTGGTGAAGCTAAGAAAAAGTAGATTTTACCCTCAGAAAAAAGAGGAATCTCACGCCCTTTTGTGTCTGTTTTCAGTCACCACTTTACTTCAGCTTGACGCTAAATGGTTCTATTCATTCCAAGCGATTATGATATTTCTCGACCCACATATTTGTAGTCCAATGCCACGCCGCCTCCTTGAACAAAAAGGAGGCAGAGTCAACAATACATTTCCTTGTCTCTACGCTTGTACCTCTTTTCACTAGACCGCTGCGTAATAGACGTATACTTTCACTAACACCGATGATAAGGTAATCGTTTGATTGTGATCGTAGTGGTGCTAAAAATACACAGCAACTGAGTAAATTCGTTAAATCCAGAGTGTTGATTAGCGTACAATATTTGTTGCATTGCGCTCAACAAGTAAAATATCACTTACCTAAAGGTTTGATAGGGGTAGAATACAATTAATTCATTCAGTCGCTTTTCATTGCACCATGTGTCGATGGTAGCCATTTGGACCCTAACATGATGAGTAGCAAACTAAAAAAAAAAAATTATTCTCAGAACAAAATTGGAGGTACCGGTACCGAAGTGTCTGCTGAATATATATCATATCATTCCTCACTGCTGCGACCATGTTTATCGAAGCCACCTTGATACGTAAAAATGTTTTAAAGCGAAAGCATCAACTGTCCCATGGAGCGAACCGGCGTTTTCTGAGTATGGCCGGCGTTGCCGCTGTCTGCAGCAGCGATAAGCGGCCCCTAAATTTCTATTGGCTGAGCGAAATGGCACCTGAATTCTCCTGAGCGGAACGGGACATAGATTCCCATTGTCTGCGACGCGTCATGTGGCTCCGTAGCAACGGCGTAATCATTGCTAAGGAGCCAGTCGACTGCTAGCGGCGCACAGCGGTAAAAGCGGGGGAGGGGGGGGGGGGCACACCTTGTAGATGATCAATTGAACTGTGGTAAAATGATATCTGGGGACATCCTCAGTGGCTGCAGATATACAATGGGACTTTGGATTCTAACGTAGCTGGAAAATTAAGGCCTTCTTTCGTTATTCGATTTTCTTAAAATAACTCGGCGTATTTTAAAGTATTAGGCCATTGAACCGTTTAAGAGTGTGGACATAAACATATCGGTGGATGTGATCTAATATAAGAGCATGAGACTGAAATGTTTGCCAGACCTATTCAAAACCTGCATTGGGCAATAACTCTGGTTTTGTGTACCATGTTAAGCATATGCTATTTTTTCACATTAATGGATCTAGTATTCTACTGTTTTACCACAAAAGCAGGTGCAATATCCCGGGCTGATGAAAAACTGCGGTGGCTTTTCAGTTCGACTGAAATAAAACAGTCGGGTTCCTGATGTTTTTCTCCACAAAATATAACTTGAATCAATTTATATATTATAAAGTGACAATGAAACGGTCATTTATAAAAATTGAAGTCGTCCTCCTGCACTCCCCGATAGACGACATATTTTGCCACTTTTTTTTCACCGTTTCAACATCTAGAAACTTATAAAAGAGAAACATCTATAGCTAATCAATATTTATTCTGACCGCTACAACTGTGACCAGTCTAGTGCTCGTTACCCTGAGAAGGACAGATAGGCAAGGCGTGAATTGGGGCATTTGTAGTCATAGATGTTCCAATCGGATTACGTCTCCTACCTCAATCAAAGCGAGATTCATCCGTCACTCGCAATGAAGTCGTTTGCTGGCCAGACAAATGCTGCATAATTCCTTGGGCTTCGTAGATAGTCAAACAACTTACGTAATCTACCCAGAGAATTAGTACTCCTACCTCATTGCTAAAAAGGGTGGCGGCGCTCTAAACGGCCAAGAGTAGTGCACTTGTTGCACTGCTCTTCCTGGGCACTGATCACTGGGCGAAGTTTCCGCCAAAGTTGTTTCGAATGTTGACTGCTTGATTTACTTTTTTTTTTCATAAATTAAGATGTTAATTTGGGTAAGAAAAATAAACCTAACCATAAATCAGCGCTCTCTGACTTTGTTAAAGTATGAATTTATGTTGACCTAGTTTATTCGTGGGTTTGCTTTTGACTATTAAATTATATTTTAGTTTTGAATTACTCTAATTGTTTTATATGTTTGGTTTCTATAATTCGCATTGTTACGGCATTCCACAGGTAAAAGACATTTTTATTCGTTACTGAATGCACTTGTAATGCTACACTCATGGTTTCACAAGCTACCCGAGCTAATAAATCTACTTTTGTGTTTTTTGTGTATATTTGTTGGTGTTGTTTATTCGTGTCTATATTTCGTTGCAACACAAAAAGGTAGGGCGAGGGAAAGGAAGGCCGGAGAAAAGAGAGCAGACAAAAGGCTGGAGAGAGGAGGTTTCCCCCTGTGCTCTACAGCGTTCCGTCTGCTTCCATCCCCACGGCCTTTCTCTCCCTCGCCCTACCTTCCTGAGTTGCAACGGACTATAGTATCGGATATTCAATTACGCCGACTCTTTTATTTTGTCCAAATCGGGCCCCGGAAAAACGGAAAAGGCAAAGGCAAGGATGCTTCGTGCTCCTGATGAAAGAACAATGACTCTTGTTGACGAGCCTGGTCGTTGTTTGGTTTGTTTCGTTCGGTATTTGCGAAAGCGGCCATCACAGATTGCTTTCGTCCACATCGTTAATCCTTCTGTCTTATGAAAGCGCAGGCAGCCAGACATTATCCTCAAAATTTATCTTCTGTGTTTCTTTGTCGAACATTGTATCTTTCCAGGTTTTGTGACATGCTGAAATATAGGTATCTATGTTTTGTCGAGATGCTGGATCCTTCAAAGCTAAAATGTGACACTGCGGTCCTAACGCTATTCAAAACTTAATTTCTATATAACGTTAAGAAAGCTTTAACGAGACCAAGTATAAACGCCGCTAGGCTATTTTTTCTCTGCAACCTACTCACGCCTTTAAAAACTAAACACCCAATAAAAATATTTTTAAATGTTTTAATAAAACACGTATGGAACTACAAAGCTAAAATTGTACGCGAAATTTAGTTCACAAGATATTGAGTAACGCGAAGGGTTTCTACTTGGTGCGTTTATTTCGGGACGACGTGCCGAAAGAAAAACACGTTTCAGAATTTCTCCTCACTCAAAAGGAGATGCATCAAGTAAATATTGCTCCAATTATATTTTTAAAACAACGTTAATTTATGCAATTAGAAACCTGCAAACAACACACTTAACGAAAATATTGTCGAGTTCAGTGGCATTAGGTAGCGTTCCAAACCCTGCTTTTATTTCGGATCAACATGGCGACATATTAAAATTGCTACTACTTATAAATGTGTTTAAAGCACCGATTTCCATTGTAGTAGACTAGATCGGCAATGGGGAGCCCGTCGGTGGCACCACCGGCGACCATTGCTTGACACCAGGCAATACACGCAAATCTACGGCAGAAACCCACCAAAATAGGCATATTGAAGTTTGAACGGTGTGCTCGAAGGCGAGTATTTTATGATGTGCTGGGATAATTATATCGGGTGTTTCGAGATCGAGTCGATATTTTCGAAGCAAGAGAACTCCAATACAACAAAATTCAAATGTGTCACAGCACCACCGACTGTGCCAGCGTCGCTTGCTTCAGTTTATAAATAAACAACACGTTCAATAAATGAACGACAATCTCCGAGTTTCAGTTCGTCACAAAAGCCCTCACTGTAGTTCAAAGCAAAGACTTGCAGCAGAAGTACTCTGTACAGGCTTTTGAAACGATGCAAATGTCCCAAGTCAATACCCTTTCACTTATAGTATTCTAAGCTCTGATGATTTCGAGATCACGAACTACACCACATTGACTTTCGGCAAACCTAGTCTCCATAAACCGCGTCTCAGTTCACGCCCAACAATGTAACTACCATCAACCATCAACCACAAACCATTTATTTAAAAATATATATATATATCTATTGTTGTTGTAACGTTTTTCATATTTGCGCCCGTGATATTAGCCCTCATTTCCGGAAAACCCAATAAAAGTTTCATCGTCGAGAACAACATATTAAGGTAAGCATTTGCAGTTTGCGTCGTTTCTCTCATCGAGGCCCATGCATTAGCTGGTGTCAAACGATGGTTGCCAGTGGTGCCGCATGACCCCAGCTAGAAAAGCCTCGATCCGCAATCCAGCCTGTCACAATAGAGATCAAAGTCTAGAACAGTGGTTCTCAAATAAGTATCCGCGGACCCTTTGTGGTCCGCGAAGCCCTACCTCATCAGTCAAGCCCGGCAATAAAAGTTGTCTTTTTTCAGGTCGAGAAGATATGTTTCAGTTTTCGGGCGAGTTTTCTCGTATGTATGACAACAAGAGTGGTCTATTTTAGACTAGCCCTTAGTTATATCAATTAATTAAATTATTATTAATTTTAACCTATACCTTTCCCCTCCTCATACTACGAACTGGGTCCTCCAACTTCACTCCCGTTCCACAATGGGTCCGCGAAACATCAATGGTTGAGAACCACTGGTCTAGAGACATAAAGAGAGCGTTACAGAGTGTTTTCAGAGAATGTTTTATTTCATACGTTACCTATGCGAGTAGACAACAACAACAACAAAAAAGTTTTTCTTAGTTAAACGGCCCTTCAAAACTTACGGCTATTCTACTGACGTGAATTCTAACAAAAAAGTTTGCTGTGAGAGGCGGTAACTTTTGAATATGTCGGTTCTTCTTTACTCATAGAACTGCTGCATGTTTGAACCTACTACTGCAGGTGTGAAAAATATTTTAGGTTTATTTGACTGAGGCAAAAGGTGTTTTTTTATTTATGTTATTTCTTGTTTTGCCTCAAAAATATAGAGCAGACTCTAGTTTGAGCTGAACTCTCGATACGGCTATTAAGTCCTACCAGATTTCAATAGACATAGGAATGAACAAATAAAATAGTAGAAATGTATGTCCTACAACTTCAACCGCAGGTTTCTTTGGTGCACCTCGACTAACCGGAATTATATGCATCTACGCAGGAATACAAGTTTTATTGATTCAAGGAGCCTTTGGCCTGTTAGTTCTTATTTTCTCAAGTCGTTCACAAGACTTGACAAGATGAAGCTCAACGTTATTCACGTGTACGCAAACAGACGATAAACTGAACAAATAAAGCATAAAAACAAACTCAACATATTGAACTTCCCTTATACGCTTTTTTATAGAATATATAGGGCTCAAACTATTGATGCGAAGAATCGTATTCTGTGTGCACACTCCTTTTTGTTTCGCCTCCTTTAATTAAAAATTGCCCAAACAAAAACAAAAATAAAAAAAACGGAAAACAGCCAAACTCATGCTCAAATATTTCTGGAGAGGATACCTCCTATACTTCAAACTCAGCGCCTAGATATATGCTTCCTTAATTATTGCTCATTTAATTTGAAAGTGGGCTAGAGATGGACTAAAGAAACAAAGGGTCAGATCGCTTTTTTTTGCCATTTTTTTAAGTGTTTACTTTTTATTGTAGGCAGCACACTTGTTACTTGCATACATAATCTAAACATTAACCAAGAAACACCTACAGATATGCAGGAAAAAAACAACCAACCAGCGAAAAAAATTATAAAAACTACACAAGTGAAAGAAACCACCATACCCAAGGCTCTCTTGTTATGATAGCGCACAACGCTGGTGGTGTGTGTTCTATAGGCAGTCAAAATATCGTGATCCGTAACCTGACCCACCCTCCTTCCACGTTTCTTTTAAACAGTGTGATGTTCACGTGCAGATGCAAGCAAGACGCGGTGACTGCTATGAAGTACTTTATTGGTCGGCAGCCAAGTTGCGTCCCTGGCTGTGCCCATCGCGGGTCTCGCTTCTTGTGTCTTTTGTGGTCACAACTTTTGAAGCATAGTATTACTCTTTACCCAAACAGGTAATATTATGCAGTTGTTCATTATTTGATCAAATCTAGCTACCTAAATCAAAAGTAGTGAATTTATTCAGTATTTTTAGGCGTATTATAGCTAAGAACACAGTTCCGTATTGTTACAGACACTTTAAAAATCATGCGAAGCATGAATGTAAGTAAAAATCCAACAGCACTGGCAATTACTCCAAATTCAACAAAACCGGGGCCACACGTGAATATCTAGCATAAATATTAAAAACAAAGTCATCCTATTATGGGTGTTGGTCTCTGGAAGTGTAATTACTCGTTCAACGCTATCGACTTTACTACGCCGCAGTGAAATGCAGTGACAACTCAAAAGGTCGCAATAGCTGCTTGCACCCCTTCAACTAAAGTCGCTCATTCAACGAGCTCCCTCGGTTGCTCAGGAAGGTATCGTGTCCGTTTATCTCGTCGCCTTGAAGCACATTATCGAATTCATCACTGCCAGCTACAAAGGGACATAATTGATTACTGAAGTCCCCGACTGAATTTAATGGTTCGTTGTCAGAACATTTTACCTTCACTCTTTTTCAAACTATTTTTTTACAGTCATGGGGAAGAATTACGTACACTTAGTGAAGCGCAATTACAAAGTTAAATGCCCACCTGGGAAAGAAAGAAATGTAGCTTAAAATGCCACTTATTCACTTTAAAAAATTCCATTCCACTCTATCGCAAGAGGCCCTTGCATATCGTGTCGCATTGAGCGGAGATAAATTATTCTTTAATACAATGTTTAACTTGCTGCGAAATTGACAATTCTGGGATAAGATAATGTATTCCATGATTCGCGTTCAGTACCATGTATTATAATTTTAAAATGCAAAGGAGGTAATAGAACGTACAGACGTGGCTGAAGTTGAAACTATTAGGTTGACAAAAGTTGGTTAAGAAAGCAATCTATCTCATTTAACAAAAATACTTTTAGTGACAGGAGTGTTTTTTTTTTAATTTCTTAAGTATACATCTACGTCTTCCTAGATATAAAAACGATCTTGATATAAATACTCACTTAAAAAAAATGTCCATTTTTTTGTCGCTTAGATAGCTGACATTTAATTACACTGCTGCCTTCAAATATGTGATATGCAAAAATTAGTCTAGCCATATTTCTCCCCTTTAAGAATCTAAGGGAGGGCTGCACAGCCAGTGCTTGGAACAAAAACAACTTACGCCATAACAACCAGGGGCCCTAAATCCGTCCAACACCAAGTTCCAGCCGAAAGTTCGCGGAGCGTGCCAATTGCACGTCGCAGACAAAAGCGCGAAGTCATCGCCCTGATTGTACAATCGGTGCGCTCCGACATTTTCGGCCCCAACTCTGTGTTTGACGAGTTTAGAGGCCCAGGAGGATGGTTTGTCTAAAACATTTTTTGTGTGTTTTGCCGAGTGTATATCTCAATTCTAGTTCACGTTTTTTTACAGCCAAGCTGTATACCTCTACCATCCAAGGATATTTTCGTGTCGTCGTTGTAAGCAAAAAACTCCCGGCGAACAATTGAAGGCAAAACAGCATAACTCCTTTGAAATCAGGCATACAGCATACAGCTGAGTAACCGTTTCATTAAAGAAAACTACAAAACAAGCATTAAAATCACATGATGCATAATAAGGCGCGTGTGACCGATAGAAACACCCTCCCACGCGTTCCGTTAAAGATTAGGTTTGCAGCTGCTTCGAAAGGGGTTGACGTCATTCAAAGCCCTCATGTGAAGTGCGAACCGCATAATGGATGTTAACAGCGCCTGCTGCCGCGGCGACGGCAGCTTGCGACGTGGGGAGTGACGTCACTAGCCTTTCATATATAAAAGAAGAACCGCCTAAACCCCGTTTCACCTTACGTCCGGACGCACCGGATGCTACGAGCTATCTTAGCCAATCCCGTTCTGTGGACGTGGCCTGTGATACGCTTTCCGCGCGTCGCTGTGCCCCGTCTCTATGGTCACGTGATACTCAAAAGGCCTCCAATTCGCTCCGATGGCTCGAAACATCCGCTGCGCTTAAACGTTAGGTGAAACGGAGTATAGCAACTGATTTAGTGTTGCTGGAGTACCGCGATGAATAGGTCACGCATAGTTAGGACTCCCGAAGAGCAGCGTGAATACTAGGAGCGGCAAAGGGAAAAGAAACAGCGATACGACCAGCGGCGGCGTGCTGCGACCGGCGGTGGCATTTCGTATAGTGCAGTAGGCAATCGTTGCAGGTGATACCACAGGTTCGCTGACCAACCACCTTAGCAGCCTGGATTGGAGCCCTAATTTTTTCCTAGAGCTAACTTCCTTTCCTAGAGCGGAGTACAGTACGCCAACTTAATGATAACGTTTCGTTACATTTTAGTTGTACTCCTAAATTAAAATAAAATCCCTAACGATTGTTTTCAATTCGTTGACACTGCAAAAAAAAAAATCCCGTCAAATTACTAGATATTGCCAGTCAATTTTTGATGCCGGTACAATTTCCGTTGTCTTGCATCACGGTCACAGCATTAACTAGGTATTACGTGCATGACACTAATGAGGCGCTACGGTTTTTGCCCGTAACTTGACCCGTAGAAGCATGGCAGAAAACTGTAACTCTCATGCACGTGATCCACAGAAACGGGAATTGGTCCGGCATCAAAAATTAGCTGGCGTGTTGTCCGTAACTTGCGACGGCAGAACACCGTAACACTTAATGACTGAGCCGTACGTGATGTGCAGCGACGGAAATCGTTCCGGCATCGAAAATTAGCTGGCGTGTTGTCCATAACCTGCAACGGCAAAGAACCGTAAATCTCAATCACTGAGCTGTACGTGATGCGCGACGACAGGAATCGTTCCTACATACAAAATTAGCTGGCGTGTTGTCCACACCTTGCAGCGACGGCCAGAGCCTGTTGAACTGCTAGCTGCAGTGACGTTACAAAACGGACGTCTCAGTGAACAATAAATATAGAATTTTACTGCTATATTTATTGTTGACTGAAATGTTCGTTTTGTTAAATCACTGCAGCTAGCAGTTCAACAGGCTCTGGCCATTGCAGCAAGGTGCGGAAAACACGCCAGCTAATTTTTAATGTCGGAACGATTCCCGTCGTCACGCATGATGTGCAGCTCAGTGATTGAGAGTTACAGCTTTCTGCCACTGCAAGTTACAGACAACACGCAAACTAATTTTTGATGGGGGAACAATTCAAATTAAATATCTAGTGCCCAGGGAATGTGACTAGGCTGTGAGACCAAGTTACTTTCAGGAGTTAATGCCAGCTGCACATTCCAGAGATTAACAGCTGCTTAAACACTGTGTTAGAAATTTTAAGGAAGTGCGCTCAAGATCCAGTATTAAGTAAAACATATTCATACTTTTATTCTTAAGAAATAATTAGTGGGCCATGTCCAGTTTTCATGTGGAAGGCAATTTCTAACTTCCTGAGCAATCAAGTTCAAATGAAGAATTACAGAACCTGGAAAACAAAACAAAAAATGTGGAATGTGGTTAGGTTATGAACTGAATGTGATGACAGAATAAACCTCCCAATTTCCGTAAACTATGAGTTACATGTAAGCGCATTGAAGGAGCTTCAGCTGAATTCTGCCGGGCACTAAACAGTGAAGCCAAATTTTGACTTATGATACAAAACCATTTTAACAAGCGAAGTTATAAAAATGCCTTTGAAGACAGAATCGCCGCGTCCAATGAGTTACTTCAACCCTGTTGTCACAACTTAATTTCAGAAGTTACTGCCAACTGTGCCTCCCAGACATAATTATACACCGTGTTAGTAGGGTTGTGCGAATATTCTGGATTTCGAACAGTAGTTTCGAATAATACACTATTCTATATTCGCTTTGAGAAGAACTGCACTATTCGTGTTTTTCGAAGTGTTGGTTGCGGCGGGCTAGTCCCGTTGAGTGCGCTTCTTACCGAGCACCATGGCCCTGCGGAAAAGCAATACCCGCGGAAGCGAGCTCCGCGGGTGTTGCTTCTCTGCCTTACATCGGTGCTCGGTAAGAAGCGCACTCAACAGGATAACCCGCCACGATAAACACAAGGGGAAGTAGAAATATCGCAATTGCCTGCTTGGAAGGAAAGTATACATTGAACACGGGATGGTGCACGCGTGCCGGCTGTATTTGAAAATAAATGGAAACTTTGTGAATGTGTATATCTACTTTGTAGTAAAAGTTTCAAAATTAAACTGACTGTTATGCAAGATTATACTATGTTAGGCAGAGATGCCCTTACAACCTGCGTTCCTCATGCGCGATTCATTCTTTTAGAGCGCAGCTCTTAGACGCCCGTTTCCGGCTCGAGCGGCGTCGACGTCACCGTCGGCGTAATCGCGCGTTGCATCATGGGAAGTTTCCCATAATGACGTCACGAGGGTTACCCTCGTGAGGGCTACGAGGGTTATCCTCACCAGGGTTACCCTCGCGAGGGTCACGAGCGTTACCCTCACGAGGGTTGCGAGAGTTAGTTACCCTCGAAAGGGTTACCCTCACGAGGGTCACCAGGGTTACTCTCACGAGGATCACCCTCACAAGGGTCACGAGTGTTATGAGAGTTATCCTCACGAGGGTCACGAGGGTTACCCCCTGAGGTCACGTGACCTCAGGGAGTCACCTATCCCTCAGTACCTTTGCATCCTATCCATCAGTACCCTTCCATCCTCCTCCTCAAGAGCTGCGTTCTAATCCGGCGTTACAGGGAATTGTAAACGGCTTTCATTTTTTAACTCAAATTAAAGAAAGATTATTTCATATAGCAAGATTTGTAAATTAACTCAATTGGGCATCTCCATAGAATTCATTTTATATCAAATCCATCGTTTAATTGCCATCCCAAGATATCAGAACTTCTGAAGTCACAGTTCATAAGTGTATATAGAATATACTTGGCTTATAAACGAACAAGTGGAAAAACCTTCACAAGTTTAGCTGGGTTTTCGTCGAAGCATTATGCAATGATAGTAAAAAGCGTGGAAAAACTATTCGATATTAAAATCGAAAGTATTCGGCCAATACCTCTATTCGCTTCGAACTTAAAATCTACTATACGCACAAGACTACGTTTTAGTAACAAATTTCAAGCAAGTGCACGTAAGATGCAATACGAAGTGAAACATGTTCATACCTTTATTCTTGAGAAATAACTAGTGGGCCACGTCCACCATTTATGTGGAAGGCAATCTAACTTCCAGGGAATCATGTACACATAAAGAACTACAGAACCTGGAAAACAACAAAAAAAAATGTGGAATGTGATTAGCTTATGAACAGTATGCGATGACAGAATAAATCTCCCAATTTCTGCAAAGTACGAGTTACAAGTAAGCGCATTGCAGGAGCCCCAGCTGAACTCTGGCGGGCACTAAACAGTGAAACCAAAATGTAAGGGCGCAAACGAGCAGGTGTACATTGCACATGGTTGACAAAATCCGAGACTGCGGGGAAACGACACAACACTAAAAAGTCTCTATAGAGACTTTTTAGTGTTGTGTCGTTTACCCGCAGTTTCTGGGTTTTTTTTCAACCGGTGAAACCAACTTGTGATATATGATACAAAACCATTTTAACAAGGGAAGTTCGAAAAATGCCTTTGAAGACGGAATTTCCGCGTCCAATGAGTTTCTTCAAAACTGTTGTCACGAGTTAATTTCAGAAGTTTCTGCCAACTGTGCATTCCAGAGATAATTAAACACCGAGTTAGTAAAAAATTTCAACCAAGTGCACATAGGATGCAGTACGAAGTAAAACATGTTCATACCTTTATTCTTGAAATAAATAGTGGGCCACGTCCAGCTTTCACGTGGAAAGCAATATCTAACTTCCTGAGCAATGAAGTTTCTAGGGTGAACTACAGAACCTGGAAAACAAAACAAAAAAATGTGGTATGCGATTAGGTTCTGAACAGAATGTGATGACAGATTGAACCTCCCGATTGCTGCAAACTATGAGTTACACATAAGTGCAGTGCAGGAACGTCAGCTCAATTCTGGCAGACACTAGACAGTGAAAACAACTTGTGACTTTTGCTACGAAGCCATTCTAGCAAGGGAAATTTGAAAAATGCCTTCGAAGATGGAGTTGCCGCATTCAATGAGTTTCTTCAAGCCTGCTGTCACAAGTTAATTTCAGATGATACTGCCAAGTGCACCTGCCACAGATAAACAGGTGCTTAAACACCATGTTAGTAAGAAAGTTCGAGGAAATTTCGCATGCGCAAGGCGCATGCGAAAATGAGCTAGCTTACCTTTTTAGTGAGGTTGAATGGTGACAGATGATCGCGGCGACAACGAAGAGAGCTGCCGCCCTCACCGCCTGTGGTGGTTCACGCGCGAGCGTGCGTACGGCCCGGGCGCAGCAAGTAAACATCACGTGACGGACGGTCGCTCCTCTCACTCGGATGTCTTCGGCCGCGAGCTGAGCACGCCGGCTTTCGGGTGGGTATCCCTCCGCCGTTCAAAGAGATTTTCGCATTCGCACCAATGGCACGTAACATGAGACATCTGCTAACAAGAAAACTATCCCTAGAGCAAACGTGGCGTGTGTTATGTGTTTTTACTTGAAAGAAAAGGGAACACAGGCCTGAACTAAGAAATATTTGAAGCCGTACATTTAATGACTCGTGCCGTCATGTCGCCTCTGCAGCATTTCGCCCGTGCGCGCCTCTCACGGAGCTTTCCAGTTTTGAAAAAGGCTGTTAACTTACGGTTTTTTTGTTTACAGTGTGGGTAGTATTTAGGTGAATAAATTAAGAACGAACTTCTAGTTTAAAGCCTTTCCAAGGCAAACTTTCTATTTCTAAGCTGCACATTTATTTAATTAACGTGAATTCCACGGACTTAATTCACATTTATAGGAATGCATTGAAAATAAAAAGAAACTTGTACTGAAATCTTTTTTGTCTTTTAAAGTCCGACCACTTCTTGAGATATCAATATTCTTTTCGTGGGAAATTTTAGACCACGATAAAGGGGTGGTTTAGGGAAGAATAAATCACGGAATCAATTAATTAGATATGAAACTGCGACTAAACCTTAACATGTATGCCTTGACACAATAAGGTATGGTCAAAGCCGAAAAAAATAAAGAATAGCTCGAATTCAACACATTGTTTTCGAAAACCTCCTGTTAAGTGAAACATACTTCGTTTCTTGCCAAAACATCAACGCCAGTGGATACGGGTAAATACTCCTTCAGGAAAATCCTATTTATCATCAAGAATCCTATTTATGAGCCGTTTTGTCACTTTTGTCGTTGAGCCTAAGCCCGCCACGGAGAAAAACCTTATAACATTAATTGATTCTACGAAACTAGATACACGCCAAGACGGATGAACTACAAAAAAAGTAAATCAACCCCAAAAAATAAACTTTAAGTCGTGCAGAAGAAACGTTGATTCAGATATACTAAAATGGCTTATGGTAAAATATATCTAAAAGTATTTCTCTAAACAGTTATTTTTGATTGTCTAATTTTGGTACCGATAGTGGTACCAAAACTACGGTGGCTTTCAACTTCGAAAAACAATTTTTTATCACTTTATAACAGTGAGATATACTGAAACTCAAATATAGTTCGAAACTTCTTGAACTGAAGAAGATGTTTGACTTGGAAGAAAATAATGTGCGTTTTTATATAGTGAACCATATACGTTTCTATACACATTGAAGAAATAACACCAGCAGAAAAATTAAGTTTAAAACATAATATTAGCGAACCTTTAAATAAAAACAAAAATAGAAAAAAAAATACTGTTTAATTTTATTTCATTTATTTACTTTCAGGGCCCGAAGGCATTACAAAGAGGAATAAGTTACTTTTTAAAAATACAAGAATACAACGCTAACAAAGCAAAAAAAAAAAAAAAACACAATTTTCGATGCAAAAAATACGCCAATACGAACATCGCTATAAACATTATTTGGAAAATAAAATGTCATGGCTGTTTTAAAATTATCACCGTCAGTTAGTGAGATTATTGATGCGGGAAGGCGTCAAATCAGTGCATGTCTGGGGAAGAAAAGAATAATTAAAAATGGAGGTACTAGAATGAGGGAGGCCTACTTCTAATTGTTGATCTATGCACGGTGATATGTAAGATGGTTTTAAAAATAACGTTCTATGGAGGGTCGGGTTATAGTGCTAAATCTTGTGAAATGAACATAAACGATATTAATTCAGTGAACCTAAGGGCGCATATGAGATGGTTTAGATTGAACGTGTCATAAACCGCGAGACTGCAGGCAAAAAACGACACTTTTCGAGACCTTTAGTGCTCGTGTCATTTTTCGCCTACAGTCTCGGGGTTTGTCATGTTTAAAATAAACAATACATTTTTCTGCGAGAAGGAGGCTAGACAACATGAGGGATTCTTTCATAGAGGTACACTGGTTGTGCGGTGACAGTTTGAAATAATAAAACGAGCAGGACGATTTTGATTTCCCTCAAGACCAGATACAATGTTGAGTCCAGAGTCCCAGAGAAAGACTGCATTTTCAAGTATAGTACAGATTAGGGTTGTATACAAAATTTGATTTAAAGAAACAGGAGCGAGCGAAACATTTCTTGTAAAAAAATAGTAAGCGATTAGCGTCGTTGGCAACGTTGTCAACATGGACATTCCAAGAAAAGTAATTGACAATATGGACACCGAGGTATTTATAGGAGACAACAGAAAGGAGAGTGGAATGATTAATGCAGTAGAGGGGCCAAGCGTTATTTTGACGAGACACTCTCTGCACCAGGGGGTTACGTTGTTAATATCAGTTTGAAGATTAATTTTGTATGCGAGCGAATACAGTTTGCATCAACCACTAAGGTAGGTGGGTAAAATTTCACTTAGCGCACATTGAAAATTTAGAGAAGAAATAGGAAGCGGAATTATACACACTAATATGATAGCGAAAAAACACAAGTAAACCTGTTTGAAAAGCATGCCTTGAGCATGCCATGTAACGTAGAGCCCAGCCTTGCACCACAGATGAAAAATGCGCTCTTTGATTTCTGACGTATCATCTTTACTGTAAGGAATGATATTGTGAACTCACCACGCACCAGAAACTACACCGCTTAACAAAACAAAAAAAAAGTCCGGACAACAAAAAAGTAGCATGAAAATATCAAAAAGAGACAATAATAAAAATATATAATAGTACAACTAAACTGCCAGAAGACAAATAAATCGAGGTTTACGTTTAGTTTATTTTTATATTTTGTGTCAAAACCTTTACCTCTTATTCTATTATTAGAGAATCCGTTAGGGCCTCCATCTCCTGGCAGCAGGCTTCAGCATTTTCGGACCAAGTCGCATAGCTGAAAGGCAATCAGTAATCTGAGTACAACTTTGCTTTTATCGGTGAACATACATTTATTACTTCGCCCCTTTTTCTGTAGGCTCCGTCAAAACCAGAAACGAGACGCCATGTTCCGTCTTTTTCACACTTACGGCTACAATGCCTCGTGCAGGTTATTACGCAAGTAACTAGTGACTAATAATCTTATCCTCCAGCAAAGCTTGAATCTACATCTTAAATAACAATGTTAAATATTTTATTCCCCTAAACAAGGCGGCCTGCATATATTAGTAAACCCAATGTTGTAAGTACATCTAGCAAAGAAAGTACAAACAAAAAGCACACGCGGCATGGTGAATTATTTTTATAATGTAAACCCAAAACTAAGAACAGATAAAGAAAAGAAAAACGTGCGAGTACATGCACAATCTTAAACCACAGAAAATGTTTTCATGTGAAACGTGAATCCGAAAAGTGAAGCCGCCGAATAACTGGATGCTGATTGTCTGAGCCAGGTGATGATGCAACCCCCCCCCCCCCCCTATTTTTATTCTGATTCTCTGGTTCAGGTATGACGTCAAGTGCGAGGCAACGTTCACTCGATGCTGATTGGCTGCTGATCGCGCAATCCCCCTCGTGCCTCTGCTCGTCCGCCAGACACTGATTGGATGTCGTCGGAGAAACATATGCGGCTATCGAATGCACATGCCCCACGTTAAGCGCGTCGCTTAACTAACCGATTAAGAGCGCCAAGAGCGTAGACGTCAATTCAAGAGTAATCGGACTGAAACCATACCTTTCGCGTGCACCCCAAATGTCCCAGCAGTTTGCTATCTATTCTTATTTCACACCATATCCATCCAATCTGAAGCTAACAAATTGCCTAAGAAAAACGTTCTATTCCTGGAATATAATATATTCAGCGAAGTAACCTCTATATCGAAACCTTAATAATAAAATAACAAAAAAAAAACGCATTCTCGCGTTTTTAAAAAAAGAAATTGATTTAGTATTTATATGCTATTACCCCACTCGAACAAGTTACTTAGCGGAGCATGGCCTATGCGGCATTTTGTACAGTTAGATTCCAAATAATCTTCATGATCAGACTAGTTCTTGAATGTTTGCGTGTGGTAAAAACAGGGAGTTCTTCGTGTGCCAATGTGTATTGTTTCCACCATAGCCTCACAGGCAGTTCTTATATTATACGTTAATAAACTTTCTAAGCGCTTTCCAAGTTGACCATAGGGCTTAAAAGGTAAGATCTCGTAACCCAATTTGATTTCACGGAATACAAAAATTAATCTAGTGTTCAAAAACGCCGTGCAATCAAACCTCCTTTTTTAAATATGTATTTTATTTTTACTGATTCGGACGTATACGTCCAAATCAGTAAAAATAAAATACATATTTAAAAAGGAGGTTTGATTGCACGACCGTTGTGTTATAACACAACGGTCGTGTTTGGTCCACCTGAATGCACTCTGCTTCATATTGACCGTTTTTGTAGCCCATAATCTTGGAGACCCATAGCGTTCCGTCGTGCGCAGTGAAGAAGACTTCCCACGAGATTGGCCGGTTCAGCAACTCTTACAAGCATTGCCGCGAAGATTGAAAACAGGATGGGAACCTCAGGTAAAGAAACAGACTGACCTTATACCGACCGACCCGACCAAAAGCCCAAACAAAAAGAGAGCGAAAAGCAAACAAATCAGTGATAAAAGCCTAGAACTAAGACCACAAAGAATCAGGCTTATAGAATGGGTGACAAAGACACGACTCAGAGAAACCTCAACATCAGCAAAACGAAAAAAAATAAAAAAACTGATTTTTTTAGCGTTAGAATATCTGTTGAAGGCTCTGCCTCGAGGAGTCTGCAAACATTGGCGTTGTAAGGAAGGTTCGAGGCAATCAACAGCGAATATTTTGAATGCCATAGTCCGTCGCACCTTGAAGGCAACCACAGAGGACACTACGAGCCAACCATAGCCAATCCAATGCCGCGTGAGTGTCACGTGACCGCGGGAGGAAGGCTGCGGCTTGCTAGGCGCGTAGTCACGTGACCGGTTTACAGAGCCGGACAAGGTCGGGATAAAACGTAACGTCAGCTGCGGTTCGTTGTAAGGTAAAATGAATAATAGGAATGCTCCGACGGAAGTTTTTCAAGAAGTTGCGTTCATATATATGACCAGAGTAGGAGAATGAACTTAATGTTTCGCGTGTCGAAAATAAAAAAAAAAGAAGTGCGTTTTCGTACCCGGTAGTGGCCGTGCATCATTGTAAAAAAAAATGGTGGAGTGACGTCCGGTGATCGGTCTTCAGAAGGACGTGCGCGCACAACGGGGCTATTCTAACAGCTAGAACCTTTGAAGAGATCACATAAATAGGTCGGTGAAAGGATTGGGTTGTAATGTATTACGGCGGCGTAGCAAGATTGTGCACGTCTATAGCAAACACATAGAAGTATGAGTTTACCCGAGTTAAAGATGAAAATACGGCAATTTTTTCCATAAGTTATACCCCGTCTCACTGTAACTCTGACCGCAACAGACGCTACAATTTGTGGAAGCCTTTCTAAGAACGGCAAAATTGCAACCACCACGGCGTTCTCTTTGTGCACTCGCTATGACAAATTAAACTAATCACGCACAGTGATTGAGCAACATCGTAGTGCCGGCTGTAGTCGAACTTAGCGTGAAAAATGAAGTATGATTCTAGATGGCTTAAACCAATCAACCGGTACGTAGGTCACCCATTAGTTTGGGCAGAATGAAGGGGATCAAATGTGATCCAATCATGTATATTTTATTATTCTGCCCCTTTTTCTATCATAATAAAAGACGCGTTTGTCAAAAAAAGAAAAAAATTCGACGATATTTACGTGCGAAAACAAAACGCGACCCTTAATCCGAACCAGCCATCGCTGGATTTTCCTGTTCTCCTACAAACAAAGGGTCATCATCGTAACAACAGGTGTGGATAGTAATGTTCATTTGGGGCACTGCCCGTCATTAGACGTTTTATGGAATGTCTGAAAAATTGCCGACGTCTTGCTCGCGTAAATGATATCGTGCGGTGTGAAAATAAAAACGAAGAGGCACGATACCGAAGATCAACCTTTGGCCAAGTTGACCCTCAAACTGAATTGTCTATTTTTCCCTCTTGGCTCCTGCAAGCTCACTTCGGAATACATCACGGTTAGAACGAGGCAGACCGGCTTAGCTCGCCCGCTGAGATAACTTCGAACAATCAACACGGCGGCGCTCAAACGAGCCATCCGGAACCTTGTTAATTATTCCGGGAAAGCTTAGTCCTGTCCCCTTTGCCCCTAATCTACGCCACTGTCATTCCCTTCCTTCCCGCTCTCATCGTAGTTTCGCTAAGGCACGCGACTTGGTGCATCCCCCGCTTCCGCATGAATGAGCGATTAGGACCTTTCTAGAGCTCAGGAACGCGGAAATGCCTAGGGAATCCGATCACTTCCTAGGCGATGCATATTCGCCTGGGCAATTTTCCTCCCACAGTCTTTTTTTAAACGCTTCTTAACCTATGTGAGATGGTAAGATGGAGCTCCGTGCATGCCCAGTTAAGAGTTGTACACCAGGACTAGACGGCGGGGACGATGGGAAGATAAATCTACTCGTTCTACCATGACGTCATACTCTACCTAGGTTTATTACATGCGACGGCAAGTTGGTGCACTCCACAAGGAGTGACCATATACAGTTACGATGAAACAATGACTGTGTTCGACAATTGAGTGTGATGATCTCTCTAGGAGCACCAAATCAGACTTTTTCTCCGAGTTCATCTTGTAGGTAAAGCAAAACTGAGTGTTAATGTTCATTTCATTGGGAACGAACGCCATGAAGTTTTTTTATGTAAAACCAAAAAATAAAACATGCCTTTAATGAAGCCTTAGACTTACTGCTTGCAATGGACGGGTTTTCCTGCGCGTAATCGCGTAATCGGACCCCATTAGGGTCACAAATTCCGGGCAAGTTTATTATGACCTTTTATTGTTTTTTGAGTTGCTTTCGTGCTGAAGTATTTGTTCAGTAGCTGTGATTACACTTAGTTTTGCCATCTTCCAGTAAGACACTGTTTTTGTTTTTTTTTACTTTGTGTTGTGTGATGATGGCTTTACTCTTTCCCTGGGTAACGTAGAGCCTGAAGATGCTGTAAAATATAAATAATTAAACGAGTGTACTTTTCTTGCTGGTTTTACAGCGTGTGTCATTCTGTTGTTTAAAGCCCGTTGCACAAATTAAACTTTTATTTGTATCATTCTTGCTGAATTTAACTTCTTGCTCAAATCCCAAGACTTAATTAATTTTTGACGTATTTATTTTCTAGATATATTTATAATTCTTGCATTGCAGAAGGGCAAAGGAAATCACGTTTTAGGCAAGCTTATTTAAATTATGCCAGTAGGCTCACCGTAGGAGTTAAAGTTAAGTAAGGACTAATGAATAGAGATTTAATGTCGAAAGGCTACACACGAAACCAAGATGGTTGCGATTCTGGAATATGTTGGTTTATGACTAAGCTTACTGGCTTAAGGTAGGCTTTGCTGGTACTTCAGCCATAGAACAGTCTAACTGCCCAGCTCCCAGAGTTTACGGTCGTGCTTTGTGCGTAATTATATTTGTATAATCCTTTAGTCAATATTTCCCTTTAATGCATTGCTTACTACCTTTTCTTAGAACTAACATTCAGGCTCTACTGCTTTGCTCAATAAATGGGTTGCTCCTGAAACAAGAAAGTCACCCCAAAAGCGCATTTCTTACCCGTTTTAATGGGCGTACGGAAGATCAGACAAGGCTTATGCTATGTTTTTTTTCTTATATGCCTTCGGTGTAGCATCAGTGACTTCCCTTGATTCAATATCGAACCCTCTTCGCTAGGCTAAATTTTGACGCGGCGCACAGTTCTGTATTAACTGCCAGCGCCAGGGATGTTTAAACATTTTAACATGTTATATGACCTTAAATTCATGATAAATAAAATAATTCACTCTTTTTACTGCCTTTCCTTAATTCTTGAACACAATATAGGGGAAATAAATTTTTCTTAATTATAATGCCTGACAATAATTTGCCACATTATATCGTAAGTCGTAAATTAATTTGGAGAGTATACTTGAGGTTCAAAGTCATATCCGGGCTGTTCACAGGCGAAGCCGTACCCCGAAGAAGAAAAAAACATTTCTGTCGCTTCACTTTCTTCTTTTGTGAAAGCCTGTAGATGTGCGAGCGCAAGGTACGTGATGCTAACTCTGAAATAAACAACGGCAAAAAACGAAAGACAAGAAGACGAAGTACACACACGAGCTCTTTTTCGGCGCTATTTATTTCACTGCTAGCGGATCCCACCAACTCGCCCAACAATCTATCGTATTACCCTGATGCAACTAAAACTGCAAATAAGCGGGTATATTAAATAAGCGCGTAATGGGCGTCATAAAAAAAAATTATCTATAGCTTCGATTCAAACATTTGGTCATTGTTCTGACACTCGTCAAAGTTAATAGCCATTTAACATCACTTGAAGAAAAAAAGAAGTCAATGCGACCTTCTCTTACATATCGTTTTCTTCCAGTATGGGCCATTTTTGAAGCTCTAGTGCCACTCAAAACACCACTCACTACTCCAAATAATTTCCAAGAATTTCGCAAGAGATTTGTCGAGTCTGATACAAAATTGACTTTTTGCTCTCGCTCCGGTTCGCCGTATATGCCGAAGTCGATTTGCCTAGTCTTGCGCAGCATTGATTATTGCTCTCGCTGTTGCATCGAAGTCACAATGTTCTCTTGTACGTGATCACAAATCCTGGGTAGCACACCTTCAAATGTTCATAAAAGGACGCCCCTTGACGTAATGACATATGATGGACACTTCCTTCGATGAAATGAACGAATACCTAATAATCTTCACTTCTGTAGTAATGACAAGCAAATTAGGAAAGAGAGAATTCACTACGCTGCGACGTCTAAACATGTGCACTTACTGAGGGTTCAAAAATGTGAAGACTGGTACGGATATTTGAGTTTGAGGGCTACCGAGGGCGTTATGCCCTCTTGCACTTCACTTTAAGTTTCCCTTTCACTTTCGTTTTCAATTTCACTTTCACGGTCACTTTCATGACATGTTGCACGGACCTCGGTTGTTGCAGCAACCGTTTTGTCGTCAGCAGGCCCAAGCGGTAGAAGCACAGTTGGTCAGGCTCCAACATTAATGTCTGAAACAGCCTACATCTTCGTCCGATAACACATTTACGCCGCTCTCCCGCTGAGAAAAAGTAAACAGCTATCATTTGTGACCTTAATGGACGCAAAGCCGACCACATTTATAAACCAACAGAGCTTTTTCGGTGGCCTGTTTGATGCCTAATGCGTTTTGTTTCATGTGCAGGGCTTACCCTTCTCATCGGATATACTCTTCCAACCCATTACAAATGAAACTATAAATATGGATTTTTTTCTTTTTTAAAATGAGTGGTGTATGTTACGGTCAAACCGGGTTTTCAAAAACCGTTCAGTCGTTGTATAACATGAAACTACCGGGTCTCACACTGAGGAATTTTTACTCAGCACCACGACCGCTAAGGAGAAATAGGGGCTCCAGGTACATGTGTCATTTAAAGAGACACTGACATCCCAAAAATGTTTTTTTTTTAATTTTTCGCCTGGCAATTCAATATGACTAAACAATTATTATTTTGCTACAAAGTCAGGTATAATTTTACTAAAGCCAAGAAACGCAACTGCTCAAAACCGAAACTGAAACCTTCGCACGGAGGTCGCAGAAGTACGTATAGAGGAGAGAGTGCCGAAAGTTACACGGCTACACCCGACCGCTCTAAATTTATTTATTTGTTCTCCATTTTGTTTGTTTTGCTTTGCTTTGCTGCGCGCAGCAGACGACATCACATTGTTGCGGGTACCGTTTGCCGTGCGATTGCTTTGCAGTTATGTTTGTTCCGCTCGCTGTTCTGCACTTTAAGATGAGTTGTTTTGCACATTGAAGAGTTGGAAATGAGTAATGAGTGCCTGTGGTGGATGCCCGTGAGCGGCTCCAAAATGAATGCCGCCAAGATGTTGCGTGAAGAGCTGCCTCACAGGTGTGGCAGCTCCGAAAATGGCCTTTCTCGGCAGGGTCTGCACAAGTTTCTGGAAAATCAATGGAATCGGGAGCAATGGCTGGCTGCAATCCCGGCAAAATAGTTACGGGCATCTCGGAAAGCGGACACTGCCCAATTTATATGCTTTATAATTTATATATGTGAAAAGTGCCTACATTGAGTTCGCGGGTTTCAAAAAGGGAGTCCCAAACAATTTAGTTCAGCGACGTTTCGTCCCCAGCATTTGCTGGTTTTGCAGTGATAATTGTAAACAAAAAATGTAAATATCGCAAAATGTAAAAAAAACAAAAAAACAGTTGCTTACACTCTGACCTGGGTTCGCTGCTTTTGAGGTGGACACCTTTCTACTGAGCTACTTTACCGTTTTAAATAGTCATTTGTACAAATCGTTTTATACGAGACCCAATAAAGGACAACTTCCCGAGCAATGTCTTCAGCCTCGAGAAGGGTCGATGACACGGGTACGTCTTCGTGAAATCGGTTTGGTGGTCGGACGTATTCTCTTTCGAAGGAAGACAAATTCGCCGGTGCTATGAACGACAGTTCTGAAGTGGAGGTCCCACTCCAGTCGTTCGCCGCCATCGCCGTCAAGCCCGCGAGTCCCACGATACGCGATTTGACGCCATGTTGAGAATTACTCAGTCAACGCACTGAATGCTTCCGGTTCTCTGAGCAGCTTTCTTTTTTTTTTTTTTCAATCGAAGTATGTGGAGCTTTCTAGAAGCCATAAAAATGGGTTTCATTTTTTTTCCTATATTAAATATTGAGTGTGTACCTTCAATGACCCAAGACTTTTATTAAACTTGGTGGTTGTATCTAAACCTTAGAAAACGGCCCGTGGCCACGGGAAAGAGAGTAAGCGCGACTCAAAACGGCCAGCTCTCGATCGGCAGTTTTCGGGCGGAAGAAACCGAATTTGGAGCCGCAAATTATGTTCTGGGTAGTTGTGCTCTCATATGTCATGCACAACTAAATACATCGGCGAGCATAAATACCCTATCAGGGTCCCTCTAACTTGGTAAATATACCATGATCCTTTTCATAATAATAATGGGTATAATAAAATCAACTCACGTCAAAAGACGCAAATGACTTGTGAGAAATAGTATGTTTCTGAGTCAGCTGCCAACATAACAAACTAGATAAAAATCAACGGTGCAAGAGACAGAAAATTCTTCTCTTATTTTATTTTTACTACCTTACAGGTCCTATTGTAAAGAACATTGCGTAAAGGTGCGGGGGGGGGGGGGAGAAATAAAACACGTTGAAATGGTACAAATAAGAACTACGCATAATGTATAACACACACAAAATTCAAATGCATAATCAGTGGAAATACAACATTTGAAGAAGATTTTTCAAATAAGAGCAGCAAATGCACATCAACTCATATCACACTCAAAAACCAGATGCTTAAGTAGCAGAAAAACAACATTTCAAGATTCTACAAATACGCATAACTGACGTAAAGTATAACACAAAATCAAATCGTTCAACCTTTCCACTCTTGTGAAGAAGGAGGACCAGCGGAGCTGTACTCGATACACTATGTGCTTCTTCTTCGTCATCGTCTGTTTTTCGCGCTGTTTCCTACGATGAATTCCCACCAACGCACCCAACTCTCCATTCTTCTATTATAGCTGGATAGGTATCCGCCTATCTACGAGCGACGGCGGAAACCATACTGGTTGTGTGCTTGCCGCCGTCGCTTATAGATGGCGGTAGCTGTCCAGGTAGGTTTGTGTCGACATACACGGACACGATCCTGTGGAAACTAGCCCTTAGTAGCTCCGCTGTAAAAACAACTTATATTCAGGATATATCCAACATTTTGAAGAAAATATTGAAAATAAGGAACAACCGCATATCAATGCATAAAACACAAAAAAATTCAACAAAAATAACTTAATCACGTAAATCCTAAATGGATGGCAACTGACATCTCGAAACGTTTAGGATTGATGACGGTGACGATGTTATTAAGAAGCGCATTGTTAAGGCAGCCTAGGCAATGACCAGTCAAGGTGGGGTTCCATGTCAGACTGTTTATCCAAATCCGAGACATGTACGTCACTCAACTCGTCTTATGTCTTTACCTTTGTTCTTTTTCTTTTCTTTTCTATGTGCTTTTTTCTTTCATCCATGGTGTGGAAGGAAAAATAAACCAGTTGTTAGTTGCGCCTTCGTGTGTATGTGTAGTCCTTCTAGTCTCCTTTGTCCAAGTTCGTAAACCTTAGCAGCGCAGAACAAATTCAATGAGTAACCAACTAGCCCAAACCCAAGCTCTATTTACTCAACTCGTGCATGCCGTGTGCTAACGTCGTCGTCGTTAGACTGGCTAAAAGAGGTGCAAGAAAATAAAGCGAATCAGAACATAACATTTTCCCCTCCCTTTTTTAGTTAGAGGAAAAGGCTAGAGGTATAAGCACTTAAAATTTTCCCCTCCTCTATTTTTTTAATTAAAAAAAGTACAAAAAAAGTGAAAGCCGTTTACAACACCCTGTAACGCCGAATTGGAGCGCAGCTCTTGAGGAGGAGGAGGGAAGGGTACTCAGGGGAGGGTATACCCCTCCTCCTCCTCCTCCTCCTCCCCTCATTCTTCAATTCCTCCGGGGGGGGGGGTCACGTGACCCCGGGGATGGGGGGTCGCGCGGTGCATTATGGGAAATGTCCCATAATGCACCGCGCGAGCCCCCCCCCCGGGGTCACGTGACCCCCCCCCCCCCCCGAGGCCACGTAACCCCCCCCCCTGGGGTCACGTGACCCCCCCCCCCCGAGGTCACGTGACCCCGGGGGGGGGGGGCTCGCGCGGTGCATTATAGTATATTTCCATAATGCACCGCGCGGTTACGCCGACGCCGACGCCGCTCAAGCCGGAAACGGGCGCCTAAGAGCTGCGCTCTAAAATGAAAGCCGTTTAGAACTCCCTGTAACGCCGAATTAGAGCACAGCTCTTGAGGAGGAGGGGAAGGCATGGGGGGGGGGGGGGTCACGTGGCCTGGGGGTCACGTGACCTCGACCTTCAGGGAGGAAAATTTTCCGCTAAATTTAGCGGGAACATTTTTCCGCTAAATTTAGCGGGGAAAACTTTCCGCTAAATCTAGCGGGGAAAATTTTCCGCTAGATTTAGCCGGGAAAATTTTCCGCTAGATTTAGCGGGGAAAATTTCCCGCTAGATTTAGCGGCAAAAATGTTCCGCTAGATCTAGCGGGGAAATTTTCCGCTAGATTTAGCGGGGAAAATTTTCCGCTAGATCTAGCGGAGAAAATTTTCCGCTAAATATAGCGGGGAAAATTTTCCGCTAAATCTAGCGGGGAAAATTTTCCGCTAGATTTAGCGGGGAAAATTTTCCGCTAGATTTAGCGAGGAAAATTTCCCGCTAGATTTAGCGGCAAAAATGCTCCGCTAGATCTAGCGGGGAAATTTTCCGCTAGATTTAGCGGGGAAAATTTTCCGCTAGATCTAGCGGAGAAAATTTTCCGCTAAATTTAGCGGGGAAAATTTTCCGCTAAATCTAGCGGGGAAAATTTTCCGCTAGATTTAGCGGGGAAAATTTTCTGCTACATTTAGCGGGGAAAATTTCCCGCTAGATTTAGCGGGGAAAATTTTCCGCTAGATTTAGCGGTGAAAATTTCCCGCTAGATTTAGCGGGGAAAATTCTCCTCTAGATTTAGCGGGGAAAATTTTCCGCTAGATTTATCGGGGAAAAGTTTTCGCTAGATTTAGCGGGTAAAATTTTCCGCTAGATTTAGCGGGGAAAATTTTCCGCTAGATTAAGCGGGGAAAGTTTCCCGCTAGATTTTGCGGGGAAAATTTTCTGCTACATTTAGCGGGGAATATTTCCCGCTAGATTTAGCGAGGAAAATTTTCCGCTAGATTTAGCGGGGAAAATTCTCCGCTAGATTTAGTGGGGAAACTTTTTGTTATAGCATATGCAAGCAGAGTCCAAGCGGCAGCGTACTCGTTTAATGAAGACAGGCGTTCTTCAACGTCCATGGCTGGTAGCCGATGATCGAACCCCACGAGCACGGGCTCAGCTCGCGCACCTCAGAGTTCACGCGCCGGTCACGCCTGCCGGTCATGCAACCACGGCATTGATATGCAACAATGATCACTATATTACATTCCTTCCCCCTCAGGTGGGACAGTTCCGTAGCGAATGAATGGACGTCGCTCTCGTGCTGATCTTCTTAGCGGCTGCTCTGGCTGAGGCGCTGGCGATGGCCCAACTTGAGGAACAGGTCTTTCTGGGTTTCGCCTGGCAGGAGATGCTTCTGGTGTTCCATGTCCAGGGGCTGCCGTTGGTGGCAGCTGGACGTCATAATCAACGTCAGCTTCAAGGCTGTCATCCCAGTCAAGCCAAGCCTTCCTGAGGTGATCCCGATGACGGCGATGAACCTCTCGATTGGCCAGCTGGACCTTGTAGGAAACTGGTCCCGTCACTGCTACAACCTTTGCTGCTTTCCATCGTGGTCCCGTCGCAAAATTCCGGGCGTAGACGGTGTCGCCTACGTGAAACCGCTTGACCTTTGGTTGATCCGCTCCTGGATCTCTCTGGAGGTCAGGATGCAGTCTGTCCAACGGGGACCGCAGCCTCCGGCCCATCATCAACTCTCCCGGAGTTTTCCCGGTGTCCGAGTGAGGTGTCGTGTGCTGCTTAAATAAAAAACGTGAAATCTTGCACTGTGTGTCGCCTTGAGTTAGCTTCTTTAAGGCAGACTTGACTTCCCTCACCATTCTTTCTGCCCTGCCATTGCTCGCAGGATGGTACGGGGCTGTGTAGATGAAACGGACAGCATTAAGTTTCAAGAACTCTTTCATTTCTGCACTTTTGAACGCCGTTCCATTGTCCGAGACAATTACGTCGGGCAACCCATGTGTCGCGAATAGTTTCCTCAGCGCCGTAATCACTGCAGCTGATTTCGTGGACGGCATAATCTCGACTTCGGCCCAGTTAGAAAATGCGTCCACCACAATGAGAAAACTTTCACCTCGAACGGGTCCAGCGAAATCTACGTGCAGGCGGCTCCAGGGCTGTTCTGGCTTTATCCAAAAGTGAACAGGTGCTTTGGGATCGCTCTGCCTGTTTTCCTGGCACTGTTGGCAATTGCGTACAAAGTCCTCGATTGCTTGATCGATTTTAGGCCACCAAATGTACTCCCTGGCCGACGTTTTCATTGCTGTCATTCCTGGGTGGTTGGCATGAAGCAATTGTAGGACCTTCCGTGTGGCTTGCTCGGGAATGACCACTCTGTTTCCCCACAAGATACAATCTCGATGCAAGGAAAGTTATGTGCGTCTCACCTCAAAAGGCGCAAAAGATCCTCCCAGGGTTTCTTGTGGCCAACCCAAGAGTATCCATTGCTTGACTCTTGCCAGCGTAGGGTCTTGCTTCGTCAGCCTTTCGATATCTGCTGCCTGCAGTGGAGGGTACTCGACGGCCTCGAGGAGGAGAACGTCACCAGGTGGCACTGGCTCGTCAACATCGCTTGGTGCTGGAAGGCGGCTTAACCCGTCTGCGTTGGTGTTGTCTATTCCTGGTCGAAACACAAGCTTGTAGTCATATGCTCCCAGCAGCAAGCTCCACCGCAGCATCCTCGGTGACAAGATTTGTGGCATTGGCCTCTCTGTGTCAAAAATCCCAAGAAGCGGTTTATGATCGGTTACGATCGTGAATTCTCTTCCCGCGAGATACTGGTGAAAGTGCTTCACACCATAAACTACGGCAAGCCCTTCTTTATCGATTTGAGCGTAATTGCGTTCACTTCGCCCCAATGTCCGTGACGCATAAGCTATTGGGACTTCTGTACCATCGTCGTTCTTGTGAGAAAGAACTGCACCAACACCAACCGGTGAGGCGTCGCACGACAAGACCAGTGGACGCGCAGGGTGGTAGCGTACTAGCACTGCGTCTGAGCTGAGAAGCCCTTTTAGGTTCCGGTACGCTTTCTCGTGCTCCTGCGTCCACGCCCATTTTCTTTCTTGGTCTAGAAGGCGATGCAATGGCTCGGCAACTTCAGCTTTCCCTTCAAGAAATCTGCTGTAAAAGTTGACTAGTCCCCAAAAAGCTTGTAGCTCTTTTTTGTTCTTTGGGCTCGGCGCACTCTTGATTGCAGTCAGTTTTCTTCACTTGAGTGAATGCCAGTGGAGTCAATTCTGTGACCCAAGTACTCGATGCTTGTTTTACAGAACTCGCATTTGTCTTTGTTTATCCGCAAGCGCGAGTCTTGCAACCGTTGCATGACTGCTCTTAATCTTTCATCATGCTCCGCCACGGTCGAGCCCGAGACAACGATATCGTCAAGATATACGACAACTCCCGGTATACCTGACAGCAAGTTGTCTACAACACGCTGGAACAATCCTGGCGCGAGAGATATACCGAAAGGAAGTCGGCGAACTTTGTACAGTCCTTTCAATGTATTCACAGTGAGGACTTCTGACGACTCGTCGTCAAGTACGAGCTGCTGATAGGCCTGGGTTAGGTCCAGTTTTGTGAATATCTTACTTGACCCTAGTGTGGCGAACAACTCGGTGACAGTCGGTAGTGGATATAGACGTTGCTCTTAACCGCCTTGTTAACTGTGCTACGATAATCACCGCTCAGGCGTAAAGTTCCGTTTTTCTTTCTCACCACGACGAGCGGTGTGTCCCAGTCGGAGTACTGGGTCGGCTCCAGGATGCCTTGCTTCTGCAGGCGGTCTAGCTCATTGGTCACATCCTCTCGAAGGGCGAACGGCACTGACCGACTCTTTAAAAACTTGGGTTGCACGTCGTTCAGCTCGATGTGGATCGGAGCTCCCTTGAATCCGGGCAGATCGGTGCGAAAAACCTCGGAAAACTGCGCTGTTAGCGCTTCGTCGGACGTGCTGAGGTGTCGGATGCCGTGTAACTTGATGCCTAGAGGTCGAAACCAGTTTCGTCCCATCAAGCTTCTTCCGTGCTGTGCCACGACCATGATTGGCAAAACAGCCTTGCGTCCTTTAAACGTGACGCTTACCATTGCTTTGCCAACTGTAGGCAATGTTTGTTTTGACCAGGTCAACAACTTGGTGGGTGTGCTCTCGATGGGAATCACTCTCTTGTCTATCTGGTGAAATGTTTCTTCGCTCATGATAGAGCAAGACGCTCCAGAGTCAACTTCCATGATTACTTCTTGTGACTCTATCTTCACTGGCACTAGAAACTTTTCTTCGGTTTCGTGCACCTCGCAGATCGCACAGAGTTCGTCTACTTCGTAAACGCTGTCTCCCTTTTTTGTGTCTCCTCCTTTCTTTACTGTGGCTGTTTTACTTTGACATGCCTTTGCTATATGCCCCTTCTTCTGGCATTTGTAGCAGACGGAGTTTTTAAATTTGCACACGAAAGATTTGTGCTTACCGGTGCAACGGTGGCAGTTTCCGCTGTCTGCTTGCCTCTGAGGTTTCATAGTTGTCGCTTGAATTTCACCATCAGAGTCAACTTTACCGCTCTGTTGCCGTTGCTTCCTGATGTCTCGCTGTTGCTGCGACGTTGCCTCTGCAGTGACGGCCAAGTCGTAGGCTACGTCGAACGTCAAGTTGCGTTCAGCCAAAAGCCGTTGCTGCACTCTCTCGGGCGCGATGCCGCAGACGAACCTGTCTCGCATCATGATTTGAAGTGGCAGCTGTCTATCTCCTAAACCGCAGTCTTCTGCCAGCTTTCGGAGCGCTGTCACGTATTCTGCAACTGTCTCGCCGGCGTGCTGGTCGCGCTTGTAGAACAGGAACCTTGCGTAGAGTTCCGATGGCCTTGGGTGCAGATGAGCCTTGACCGCTGTCACTATCGTGGTATAGTCTGCAGCTGTCGGTCTCGTCGGCTTCACCAAGGTTACGATTAAGGAGTACGTTTCTTCTCCGCAGCAACTCAGCAGGACGGCACGCTTCTGCTCAGGCGTTGTCATACTGTTGGCTACGCAGTACAATTCGAGTCGCTCTACGTACTCGTCCCAGGAAGCGTTGGTGCTGAGGCGATACTCGTTGATACCGCCCACAGCCATCCTCGGGGTCCGGGCAACGGACGCTTGCCCGTTGTCTTTGTCCGCTTCGTCGCCAATTGTTATAGCTTATGCAAGCAGAGTCCAAGCGGCAGCGTACTCGTTTAATGAAGACAGGCGTTCTTCAACGTCCATGGCTGGTAGCCGATGATCGAACCCCACGAGCACGGGCTCAGCTCGCGCACCTCAGAGTTCACGCGCCGGTCACGCCTGCCGGTCATGCAACCACGGCATTGATATGCAACAATGATCACTATATTACACTTTTCCGCTAGATTAAGCGGGGAAAATTTTCCGCTAGATTTAGCGGGGAAAATTTTCTGCTAAAATTAGCGGGGAAAATTTTCCGCTAAATTTAGCGGGAAAATTTACCCATCATGCACCGCGCGGTTACGCCGACGGCGACGCCGACGCCGCTCAAGCCGGAAACGGGCGCCTAAGAGCTGCGCTCTAAAAATGAAAGCCGTTTACAACTCCCTGTAACGCCGAATTAGAGTGCAGCTCTTGAGGAGGAGGGGAAGGCACGGGGGGGGGGGGGTCACGTGGGAGGGGAAGGCACGGGGGGGGGTCACGTGACCTCTGGGGGTCACGTGACCTCGGGGAGTCACGTGACCTCGAGGGGTGGGGGCGGAGAAAAGTTTCCGCTAAATTTAGCGGGGAAAATTTTCCGCTAGATTTAGCGGGAAAATGTTTCCGCTAAATTTTGCGGGAAAATTTTCCGCTAGATTTAGCGGGAAAAATTTTCCGCTAAATTTAGCGGGGAAAATTTTCCGCTAAATTTAGCGGGGAAAATTTTCCGCTAGATTTAGCGGGGAAAATTTTCCGCTAAATTTATCGGGAAAAATTTTCCGCTAGATTTAGCGGGGAAAATTTTCCGCTAGATTTAGCGGGGAAATGTTTCCGCAATATTTAGCGGGGAAACGTTTCCGCTAAATTTAGTGGGCAAAATGTTCCGCTAAATTTAGCGGGGAAAATTTTCCGCTAGATTTAGCCGGTAAAATTTTCTGCTAGATTTAGCGGGGAAAAATTTTCCGCTAAATTTAGCAGGGAAATTTACCCATCATGCACCTCGCGGTTACGCCGACGGCGACGCTGACGGCGACGGCGACGCCGCTCAAGCCGGAAACGGGCGCCTAAAAGCTGCGCTCTAAAAAGCCGAGAACAAAGAAAAAGAAATAAAATAAAACAACACACACACACACACACGCACAACACAAAACACAAGTCACCGCTTTGCGCAGTTACTTCCGATCACCAAGATCCACTGTTCTGTTCAACACAAACAGTTTCAACACTTTTTTTTTCTAAATTAAGTTACTGCCTCTCAAGCAAAATCACGAAAAGAAAAGCAGTTCAGTTCATCGTGCGGCATAGTTCCCATAGCGAACTGGTGGCCTACGATCACGTTCGGAGCCCCTCAGAGGCATAGGCGTTGGGTGAGCGGTCGAATCCATTTTTCTTGGTGGCGAGTCCAAGGCTGGACTGCACACAGGCGTTAGCGATCCAATTTGTTGATGTCCGTTCCACCTAGGTTGTTGTGGCTGCCAGTTATGGTGCCTGTGGCTGACGCTAGAAGGGTATATAGCAACACTCGAGGACCGACAGCTCTTAGTAGGGGTCCATGTGTTCTGCCTCTGGCAATGTTGGTTAGGCTTCGAGGCTGTTGCGAGTTTTGAGGCGTTCCATAATCGGCCGTCTTCCAATCGGAACGTCCACCGACCTACGCGCTTTATGATGCGCTGTGGTGGTCCAAAGGTCGGCTCTCCTTTGGGGACTTTTCCTGGTCGCTTCACTCAAACCCAGCCGTTGCAGATCCTCGAAAGGGTTTTGCAGGAACTGCGCCGACGACAGCCCGAGGAGGTTGAGCCAGGTCTATGGCTTGCGTCCGTGCAGCAGGAGGGCAGGAGATAGTCCAGTGGTGGCATTGGCCGTGCAGCGGTATATCATCAAGTAGTCGACGAGTGAAGAGCGGATTTTACTTCGTTCAATGGCGGCACACTGAAGGAAACCCTTCAGAGTACGGTTGAAGCGTTCGACCTGCCCGTTGGACTGGGGGTAATAAGCAGAAACCAGGTGGTGCTTTATACCGCGAACTTAAAGAAACTTCTCGAATTCGGCCGACACAAACTGTGGCCCATTGTCACTTACGATACTGTCTGGGTACCCTTCTCTGGCGAAGATGGCTCGCAGAAAATCCTTCACCCTTCTCGTAGTGACATTTGGGCAGAACTGGACTTCTGGCCACTTCTAAAAGTAGTCAACGATCGTAATGACGAAGCGAAAAGCTGGCTCCGCCCCCTCAAACGGACCCACAATGTCAATGTCCACCATAGACCAAGGTCACTCTGGCAATGGCACTGGCTGTAGGGGAGTCCGTCACGTCTAGGCAGTCTTGTCCGAGCTACTGAAGACCTTGCAGGTGGAGACCGCAGCGCGTACTTCTGTATTCATACGGGGCCACCAGTAGAGCTCTCGAAGGCGTGCCTGGGTCTTAACGATGCCAGTGTGTCCTTCATGCGCTCGTGAGATTAGCGCGTGACGCATAGTTTTGGGGATGACGAACTGGTCATCACGAAGCAGGAGCCCGTCGTTGACTGAGAGAGCCTCTTTCAGGTCGTAGAAAATAGTCTCATCCGAAGATAAACTTTTCAATGGGGGCCAATCTGAGTTTACATAGCCTATGACAGCGGTGAGCAGTGGATCATTCACCGTCTCCTGTTGCAGCTGTTGTTTCGTGATGCACGCGTCGTCCAGAGTGACGAGGGAGGTGATCTCGTCGTCGAAGTCCATTCCCCCATCATTGGTCGGCATGGGCAGGCGGGACAGGGCATCAGCTACCCCATTCTCCGCTCTCACTGGTATTCCACTGTGAAGTTGTACTTCAGCAGGCGATGGGACCAACGTGTAATCCGTAGCGGGCGATGTCCTGTTCCCCCAGTGGAAAGCAGTGACTCAAGCGCTTGGTGATCCGTGCGAAGAGTGAAATGACGGCCCCACAAGTAGGCATGCCATTTCTCACATGCCCACAGGCATGCATGGAACGCGCGCGCCCCACGTTCGTTCACTGAAAACATATGCGTGACCTGCGGCCGAAGCGGCGACCCTAGCTCCCGGCTGCCATCCTCAGAACCAGGGTCGCCGCTTTGGCCACAGGTCACGCAGATGTTTTCAGTGAACGAGCGTGGGGCTCGCGCGTTCCTTGGCCTGGTTGACGAACGCCGCGTCGGAGCTCCACGGCTGTGGCACTCGCGCCGTGACTCACCCACTAGAGCTCCGACGCGGCGTTTGTCGCCCAGGCCAAGGAACGCGCGCGCCCCACGTTCGTTCACTAAAAACATCTGCGTGACCTGCGGCCGAAACGGCAACCCTGGTTATGAGGATGGCAGCCGGGAGCCAGAAAGATCGACGTATCGGCGATCGGTGCGGTTTGAATCGCCGCAGCGAAAAGCGACTTTTCGCCTTTCGAAAAGACGCTTTTCAAAAAACGAAAAGCGAAAAGCGACTTGCCGGAGGGAATAGATTAAACCTAACGACACATACGTGGTCGTAGCACGTCAGGATGCCCTGGTTCAGCACCCTCGTTGCCAAAAAGTATGTTAAGGCAGCCTAGGCAATGACCAGTCGAGTCGGGGTTCTATGTCAGACTGTTTATCCAAATCCAAGACATGTACGTCACTCAGCTCGTGCCGTGTGCTAACGTCGTCGTCGTTAGACTGGCTAAAAGAAGAGAAAGAAATTAAAGCGAATCAGAACATAACACGCATTCAACCAGAGTACTGTTCTGGGGGAAAAGGTACACAAGTGTAATGAAGAGCGGAAGGTGTAGCGGTCAATTTTGCAAGAGTGATTAAAACGAGATGTGATATTCTTCTCTCTGTGACCAAACCAAGGCATTGAAATGTTGCGGTTTTCTCAATGCTAATCAGCCAGAACCCAATGAGAAACGAAACATTCATTCCTCATTGAAGGAAGCCTAAATAATAAAAAAAGAGACAACTTGCTCTGTCGCTCCTAAAACCAAAAATCTACAAAGAGCAAGTAAAAGAAGTTCCAGAAAACGACTCTATTCGGGAATGCTTGTTAGGGACGATCAAATTTCGGTCAACCCAATTTTCTTTGTATAAAATAAGAGCTATAGATATCAGGCTCCCCAGGCTCAGGAGATTTGTCAAGCCTGACGTGCGGTAGGGGACACAGGAGGCGAAGCACGCCGTGTAGATACCGATAAGGTCTCCCCTTTTTTTTCTTTCCGACGTTTAGCCTTTCGCTCGGGCCTAGTTCGTATGCATCGACGGGGTTTGCAAACCCACCGAACTGTTGACACAAGGCACCAGAGTGTGACGCATTAGAACCACCCAAAAGGCCGTCTTATACCCCTGTTACACGGGCACACTTAACCGGGGTTAACTCAGCTTTAGCTGCGGTTACGCGGCACCACAGATACCGCACTATACTCTCGGACAGCTATTTCATAAGAAGTAAAAAGAGCGCGTGCACTGCTTTGATGGGTGCTCAAGCTGCTCAAGCGCACGTTCGCCCATAGCTTTGGCTGCATAGCCGCAGAATGTTGTCGGTAAGTATTGTTCGCTAACTGTGGTTTAGCGTAACTGCAGTTAAATGTGCCCGTGTAACGAGGGTATTATATAAATATTATTCCTACATAAGTACCATAATTGAGGAGAAAATTCAGACATTACACCACGCAGAAACTCTGCACACATTTTTCTTGCTTTCTTATGTATCTATATTAGCAACCAAATAACACAAGATTGTCTTTACGAGATTTGTGGATACAGAAAATTAAACAGGATTGGGGCATTTAGAAAAAAGACAGTAATAGCCATATAGATGAAAGCGGATACAAATTATTTAATTTTTCCAGCAAAATGAATTTTTAGAGAAAGGAAGAAAAAAATGTCGGAAGCAACTTAACTGGCCCCATGCCTCTAATGTAACGCGAATGTAGAGATGTGTAAACGAGTTGTCTCATAGATTTATTAGTTAAAATAAACAACATCGGCGAACTTTTACAAAGTAAAAAACTAGAAGCAGCTACGTTCCAATAGAACTCTATATATGTTTAATCTGGACAGGATCAATCGGGCCGAGTCGCTATCGGCCAATATTTAGACGGGACTCCATCTTTCATGGAATGTATAAAACAAACACATTCGAGTGATCTGTGGCAAGGTTGAACAGCCGAGCTTCTAGTTCTATTTTTCTTTCAGCGTGATAACTTCACTTTGCTAGATTCATTTTAGACGAAATTTCTATCACTTTACGATATTCTTGCGTATCATCGTCCGCTGCAGTTAGGGAAATCGCTACATGTCGTGCCATCTTACGGAGGGAGCACACAACCTGATGTTTGGCGCCATTCGGCCTTCCGCCTCTGGGTTCTTCTTTTTAAGACAGGTAAAGCTAAATTTAAAGTTTCGCAAAAAAGAAAAAAAAAAGAAAGCAGTTGCTAATATATTAAATAAACTGTATAACGACAGCAGTCAATTTCCTAAGCCCACTCTGCCTGGTATCTGATGTTCGTGCCACCCGATAATCGACTTGAAAGTCCAAGTTTTTCCGTTTTCATTTTTGAATACCCTTTCTTACTAAAGAGCGATTGCATTTTTTCGCAATAATTAATTCGTATTTACACTATCTAATTACGTTGATGCGAATTTGTTATGCATGTCCGTGAATTTTTTTAAGTTCGGGTATCTATAAACTAACTTTGTCGTCCAGTATTTACGCAGTTTCGCGGTACTCCAATTTTTAAAGCATAAGCACCACTTGCTTTTATGTGTTTTTTGTTTGTATATTTAGGGTCTATGTTCTAGACGGTCGTTCTGAACTATTTAACAAAATCGTTCGATACAAGCTAATATTAATATTTTATTTTCTTAAAAACATGAGCCGGGTATCTAAAACAATATTTATTTACCATAGCATATAAAAGAAGTAAACAAATGCGCTGGACATTTATGTAATGTAATTGGGTAAAATATTTTTGTACTTCACAACGGTCATGTCGGTATACAAGCAGGTTTTCTGATAATACGCATAACCACTTAAATTCAGGGTTTTCTTAATGCTACACAACTTATGTGCAGACAAATCCTTGAAGCGTTAAGGAAATAGCCATATTAGATGAGAATTTAAGCCCGAACCAATCACCAGTTTTCAAGATTCCTTGGGGCTGGGTAGAAAGAGGTTGGTCATGCACAGAGACAACGTGCTGCCCCACCTCGCGACTTCTCGGGTTGACCTAATCCTACTTCTGAACTCGTTAGGCTCAGACGGGTAATTAGCTGAGAATACGTATCAGCCCTCGGAAGTGGGAATTACGAGTGTCCGGAGGATTTAGCGCTTATTGCAACTTTGATGTTCCGCCAAGGTGGTGTTGGGGACGTCGCTGTCAATGAGTCTTAAAAAGACACAACAAAAGCTAAAGTGGCTTTAAGAAAAAAATGAAAGACGTTTACAACTGCCTGTAATGCAGAATTAGAGCGCAGCTCTTGAGGAGGAGAAGGGTAGGGTACAGAAAGGAGGGTATGTCCCTCCTCCTGATCTGTACTTTCTGCTCCTCCCCTCCTTTTCCTCTTCTCCTCCCGTTCCCCTCCTCCTCCCCTCCTTTCATCCTCCTTTTCCTCTCTTGAGGTATTTCGAAATTCGATATACTGTGCTAAACATTTTGAGAAATATATATATAAATATATACACGGTGTCACAAAAAAAGAATTTACAGGGTTTATTTTTACCGCAAAAATAAACTAGGCATCGCCGAACGCCCAATCTCCGCCTGAAGGTAGCGCTAGAGGTCACAACCGAATGCCAAAGTTTCAGCCCCATCCGATATCTTAATCAAAAGTTATAAGTGATTTTCTGAAAATTTCAATGGAAAAATGGCGGCGGACATAGTTTTCGAATACGTGGGGCTCTATGGCACCAGAAACCGAAAACGGGCAAAAATGGGCTCCATTTTCTCATTGAAATTTTCAGAATATCACTTATAACTTTTAAATAAGGTATCGAATCGGGCTGAAAGTTTGGCATTTGGTTGTGACCTCTAGCGCTACCTTTGGGCGGAGAAGGAGCGTTCAGCGATGCCTAGTTAATTTTGCGGCGAAAAAAACCCTCTAATCTTTTTTGTAACTCCCTGTATTGTGGTATTCTCGCTCACCGCTTGTCCGGAAAAGGGAAATAGAGTTCTCACATCTGGAAGCTCCACATTTTCTAACTGCTGCCGGTGCCAGGAAACAGGACAACATGAGCAAGTCGGAAGAACGAGAGAGCGTTAGAGTTAACACTTTGACGAAGCACGTGATACTCTCGATGTTATCCTACTTTCTGTCGTCTCTGTCGAAGACTGCTCTGCGTTTTTGATTTCCTCAGCATTAGTCTTGAGCGTGCTCCCCCGAGCTGGCACAGCAGAACAGCAAGTGCGCGTCGCTCGGGGCCAATGGGATGTTTTCCTGCATGTCTGGTACGAAGATGTTTGTCTTGCAGAAATATTTGGTGAGTGCCCTAGGCGAGAGATACAGAGCTACCACGAGCAAGCCGTTGTCGACCTTGGAGGCACACAGTTTACCAACTTCGTCTGACGTGCCACAGAAATCGATAGGTACAGCACAGACCCATGTAGATGGCCACTTGAATAACGAGTACACCACGCTTTCATAAGTGCCTCTGTGATTTATGAATGGGGCTATCACGCCTACAGAACGGGTAGCTGGCATCCTCCCTCCTCCTCCTTCCTCCGCCTCCCCTCCTTCCTCCTCCCCTCATCATTCTCCTCCTCCCTTATTCTCTCCCTCCTTCTTCCCTTCTCCTTCTCCCTCCTCCTCCTTCCCACGCGGTGCATCATGTGAAACGTCCCATAATGCAACGCGCGGGTCACGAGTGAGACCCGCGTGGTGCATTATTGGACGTTTCCCATAATGCACCACGCGGTTCCGACGCTCACGGCGACGCCGCTCAAGCCGGAAACGGGCGCCTAAGATCTGCGCTTTAAAAAAAAAAAAGGTTTAAATTTAATTAGGACCGTGGATGCCTTGTCATATTTTTACACACAGAGCCTATGCCACCTTACAGAAACAAAAGAAAAACATGGAGAACGTTTAAGCTTTCCCTTTAAGAGTGGGACGTGATAGCTCCTGCTCGTTCCCAATCTGTGCAAGCGTATCTCAGTGACCAAGTTAGTAGCGTGTCTCACTTGCCACCGAAGGGTCGTGGTTTCGAATCCCGCCGAAACTTCTGAATTTTTGGTCGAGCGCAGCTCTTAGACGCCCTTTTCCGGCTTGAGCGGCGTCGCCTTCGGCGTAACCGCGCGGTGCATTATGTGAAACGTATGATAATGCAACACGCGGGTCCCAATCTTGAGCCGCGCGTTGCTTTATGGCACGTTTCCCATAATGACGTCACACCTGACGTGACGTTCACTTGTGAAGGTCCCGACAAAGGTATGCCTCCGCCTCCGTACCCTTCCCTCCTCCTCCGCAAGATCTGCACTCTAATGAGAAGTTACAGGGAATTGAAAACGTCTTTAATTTTTTTCTTTGAAGTAAATTAATTACTTTGTAAAGTAAAATCATTGGAGACATACGTCGACCTTTAATCTGGATTATATATCATGTTTTAGTCACTTTTATTCCACACGTCACGTCAAGTTTCACGTGAGCACTGTAGATTGCTTGAAATTCCCGCGCGAGGTCATGTCGCTTTCACGTGATGACCCTATGGACAAATCAGGATTTCCCTGTCTTGAAGCAACCGACGCAGGCTTTTCCGTGGCACAAGCTTCTTAACCTCAATGCGTTAATAACGAAGGACAACCTCTGTAGAAGAAGAGTTGTTATTTGTAGACTAAAAAGAGGAGAGATGCTGATGGCCCGTGCTGCTTTTTTGTGTGATTCAACCAGCCCTGAAGAAGAAATCGAACAGAAAACTAAACGTTCGAACACTTTTTCAGTGCTTTGATTGGGGTATTTCTTTTTTTTTTCGTATTGCTAAAATATTACTCAGGCAGACAAATATATTTGGAATATGTAAACTTTCCCAACTTTCTGCCAAGCGGAAAGAGCAGATTCAATTAGTGATTTTCAAAAAGAAATTTCACACAGTTAGTGGTATACTGGGTTGTACTTTCAGTATTTGCCTTAAAATCGACCGCAAAATTCGGTTTCTTAACCTATCGCGCTACGACTTTGTGCAGCGCTGCCCACAGATGGTGCATTTTTTTTTGTAAAATTTGCAAAGAGCAAACTTACCTGAGGAAAAAGTAAAGAAAGAAAAAGGCTTAGCTCCTATGGAAACGCAGCGACGCCACCGGTCTGCAAACAACACGGCGCCGTTTCGCACGGGAGACAAGAGAGGGCGCAAGCGGTCAGGACGCCAACTGCTGCCAACGAACGGGCAGACGACGCCGAGAGCCGGCGTATTTAGCAGACAAGGAACTGCAGTTGCTTGTTGTTATCGCGCCTGTAATTGTTTCTGCGACTGTCGCCGCCAGCGGAACGCGCGCTGCTTTTGAGTCGAAAAGATTGTCTGCTAAAGACGCTGGCTCTCGACGCCGTATGCTCGTTCGTTGGCGGCGTTCGTTGCGCCATCTCTTGTGTCCCGAGCGAAACGGCGCCGTGCTCTTTGAAGACTGGTGGCGTCGCTGCGTTTCCATAGGAGCTAAGCCTTTTTCTTTCTTTACTTTTTCCTCAGGTAAGTTTGCTCTTTGCAAATTGTACAAAAAAAAAAAATGCACCATCTGTGGGCAGCGCTGCACAAAGTCGTAGCGCGATAGGTTAAGAAACCGAATTTTGCGGTCGATTTAAAGAGCCTGCCGTCTCCTTGATCCACCCGGTACTTTCAGTATTTGCCTTAAAGGACACAGGCAAAGAAAAAAAACATTTTTTTTAAACAGCTTAGATGGAAAAAGGATATTATAAAACAATTTTATAACGAAGAAAAAATTTTTAGAGCTATATTTACGGCGCTATACGAATTTGTAGTTGGCGCGCGCCGGAGCTGCCGCTGGTCACGTGATAGGCCCGCGCGCCACCGCCCTGCGTCGCCGGCGCCCGTAAAGCCACGCCGCCGCCGCACGCTGAGCGTTGTGCGAACGCCGCTTCAACGCGTTTCTCCACGCCGCCGTCGCCGCCGCCGCACAAGTTCGTCTGGTTCGGGGCGCCGCCGCCGTCATCTGACCGGCGCACAGGTCTATCACGTCTGCTTGCGCTTTTTCAGAAGTTTCCTTTGGGCTCTAAAAGTTACTTATTAATCTTATTTTTTTGTTATACTTCAAACAAAGATGAATAAGTTACTTTTAGAGGCCATAGGAAGCTTCCGAAAGAGCGCGAGCACCACGTGACAAATATGGGCCCGTCACGTGATAAATAAGGGCCACTTTTCCGCGGCGCCCGCGGGCGCCAACTACAAATTCGTATAGCGCCGTAAATATAGCTCTAAAAATTTTTTTTCTTCGTTGTAAAATCGTTTTATAATATCCTTTTTCCATCTAAGCTGTTTAAAAAAAAATTTTTTTCCTTTGCATGTGTCCTTTAAAATGTTTTCATTCAAAATAACATATTATTTTTTCTTTGCGCTTTTGATTTGCTTTTACAAAAAAAAAATAACCTACAAAAATTAAAAAAAAAAAATTTGTTAATAATTTTATTTAGGGGACACGTGTAAGCTATATTGCGCACGAAATTTAAAGATTGTCAACATTGGTTGTGGTAGGAATTTCTGGTGCAGCTTTCTGAATGTACAGTTTAAACTATAGAAGTATGGAAAAAATAGACAACATGCAATACGATTGGTATTGTGTGTTGTATTTCTTGTTGCCCGCTTTTTTTTCCTGCCGTTGTTTCCGGTTTAAAATATGTGTTACTTAAACTAGTTTGCTAGCTTGCTAATTTTGTCTTCCTTCAGAAGGCAACTAGATTCGGGCGGATGGTCGATTAAGCGAGCAGCCATGAACAAAGAATTAACGATTGCAATGCAGAGCTGAGGCCAGATTCACGAAACGATCTTACGCCAAAAATATGCGTAAGACAAAATTATAAGAACAAATTCGTATTCACGAAACGAAATTTTCGTAAGTTTTGCGCAGATTACGACGAAATCCTACGACAGCTCCGAAGCTGTACAGCAAGCAGTCAGAAATTGACTTCCGGTAATGCATTTCTACGGGAAAAAGCGAGCGCATTTTCTCTCTGCGCTCGATTATAAGAGCAAATATCACGAATAATTTGCACGTACTAAGCACATTGGAACATTTCTCAGTCACGCAGACGAAATAATTGGTCAGTTACAGCATTTTTATTTGAAATTCGTGGCATGAAAAACGGTGTTAAAACCACTTCGTACGTGTATTTATGTGCACTGTCGGTCACTGTTAGCGCGAACACGGCGTCGGCGCTTTCCAGCATGGGGGATATAAGTGCCAAACGAACGAAGGACATGTGGAAAACCAAGAGAGACGGCAAGAACTACGCAGTGACACTGGATAAGGAACTCCTTGTGCATGCAGACGATCAAAATAAATTGAAAGTCACGTAATATAGTCCGATTTGCAATAAATAAGTACTGCTTTATTCTTTCAGCTCATGAATATGTGCGAAGATGCTTGTTCTGGGTTCAAATCATCACCCGCACGCTCCAAATCTTGGCAAATAGGGAGAAGCCAGAGAACAGGTGCCCGATAAAAACTGCCCGACATAGGAAATAATAAGAAAACACACCTTTAGTAGCCCACGTACTTTATTCTTTACGTTTCGAACGTTTTTTCAAACCACTCGTAAAGATGCACGACGGGGTCATTTTCATATAGTGACAGGACGGGCATATTAACAATATATAAGCACCAACGGAACGCTGGCGAACTTTGAACACACTTTACATTCTTTTCGATCGTTATTTTGCTTAGAATCGTCGCTCGTTTCTACATACCTGCCATGGAACAGAGGTTTGGGCCTGAAATATAGCGAAGTTTAACATCGTTCAGGGGTAAAAAAAAATGCTGTAACTAAAGCAATTACACTTTCACAATACTAATAAAGGTACATACTATCCGGCACAACCGAGAGAACAAAAGTTATTCATGTTATTTTCCGGCGAAGAGACAAAATTCACGCGCGTTTTCCCATAGTACGCACTTCTTACGATCAAATCAGCATGGCCGACAGCGTCGCGGTCGCGACGACCAACGGACGTTTATTTTTCTACGTGCGCTTCTCACGCGTCCCGAATTCAAGCAGCAAGAAAAAAGTAAAATTACTTGAAACAGACCATGACGAACAAGAACGCTGGCTCCAGAAACACCCGGGAAAAGCTGACCAAGCGAGCTCGGCAGATAGGCCTAGCAGGCACTCTCGGCGCAGCGGTGCTCTGACGGTCCTTCGCCAAGACAGTCTGCCCACGACCGGCTTGCGTGCTGAATGGAATATGCCCGCGCGACCCTTGTGAACCCTTCCCGTATCGCTGACCTCAATTTTAGATTAAGAGGTCAATTTCTTCCTCTTGTCGTCTCCTAGTTTTCCGAGGCAGCGGTGACGAAGGCTGTCGTCGAAAAGGGGCTCTCATCGATTCTATCTCTTTGTTTTGTGTGATATAGAGCTCAAATAAACGCCGTATGAATTACCTTCGCCACACGGTATGTGCACTTTGTTATTAGTATTCCATTTTCATTCTGACACGACTGCACCTCACTGTCGATCGCTATAACAGTTCGTGGGTCGCAATGCCGGTCCAACGTTTCTTTGCCGGGTGTCAAGTCAGCATCGAGTTGCAATCGTTAAAAATCGGTCCCGAAGCGCTTATCAATTCGCGGTCCAGCAGCGTGAACCCAGCACTTCGATCAAACGCGCGCGTCCGCTCCGAGTGTGAACAGGTATTACGTGGCTCTTGCTGACACTCTCGTAGTTCAAACGTATCTTTTTTAACGTCGGCTCGCTCCTGCATCTCCGAGGCCGGGGAAAACGCCGCGGCAATTTGTTTCCATCTAAGTCGCTTTGCAAACGACTGACACGGGCCGTCTTTTACCAACGATGACAGTTGTGTTGACTTCGTAGCGATCGAGTTCGTAGCAGTCAACGGAGGCGGTTACGCATCCCGGCCTCGGCATTCGGGCGCGTTTAAATCATGTTAGCGTCGACATATCACTGCACGGACACGAACCCCAGACAAGCGGTGGCAGGAAGGCCGAAAGGCCGCCTGTGTTTGTTATTAAAAATCCACGCGCTCCGAACGGCTCCGAACCCTGCCGAGCTCTCCGATTGGTTGTTCGTGCTGCCGAAGACGCGTCGCCATAGCAACAGCACCGGTATGTTCTAGTTTTTCTGTACGAGAACGCCGCTTTCCTCCTCTCATTTAAGAACGCGTTCGTGAATACCAATTTTTCCTCTTCTTACGATGTTCTTAACTTACGAACTTCTTAGCTAAGTTGTTGTAAACTAAGAAGCTCTTCGTGAATCTGGCATCAGAACCACACATCCCGAAGAAAGAGAATGCCTACGATCAGAACGTAGCAGAGCACACTTCCTTACCCAAGGCGAAAGCCGGCGCTTTTCTGCCAATCTGTGCGATCGAATAAAATTTCAAGCTGCTACAATTGCTGCAACACTAACGCAGTGAACTGGGAAGACATCTCTAGGGGCACCATTTGCCTCCAGGCAGGACGCTGTATGCTTGCCTTTTTCTTCGTGTTCTAAGGGATCTTAACTGCACAGCAGAAAGCCGAAAAAGAGGGCGCGTTCTATAAGATAAACGCAAAACTACGGAGGTACAATTCAGCGAAAATAGCGCGCGAATAAATGAACTGGAGCTAACGGGCGCATCAGGAGGTATAAAATAAATTTGGGGAGTCCATGCATGTTTGCCAACTCACTAATGGGCATAGGGTATACGCACCTGTGAGGAACTGATATTTAAAGGGGTATTCCGGGGTTAGCTTCAAAATACCCGATTAGCTTGAAAATTTGCCAAACACAAAGAAACATATCGCTCTAATAGTAACCAAATATTGGGCCAAAATATTTCTGTATCTTGCGACGGTATTCAATTTACAATTTTGGTCCACACCGTGTTTTTCAAAGTGAACGTTCTGACTGAAAACAATAAAAAAGTGACGTCAGAACAAGGCAGGCGTTCACTCTTTTGGACTATAGGCTGTGTCCGGGTGATTACAAGCAGTTTCATGGTGTCAAATAAATGCTATGGAAACTCGCTCCAACACCAGTCCAGCAGCACAAATCAAATAGTCGGCAGTAGTTCAAATTTAGACTTCCCGATTGACATGCAAGACTGCCTTCCTCTAACCTCATGCCACTGAAAAGTGCGGGTACATTTGAATGTTCGTTTTTGGCATCCTTTTCACTTGCCCTATTTTACGATAATTGTTTTGAATTGCGCGATACAAAATACCATTCCGAAAAGAGTAAAGGCTGGTGTTTCATAAGATATAGTTAGTTGGGGTAGCTAGAAAAATCAATAAAGCACCCGTCCATGTAGACCTCCCAGGAGTTTTTTGACACGAAACCAAAATATCAGCTTCACCAGACAAGCGTAATAAGTGGCGTAATTTTAAACGAATAAACTTAATGTCCCATTAGAAGATTTCAAGGCAAGCGAACACGTGATTTTGTGGAAAGTACGGCACTTCACCCAAAATAGTTTGAAGTATTTTCTGAGCTTGTCAATACTGTCTTGTTTTAGTTCATAATCGTGTGGAATAAAAAGTGACAGTTTGTTCAAACATGACCTGCCACTAATACCAGTATTCTTTAAATTTGTCCTCACATAATTTCGCTGAATTAGTTTGTACTGGTTTAATAAACGGCGTTGCACAATTTCCGCTAATAAAACGCGAGCCTTTCGGCTTATGCATGTGTTCTGCCAAATATATTATAACATTTGATTGAAATAATTAAGTTGATGTTCTACACACTTGCAGCGTATGATGCACTGGCTGATACTTGAAACAATTAGAAAGTTGATATTTGCTCAACGGACACTTCCAGCGTTTAAACTCAAACTATCTATAAAAAAAAAAAACTCAACCAGACGATCTTTTAGTTGTAAAGGTTTCAAGAATGCCAAAATGCAAGCTTTTCTCATATTTATTTTCACAATAAGAATTTTATTACGCATTTTGTCATAGGTTACTTCAAAAGCTTTTTTCTATTAGTCAAAATTCCAGAAACTATTGCATCCTCAGTGAAATTACAATGAATTCTTCACTCTGTCGAAACTCAGGACTCAGGACAGCCGTGGCGTTCCTGTATCATTACAGGTGACTACTACTACCACCACTATTCGCCTCCCCCATGGACGGGGCTATGGCTTCCATCAAAGTCTAACCAAACATAGTGCAACAAGGGTGGCCTTGGAGATTACTTAGAGGGAATAAATAAACAAAATACAAAATGCGTTAAAAGTGAACAGTGCAACTAAACATAAAAAGACAAGTAGCCTATAATCAATTTGAACACTATGTTGGAAGGTACACCCGAGGCGATTTGCCCGATGAGCTCACGCAATAAAACAATCACTGCTCTGTAAGGGAAGCAAGTTGGTGGATTCCAACGATAACTGCCCGCGATATTACCCAAGGTCTCATAAACATTTTGCTTAATTTCAGCAATCGAAAAGAATGTTTGTTTTCAACCAATAGTTTCCCCCTGTTTGCTAGGCGATACCCGAAGAAGTCACTTTATCGCACCTGTCGTAGGATAAAATACTGCAGCGCTTGAAGCGCGTTCCATCCCACACTCCGGCTCCAAGGAGCTATCCGGACAAACTATGCATTGATCGTTTTGGAGTATTTTAGATAATAAGGGGGTTTGTCGCAATCTTATATTAACAATACTATTAGATGCTAGTTACATTTACTAATGACTTCACACAGAAGAGCACACGCAAAACTCAAGGCACTTTCTTGCTTGAAAACATCCGCAGACTATGCTGATATGACTTACGTGCACTTGAAGAAAGATATAAACGCTTGTTAGACTGGAGAAGGCAATCGTCAAGCAAAAACCACCTTTTCTTCCGTTTCTTTGCAAGTTGGCGGGGCGCTCGCTTCAATTAAAAATGCCCTCTTTTTTTCTAATATGTGTTTATACATCTCCCTTGTAGAAGACCAAGGCGTGTATATAAAAACTGCCGGAGCAAAGAGGACTTTCAGATGCGACGAAATGTCGTGATCTTGCCATAGGCAGACATCACTCCTCTAGTTCGTTTTAGCCTGCCCCACTGGTTGGAATATGTGACTCCTATTCTCGCCAGTTTTATATAATCCGCTGGTAGGAAGGCTACAGATGAAGAGGTATATGGCGTTTACGTGTCTGCTGCCGAACTCAAGTGCGGTATGCTAAACAAAATTCAGTGTCATGCTGTTATAGTAGAAGGCTACACTTTCTGATTAACAAAGGTACATGCCAACGCAAACAAAGTAAACATCATTATTTTATTGGAAGTTTGAAAACAATTGGAAGACCCAATATATATCGGTTGAGTAGTAGCAACAAAAATATGTACAAGAAATAAAGCGAGACAAAAACAGCACTTCCTCCCTGGAGCACAAATGATATATTTCTTACAGTTAAAATGTACCTGGGTATTTAACTTTAATTAGAACTGACTTAAAAAAAGGTGAGGTGAGGCTCAAACATGATCTGTCTTTCCCACGTATTCATCAGTATCAGGGAACATTCAAGGAGGGAAATTGCTTCAGTAAGTTGAATAATTAACTAAAATTTCTAATTAACATTTTAATTATCGGCTTTAGGGTGTCATGTTTGAATTGCAGTATGCACGGTAATTGCTATTAAAGGCCAGACCAATTTAAAAAAAAAATTACGAAAAGGTAATGACATCTGATATATTAATGGTTCAATTTCTGCGTTGCTCTTGCCGATTTAAAAATTGCACACAAAAAAAGCGCATCAAGCCCTGCCCACAAGGACACTTCGAAGAGTGTCGTAGTCGTTTAGGTCACGTGGTCACTTCTTTCGGCGGCAAAACAACCAAGGTCATGCTGCCTAGATAGTGACGACATGATTAATACAACTGCGTTTCTCTTCCACCCGTTATTGTGGCCACGTCTTGTGACGAGCTAATGAGCGCAAGTTTTAAGCCAGGCGGAAAAAAACACTAGAAAATTGATGAGCGATTAATATTCATAAATCAATTTTCTCTTCAAGAATTATTTATTTTATTCTGGGCTCTGCTAGCACTTCCCGTCAATAGTGCAATTCTAACATTACCTTTAAAACCAATAACTAACAAGATAAGATAATTAAGTTAACTATACAACGTTTCATGTTTAAGATACAACGCTGTCAAATCTGCTGTCCCTAGCATGGGGCTTGATCTCGATGATAATTTGCACGTTTTCTCGTGCATACAAAACAATAGATGAAGCCACGCCCTCGCTCCAGTTGCTTTGATAGCGTTGTAGATTAAGTATAAAACGGAGTATAGTCAACTTACTATAACGATTATTCCCTAATATAATATCCATTAATACTGATAAATGCATGAGCAAGACAGGACATGTCTTCCTCATGTATTTACATGGGTAAGAAAATACAAAGAGAAGATGTCGTATCACTCTCACCACATATGTAAACGAAAAATGAATTAAAATCAAACACTTAGATTATTACGACAAGGTGATTTACACAACGTAGTTTTAATTACCATACTCTTTATTATTATTCGCAATGTCTTAGAAAGAGCTTGAAATGACATTTCTTTGCAAATCCAGCAAAAAAACGCCACATCAGAGGCCAAACACTTTAGAAGTCACTGGCTAGACCATGACGTAAGCAAACAAGAGGAGAACCAAGAATCGAAACAAATACAATCATAAGATCAAAAACAAGTATCGTTATGCTTTCGAGGCACTTAGATAATGTAATTTTGTTTGTCGAAATGCATTCACATATACATTCGCACTTAGATGTTTATATACTCAAGTGCGATTCTTTGAATTGTGCTGGTGTCTTTTCGGAAATACCCATACCTCGATGTGTAGCAAAAACAAAACACACATTGTGTCCCAGACGCAAAAAGCAAGTGACGAGCGCTATATTAGTGCTCCCTTTAGATAACCCCATCTGCATGTTTCAGACTTCTGGGACTCATACAAAAACCCTAGCTAGCACTTTATATTTTGTTGTTGCCTTAATCTTAAAAAAAGGAGGTAAACCAAAAAGGCTGCGCAAAATAGAGACAGTTGACAAACGACTATGGCTTTACCCAGAACGCCTTCAACTGAAACACACAAAAAAGCGGACCGAAGATTGAAAGAAAATGTTCCTAGTCAGCCTGATGCGACAGTTTAATGAGATCATTAGGTTGATTTATTTTTATAAATCTGACAACTCACTTCTCTCTTTAGTCTTTGTGCGCGAGAATGTACGGGCGACAAAATTTGAAGAGAATGCCTATGTACAAACGACCGAACCAATAATATAGCTGAAGTGGAAATTGAACACCTTAGTGCGTTCGAGTGGAAATATATCGAACGGCCCTAAAGAAAAATCAAATGACATGTTTCCTAATATATATAAAAGAAAATTATTGTTTGGATAAACGCAAAAAGACGCCACTAAGTCAGTTCAGATATTGCTCCTTCTTGAAGCAGCAGAGATGTATGAAATGAACAAAATTGACGGATTTTTGTACACACATATTACTTTTGGGAGTGGTCTATTATTACGGCAACATTTACTTCCCTCGAAGGGAAGTGGAGGAGCTTGGTTTTGGTCCTACTTTAGAGCACGTACACGCCTGTCCCTCGGGTAAGGTCGAAGTGGAAATAAAATTGCTTCCGGAAGCCCACATTGAGAAGAACATTGAGAACATTGAGAAGAACAAAAATGCGGCTGAATAATAGATTGCGCAGCTGTCGAAACAAGCAGTTTAAAAACAACGATAGTGCTTCATAAATGACCTCTTGAGCAATACATGAAGCTAAATGGAGAGTTGAAGCAGAAACGAGAAAGACTACAAACAGCGAGCGAGTGGATGAAAATAGAATCGAGTAATTTGCCGTCAGAAATGTAAAAAAACAAACAAAAACATTTAAAATAACGTGTTTTCGATATTATGGTTTCCAAGGATATATCGAGTTTTGGGGTTGCGCCCCCGGAACTCTATAGAACATACGCGCGAGGAATTGGTTTTGGTGCGCCAGCAGAGGCGGGTCTTTGAGGACTGCCACCCTCCCAAATGTTGGGGCAAGGACTCCACTGCCTGACACTCAGACGTAAGTCCCCATTTACGTCCGCAGGTGCTACGTTTCCTACGAGTTCCCGAACCCATCTATAACCCCCGCCCCCCTTACGCCTCTCCCGCTCCCACCCACCCTTTGCAAAACAAGTCGAGAGGCACGAGCTTTATGTTTCCCGTTATGGGAGCAGGGGCAGTACGATGTCGTTCTTGTACTTGAATACGCTCGCAATGCGATCGGTTTTCATTGGTACGTCAGTGGCGTTTGCGAACCCAACTGCCCAGTTTTTTAACCATCAGTCTAAAATAGCACGGAACAGTCAGACACGCACATGTGCCTGACGAGGTGGTATGTATTCTTTGTTTTATATAATTTTGTCTTATCGGTCTTGTTTCCCTAAAACTTCAACAATGTTTTAAGGTTTTTAAAATAATACTCACCCCAGCTTTTACTCACTTGGGTCTTTAATGATTAATTTTTATGTCGAGTACAAATACAAATTTTGACTACAAATATAAAAAAAAAGATTTATTACAATTTTGAAAATACATTGCATAACCCACACACATACCACTGCTCGGCTAGTGTAGAGAAACGTTTAGTTCAGCACGCCTTTTTTTATAAACTTTCAGTGCGCGTAAATATGCGGGAAAATTTAATTTAAACTAATGATGTGTCTCTTCAGAAAGTGTGATGGAACAGCGTGCTAATAAAGCCCAAATATTTGTATACAAACTTCCCTCTTTAAAAATGCTTTGGCGTTGTCAGGGTTTCAGAAAATAATAAATAATAAGCAGAAACGAAGACAGGAATGGTTTCGAGTCTCCCTAAATGTAACAGCCCAGCCGCAAGCTCCAGGGAGCGGAACAATGAGTTCCGGCCGACACTTCATATCTTCCGGGAGTGACGTGTTCTTGATTAATATGGACAGTGGCCGCTGCAAAGAAGCTGCTGAACAAGTGCGTGGCGAGAAACTCCAGCTGTTCTTGCTATGTAGATAGCACCCATTATGGGCCTCTAATTAAAGGGTTTTTTCCAGGATGTAAGGAAGTGTCTTTCCTACGCAAAATTACTTTACATTATTGTATATGCTTTGATTACACACCAGGAGATACTATCAAGTTTAGAAATTGTTCGTTCATAATTTTGTACTTTATAGATGATTACAAATGCGCCACTTCTTTCTTCAATCGCGGATACTTGAGGTGTAATTTCTTTCGGAAATCCTCCTGGCAGATGCATTTTCTATTGCAGACCGCCTGTTTATCTGTTATTGGCGAACGCGCTTTGCAGTCATCGCCCAGGTAGCACGCCAGAGGAATGCCCAACTTGGGAAAAGGTCTGGCAAACATAAGGGCCCAACTTTGGCGCAGTTAGGTTTTTGCACCATGGCATTCATCAGTGCCAAAGTACGGTGCCTAACTATAGCCTTAGTTGGGCGATCCTAGGGCATGCCAAAGTTTGGCTCTTCTCTGGTACGCCAGAGGAGTGCCAAAGTTGGTGCCACACTTGAGCCATAACTGCCATAGTAAATCCTAATCTGGGGATTCGGGGCATGCCAAGGTTTGGCGTTTCTCTGGTCCGCCAGAGGAGCGCCAAAGTTGGTGCCATACTTGAGCCATAACTTCCATAGTAAATCCTAATCTGAGAATTCCGGGCATGCCAAGGTTTGGCGTTTCTCTGGTCCGCCAGAAGAGCGCCAAAGTTGGTGCCATACTTGAGCCATAACTGCCAAAGAAACGCCGAATTTGGGTATTTCGGACATGCCAAGTTTGGCCTTTTTCTGGTCCGCCACAGTTCTGCCAAAGTAAGTGCCAGACTGGAACCCTAACTGCCAAAGCAACGCCTAATTTGGGTATTTCGGCCACGCCGAGTTTGGCTTTTCTCCGGTCCGCCACAGTGTTGCCAAAGTAAGTGCCAGACTTGAGCCATAACTGCCAAAGCAACGCCTAATTTGGGTATTTCGGATATGCCAAGTTTGGCCTTTCTCTGGTGCTTCACAGTTCTGCCAAAGTAAGTGCCAGACTTGAGCCATAAATGCCGCAGTAAATCTTTATTTGGCGATTCGGGGCATGCCGAAGTTTTGCTCTTTTCTGACTATCCACTGAAGTTCCAAATAAGTGACAAAAGCGGCAAAGAAAGCCGAGAGGCCTGCCCAAGTTTGGAATATCTCTGGTGTGTCACAGAAGTGCTCGTTCACGCGCCCCAGAAGAGAATTAAATTAAACAAGCGTCTGAAACACGATGGTCAGATGTCATCACCTCCGTTCCCAAGCAGCACGGAAATACTTCGCAGTATCGTGCCAGTACCGGCCGAAAGTCGGTTCCAATATCGCTCAAATGTCCAGTTTTGCACCACCGCTTGATATCCGGCAGGTATTGCCGTACAGCTGTTTTGCCCCGGCCTAGTGTTCGCGCAATATTGTGCAAGTACTCTACGATGAGTCTGCTCCGTATTGACCGAACGTCGTGCAAGTCTGTGTTGTGTACGACGTTGCATATCATTTGTAGCATATCAATAATATATACGGACAAACAAAATGTTTTTGATTGCTCCCAGAAGTTTATTAAACAACTATCATTACACACAATGTATTCTCGACATATTTACAAAGGTCACACTTTTCTCTAAAACGAAATGCAAATTAGAAAATAGAATTAACACTGTCCTCATGCCAAGCAGAACTCATCACAAAAAAAAACCGCGGAGACTCAGAGGAAAGCAGGACTACTATCAGAAGCATGCTTGCAGTGTACTTACTAATAAAAGAGCGATATCACGTAATCCTTGACAGATGCATAATCCAACTCAGGCACCCAACAAACACACTGAAGAAAGAAGGTTGCGCACATTCAACTGACGTCTCGTCGTCGGCGAAGAGCAGTTTTTGCCCAAGCGTGTCCAACAAACACATCACAAGAATTCCACGAACTCCGGTGAAAAAAATGGCTGTTACCAAACAAATTGGCATGGACGTATTCCGGCCGTTTACGACGAAAAAACACGGCCGCGTCTGCAACGCACGAAAGCAACAGAACACTGAAGAGCGCATTTCGAAAACCGGACCTACGTGGCCCGCCTATTTCTGTAACTAGGCAAACGGCGAAAGCAACAGCCCCGGAGATCCCATCAGCGTGACAGAGAGAGTCACGTGAAAAACTTTTCGTCCAAATGTTTTTGTCCTACGCGTCCTACACAGAGAGGTCACGCGTTTCGCTCCTCCCTTTTGATTTGCTTAAAGCCGCTGTCGCGTTCGCTGACAGTCACAAGAAGACACAAAAGCAGGTGGGGAGGATTTGCAAAAGGCGAAGTCGAAGGGGCATCAACAACGCAGCTAAGCGCTGTCAGCATTTTCAACGCTTTAGAGTAAAAAAAAAGAAAAAAAAAAAAACAAAGACAACTTTAAAAAAAAAGAAGAAAAAAAACCTGCTGTACAGCCAAAGCTACAGGGGAGAGAGTGGGGGAAGAAAATCGGGATGTGTTTGCTTGGAAGTAGGAAATGAAGATTAGGCTTTAGCGTTTTGGAGGTCGCCGTGTGTGCCGACCTTCGGGTTGTTGTTGTTCGGGAGGTCGGTTAGCTTTGCGAAAGTGATGGAGCCGGGGAGTGGCTCAGGCTGTCGGGGGCGAACTCGTCGGTCGTCTGGTTTTGCGTTTGAGTTCTTTTTTTCCCTTTCTCTCTCTTGTTTTCCCTTTCTCTTTTTCATTTGTCTGAAAGTCTATTTATTGGTGTGTTCATATCAATAAAATTCAGCTGAGCCTGAGATTTTGTTGTGTTCGTCCGTTTTTTTATCGTTCCCCATCTCAGGTTTTCCAAGATGTCGATTAATTACCAGCTCGCCTGCACTCTATCACTGCTTACTGTTCAACAGTAGGGAAATAAGGTACGGGGGAATCCCAGCCCTTCTCTGGAATGAAATGGAACGGAATGAAAGGAAAGGCCGCTTCTGCCGGTGACCTTGTCGCCTTGCCTAGTATGTCAGCGTTCGGCTTCCATTGTGGGCCTCAGAAAGATAATCTCCTTTCTTGAAAGCGAAATGGAAGGGGTGCTTATGTTTTTATGTTTTGCGGGCTTGTCGCCATCCGATAGGCCTCAATTATTTCTCTCCCGACTCGCTCGCAGTGGCCTTCCATGGTTGTCGCGCCGGCGAAATTAGGATCGCAGCCGATACATTTTCTCCCGTGAATGACGATCGGGTGCTGAGAATCCGAAGCAGCTCTCTCGGCGTCCATTTGATGTTTTCGGAGTCGGTCGTTGAGGCATCGCCCCATTTGCCCGATGTACCTGGCCCCGCAGGACAGGGGGATTGCGTACACTTTTTCCGCTTCCTCTCCTTCCCCCAAGATTTCCCCTTCCCGCACTCCCACGGAGCGGGCGGGCTTTGAGCTTGAAGCCGAAAATAAATGTTGTTGAAGTTGAAAGATTGTTCTGTCTGTATCGTCCCTTATGTGTCTCCACTTTCTAAATGTTTAAAAAGTACCAGCACGCTAAAAAAGTACACGTTCCGGGATTTCATTTTAATTCCCCAAGTGTGATGCGGGAGCGGCGCCACGGAGCCCCGCAGTGCTCAATCACAATGCAAGACACGCACAGAGCCACGCTCGCTTTTGCAATGGGCCGCCTAATAATGATATCTGTTGAGGAGACGTGAGCACATCAGTCTCGCGCAGCGCTAGCTCGATGGCACCACTTTCTGTAAAGGCGCATTCAGCGATTTGAGCAGTCGGGCGATGCGACAAAATTGCATAAAAAAAAAATAATTAGATGGTCACTTTGGCGTGCGCGATGAGCGAGCCCAACGCCTTCGTTGGCGAGTCGCTTCTCAAAAAGTCTCGCTCCGAACGCCGTTGATTGGCTCAGCCTCTCCGGGACTAAATCGCATCGCAAAAAGTCGGGTCAGCAAGCGACTGCTCAAATTCCGTCGCTTTTTTCCCGCGATGGTCGCTTTTGCGATGAAAGTTATCGCACGACTAGATCGCATTGCCGGTGTGAACGCGCCGTAATGTCGAACCCTGTCTCACGGCGCGTCCCGATATTGGCGTCTGTACCGACGCGCGAGTACAACATCCGGCACAATTTGCGTTTGGAAAGCCTGGTCCAGCCGCGTCAAAACACTCAGACAACCTTTGGACTGAAGAAATCAAGAGACACCCAAAATAGGATAAAGTGGCCAGCCGAATAAAACTTGATTTCTATTTAATTAACATGAAGACCACCCGCGTACTTCAAATACCTCATCAGCCGAACTCCAAGGCAGCAAGCCTAGTTCTGGCACTTGTTTGGCAACTTTGGCCCGTAGCTGCCAGATGACAGCCGAACTATCGGGAAGCGAAGCCTAACTTTGGCACTTGTTTGGCAACTTTGGCCCGTAGCTGCCAGATGGCAGCCGAACTATCGGGAAGCGAAGCCTAACTTTGGCACTTGTTTGGCAGCTTTGGCCCGTAGCTGCCAGATGACAGCCGAACTATCGGGAAGCGAAGCCTAACTTTGGCACTCGTTTGGCGACTTGGGCCCAAATATGCCAGACGTCAACCGAACTACAAGGTAGTAAGCCTAACTCTGGCACATCTGTGGCAATTTTGGCCCGAAGGTGCCAGATGACAGCCGAACTATCAAAAAGTGAAGCCTAACTTTGGCATTACTTTGGCGAGTTTGGCCCGAAAATGCCGAATATCTGCCGAACTACCGGGCAGTAAGCCTAACTCTGGCATTTGTTAGGCGATTTAGGCCCAAAGATGCCAGATGACAGCCGAACTACCAGGCAGTGAAGCCTAAGTTTGGCACTTGTTTGGCGAATTATGGCCAAAATACCCAGACTGTTGCCAAGGGAGGTCAGGTTTGGCTCGGCTTTGGCTTCTTCGGGCTTTTCAATGCCCTAAACTCCCAGACAAAAGCCAAGTTTTGGCCCAGAACTCGTTGCTACCTGGGCGAACACAATATCTAATGTTACATGTTTGAGAATGAAGAAGTGTACAATCTACTGGGGTGATCATCTATGAATCCGATAGCATTTATTGTTGCACACACGGGCAGCTTGGGGGAAACTGAGTTGGTGCTGCATAGGTCGCTTGACGTAAATTTTCCTCTAAATTTAGCGGGGAACGTGAATATGTTTTTAGGTCTGGTGACGTCAGGACACGTGACATCAATTTTCCCGCCAAATTTAGCGAAGAAACACAATTGGTGCATAGATAAAGTGACGTAAATTTTTCCTCTAAATTTAGCGGGAAACCTGGATTGGTTCAGTGGTTACGTTATGTCAATTTTCCACTAAATTAAACCGTGAAATTTAATTGGTGCATTGGTTGCGACGTCAATTTTTTCTCTAAATTTAGCGGGGAACCTGAATATGTCCGTTAGTCTGGTGACGTCACGTCACGTGATAAATTATTTCCTGCAAATTTGACGAAAAACTGAATTGGTTCATAGGTCATGTGAAGTCAATTTTTCCGCTAAATTTAACAGGGACTCCAAATTTCTGCATAGTCCCGTGACGTGATTTTTCTGCTAAATTTAGCAATGAACTTGAAACCTTGGCCAGGTAAAAGAATAGACACAAAGCTCAAAATCTGGAGCAGTAACTTTATAGTACTATCGCATTAAAAAAAACTGTTTTATATGCAGCAGCAATTTTGTTGCCAGTTATGAGGTGGTGGATGCTGAAACACATTTTAAAGTGGTCAACTAATATAATTGAATCAATTGCAGTCTACTACATACCGCTTCTCGTTCAGACTATGATAAATCATATATGAATAACATATGGTATATATTTATGAGAAAGAAGAAAAGTGACTAAAGCGTTTAAAAGCTCTATTATCTAAACCTACACTTTTGCCATTCGTTAAATGTTCACGAAAGCGGAACAGCAATGAAACATTTTCACACCAGAAAGGTAGTTACTCCATAAGCGCCGCTTATAAACCGACCGAAACTCTGCCATATACCAGTCTATTCAGCGTATGACGCTTGAACGTTCAGATCAAACGCAATCATTGTGACAATGCGAAGTTAAGTGACACGATGCCAGTGCAATGCATCTCAGAACTCTTGTGGCGTTGTTAGCAGTCAATATCAGTGCAAAAACTATCCGAGCAATATATGGCTACTGTTTATAAAAACAAATAATCCAATTTTTCACAGTGCCCAGGCAGAAGCAGGTAATAGCAAATAACGCATAACCAATCAGACGCATATAAAAAAGCTGTACGTCTGATAACGGCGTCTCATAAGCTTCTATTGAGCATGCTAAGCAAAATGCACAGCGAAAGGCAACGGGCACGAGCTGGGGGCAGGGCATCCGAAAGAGATACCTTCTCGGGTAGCGCAGTTCTTCGGAGTGAACATTAGGTTTGGTGTGGAAAGTTAGGGCCTTATAATATTCAAATAAGCTAAGGTATAGCCAGACTTGTCCTTCTTCTGAACTGAGTCTGGGTATCTTGACCCCAACTTGCCAAAAAAGTGCCAAAGATAGGCCTCACAGCTGGTAGTTTGGCTGTAGTCCGGCATCCCTATGGGGAGCCCAAGTTCGTATGGTTCATTTGAAGGGGTAGTGGTGACGTAAGAACAACAAGCTCTGATTTCCTCTGATTGAAGGATAGTGGGTATACCTCAAAGCAAGCTGCCTTGAGGTCTACCGACAATCCTGCAGTCAGAGCCAATCAGAACTCGGCGTAGTTCTGACGTCACCGGAAATCCTGCAAAAGAAGCAAATTTGCGAGGAGCATAGGCATACATCACCAAAACAAGTGCCAGAGTTAGGCTTCACTCCTATTTATTTGGGTTTCACGTGGCGACTTTGGGCCCAAGTTATCCAACAAGTGCCAGAATTTAAGCTTTGCGGCTTATTCCTCCGTTCAAAACGTTGCATATTTTGTTGGACGTTTGGAACTTTGTCCATTATTAGGCGAATCAGGAAAAAAGAAACAGCCATTAAAAATTTCGAACAAAAGTACCGCGGCACTAACACCTTGGGGAAAACCCGTAATAGGCCCCTAGGGTCGCCAAGTTTAGCCAAGATATGCTTTTCTCTGGAGAGCTACCTGTGCTGTTGTGACATAATAGAGAGTTTCAGGGGACCGTTTTTGCACATCCGATAAGGTACAATGGGCACTCCGGTACGAACTGCCCATGTGTTACCTCAGAAGACTCGCACAAGCGCAGTGCGTACCGGAGGGCCCAACATACAGTATCTGATGTGCAAAATCGGTTCCCTAAAGCTCTCTGATGTCATGGACTATAAGGTTCCCGAACAATATCGGGGCTTTAAAGGGTGAAATGCTTTTCAACGCTACACACCTATCTGAAAATTTTGTCCGTACGTCCGTGCGTTTTCCGCTAAATTTAGCAGGGAAAGTGTCGTCACATGATGTCACGTGACTTATACTCCTTGGGGAAATCGACGGCACGTGCCCTATACATCCACTCGATTTCCCCGATAATTTAGGGAGAAAATTCGCGTCTTGTGACCCAGACACTGATATAGTATCCCCGATAACTTTAGAGAGAGATATCGACGTCACGTGGTCTGATGTCACGTGACCTAAACAACCATTCAGTTTCACAGCTAAATTTAGTGAACAAATTTACGCCATGTGACACACCAATTCCCTCACCAATTTCCGCACTAATTCCCTATAATGCATTTCATGCCTTATACTTTGAAGATAAAGGTAGTTGTAAATTTTTTCAACAAAATTAACGTAAGTAATTATACAGACGTATTCAGCAATCTCAGCTAAAAACTCTTGAAGCACAAATGCGCCATTTATACTCCAATAATATATGTCCAATATTTAAACAATCATCTTATCATGGGGCACTTTACATTGAATGTAAAGTTATCTGCAACGTATCGCTGCAGATAACATAAATGAATAACTTCTGTGTTGCTTTTGGCTGTCTTTTGTTTGGTTTACCTTATAACATCAAGACCAAGAACAATGAATTTAAAAGCCACAACAAGTTCATCTAGCAATGTAAATAATTTTGGCAATCTGAGTGCTGGTTTGAAATAGTGTATTTTTTTCATATGACGTCCTTAACATGATCATGATTAGAGCCCTGCACATCTGCGGATTATCTGCGGATATCCGCAGATATCTGCAGTAAACTGGCGGATGCGGATAAAAATTAGACAGATTTTGGCGGATTGCGGATTGGATGCGGTTGTCAGGGGCTGCGGATGCGGATATCCGCTGATCCGGATCTTAATGTTTGCCCGGTGATATTCAGTCCGTCAACTGACATTTCATCTACAGATCGTTTCGTCGACATTCGACATTTCATCCAAAGGCTTCCCGTGTTCGTTTCATCGAAAAACCTGCGACGTTTCGTAGCACACAACCCTGCTATTTTCGTCACAAACTTTTTGCGTCTCGCCTGGATTACAGGGGGGAGGGGGAAATGGTTTGGGTAAGCACGGCCTTAGTGAATCGTGCGCTAGCTTTTAGCGGCTTAGTGAAGAAATACGTTGTCGACAAAACGTCGCAGGGGCATGTGCCCACAAAACGTACAGTGTCGACGAACAGTGTGTCCATGAAATGTATGTCTGTGAAAAGTTGTCCACGAAACGTATTTCCACAAAACGCGTTTCGAAGAAACGATAGGGATCCTAAGAATGTTCTGATTCTTACTGAAGATCGCTTCAGTTAGTGCATTTCATAAAAAAATTCTATTTATAGAAAAAGAAAAAGTAAAGACTGCAGGGCATCAATCGTCCTGAGAAAGCTAGTTCTTTGGCAGGAAAAGAGTGGAAAACTTTCTCCGGGCAACGAAAACCTCAAACGAACAAGTCACAAGAAAGTAGAAGAAACCTCTCCCTCTCCGCAGAGAGTGGTGTGGTCATGATTCCAAAAACAAAAGAAGTGCTTCGACAGCGAGCGCGACCCTGTGGCGCCCCGGTTTGCAAGTTTCGGAATCAGCGGCGCACGCACATAGGCAGCCCGTAAATTGCCTGTTTCCTTTTTGTATGCTTAGAGTTCTAGCCAAGAAAGTCTTGTAGTTCATATTCGTCCGGTTACGACGCCAGGGCGCCAGCAATGCCAGCGGCTGTCGCGCGCAACCTCCGTAGCCGCCCCAAGCAAAAACAAAAAGTTTTCTTTTGATATATATATTTGGGCGCCTGCAGGCCGCGGTCTTTCTCGGACAACACGTTAGTCAATTCGATCAGGCCTTGGACTCTGACTTAGCGGTGCATCTGCCCGCTGGCTGACACGAAACACTGTGAGACTCGAGGCGGCCGCATATGCTCGGTAACATCACAGAAAGGATTTTGTCTTCCTACCACTGCTTCTCCTCCTCTCTTTCCAAACTTTCTTAGTTTTATTTCTTTATGACCTTTTTTCTCAGGCGTTTAGACTTCAGGGGAAAGTTTCCGATTCCGCGTGCGGCGGGGAAGAACGTGGTCGGTGTGATTTCCGCTGATTTTGCTAGTCTAAATGTAACCGTAACCTCTGGTGGTTAGTAAGAACATCGACATGGTTCCACAGGTTCCACATTTTGCGGATGCGGTTCGGATACGGATACAAAGTCTGCGGATGCGGATCGGATACGGATAAAATAATGTCAAAGGTTTGTGGATGCGGTTCGAATGCGGATACGAAGTCTGCGGATTCAGATCGGATGCGGATACTCAAAGTGTCATCCGCGCAGGGCTCTAATTATAATAAAATACCCATAGAGCTTTTTTTATTTGGATGCACTTACGAGGTTCATTTTTGCGTTATGATTGCTGTCCCGTTGCCATTACCACATACAAATGACACGTACAAAGCACAAAACAATTTTGAGCGAAGACAACATTTGAGTACTGCTTCGACATGGTAATCACGAATAAAAATTTCTTTACCTAAGGCGGTTCATCAACTTAGTATCCTAGAGCACAATTCATCGCAAGTCAGTTTTGATAAAAGGGATTTTAGTTGTGAGTAACATCGTAAAACCCGACAATAGTTTTATTGTTTTTTAATTCTCTCACGTTCTTAACAAAATTTCGCGTGCATTCTTTTAATATAGCCCTTCTCAAGCGGCTTTTTGATTGTTTTAAAATATCTATTCTTTAATGCGTGTCAAAGAAAATTCACGAAACTAGAATCCTATAACAATAACTAAATCTGAAATAAATATACCGACAACGTTGACTGAATTTGTTTACTTAGTTCTAGACTACTGTGCTGAGAAAAACTTGATTTTACCTGTATTTAATTAATGGGGCTCAAGCGCTGAGAGTTCTAATTAAACGAATGGCCATTCTTAGAACTTCGCCTTCTTCAAAACATTCCTCTTTAAAAATAAAACACGCATTTGGTTTTATTTTATTTTTTTTTTCAAATTTTGTGAAATATGCTTTGCAGGTCTTCCTTATTCTGCGATCGTAGTTTCTTAGGCATTCATTATGATACGCAGCCACGTTCGCGATTGGATTCGCCCTGTGAGATTTAAATTGGAATACTCAACGGAAATCGCGTTCTTTCCACTGCTGTTTTGTCTGAAGCTACAAGATAGAAAAACGTATATGAATTCGGATTCATTATATCTAGGTATTCATACAATTATACTAGTTGATTTGAATTCTCAGATTGAACATTGTGTGTATTGGTGGCATTGCAGCCACCAGGAATTAAAGCAATATGTGTGATTTCAGGGATGCTTTTAACTAACTGCGATATTTTCCCAATATATTATTTTTATCCTGATATGTTTTCTCGTTTAACTTTTGTACTGATACTTTAGATATTAGGGTCAATTAAACATTCAAGTGAACGAGGCTTTGATTGTATATAATGCTTGCGTTTTTGTTAGTTCTGAGAATTGCTGTGGTCAGATGTAGCTTCTAGAAGAACACGTTGTCAAGTTCAATCAGGAGTCAATGTTTTACACTGCATGTTTATTAGCTTTAGAGACAAAAAACCTGGTTTGCTGCGTGAATAAAAATTACATCCATTATAGCAGTCTTCTATCTGCATGCAGTGGGAGTCACCATTTAAAAAAATATATATATATTTTCACTTAAATTCCGTTTGCCTCCCTTGAAAATTATGTATGGGTTAAAAATATGGGCTTTACGATGAAAATGACTTTACCTGACTATACGACACTTTTCAAAACATGAGGTCAGCTGTTTACTAAAAACAATTTCAGCTATAAAAATATTTTTAGCCAATGCAAGCTTATATTGAATTCAGACGATGGTCTATAGCTGGTGAAATATATGAGAGCGATTCGATGTCGTGCAGTAGTTGACTACAAAAGCAACATATACGCCACTTCCAGCCCATTCGCAAGCACAATGTAAACCCATATTACCACCACAATCCCAAAAGCTTCAAATTATTTTATAGTTCAATACGGCGTTTCACCTCTTTTTGGAGCACCCTCTCTTTAGCCATATCATGTTTTCTTTCTTAAAAAAAAGATACGCAATTTTAATTCCAATGAATCAAGAATAATTCAATTCATTATTGATTCAATACGCAATATGTTTTTATTTTCTTTGTTAAAAGGTGATAAACACTCACCCGTTTTTACTAACTATACTCCGTCTCATCCTACGATGGACTAAAGCCCAATGGTACAGGCCGCCGGGTCCAATCACGAGCCTGTTTGAAATCACGTGGTATATTTGCTCCGTCGTACGTATCAGTGCGCCAGGACGCGTCGACGCGTCATGCGGAGGAGAGTTTTTCGTCTGCTTATCGAGAACTCTAAGCGGCGGCTCCGGCTGCTTGCTGAGTTTTTCCTGTAATTCCTTGTCACAGAACGAATAGTTACGAGACTCAAGGAATCTCGACTGCTCATCCATATGCGTGTGCTTCGTCCGTATCGCTGTCAGCCTCGTACGCCCCTCGTTTGCCGCTAGGACTAACAGCCTTCCTTGCATGTATGTACTTACTCGTCGGTAGGTCGTTCGGTTAATTTTATCATTTGCGGGAGGCGAAACCTCCGTATCTTTCTGAACCATAGCCTACGGCATGCGTGTTCCCGCTGCGCCGGGACAATCGGCGTCAGTAGTCAAGCGTAATCTGTGGGGACAGCGTGGGTGGAAGTTCCTCTCTCCCAGCCTAACGCCGCCGTCACACTTGGTGTCCCAACGTCCGGTCGATTAAAAACAGGCTGCATGAGCTGAACACAGTGCTTGAGTCGATAGATGACAGTGTTTGCCCTCGGCGAAACATGCTTGAGCCCGACGACGTGTGCCGCCTCAACGGGATACACCTCCACTTCACGTGAACGTGGGGATGCTGTCCTCGCGCAATTTTCGCCTCGCTTTGGCCTCGCCGAACCTTGAGTGGGGTTCCCGAAAGGCCAAATATGTTTATTCATGCACTTCCCGTACGAACTTGTTTCTCGTGAGTGTTTGCATTCTTCCCAAAGCACGCGCTCAGCGCTGCTTAAGACATCCATCGATAAGATTTCCGGACAATCCTTCACACAGTGCTCACAAACGACATTACAAGCAACAAAAAGCAATAAACTGTCATTATTCCCCCCACGCGCATTTTACTTCGTTATATTCATGCGATTTTGTGTTACTTGCTATCATGCAATATGGCCATTGTTTGTTTAAGTTTTAACATGTTCTTACTCACCAGACTGAAATCTTGCTTACTTCAGGGTTTTCTGATACTACGCTTACTTCATATTTTTAGGTGCTGGAATTAAACAATACAGATTTACAATGTATCTCGCAAAACAGGTTTTATTATCATACCAGACATGGTGTCGCATATTGCGCAAGCAAGGAACAAATGCGACTGTTGCTTGATTCCTTCCTTGTGTGAGAAAGAGACGCACCAGTCAGTCGTGGATAATGCCGCCTGATCCTGAACCTGCCGCTTGATTTGGTTCTTGAGTGAGCAAGAGACGCACCAGTCAGTCGTCGATAATGCCGGCTGATCCTGAACCTGCCACTTGATTCGGTTGTTGAGTGAGCAAGAGACGCACCAGCCAGTCGTGGATAATGCAGCTTGATTCGGTTCTTGAGTGAGTAAGAGACGCACCAGTCAGTCGTCGATAATGCCGCCTGATCCTGAACCTGCCACTTGATTCGGTTCTTGAGTCAGCAACAGACGCACCAGTCAGTCGTCGATAATGCCGGCTGATCCTGAACCTGCCACTTGATTCGGTTCTTGAGTGAGCAAGAGACGCACCAGTCAGTCGTCGATAATGCTGCCTGATCTTGAACCTGCCACTTGATTCGGTTCTTGAGTGAGCAAGAGACGCACCAGTCAGTCGTCGATAATGCCTGCCTGATCCTGAACCTGCCACTTGATTCGGTTCTTGAGTGAGCAAGAGACGCACCAGTCAGTCGTCGATAATGCCGCCTGATCCTGAACCTGCCACTTGATTCGGTTCTTGAGTGAGCAAGAGACGCACCAGTCAGTCGTCGATAATGCCGCCTGATCCTGAACCTGCCACTTGATTCGGTTCTTGAGTGAGCAAGAGACGCACCAGTCAGTCGTCGATAATGCCGCCTGATCCTGAACCTGCCACTTGATTCGGTTCTTGAGTGAGCAAGAGACGCACCAGTCAGTCGTCGATAATGCCGCCTGATCCTGAACCTGCCACTTGATTCGGTTCTTGAGTGAGCAAGAGACGCACCAGTCAGTCGTCGATAATGCCGCCTGATCCTGAACCTGCCACTTGATTCGGTTCTTGAGTGAGCAAGAGACGCACCAGTCAGTCGTCGATAATGCCGCCTGATCCTGAACCTGCCACTTGATTCGGTTCTTGAGTGAGCAAGAGACGCACCAGTCAGTCGTCGATAATGCCGCCTGATCCTGAACCTGCCACTTGATTCGGTTCTTGAGTGAGCAAGAGACGCACCAGTCAGTCGTCGATAATGCCGCCTGATCCTGAACCTGCCACTTGATTCGGTTCTTGAGTGAGCAAGAGACGCACCAGTCAGTCGTCGATAATGCCGCCTGATCCTGAACCTGCCACTTGATTCGGTTCTTGAGTGAGCAAGAGACGCACCAGTCAGTCGTCGATAATGCCGCCTGATCCTGAACCTGCCACTTGATTCGGTTCTTGAGTGAGCAAGAGACGCACCAGTCAGTCGTCGATAATGCCTGCTGATCCTGAACCTGCCACTTGATTCGGTTCTTGAGTGAGCAAGAGACGCACCAGTCAGTCGTCGATAATGCCGCCTGATCCTGAACCTGCCACTTGATTCGGTTCTTGAGTGAGCAAGAGACGCACCAGTCAGTCGTCGATAATGCCGCCTGATCCTGAACCTGCCACTTGATTCGGTTCTTGAGTGAGCAAGAGACGCACCAGTCAGTCGTCGATAATGCCGCCTGATCCTGAACCTGCCACTTGATTCGGTTCTTGAGTGAGCAAGAGACGCACCAGTCAGTCGTCGATAATGCCGCCTGATCCTGAACCTGCCACTTGATTCGGTTCTTGAGTGAGCAAGAGACGCACCAGTCAGTCGTCGATAATGCCGCCTGATCCTGAACCTGCCACTTGATTCGGTTCTTGAGTGAGCAAGAGACGCACCAGTCAGTCGTCGATAATGCCGCCTGATCCTGAACCTGCCACTTGATTCGGTTCTTGAGTGAGCAAGAGACGCACCAGTCAGTCGTCGATAATGCCGCCTGATCCTGAACCTGCCACTTGATTCGGTTCTTGAGTGAGCAAGAGACGCACCAGTCAGTCGTCGATAATGCCGCCTGATCCTGAACCTGCCACTTGATTCGGTTCTTGAGTGAGCAAGAGACGCACCAGTCAGTCGTCGATAATGCCGCCTGATCCTGAACCTGCCACTTGATTCGGTTCTTGAGTGAGCAAGAGACGCACCAGTCAGTCGTCGATAATGCCGCCTGATCCTGAACCTGCCACTTGATTCGGTTCTTGAGTGAGCAAGAGACGCACCAGTCAGTCGTCGATAATGCCGCCTGATCCTGAACCTGCCACTTGATTCGGTTCTTGAGTGAGCAAGAGACGCACCAGTCAGTCGTCGATAATGCCGCCTGATCCTGAACCTGCCACTTGATTCGGTTCTTGAGTGAGCAAGAGACGCACCAGTCAGTCGTCGATAATGCCGCCTGATCCTGAACCTGCCACTTGATTCGGTTCTTGAGTGAGCAAGAGACGCACCAGTCAGTCGTCGATAATGCCGCCTGATCCTGAACCTGCCACTTGATTCGGTTCTTGAGTGAGCAAGAGACGCACCAGTCAGTCGTCGATAATGCCGCCTGATCCTGAACCTGCCACTTGATTCGGTTCTTGAGTGAGCAAGAGACGCACCAGTCAGTCGTCGATAATGCCGCCTGATCCTGAACCTGCCACTTGATTCGGTTCTTGAGTGAGCAAGAGACGCACCAGTCAGTCGTCGATAATGCCGCCTGATCCTGAACCTGCCACTTGATTCGGTTCTTGAGTGAGCAAGAGACGCACCAGTCAGTCGTCGATAATGCCGCCTGATCCTGAACCTGCCACTTGATTCGGTTCTTGAGTGAGCAAGAGACGCACCAGTCAGTCGTCGATAATGCCGCCTGATCCTGAACCTGCCACTTGATTCGGTTCTTGAGTGAGCAAGAGACGCACCAGTCAGTCGTCGATAATGCCGCCTGATCCTGAACCTGCCACTTGATTCGGTTCTTGAGTGAGCAAGAGACGCACCAGTCAGTCGTCGATAATGCCGCCTGATCCTGAACCTGCCACTTGATTCGGTTCTTGAGTGAGCAAGAGACGCACCAGTCAGTCGTCGATAATGCCGCCTGATCCTGAACCTGGCGCTTGATTCGGTTCTTGAGTGAGCAAGAGACGCACCAGTCAGTCGTCGATAATGCCGCCTGATCCTGAACCTGCAGCTTGATTCGGTTGTTGAGTGAGCAAGAGACGCACCAGCCAGTCGTGGATAATGCCAGCTGATCCTGAACCTGCCGCTTGATTCGGTTCGAGAGTGAGCAAGAGACGCACCAGCCGGTCCTGGATAATGCTGCCACATGCCGAGTCTGCTACTGGTGCCACATTGCATCATATGGGAATGGAAACGCAAGCATGCCTACCATTCAAGTGGTTCACAACCCATCTCTTCATCTTCATCACATGTGTCAGTGTCAGAGTCCCCATTTGTGTCGATTACAATACTGTCGAGGACAGTATCAACGAGGCCATCTGCTTCCCACATCTGTTCTTCAACTTCAATGGCGTGTTTCACAAAGCTTTCCCAGTTCTCGGGGCTCACATTTTGCAAGGCAGTCGGAGTCAGCTTCTCCACTTCCGCAATCTTGAATGATTGGTTCTGGCTCGCAACTTCTCCTTTCACTTTGCTCCATACCAACTCAATTGGATTCAGTTCACAGTGATAGGGAGGCAAACGGAGGACGCTGTGGCCGTGGTGCTCTGCTATCGTATCAATGCGGTACTTTTCCAGCTCGGGCCTTGCAGCCTTCGCTTTGCTGACAAGGTTCAGGAGCTCCACCTTCAGCATGGACATGTCCGATGCGATCCCGTTATTGCTGAGCCACTGGTGAATCCCGAGCTTCTTTGTGCTGGTGGTTGGCAGGGAGTGTAGTTTTACGGAGTGGTACGAGGCATTGTCCATAACTACAACACTCCTGGGCTTGAGGTTTGGTAGCAGCTTCTTAGTAAACCACTCTTCAAAGCGTTGCCCGTCCATTTCTTGGTGGTAGTCACCGCTGCCTTTCTTGGCCCGGAATACCTCGGCTGCCCCCACAACAAAGCCCTCCTTGCTCCCCGCATGAACAATGATGAGCCTCTCGCCTTTTCCAGAGGGGTTCTTCAAGCCGGTTGTAAGGCCCTTCTTCTGGGCGTCACTTGAAGATGTGACTGACTGGTCCTTCCATACCTTGGAGCGTGTATGTCCGGCATTGATCCACGTCTCATCTAAGTAGTAAATGGGCCTGTTATCTTGGCGGTACTCCTTGATAGCCCTCAGATAGGATGCCCGCCAGAGCACGAGATCGTTGCGCTCAAGCAACAACGAGTTCCTCTTGCGCGTCGTGAACGCGAACCCTAGCTTATTCAGGACTCTGCAGAGAGTGGCACGGCTGATACTGGGGAAATCGTCATTTTTCTTGATTTCATCCAGAATCTGTAATTTAAGAAAAGCATGTTTTAGCACAATTGCAGCCAATACGCTCACATCTACTTATCTGGAACTGATTTGTGTTATTCATTACTAGGTCAGTGTTGTCGGGCAATGTCTCGAATACACGAAGTGGAAACAAGGGAAAGAAAACTGACTAAACACAGCATCCGGGCTTTTAAATGTTCATAGTGACAGCCAATTGACTCCTTCGTTTCTCAAGAGGACACTCCAATTTCTCCTATTGTTGAGCAATTTGTGATAAAATACAATAATTATTTTTAAAATTATTTTTATTTCAGCATATGTGCTGGAATTAATTGAATAACAGAATATCCAACAATTACACTGTGACCACATTAAGTTAGTTGTTGCAATGAAAATGTCCTGTCATGACAACAAACCACAAAAAATTTGAGCTCAAGGCAGAGATTTGGCCTGTCAGACAAAATTGTGCTGGAATTATGTGCAAATGTCATTGAGAATTTTGTCAGTGTGCCCACAAAGTTGTGGCGGCATTTGTCGGATACTGGGATACTCTACTCCACATTATAAATGCAGCGTATGTACCTCACACATAAATGAACATATCAGCATATTCTGATTACATTTTGTTTTATTACAATATTAAATCTGGCGCTCATGTTCGGCCCCGTTTGGTGCCAGCAACCTTTAATATAGAGACAGAAAATATGCGCCAACGTCATGTAATCTGCAATATTTGGGCTTTGTTCGCGAGCGTCTGCATATGTGCAAGCGGTGGACTCATTTGGGAGGCGGTTGAATGCTATTTCAGATGTCACGGGGTAATCATATCTGTATTTTTAAGCAATCCCTCATCTTTTTCTAGTTAGCAGTTCAATAAATTGCATAAGATAAGCGGAGGCATAAAGATGTGGACTTGCCTTCAGTAGCGTCGGACACTCGTTCCGCC